>JARHVA010003660.1:740000-1355000 GCA_037957365.1 Torreya grandis | reverse complement strand
CTTATAGCTTATCCCAGTTAATTGTTGTTTTGTATCTCCTACCATACAATGCCTCAAAATGAGCCATTTTAATAGTTGATTGGTATGATTTGTAAGAAAACTCAACCAAAAGTAGATACTCTTCCCATTTGTATTTTTGGTCCATGTAATACATTCTCAACAGATCCTCCAAGATATTATTTATCCTCTTTATTTTCCATTTGTTTCTAGATGGTACGCTATACTAATATTTAGCTGAGTTCCCAATGATGAATTTAAATTCTAAAAAAATATAAAATTCATATTAGGGTCCCTATCTAAAATAATATTTTTCAAGAAGCACATGCAATCTATAAATTTCATTCACAATCCTCTTAGTAAGCATAAGAGCATCATCAATTATATTACCAAGAATAAAATGAGCTACCTTGTCTAGTTTATACACAACCACCAAGGTCATATCATGATGATTCTTGGACATAGGCAAACCTTGGATAAAATCCACATTGATTACTTATCATTTCCATTTAGGTACCAAATGTGGGTATAAAGACCCAACTAGATGCATGTGTTTAGCCTTGACTCGCTAACACTCAAAGAATTTAGAAATGAAATTAGTTGCATATTTATTAATTCCTTTCCAAAAATGCAAAGGTATTAACCATGATACCAACTTAGTTACTCCAAGATGCCCTAAATATGGAGCATTGTGCAATTCTTTTAGTAAAATATTCCTCAAATTATCCTTATTAGGAACATATATCCTACCATTATACTTATAAATCCCATCGTTATCAAAATTAAAACCTTGATATCTATGATCTTACAAATTTTTAGCTAAATCTTTCTTAACTTGCTCGTAGAAACCATCATTACGTGAGAATTTTTCTACTTATTCTTAGAAGGCAATCCTAATTGTAACCACAACTACAATGTACCTTATATGGCTAAGAGTGCCTATAACTTGGTTTTACTTTCCCTTAATGTATTTGATATTAAAATCATAATTTTCTAGGAACTCTAACCACCACCTCTAGTGAGAATTGAGGTTGGGTTGGGTGAAAATATACTTATGACCTAAATTATCAATGTTAAGCTCAAAGGGTTTAACCAATAAGTAATGCCTCTAAACTTGTAAGGAATGAACTACTAAAACCAATTATAGATCATGATGAGTATAATTTTCCTCATAAAGCTTTAGTTTTCTAGATTCATGGGCCACAACTGAACTATACTACATGCAAACTTCTCTTAATACATTTATGGAAGCATCTATTATCACTAAGAAAATACCGTTTAAATCCTAGATCCATAATATTGGTATAGAAGAAAGCCTCTATTTCAAAACTTGAAAGATTTCTTCACACTTGTCTGACCATAAAAAATGTTGCTCCTTCCATGGAAGGGAGGTGATTGGGTTAGATATCTTAGAAAAATTAGGTACAAAATTATGATAGTATCCTACTAATCCCATGAAACTATGCACCTCATACACATTTTTAGGTGCTAGCTAATCCATGATAGCCCTGATCTTAGCTAGATCCACTAAAATTCCCTCTGTGAAGATGATGTATCCTAAGTGTCATCCTCTCTTTTGAGAGAAATAAAACTTATAAAAATTAACATAAATGTTATGCTTATTTAATCATTAAAAAACTAACCACAAGTTCTCAACATGCTCTTCACTCATTCTTGGAATAAATGAGGATGTCATCCAAAAATACTAATAGAAATTGATCAAGGTGATATATGAATACTATTCATGATATTTATGAATGATATTGACACATTTGTTAATCTAAAAAGAAGCACCATGAGCTCATAATTCCCATAATAAGTTTTGAAAGTTGTTTTTACAATATCCTCTTGAATTCTTAACTGATGATATCCTACATGAAGATACATCTTTGAAATGACTATAACACCACACATTTGATTAAAAATATAATCAATGTGAGGTAATGGATACCTATTATTTATTTTATTTATTAATAATGCAATATTCAATGAAAAAGTGAAATATTTCATCCATATTATTGACAAAAATTATAGCTGCACCCCATGGTGAAACACTTAGATGAATCAAACCCTTGGCCAACATCACTTGAAGTTGGGCCTTCAAATTGATTATCTATGTTCTTTTCATATTTTAAGGTTCCTTGTATTGTATTTTTTATCTTGGAGTGATTATCAATAATGAAATAAAATTCCATTTTTGGAGGTAAACCTTAGTAATTCATCTAGAAAAAACATCCTAAAATTCTTGTATAAATAGATAATCTTCCAAGGTGGGTTCCTAGATTCTAATACTTCATGCATTTTGACAAGGAATTATTGACATATTTTACATCGATACCTCTTTAATTGAATGTTATAAATTTACCTAAGCTTTAATTCCCTCTAAATTCCTTGGAATTCAGGTTTGGTTTCCCAAATCATCCAAAAAAAATGTCATTTTAAAGGAAGCAATCAACTTTGGATTTATGCCTAGAAAGTCAATTCACTACTAGGATCACATCATATGACCCTATTAGTACTACAAAAGATCCAAAACTATGGTGAATTATAGTAACTATATTTTAGACTCTATGAGACATGTATTGACCTTAACTTTAGACTCATTCACATATTGTACTAACCATGCATTTTCCATATAACCAAATTTACTAGATAATTTACTCAACATTTTAGGAGAAATAAAGCATTAAATATCTCTAGTATCAATAAAAAATAATAATTGGATGACAAAATAAAGTAACTAATATTTCAATGGGAGAGGCTTAGAATTCATCCTATCAATTATTCACTGATGTATGGATATATTATTGGAAAGTTACCTACTATGAAGAATAGGTTGTGTTCTTTTTATTTCCATATATCTTCCACAAAGGATAATATTGGGCATAATGATCTCCTCCACAACTAAAACATCCTCTTGGAGGTCCCTTCCTCTCTACCTAATTTTCACCCTTAAATCCTTCTTTAAAATTACCTCCTAGTTTCCTATTCATAGAAGTATTACCAAACTTTGTGCTCTAAATATTGAAATGATTCTTGAATTACCATTCTATTTCTAGTTCTTTTTCTTGAAAGGTGTCTTATAAATACCAAACTTTTTATTATTCTTCTCTCTAACCTATTTCTAGTCATTTCAAATTATGCTCTTGCTTTGAAAAAATTTCAAAAATTTGATCCATAGTGGATGGTCCATGCACATCCACTTCAAATTAAATTTGGGATTTTAGGCCCATAATGAACTTCCTAATACAAAAATGCTCATCCTTCTAGTAAAATGGAATATATTTCAAGAGTTTAGTAAATTACTCCTAATACTTATTTACTTACAAGTCTCCTTACCTCAAGTTATAAAAACATATGAAATTTTGGTTGAAATATAGATGAGGTAACCAAAATTATCTAAAAATATCCACAAATTTATCCCATGTGGTGGTATTAGAATCTAGATTCATTTCAAGTTTTTTGTTAGCCCACTAGGTTGCTGCTTCACCAACTAATTGGTAATCTCCCCACATGAACTTAGTTAACTCAAAATAATTTTTAATCTCAAATTAATTTTCCATATCTATGAGAAAATTTTTATCTCCATGAACCAAAACTATGGCATCAATTTTTGGGTGGATTTACCTTCTTCGTGTATCGTGCTAGTTTTGTAGCTACTTGATCTTTAGCATCCTAGTGCATTTCCTCATGCCTTTGCTCTTAAGGAAATTTATATCAAATAGGGTGTTATTTAGGTAATATTATCACTCAAATTTTCACCTTAAGTAGGGATACTCAAGCCTCATCAAATTTGGAATAACATGGAAACACCTCATTTGATGTGGGTAACAATTCTAAGAAGTGAATCTCTAGATTATGGACTAGATCCCATATAAAACACATAAAAATAAACAAAAACCTAATTTATTTGAATTAAAATGGATATAATTAGATTAAAACTACTATAATTAAGGTGATTCACCAAGATAAACTCCACAACTTACTTGAACTTGCACTATAGAAAACAACTACAAAACTGATCTCAAAATCTAAGGTCCTCTTAACAATAGTGTTTCAATATGAAGGTAGAATGAAATGTAGATGAATAATAGGTATAAAAATGGAAAAATAATATTATATACATTTAAAATCATATAATATTCTATCTACACATCATATTACCTATTATAAAGTATAATTCTCACACAAAGGCATAAATGAGATAGATGAATGCAAGGGAAGAACTATCACTTATCATTAAAAAACTAAACTAATTCATACACTTATGAAATAATTTATAAAGATAAAACTATTTTGACTTATTTATTCCAAATTTAAATCATTATTAAATATGGTATGGATTCACCATACCAATCTATGGATGTGTTATAATGCTAAAAGAGGTAGCATATTTAAAGAATGAAGAAGAGAGAGATGAGGTACGTTGGAGATATTTAAGGACAAATGTAAATATTAAAAAGATAATTACAATATGTAAAATCATTTATAGGTAGTATTAACATTATTATTTACATGTGTTGATCTCTTCACGTGATTTTTTCTTCGAAGTGGTACAAAAAAAACATTCGCTTGCCTTACTATGCAATCATCCCTAAAATTACATCTATCAACTCATCAATGTTGTTTGACACCTTAATACACCTCAAAAACCTCAATAAACTACTTATTATCTCATTGACAGCTTTAATTAGTTTTAATACCTCTTATGGTGACATTTAAATGATGATTACATTTCTTAGGTGTCTTGAAGCCCATTTGACTTCCCTATGCCTCTCCTTGCCCAAATGGATCAAATCTTGATTCCACATTTAGGGATGAGATGTATTTTAGTGAAAGGATTATATAAATAATAATATATTTTAATCAACCCATTTTTATCCATCAAACACTCCAAAATATCTCATTTTCCACCCAAAGCTTTCATTTTCTCCCAATTCCTTATAGCCCTAAAAACACACAAAGCTCCTTTTATAGGATAACGTATGGATGATCCTAGGAAAATATGCATAATTTTGAGTACAAAAATTCCATTTCATATCCATTCCAAATTTAATGAACCAAATTTGAATGGAAGTGTACTTATTCACCTACTCTCTCTCTCTCTCTCTCTCTCTCTCTCTCTCTCTCTCTCTCTCTCTCTCTCTCTCTCTCTCTCTCTCTCTCTCTCTCTCTCTCTCTCTCTCTCTCTCTCTCTCTCTCTCTCTCTCTCTCTCTCTCTCTCTCTCTCTCTCTCTCTCTCTCTCTCTCTCTCTCTCTCTCTCTCTCTCTCTCTCTCTCTCTCTCTCTCTCTCTCTCTCTCTCTCTCCAATTAGGCCTCAATTAGGTCTCAAGGCTTAAAAATTGAAATTTTGCTCCATAGACCTCCCACACATGTGAAACTTAGAATAAGTTTTTAGTTAACTTTAAATACCCAATGGAAATTACATATTTCAAATTTTGGATTATGAAACCTTGTGTAGATATGAGAACCATAAAATGGCCAAAAAAAACTAGCCTTTCACAAGACGTTTTCACACTAACTTCAATAATCAGACATGTAAGAGCATTTTAAGGGTGACATGTATGGATTTTGGGACTTGAATAGGTATAAGACACATCAATTCATCCTCCCCAATTTTTTTCATCTATTCATGAGGTTAAACACCCTATTTTGAGCTCAAATCCTTACAAAAATTTAATATTTAATGCATACATATAATTACAAGTACAATAAAACATCATGGTGATATTATTCATGGAATGTGGAATGATTTCCAAGTGTTTTTAAGAGTAATAAAACTTATTTTAGGGACATTGGAAGCTAATATATCTCATTGTGTTCTTATTAGGGTTTTAGGAGGGTTTAGAGTGGTTCAGTTTCTTAATGATTTTTCATAAACCTTAGGACCCTAACTCCTAAATAAATGCCACAAATTTCAAGTGAAAAAGTGTCTTAAACTATCCCTAGGTTATTAGGTTCTCATGAGACCTATCTATATATTTATAAGCATGATAAAGTGCTCCTCAGGTTTCTACTATGCCATTGAAGAGTATTTTGTGTTCTTAATCATTGTTCATAGAGGATGGAGACCTAAACCAAAAATAAATGGTATAATATTAGAGTATGGATACCCCTTAACCATCCATGAAAACCATTGGACTACATGCACAAGGTTAGATTCACATTGAGAAAGAGAACCTTGGTCTTTAATTGTAGTCAAACACTTAGAAGGGCTAGAGAAGGTTTTATAGGCCAAATGATCACATTCCTTATCTTCATTTTCCTATGGATTCCCCTCTAGGGTTTATTTAATAATTATACACTTCTTAGTTCCCTCAAGTTCTCATTTTACCCTCAATATACCACTTTTATCATGACTATATACACAGGCATGTGTGTTTGGTTATAGGCTTAATAGGCCTAAATAGGCCTATCAACCTTGACATCATATTAATTTACTCTAAGGAATATATTAATGTCATGCCATCATAATGTTAGAGGTACAATCACTATTAAACAATCAACATATATCAACTTGATCAAGCAACATCAACAAGAGAGCTCATTCATTCAATGCATACACAAGATTAAACACATATTTCCTATGGGAAACCCTCATGTGTAATAAAACCCACTCTCAAGCCTATAACAAAAATGGACTAATATCCTATAATAAATTATAAATAAAAGACTGATAAACTCCCTTAGACCAACAAACCTTGATCATGTCCTTCTAACCAAAGGTATTTAGTGAAACACATATTCTACAAGGAGAACCTTCCCCTAAGGTAATAAACTCCTTTAAACCACCTTATTTTAGTAAAACACCTATTTTACAAGGATTAACTACCCCAAAGGAATACCAACTCCTTTAGACCCTCATTTGATAAGAACACTTCTAGCTTAAAACTGATGTCTTCAACACCTAGTGATGGATCTCTAGATATCACTCTTCTCATATATTAGAAACAAATCTATCACCCAACACACCCTATTAGCTAAATCACAATACATACTTGAACAAACATATAAATATTAATTAGGATATATTACATATCCCAACTAACCCCACTCTTCAACTCTACACACTTAATGCATCCTTTAAGGTAACAACTCTATCACATGTTCAATAACATGACCAAATGGTCATACAAAAATTACACACACTAATCTACCTCTAAGATCAACCACCAATCTCACATAGTCTTCACCTTTTTTTGCTCACACTCAAATAACAAGAGCACTATTCTACTATTAGAATAATGACCAACAACTCATACAAATATTACTCAAATTGATATGTCATCAACTTATACATAGGGCACTCTACCCCTCCTTCGCTCCATAATTCACACACACAAGCCTCTCTCAAATAGTCTCATGAGCATACTCATCCATTCTACCTCTTCTAGGATTATTAGGTCCAATGACCTATGTGATCATGTTTAAAACCTTACTTAAATAAGCATGTATAATCCTCTTTTCTCTATACTAGTCCTTACTAACATGTACCTTCTCTTTCAAAGGTTATCTCCTTTGCATGGCACCACATTCACACTCCCTTATTCAAGTCTTACAAGTCTATAAACCTACACATTTGGTTTCACTATTTATAGAGTAATCATGATCATCACCATCTTGGTCATTGATTAGGCATGTATTAACCATTAAGACATCTATCATATGAATACATAGCTCAATACAATCTTCATAGGTCATCTAAAGCATCTATGGGTCACCCTTAAGAAGCTACACCTTTTAATAAGGCCCTTATAGTTCTTATAAGTCTTAAAGAGACCTATTCATCCATTTATCACAACATCAAGAAAATTAATAACATAAGACCACTTCCTAAAGTATGATTCCACTCCTTATGTCCCCTTTGACATCCTCAAATGATCACAATCACTCATGCTCTCCTATATATATGATCAAACAACTCAAATAGAGACCTTATACACAAGAACACCATTATTAAACATATAGTCAACTTATTAATATTTTATCATACTCAAGATAGATTGATCACACCTCCAAAATACTCACAGAGCATCATCATGGAGTCTACAACACTCCCAAATAGAAAAGTCTCATGAATTATTGAAACATCATCAACACAAGATCGAATATCCTTCTTGGGTCACTTCTAGAATAATCATGAACACATAGTCAACTTATAGGCTCAATATATTTGACTTTAATAACTTTAAAATCTTAAAATATATATTTTTAGATGTGCCTTGGAGTCCTATACAACTTTTCTTTTTACAATAATAGTAAATTTGACTTCTATCAAAATATATAGACAAAATATAGAGATCTAGTTTGTCTTTATGTTAAATTCAAATTATTGAATGACAAAAGTCATATTTAACCTTAAAACACAATTCTCACATCTCATGTCCTCTCAACTTTGGATCAATCTCACACCATGGATCTTGTCTGAACTTTAATGTATAGGCACCAACTCTTAAATGTTAAACATCTGATAGTTGATCTCATCTCTTGTAATATTGAAATGTTGAATCAATTCACTCTATTGATCTTTATGGGTTAGTTAGGTATTTATAAATCAACACTCACAATTCAATCAATTTGTATGAAAACCCACTCACTATTAGATCCTTATCATGTACCTTTACTCAGTTGTTAAACATTGAACATTTCTTACCATCTTGATCAATATGCACCATTTGATCATGATTTATATGATCACCTATACATTTTTGGATCTCCACTAGGTCTAGATCTTTAACATCATGCACATTGACTATGGGGACCAACTGCAATATGCTTAAAAAGCCTAATTTAGACCTTAATAAATTTTGCCATGCTTTGATGAATGATCTCAAATTTGGACTAGATGATCTCCTCACATAGGATAATCCATACATATAAAAAAATAATCATAAAACCTTCACATGTGTGAGATATATAAAAATTAAAATGCCTTCTCAAAATCTTTTGTCACAAAGCCAACTATGCTAAAAAACTTGTTTGGGAAACCAACATTGAACATGCATAGCTTTTGATGTGCTATAGCGCATGATATAAAATTTAAAATAAATAAACTAGGCTCAAAATTAAATAAACCTATATGATCACCTTATTATAAAACATCCACATGTGAAATATATTCCACCATAAAAATGCTTACTCAACTCTTCTTACCATTTTATAAATTTGGCCATGGGAAAACATTGTCAAAATATCTGGGAACCCAACTTTGCACTTGCATATATTTAACTATGCTTACATGCATGACCTTGGATTTAGAATATATTAAATAGGTAAAAATGTGATCACAACCATATGACCAACTCCCCTTGACTCATTTACATGTGGTAATGGTGATGTCATCAGACTACCTACTCATATTTTCTACCATTAGATCTAAAGTGTCTAGATGAAAACTATGAACAACTAGATGAATTCCACTTATGCACATAAGAAATCAATTCATATAAAACATCTTAGGGACCTCTTTTCACATGATAAATACTCAATACTCATCTGTTAACATCTCTATCCATATCAACACTGAAGATCAACCAAGCATATTTCAATCATACTATGATAAACACATTGCACACTTTGTCATTGTCACTTAGGATATCAAATCACTTTATCTACATACTAGGTCAAATAAATGACATAATAATGACATCACTAATAACTCTCCAACAATCTCCACCTTTGTCATTGATGTCAACAAACATCATATATAACAATATACAACTAACCTTCTCTCTTTTCAAGCACTCCTACAAAATGAACTTTCTCCCCCTTTGACACAATCACAAAGTGGGCACCAACTAATCTTGAGGACTTAAAAAGCCATAAATAGAAAAGGACAATCATATACATATGTTACAAACTCCCCCTTACCTTGATCCTACCTCTTCTTTCCTTAACATACATCCTCTTACTCCATGCCAACACTCTCTTCAACCAAGCACTGTAACTAATGAAGAAAGAACACACAAAACCAAAATAATCTGATATAACTCACCAATAAACATCTAAGAGGGATTCTCCCTAATATTTTTGATCCATTGAACATATTGATCATATTCATATCTCTACACGCCATGAAGAACCAACATATAGGCTTGTTAGCCTTCTTTATCAAACCACCATAAAAACAATCAACATAACTTCATGGTACTCACCAAATAGTAAAAATGCTATAAATCAACCTGTAAACTCTCCTTAAAACAAACATACCTTTCTCTTTTGGAGAAACTAACAAAAAATCACTTTTTTTTTAAACTAGGCCTGTCTAGCCTCCTTATAGCCCTGCGTGGAACTTGTAGAGCCCAAAATTTTTAGTAGACAAATCTTTAGGACCTAAAAATTCATATATGGATCACTCTCATGTTCCCCCTTGAGTACACCAATTTAAAATAACTATCTCATAATTTGAAATATTCTTCCTTCATAGACCTACTAACCTATTATCCCTTTGTATTGACAGAAACTTGACTAATTTGAGAACCAAAAACCTTAAAATATCTTTGAAGCTTGATTTTACAACTGATTTGGTCCATTAAACCTATTAATAAGCCTCAAACCTCAACTCATAAGGTAGACCACTTTTCTATCATAGCCTAAAACCCTAAATTCTTAAAACAACCAAAGTTAATAAACCTCCTTCTGGTAAATGCACACCTATGAAACTTATTACACACTTGGAGATGCCCATCACACACTTATGGACCAAAAATTTGAACTTCCACACCATTGGTAACATATACTTCTTAGAACCCATTTCAGGCCTGATTGCCCTTAATAGTAGGATATGTTACAATAGTGATGGTTTTGTTCTTGATGTAATGTCTAAAATTATTAACTATTTTGACTAGGGATAACATTTAATTTTGACTCAATGAGTATTTTATCTTTGCATCTTTGCAGTTAGTGCTCATATAAGTGATAGGGTGTTTGCTTTCTTCCCTCTTTTGCATGAGTACAATAGTGATTATATGCTCTAAAGTGAATGAGTACAATAAAAAGTATTTAGTGAAATATGGGCTTACCAGTGTTGGGCTTGTGATATAGCATTCTTAATGTATTGGAAGTACTTCTTCACTTTAGGTGTCCATTCCACTTTGGCATCCTATTTGAGCATTGTGTTTAGGGGTTTGACAATTTCTACAAATCTTGATATGAGTTTTCACACAAAATTAATTTTCCCAAAGGACTTGAGCAACTTTTTTCTATTTGTTAACATTATTTTTGAAATTACCTAAATTCTATCTGGATTGATTATGATCCCATCTTTAGTGATAATATGGCCCAGTAACTTGATTTTAGTAATTCCAAATATAATCTTCTTAAGGTTTAGTGAGATACCAAACTTCCTACATATTTCAAAGATGGACTATAGATGATCAATATGATCAGGCCTATTTTAGAGAAAATAATGAGGTTTTCCATGTATATAATTATGCATTTTCTTATCAATCCCTAGAATGCATGATCCATTGGTCTTTGGAAAGTAGTTCCAATGTTGATCAGCCTAAATGACATTTTATTGTATGCATAAGTTCCCCATTTTTTAGTAAACACAAGTTTCATCATATCCTCTAATTCCACCAATGCTTGATTATATCTTAAAAAATTAATATAAGAAAGACATCATTCTATAACCACTTACAGTTTATATCACCTCATATAAGAAGGGTAGAGGATACTTGTCTTTTTCAAAAGCTTTGTTAGGGTTTTTGAAGTTTATGCATACGTTGATTTCATTATTCTTCTTCCTAACTCAAAGAATATTATACACCCAAGTTGAATGCCTAATAGGAAATACTATTTGGGCACTTAGCAACTTCTCTAATTCTTTCTAGATCAATGGTTCTAGGATAGGATTAACTAGTTTTTGCCTTTGCCTAAATGGTTTATGATCTAGCTTGAGTGGAATTTTATGGATGATTAATTTAGAATTAAATATCCTTAAGTTATAATAGGTACATATTATTACATATTTATACTTGATAATCAATTCTTTGACATTTTTCATTTCATCCAGGGTGTAGCTTAAGCTAATATTAATGAGGTGTGAGTTTCTTTCATCTCCCACTTTTTTTGAGCTAAACTCAAACTCAATAACCATGAGATACCTTTGTTTATATGCTTGAGGGTATGTATCAAAGGATATTTCCAAGGTGACCATCCCTAATGGGAGACATTTTTCCTTTAGTTGGATGACATCCTATTCATCCAATTCTTCATGGTACATATGGCTTCTTTCTTCATCATCAATTATCTGGGACTTGAACTGTCTTGAATTGGTCACAAAATAGATGATCTATTGGTCATCATCAAACACTTGAAAATTTTCAATATTTTCTAGCATTGATAGGTAAGGTACTAATTTGATGGAGAAAATTTGCACCTTTGACTCTTGTATGGGCACCATATTTACTACTGAAGTGGCTAGTGAATCAATAGCTTAGTTTTTTAATCTCAAAATGGACACTATATTAAATGCCTCAAATGACTCAATTAAATCCTAGCATTTATTCTTATACTTATTTAAATATGAACATTTTGCACTGGTACTTATTCCTGACTTGGTTAATCACTAGTTTTAAGTCTCTATATACCATCAATTCCTTGACATTATTCTTGAGGGCAAACTACAATCCTAAAATTAGGGTCTCATACTTTTATCTATTTTTGGTGCATAGAAATTGGAGCCTATATGATTCTAGGTATTTCTTTCCTTATGGATTGATAAACTCGATACCAATACCTAATCCTTGTTTGGATCTTGCTCCATCAAAATAGAGCGTCCATAATTGGGAAGGACCCTGCACTTCTTCATGCATTTCATGTTTCATAATAAATGTATAAATTTCAAGGATAGGAGACTTATAACTTAATTATTCATTAGAGGTGTTGTAATCTATAATAAGATGCTTCATCCTTGGCTCTTGATCAATCCTGATCTAATTGGTAATATCCCTCCATGGCAACCAAATGTGAGAGAAGTATGTGGAAAGATATCCATTGACCATCTTAGACTAATATCTACTCAATATTAACCCATACCCCTCAATAATATCTACTACCAATATGTCTATTGTCATCTATACTCAAGGTTTTGATGCATCCTATATTTTTACATCATTAAGTTCTCCCAAAATAAGAACTATTATTTTACTAGCTATGAAACAGTCCTCTTGGATGGGTTTTTGGTTAAACCCATCTTCCAGAAAATGGAGATTGGCATCACAATATCTAAAGATCTAAAATATACTAAACAATTATGTATATTATTTCCAAATGCTTGAATGGCTATCAATAAAGGGGGAACATTAGGCTTGGTTTTATAAATAACATTTGCATTAACTATTTTAGACTTTTCTACAATTGACTTGCTTATGATAGACTTCTATAAGAGCTCTTTTTTCTCTATAAATTGTGTCATTTCATGAAGAATGATATTATCCTTGATCTTCTTTATATCCTCAATAATTATATATCCTCCCTTGCTCTGCTCCTCTCTATGCTGAGGTTGATCATTTCCTTTTGGGAGAGGAAGATTATTATCAACTTTAGGATTTGGGGGAATAATTATATTATTAGGAGGAGTATAAGTGGTAAGAAGATGCCTATTACTTATATTATAATTATTCCTATTGAACTACTAGAATACTTGGAATTCATTAGAATTATCCTCTAGAACATTGTCATCTTTGCTAGGGAAGGAGAACTTGTAAGCTTCAAAGACCATAGTTTAACTTGAGGGGCTAGATTCATGAGGGAGTTTGGAGGATTCATCATTTGATATTTTTTTATGATTTCCATGTGAAATATTTCAAAGGCTTCACATAACTCTACATAGCCTAATTTCCCATGCTATGATGTGTTTTGAACCCTACAATAATTAGATAACACTGTCTCCATAATATTGATTTTTGGTAGCTTATTAGACTATTGCTATTTTGCATTATTGGTGGGCCTATTAAATGGCATGTTGTATCTTAGAAATCCATAATTCTAGTTATAATTATAATTTTTGGAATTACCCATCCTTTTCTACATATTCAGTAAGTTGTTTCTCAACTTGTGGAATTCTAAGTGTAAATGTCTCACCTGGGATAAACCATTTCCTTACTACTTATTTTGCTTTATTATTTTTTCCAAGTAACCACACTATCAAAAATAAAATGTAACATATAAAATTAGCAAACATAAATACATCATGAATGTATCACCCAATATATATGTAATGATGGTGTTATTATTGACATAGTATATAAAGCCATCTTCTGTGATTCTCCCTTCAAGGAAAAAATCTCATAGTAAGTTAATGAATGGAATGATTTATGGATTAGTAGTTGCATAGTCAAGTGCTTGGTGTTTAAAGAATATTAATTCAGTTTCAACTTGTTTTTATTCTATAGAGACATATTCCTCATATGTAAATAGGCCAACAATCTCTATGACCTCCCGTAGAGCCAATTAATTGGTGTGGAAACTGTCAAACACTATTTCATCAAAAACTATATTTAGGTATTCAATTGAATCCTTAATGGAGAACCTAAATGATGCTAAAGTTCCATTGTATTCCCTAGATGAAGATGCCATATTTGATTATCTATGCTAGTAATGTTTGAGCTCTTGAAAATGGTGGCCTAGAACTCTGTTACATAAATTATAGATTGTTTTAGAAGTAACTAGGGTTTTTTAAATCATAGAAGGTTATGTACACTCAAGCTTAATGACAATCAAATGATGTGAGCTTAGTTAGTGGCTTGATGTTATAGTTGTTTGGAATTCATTCCAGTTCATGTACCATTAATCACCAATGTCTATTAGATTGTCACCTTCATTCAATTCAAACTTGACTACCTAAGCTTAGTGGGCTTACCACATACTATGCTTACTCATTCAGGGTGCCTTGATGTCACTTCTTTTGACACTTGTAACTATATGGCTTAGCTAGGGGGTTGACCTTTGCATTTGAGTTAAATGATATGATATGGTGAACCCAGGATTCTAACTAAAAGACCTTGAAGACCAAAATATTCTTTGGAGAGATTTATTTAAGAATATTTTCTAGGGAAAGTTATCAAAGAGAAAGTTCTTGACTGAAAGGTTCTAAATGAAATTCATCAAAGAGAAATTTCTCAAAAACCAAGTGTTCTTCAGGGAGATTGTTATTTAGGAGGAAATTACCATAGATAAAGTTCTCAACTAAAACCTTTCTAAGACCAAAGTTTCTGAAGTAAAGTTGTTACATAAAAAATGTTAAACAAAATGATTTGAAGGAAAGTTGCTAACCAAAAAGTTATCATCTAGGATAATATCCAAAAAATGTTCTTGAATGAAATTTTTTCAAAGGCCAAAGATGTCAAAGATCAAAATGCTAAAGACAAATAAGTTTCCAAAGACTGAAATTTTTTAAATACCTAAAATGTCTAATAAAATAAATCTAAATAAGTAAATTTGAATAAAACAACTTGAATAAACAACTCCAAATACCTGTTATACATGGAAAAATTCTAAAATTTCCATTAATAGATTAGTTTTATTAAGTCCTTACAATGGGAATGGTTTGCATGAGAAAATAGGTGAAGCCAATAATGATTTAATGTTTAAAATGTTCAACTTCCACAGCTATTAAAACTAGCCAAACACATGCATAACCTAAATAATAAATAAGCCTTATAAAAAACCAAAATGGAGACCCCACTTTTCAAAGAAAATACAAGGTGGGGTGTGTTGAATACAATAGATGGATAAAGAAAATTTCTTTTTTAAGAAAAAAAAACTTACCTCCTAAACATATCATTGACCAACATCTCTCATTATATATTCAAGTGCATGTTATAAATAAGGAAATCAAATGGGTTTTTGTGGATAATAGACTAATATTAAATATGTGTAATATTTTTTTTCTAATTTTACTCGGTAAAGAGGAAAAGAATCTCACTTATTAATATTTGAACATTCTTTTATTTGATAATATACCTTGAGAAGTATTAGAAAAAACTATATTAAATATAACTATGGGTCTTATAAAAATAGCTATAGTATAAAAGGTTATGTTTGATGAACTTAGCTATCATATTTATTAGGAAGACCATGAATTCATGAGATGAATTCATTATCCTAATCTTTACATGCATGTATCAAAATTGGTTACCAAGGATGTGTGTGTGTGTGTGTGTGTGTGTGTGTGTGTGTGTGTGTGTGTGTGTGTGTGTGTGTGTGTGTGTGTGTGTGTGTGTGTGTGTGTGTGTGTGTGTGTGTGTGTGTGTGTGTGTGTGTGTGTGTGTGTCCTCTGAATTAAGAACCTAAGCATTGTGTAATGCCTTAAACCATGGATCATTACACACATTATATGTAAGATCTCTTTCATGAGTATGGACATTTTACTCAACACAATGATATATCATCACCAATATCTATTTCATCTTATCTTTCATCATCAACAATAGTATATAATGATCTAGGTTTAAGTAATTTCAAAATTTAAAAAATTATTAAAAGATGGGATATAAAATACATGGATTGGGAAAATATGCACTAGGAATCATTATGCCCATTATTATATCTATAATAAAGGAAGACAATGCATTGGGTACAAATATGATTTAAAACCTAGTAAAAATGTAAAACTAATAAAATTGTTATTCATACACATTTCTATAAATTGAGACCTGAGCATGTGCTAGAAGTTCATCATGTACCAACATTATAATTAGTATATCTTGGTTTCATTGATGACAAGGTTTCACTAGAAATTTAGACATTTGATGATTTATGTTAGGGTGTGGAGCTAAAAGCTTCAACTATTGCAGACACAAAGAAATAGGAGGTTGCTGAAGATCCAGAAGTACCAACATCGGCAGCATGACCAACATCGATCATTACCAGTGCAGAAGGCAACTGGCATCGGCAGGGAGTCAGTCGACGTCGATCAAAACTAGACAGACAGGGACTGACATTGGTTGCCTGTGGCATTCCAGAACTGTTGTTGATGAATAGTCAGTTAAGTGAAGTGAGTGTTTGCATGTTAAATGACTAATTATAGTCACGAGTTGTGTGTCTAATTATTGTAATTAGAGTTCTATTTTTGTATGCATGGGATTCTATTTAAATACCCATGAGGCATGTATTGTAAATCAAGCAAGCAAGTAAAGCATTGAAGCATTGAAGCAAGGTCAAGGAGATCTACAGGTGTAAGGTCAAGGAGATCAGCTGAAGTATTCAAGGAGGGGATAACAACTCAGGTTGTTGAGTTGGCTGTGTTGAGCAAGAGAGAGAGGGAAGAAGGTCTTGAGGTGTGGCAAGCCTTTAAGGTGGAGGAAGAAGTGGCATCTTCCTTATTGTATTTTATTCTAGTAATATTTAATGCAAGAGTGTGTATTGTCTCTCAAATTCTTTGTCATCTCAAGTTTCTAATTAATCATTCTGGTATAATTCCGTGTTTAATTGCTTATAAGAAAGTAATCAATTATGCTTCTGTTGGATAAGGGGTTCCTAACAGTTGGTATCAGAGCTATGGTTTGTAGGG
The DNA here is from genome assembly GCA_037957365.1 of Torreya grandis. NCBI lineage: Eukaryota > Viridiplantae > Streptophyta > Pinopsida > Cupressales > Taxaceae > Torreya > Torreya grandis. The sequence continues at coordinate 1,337,484 of JARHVA010003660.1, read as the reverse complement.
AGTAGGTTATTATTTGTTGATTATAGGTCATTCATAGGGTTTATAATTGAGTGGGAGTTCAGCAATGGCAGAAGAAAGTAAGCTACAAATGGATAAGTTTAACGACAAGAATTATCAACATTAGAGGATGCAGATAGAGGATTATCTGTATCAGAAGGATCTGTACTTACCGTTGAGTGGGGTTGCATGCAAGCCCACCGATATGAAGGATGAAGAATGGAGTGTTCTTGATCAGAAGGCTCTTAGTTCCATAAGGTTGAGCCTTGCATCATCTGTGATTTACAACTTATCATAGTGCAAGACAATGAAAGAGTTGATAAAATCCTTGGCAAATTTATATGAAAAGCCCTTGGCTTCTAATAAGGTATTTCTTATGAAGTAGTTATTTACTTTGCAAATGCAGGAAGGTGGATCGTTACATACTCATCTTAGTGATTTCCATAGTTTGGTAAACCAGTTAGCTTTAGTCAATATTGTTTTTGATGATGAAGTAAAGGCTCTTTTAATTTTATGCTCCTTACCTGAAAGTTGGGATAGTTTGGTTATGGTAGTAAGTAATTCTGCATCTACTTCTAAAATCTTAAAAGTTGATGATGTTGTGAGTGTGATCTTGAATGAAGAAATATGCAGGAGAAGCACAGGTGAATCATCAGGGAATGCTCTAAGTGCAAAAAATAGGGAAAGGCAAAGAGAGAAGGTAGAGCAAGGGAAATCAAGGTCGAAGGTGGGAAGGAGATCCAAATCCAGAGGTGTCACCTGTTGGTTTTGTGGAAAGAGAGGACACACAAAGAAGGAGTGTTGGTTGAGGGATAAAGATAATCAACATGAAGGTAATGAAGAATCAAAGGATGCAAATATTGTGGTACAGGACACTCTCATACTTTCTTTGGATAGTCAGGTAGGATCTTGGGTTTTAGATTCTGGTTCTTCTTTTCATGCATCCCCAAACAAAGATTTCTTCCATGAGTATGAACAAGGAGACTTTGGAGTGCTTTATTTAGGGGATGGTACGCCTTGTCAAATAGTTGGCAAAGGGAAAGTGCAGTTGAGATTACAGATGGACAACACATGGGTGTTGAAGGAGGTCATGCATGTCCCAGTTCTAAAGCAGAGTTTGGTTTTTGTAGGAAGGTTGGGTGATGAGGGATGCATAATAACCCTCAAAACAGATTCTTGGAAGGTTACCAAGGGTGCACTTGTTTTAGCAAGAGGTAAGAAAGTAGGTACTCTTTATCTATCTACTTGTATTACTGATTCTACTTCTGGTTTATCTACTTCAGTTGTAGATTCGAACATGTGGCTTAATAGGCTTGGTCACATGAATAAGAAGGGAATGGACATTCTTGATTCAAAAGGTATGTGTTCAGATTCAGAAAGCATAGATAGAGTTCATTACAAGAAAAGGAAATTTGATGCTTTTGACAAGAATGAAGAAGCCTTGGTGTTTATGGAGGAGATGAAGGACAGAGATCAGTCACAGGGGCTAAATAATTTTGAGTAGGGCAGTATGGACAGAGGTTTGATCTAAGATGAGCTTGTGGATGAAGATTTCATCACTTACAAGAACACACAGACACCGATGTTAGTCACTTGGGACTGACATCAGTCAAGAAGATACCGACATCGGTCATGTGCAGACCAGCAGGGTTGGTAGAGTTGGGTAGAGAAGTCTGACATCGGTCAGGCAGGAACCGATGTTGGCAGAGGGGACACCGGTGTTGGCTAGGGAAATGATGTTGGTGGTCAGGGTCAGTGCAGGGAACCGACATCGGTCGGGAGCAAACTGGGAGATGGCCGAGATTGGTCACTGGAACAGATGTTGGGTGGACAGCAAGCTGTCAAGGAGTCTCAAACACTCATATGGAGGTCAAAAAGGGTAAGTGAACCTCATATTCATTGTTCACCTTCTTTATATTGCTTACTGATGGTCAAGAACTAGGAAGATGGAAGAAGCAATGCAGGTAGAATCCAAAAATAGTGGGAGCTTGGCATGGATGAGGAGTGTGAGTCCTTGGAGAAGAACCAAACAGGTATTTATTGGTGGAGTTGTCAACTGGAAGAAAGCACTAGATGAGGGATGGATTCCCATGTTAGAGAAGAGAGTGGATGGACACGTGAGATAGAAGGCTATGGTATATGGTCTTGATTAGGCTGTAGGACAATGGAGGTTTGACCATTGTATTTTATCTTTACCAAGTTGGATAATATTAGCTACATTATCCTATTACTATATTGTGTTGCTTGTTGCAGGGTTTCATATACAGCAATTTTTCTGAGCTAAGGGTAAAGTTAGTTCAGAAGTATGTCATGAAGAATTTGGGAGCAACAAAATTCTTTTGGCATAAGTGACAGGTATAGCATCATAGGTTTTGTGGTGGTTGGTCTTCAAGAGTGACTTTGAAGAGGGATACAGAGCCAAGGGAACAAAGTAGATGGTGTATAGGTATAGGTACAGTTGTAGTTGTTTATCTCCAAGTGGGAGATTGTTAGGGTGTGGAGCTAAAAGCTTCAACTGTTGTAGACATGAAGAAATAGGAGGTTGCTAAAGATCCAGAAGTACCAGTGTCGGCAGCATGACTGACATTGATCATTACCAGTGCAGAAGGCAACCGACATCTATAGGGAGTTGGCTGATGTCGATTAGAACTAAACAGATAGGGACTGATGTTGGTTGCCTGTGGCATTCCAAAACTACTGTTGATGAATAGTCAGTTAAGTGAAGTGAGTGTTTGCATGTTAAATGACTAATTATAGTCACGAGTTACGTGTCTAATTATTGTAATTAGAGTTCTATTTTTGTATGCATGGGATTCTATTTAAATACCCATGAGGCATGTATTGTAAATCAAGCAAGCAAGTAAAGCATTGAAGCATTGAAGCAAGGTCAAGGAGATCTATAGGTGTAAGGTCAAGGAGATCAGCTGAAGTATTCAAGGAGGGGATAACAACTCAAGTTGTTGAGTTGGTTGTGTCGAGCAAGAGAGAGAGGGAAGAAGGTCTTGAGGTGTGGCAAGCCTTTGAGTTGGAGGAAGAAGTGGCATCTTCCTTATTGTATTTTCTTCTAGTAATATTTAATACAAGAGTGTGTATTGTCTCTCAAATTCTTTGCTGTCTCAAGTTTCTAGTTAATCATTCTGGTATAATTCCGTGTTTAATTGCTTATAAGAAAGTAATCAATTTTGCTTCCATTGGATAAGGGTTTCCTAACAATTTATCCAATGATGAGTCTCTTTTTTAATATTTATGGGCATATGAGGATCTCTCTTCATTATATCATAAGAGTAAGTTTCATCATACAGTAAATTACCATGTATATTTTTGAGAGAGTGAAGATTCTAATATTGATGTCCAAATAGATGGCCCAAATACAATTCCCAATACACCATATGGAAGAGAGATTACATTTTATCAATGAAAAAATAATATAAATCAATTATGTAACATATACAGATATGGAACTGATCCTTCTAGTATCCATTTTAAAGGATGATGAAGGAAAAACCTTTAGACAAGTTATACATGATCACCTAGAGTTATTCAATTGAGCTTATTCAAATATTCCAAGATTTAACTTGTATTTATAATGCATACTATATTAATTTACCCATATGTAATCCACTGACATAGGTGATTATTTCCTACATCTTACCTCATAAAATTATATTTGATTCTTAACTTGAATGCCTTCTTTGTGTTTGATATTGATTCTTTATTACAGGTACCTTAATTGCATCTTGAACTCTCTTCCTTAATATCTCTATTATCTATGATTAAAATCCTTATTTATATGCATATACTTCATCTAAATAGAATATATTTCACCTTTATTACCATTCTATGCACTCTCTCTTTTAGGATCCATACCATCATCCACAACTTCACTCTCCATATATAGTTCAAACTTGCTCCTTCCATATAGATTTATAGGTTTAAAGGCCTCATTAATTATTTAAAGATTATATCCTAAATTATATTTCTAATATTACCATTCCCATACATATTTTCAAATTTCAAACTCATCCAAACAAATAACACAAACTCAAAGTTATCACTCTCAACAAATCTCCACTTTCTCTCTTTAAGGTCTCCTTTCTAGTAGCCATGTTTAGGCACAAATATAAATGGTTTAAAAATACATAGAATTTAATGACAATATAAAACTATTTTTAGATACCTATTATCCTCATTATTCTTCATGCAAAGTTTAATTTTTCAAATCTTAATGGAAGTGTATTTTCTCTCGTAATCTCCTTGTCAATTAGATCTTTCCTAGGCCTAGTGCATTACCTAGCCATAGTTTCCATACTTATCTATATTATACCATCATAAAACCACTATAATATTATATTTAATGTTATTATACACTAAATTGGTTGACTGTGCTGGAAGAGGTGGACTTGTTAGAGGAAGAGGTCTTGTTGGAGGAGGAAGAGCTAATAGATGAGGAACTGAAAGAAAAAGAGGAACATAAGGCACTAATAGAATAATCTATGGAGGAATTTTTGGAAAATATTAGGATTCACAGAGGGTTAGAGGTGGATCTTGGTGAGCATCCTAAACTATGGGTGGAACTCAGGAATAATGTTGCTTTGGTTATGCTTGAGAACAATAAGTTGTAGGTAGAAGTAGCCCCTTGGTGCAAGTTATGGGTGGTGAAGGTGTTAGGGATGGATATGCCTTTGCCTTCCTCCTTGATAAATTCTTATCTAAGAAATCTTATGACAAATTTGGGGATTGAGGCCATGTGTGAAAATGACACTGGAGAAAAACTAACACAAATAGTTCAAAAACTTGTTGACCTTTTATTTTTAGGGGAGGATGTGGTCAGCACTACATTTTATTTGGAGTTAGGTAGATTGGAGGAGAAACCAAAAGATTATTGTCTCCTTGGAGATGGATTGTACTACTTTATGGCCATGAAGATACTGATGGCTAGTTTGGTCAAGTTCCTTTGCCTACTAGAGGACTTTTGGCTATCCTAGCATTTGATGGGAAATTTTATTTGGGACCCAAGGATCATAATGTTTTGGACCAAGACCCTCTATCATATTTGGGGATAAAAGAATTTTAATGGTTTATCTTTTTACTCCCAATTGAAAGGGATATTCTTAGATTCTAATTCTACCTAACTAGTTTAATGATTTTAATCTCACCTCTCTCAATTCTTTGGGCTTGATATGGCCCTTCTCAAAAAAGGGATACATGTTGAAATCATCTATAGAGAGTTTCATCTCATGTTTATTGTCCTAAAGTCACTAGATATACTCCCAAATGTCCATGCCAATCTTGTATAATGATCTTAAGTTTGAGTCTTTCTAGACATAGGGTCCATGTTGTCACTCTTAGGAAAAGGGATAAAAATTGTAAACATAAGCAATTCCTTGGGGTATTTAATGACTATTCAGAATTCAGTATGGTAGTTTACAAAGGTGTAAATCTTATGGGTATGTTCTCACTTTCTCTAATCAGGATAAACCCCAACTCTACCTACTAGGTGGAAGTTTCAAGATCTTTCCTAGGAATATTTTTGCTTAATTTTCATCATGAAATGTGTTAAGGATCATTGAACACCAAACCAAGAGATTAGACATAGTTTTTTTAATTGTTCCCTCACTTTTGTTCTTACTTTCTACCTAGTTTGGATGGATTTAAATACTATCTTGGGAAGTTGGTGTGCCTTCTTTTACTCATCTCAGCCTTCCAAAATATTTAATTAGTTCTTCCTTCCTTGGATAACCCCAAGATCAAACATGCCTTCTTTAAGTTGGAAGCTCTAGTGGATGGAAGATGTGGACACGTGGGTTTTGTCTCTACTTAGCTATCACTTTTGGACCATTGGCCTCATTACTGTTTAGACATATGGTTGTTAGATAGCCTATATTTATTTGATAAGCATTGATATCAATAATTCAAATTTCAAATTTATTTACTTCCTTGGGAACATTTGCTATCACATCAACCTTGATGGAATCTAGTCATTAGGTTTTGAAAAAATGTCACTTCTATGTTGGATGTTCATGTGGAAGGATGATGTGGCCATGATGGATTTGATGATTACTAGTCATTATTGTTGCATTGTTGACTTATGTAATGATTGGTCACATGGATTTTGGACTTATTTAATGGGATTTTTCCCCCAAGAATTCAAAATTTTCTTTTAACTAATTTTTTAGAATTATTTACTTTCACATCTGTCTTATTGGACTAGTGTTTCTAGATATCAAAATAAGGTTATTGGGAATGCTCATAGATGCATAATACATTTCAAAGTGGTGGCTTTTAATATGGGCCTTTATTGAGTTGGATATTTTTAGAACCTAGCCTAGGTATATTCTCTTCTTTTATGTTTTTGAATTTTGATTGGAAAATCCTCTTATGACTCATATCCCCATGGGGGTCCTCTACCATTTCACATTTCTGATTGGAAACCTTGGCCACCTTGTGCCAAGGTTAAAAATGATATATTTTATTCTTCTCATTAAGCTCTACCAGACTAAGATCCTTAGAGGAAATACAAACCCTCGAATTATAACTCTACCACATTATGGCTACACAGATGGCCCTGATGATAGAATATATCTCTCTCAGGTGGACCTCCTAATGTATAGTGCCCTCCATAAATACACAACAAAAGGGGATCACCCTTCGAGCCTTATCTTCTAGATACTCCTTCATTCTAGTTTCTTATTTTTTATTTTCATTTTGGTCTTATAATCCTTTGTCCTTTGGACCCTTGGCCTTATTTTTGGCCTATTAATTCTATTGTATTTCATTTTAGTGGCTCTAGGTCCCTTAACAACCTGACTTTTACCATATTAAACAAAAAAATACTTTAACTTAGACATTTTAAGCTGGATGGGTTGAATTTGATCTGTGATATTAAATACATAGTTTATTATTTCTATTATGATTGAATTAATATGTATTAGTTAATAAATCTAAATGATGTAATTATTGAATTATTGTTATTTCTAGTTAGAATGCATGTATTTTCATTCCTGGAAGACATGAATAGTTATAGTTATACATTATGTGTTCAGATGATTAAAGATCAATCAAGAAATTGGATGGGGTCCAATTAGGATAAACTCAAAAGATATATAACAAATTAGGATTAATCCATTCTATACCATTCGATGATCTAAGTTAACCATATTCACCCATAATCTATACTTGGATGATTTAATTATTCTCATCTCATCTTGGAATGAATTAATTTTTTTGTATGTTCCTTTTGGTTTTTGTGTCTTTTGTTCATAAATTGATGTGATGTATTCATTACCTATTCTCAATTACCGCAACCACCATCCTACTAATGGTTGGGGTGGTAAGGGCCACCAATGGGCGGATCATAGGGATGGTGGGGTGGGCTTATCCTAATCAATTGGTTCATGTTTGACTCTTTATTTTGATGACTATGTATGGATGATGGTAAAGAATTTATTTATTTATTTGATTTACATAGATGACATAGATTATAGATGTTTATTTTGGTCATTACAATGTTATCGTTGGTTGTCAATAAATGTTATGAAATAAGATATTAAAATGATAAAATAAATATTAGCCAAAGCTTTTACATAGGTAACTTATATTATATTGTTTATCAAGATTCTTTATACTACTAGCTTTTATATGTTATAATAATCTAATTCTAAGTCACCCATAGGGGGATGGATCTATTTCTCTTATGACTTTATCTAATTGTTGTTTGAAAGGTTAAAAAATTTCAAGTGTGGAATTAATTTTATTTTCTAATTTTTTAATGATTATCTAAAGCATATAAAATGTATCTTTATTTGAACACATGAATAACCTAAATGATAACTTAAGAAATTTAAGGCTACCTTTATTAGTTAAACTAATTCTTTAACTTAGCCATCCTCAAATGGTATTAAATCCCATTGAGGAGAGTGAGGTATTTACCTAAGGTTAAGGACCTAGAAATGGTCCTATGAGGAAGTAAAAGTGCCACTTATGGTGCTCTAGACTTATCAGTGTATGCATACACTGATATACCCTAAATTTCATAATCCTTATAAATAACAACCAACTTCCTCATAGTGATTTTTGTATGTATTTAACTCTAGTGAATTGCCTCTATTCCCCTCCTTCAATTCCAATCATGTATGTGTAGAGAACATCAAATGTTTTATTGGGTTAGTAATTATTATAAGTGGGACTAATGCATTTCCAAAGTGTACTATGATATATGATTCCAAAAAAAATATTTGGGGTTGTTTCAAAGGTTTCTTATCCATGTGAAAATATACAAAAATATACATCTAAAATAAGTGATTCAAAAAATGAAAAAAGGCTACTAAGAGTCCAAGTGAAACCCTAAGAGAAATGTTTTGAAAAAAAGTGATTCAACTACATCTTATAAGGAGATCAAAATATTATTGTGCATATCATAGAATGGATGGGAATCAAATAAATTGTTTTTTTCATTAAATAAAAAAATAAAAAGTCTCAAATAGTGTTGATCTTATCAACGATACATTAACTAAGCAACCTACTCATATTATGAGTATCTCTCCTAAAACACAAGTGTTGAAATAACAAATATGGTTACCAAAGAATAATTCAAAGTCAAAATAATTTCAAAAGGCAAAATTAGAACAAGAAAAGGATACACATCTCCCTTTCAATAATTATAATCATCTTTTAAAACAATATGGTTTCAAACATAAATATCTACACTAATTTTATTATCATGGTCAAGGATTGAGAAAACATGCACATGGAATCACTCATCCTATCTCAACAATTGATCAAATTAAACATCAAGGCTTGGGATATATTGGCAATAATAATTTAAATCATTCAAAGATGCATATTCATTTATTTAATGAAAAATAATAATAACCTCCAAATGGAAACAAATTCAAGGAAAATTCACTAAAAAATCAAAAAAATAAAAACTTAGAAGAAGAATGGGTAAAAAAGGCATATTTACAAAACCCAATATTACAAGAAAATTAATGGGCACTTCAATTGTTTAAATCATGATTTATTACACAGAAAGTCAAAAAGTAAGATACACTTAACAAATATAAATTTATAAATGTACTTACAAATGGGGAAAGTACAAGCCCTTCCTCATATAAAAACCATTCTACTCTCACTGCTCATATAGATAGTAAACAATATTCGATTGAAAAGTTTAGAAAATTATGTTATTGTCCAATCAATAACTTGCCACACAATCTATTCATACATACATGTCTTCGTATATATTAGTTTAATCCTTCACCAATGGATCTAAAACCAAATATAGATAATGTCAAACCAAAAATACCAAGTACAAACTTACCAAAATAATATGATACATTTTATAGTTATACTATACACACATGCATCACATTTTGTTTAAGAATTGTTATTCATTTACCACTCCTTGTAGATTCTTCTCATCATCTTGAAATCATTGGATAGCTAGTGAAAATTTTAATTTCACAATTTCCAAAAATACAAAAAAAAATTAAATAATTGAAAAATCTCAGCATTCCCATGTTTTATTAGCTTTTTGGCATCTATGTTGTTTGTTTTATGTTAGTAGATATCATATCATTTAATTTATATATACACCTATGTTTCACACATCTTTTAGTGTGATGTAGGAATTCCCACACACATGATATATGCACTTTCATATGTTGGACCTCTCTTCTATCATGTCATATAGTATCCATGGTCATAGTTTTCACAACATACTTGATATGCTATGCTACATAACATTTTTATAACACATATATGTATATATTAATATGATATTTTTATGTTGGTTAATTATGCTTCATTTATTATTCACTTCCTTGATTGCATTCGATTACTTTCTATTATCTTGCTTGTGGAACATTTGAATATGTTCCTTGATTATTGGCCCTTGTGCCACTATATGGTAATTGGAAATTTGAGTATGTTATTATATATACATGTTAATATCTCCTTTCAATAGTGTGGCATTTCAATATTCCCTTTATATGAGTCTCCTTCGACCATTCCTTTGCATTATAGAGTGTTCTTGTGTGTGTGCTTGATTGTTTGTTAATATTGTATTATTACTCTCTAGACATTGTCATGATCTATATTATGCATATTAGGGATTAATGTGATCACATACCATGATTTTAATTGATATATCTACTTCAACATATTGTCCTTATATTATACATGATTTATACAAATATTATATAGCTACCTTATCCTTTTGAGGTAAGGTACATATCACTTTCTACCTCCCTCATTTAAAAAGGGGGGCATGTAATATAATTATGACCTTCACATTTTTCATAGTTTTTAGATTTAAATGGGATAATTTCATAGAGGAATGACATCCACACTTATACACTTTCTCAGTATTTCTAGATTTCAGTGGGGGCATGTCATAGAAACATGACCTCCATAGTTATACACCTTCTTAGTATTTCCATATTTTAGTGGGGAATGTCATAAAAAAATTACCTCAACACTTAGTATCTCCAAACTTCAGTGGGAGTATGTCATAAAGACATAACCTCCACACTTACATAATCTCCAGCTCAATTTCATGATTCATATACACACTTGGGTCAGAATCTTATACATTGCACCAATTTTGCATATATTTTTTAGTATTTATGACATATATACTCTATATAAGACATATTAGAGGTCCATATTCCATGATTCTAGACCAAACATTTCAAAATTTACCAATCATACTAATCATTAAGATACACTGATTACACTGAGATGTACTATTATTGACCCATTTCTACTATAGTAGTTGGTTCATTTTATAGGTTGAAATGATTAAATCATTAAAACACATCATATTTTTATTAGAGTCATTAAATCATCCAATCTCACTCGATTTATAGGATGACTTTATTAAATCACTTGCTCTCACCATATTATATTTATCCACACTTGATTTATGATATTAAGATATAAAAATCTCAATGATGTGTCACAACTCATCCTTACACCAGATTGGGGGAATAATACTTTCCAATCCCCCTATTAAAAATATAAAAGGCTTATTTATAAACCTCTTACAACTCCAATGTTTCATAAAGAATCATCAAGAGATAACATGGTTGCATCAACACACATGTGTACTCTTTCCTTACTCTATTTATTTTTAGTCATTTAAATTATTTCATATTTCAAATTATATGCATTGATTTATGCTATAACATGCTCTTTGTTATAGGTGATACACACAAAAAATAATCAAAGTGGTATGAAGCAAAGGCAAGGTGTGTTTTACACACCCATCTACACATTTATTTCCTTTAACCTAGTAATTTTAATATTTATTTATTACTAAATCAAGGGTGGGTAAATGGATATAATAAAACTAAATATTTATAGCATTTAAGTCTTGTACATTTGATAAATATCAACTAAGGATCTACTCTTTAGGTATAGACCTCTAGAATGTTGAAAAGCTCACATTTGACATTTCACTAGGATTAAATGCTTATCTCTTAGTTTGATTCATATCATTATGATGACTAAGTCTCCTATACTACATATAAATATTAAAACTTGATAAACATCCTTCACTATTAGTTTCAAATATACATCAATTTTATATCCTTCTTAACATTACCAAACACATAAGGACACAACCACTGATGGTAGTGTTTAAATCCTTATCTAGTGTCTATTTACAAAAATTAATCCAGATTGAAAATGTTTTAAAACCTATGGGTTAAGCTATTTTTCATATTAAACCCTACTATGATATATTTTCAAAAGGTGTGGTATAAATACAAGTATAAGAATTCCCATTCCTTATCTATAAAATACCAAGCAAACACCTACTAAATATAAATTGATCAAATATAAAACCAACCATTTTTTACCCTATTCATCCTTATTTTCATATCAATCATATGATCAGTCATATTAAAAGTTTGAAGCATTCAACAAGTAGCCCATGAGTGGTATTTGTTAAGTTAAAAGCTAGATCATTGCATGCATCATATAGTATATTTCACCCATGTGCACATACTTTCACACACATAGGGGAGAACTAAATAATTATGAGGACCTCCTTGGAGTATTGGATATTTAGGTAGTACCTATTGATAGAGGGGTATTTGAGATAAACTTGACACCATGATCCCACTAACCCATTTTTTGAAAATTCATTCTAAGGTTGAATAGGGGTGAAGAGATAAAGTTTGATCAATAATCAAAGATTAACATCTTGTATCCTAGATATTAACACATCAATATAAATACAATATAAATCCTATAATAATGAATTTGGTTGCATCTATATCTAATCATTATTCTATACAGGACACTTGCATCATAATTAGACACAAGTGTCAATAATAGTGCCTAGATATAATGATAGTTTTCATGACCACAAAAGTACACTTTACATAATTTGATAACTTATCTAGAATACTGATCCTACATAATTTACACATTTTTCTAGTCTATATCTACTTGTGAATAATAAATCCAACTAAGTATTATTTATCTTTGGTATTTCAATAAATTGAGCATCTTTGGAATTAGGTACTTTATATATTTGTCATATCCTAGATTATCATATATATTATTTAGTTATCTAAGTTTTCAATCAATTAGACTAATATATATTTATTTATCATCCTTGTTATTAAACTATTTATATATTCTTAACCATATACATCCATTTCTAAAATTTAGGGTTAAACACCCACTATGTCACTTATACCATGCAATAAATCATTGTTCCCTCACTTCATAACAAAATATGCCCAAACATTAATAAGGATTATAAAGCTTTACAATAATTTGAAGCTTGTGTTACTCAAGATAGAAACTAGACTAGCATGTCAACATAGTAATTATCCATACAAGCATAATGAACAAAATTGGTTTATAATCTAAGGATGGTCATTGAATAATAAATAATAATGATTATGCATAAAACTAGGTCAACAGAACACAAAACATTGCATAGGTTAATGGTGAACATAAAATATGATATCTCTCTTTTACCTTATGTTCATTTACATGTATGATGTTTACATAATAATTTGATGGATCTTACAACCCTAAACCTATTTCAATCTCTTATTTTTTACCTAATATCATATAATGACATCATCATTATTGGTTTTATATGATAACCATAAAATCACATATCAAATTTAATAAATCCAACTAAATTATGAACTAGAATACCAAAACATAAATTTCATAAAGTAAATATAGATCTAAAGGCATGCCAAGTCCTAATAAATAAAAAAATGTCTGATTAAAATAATGAAACTAACACATTATTTGAGGTCTACCCAAGTGGGATATAAAATACACTCCCCTTAAAATGATGATTTATCTAGTGTCCTAAATCTTAGGTGGAACTTTTATCACTTAACTTAGCCCCTTAGATTAGTTCTTGTTCCATGTCTTGATTTCATAGATTAATGCTGTGATCAATTAGGATCCATGCTTGGCCCAACTAGATCATATCTTCATTTACCACATAAAGAGTTTTCAAGTCAAAAACATGAGACAAACTAGAAACATATTTTCTCAACAAATCCACATGATACACATCATGGATTATATAAATAAAAGGAGAAATATCTATGCAATAATTAACGAGACTAGTATAATACATAATGTTGATTAGACAGATAAAACATGGAGCTATTTTGGATACCTTGCAAAACTTTATGGAACTTTTTTGAGGTATAACTCTCAAAAATAACTTATCTATTACTTCAAGTTCTCTTGGTAATATTTTTAGAATAAAATAGCTCTTGCATCTATCAGAGGCAGGTTTAAGCCTTTGACAAATTAGATCCATTTTTCCATTATATTCTTATAGATTCTTAGGATCTACAACCACTCAATTATCCAAACCATTTCAACCAAGGGTAGTTATGCACTTTCACCCATAAAAGGCTTCAAAAGGTGTCATATTAATAATATAATGATAATTTTTACTGTAGGAAAATTGAACTAAATGGAGGCAATCCTCCCATTTATATTTCTGGTCCATGACATAAATCCTTAATATACATTACATATCCTAGTTCAACTTTTTAGTTTGGTCATCTATTTCTGGATGATTTTCTAAACTAAAGTATAGCCTTGTTCTAAATATAGTAGTTAAGGTCTACTAAAATATTGAATTAAATAATTTATCTCTATCTCATATGATAACTTATAGAACCCCATGAATCCAAATAGTTGCTTCACAAACTTATTATAAATAGTGGGGGAATAATCAATAATTTATATCAATAAAGTGTGCATCCTTAGTAAATTTATCAATTAAAAGCAAATTTTTTTTGTACATGCCTTGAGACTTATGAAGTCCTAAGAAGAAATATATTTAATTCACAACCCACTTGATTACTAGTAACATATGTATATATATCAACCCTTCTAGATAAAAGTGGTCATATTTGACATGCTGATATTCCAAACATTATGCTACAAGGGTAGACACATCCTTATTTAACACATTACAAAAATAGAATCTTTTTAACTCAAGTGTCATCTTAGTGACACTAAGATGAGATAAGTGAGGTTTAACATATGCACTTATTCCATTAATTATTATATTGAATTCCCATAATCAAGAACACATATTTTTATTTGATATACTAGAATTCCATCTAATTTCAAGGAATATTCAACAAAATCTTTAGCCACTATTAATATGGCCAATTTATTAAAACATTCTCTACACTCAACATCTTTTATTTGTTGATCCAAAATAAAACTCTTGAAATTTTACCCTAAAATAGAATTTTTAGAAAGATATGATCTTCTAATAAGAGCATTAGCCACTCTATTTTATTTTCTTGAACATAAGAAATATTATTATAAAAATTGTGATAAATTTTAAACATATAGGTTGTATTACATTTAATCTATCCCATATAAAAAAAGTGCACAAGCCTATGATGGTTATATTTTATCTTAAAGTGTTTCCCAAGAAAAAAATCACTTGAAAGCATGGATACAATTTCTAATTTAATATCATGAGTTGGATAGTTATATTAAGGGGATTTGAGCATACCAAAATCATAGGAAAAAACCTTTCCATCTTAGGTCAAAATAGTCCCAATGCCAACACCAGAAACATTAGCCTAGATTTCAGAGTTTCCATCAGGATATAGAATAAAAATAATAGGATTAGAATTTAACAACTCTTTCATATTTTGCAAGGCTTCCTTAAACTTAGGATTTTAAAAATAAGTCTTCCCCTTTTTCTAAAATGAAGTGATGGGGTTATAAATTCTTTATAAGTATTTAAAAACCCATATATAATAAATAAATAATCCCATGAAGCTATTCACTTCATGCACATTATTTAGAGTGGTATATTCCCTAATGGATTTTATTTTAGTAGTGTCTACTGAAATAAATTCCTTAGAGATAATGTGCCCTAAGTAATTAATCTTAATTTGGTATAAGGATTACCTTTTAAAGTTACCAAGAAAATTATGTTGTCTTAAAACCAAGTGCAAGTGTTTTTTATGCTCTATTTCATTTTTAGAGTACATAAGAACATCATCTATACATACCAACACAAAATGATCTAATAAATAGAGGTATAGATGATTTAATATTATGTTGCATCACATTATTTTGGTATCTTATTTTGACTTTATCTAAGACTTTTATTTTTCTTCTCCATGATGTGTATATTCAATTGTAATGGCCAAAGTGTGAGGGGTAGTCATATATAAATCATGCATCAAAACCTCATAAAAACCTAGTTTTAATTTATCTACCTTAGTCTCCTCATCATGAATATAACTAACATAATGTAAAATAGTGGTAAATTTATTCTCATAATCCAAAATAGTCATGGTTACTTACTTTATTAGTTGGAACTTTGAAATTTTATTCGTTGTAGTTTCCATTTAGGTATGTGTTCTTAAATTTCCTTTAAATGGTATTTCAAGTTAGGGTCATTTATTCATAACCTTTGAGAGCACATAGGTTGTTATACCATAATGAAATATCACTCAACAATAGGTAGGGTCCTATGTGATCTTTAATATTTGAACCCATGTTATGCAAGGTTAATTATTTTTTATAAATCCACCAACCATGCCTCAAAAACATCTCCATATTCTCCACTGGAATAGGTAAGAGCTAGGATTTTATTAATTACCTTAATGATAAGATCCACAAAATCATTTTTTCTAGGGTTTTCCCCCCTTTTATCATACCCTTAAACCTCCTCATTCTCACCCCATTCTTGAATTTTTTCCATATTTTCCACATTTATCTGTGTACCTTTGTTTGGACTCAGATGTTTTGACTCACAACCAAATTTTCATTCAAGATATCATCATGCCCAAAAAATTTATCAACATGATAATTTTTGGTATCACCACCAAAAGTAATTTTAACACCAAAATTATCTTTTACATCATTAATTTTGGCATGGTAATTTCTAGAATGGATATTTTAATTATTTCCATCAATGTCATTATTGCCATCATTGCCACCGACATCATTACTAGAAACATTATTATTGTTTGCATTCCTATTAGAATTATTTTTTCAAGAACTAACACTAATATTTCATCTATTATATTATTTTCTCACCATTATAATAAATATCAAAACATGTTTATAAAAAATATTTCCTAGAGAAAACTAGGCTTAGATATCACTATCAAAACCCCAAAAACTGAACCACAAAATTTTGGGATTTTTTGGGTATGATACTTGGATTAAAACATTAAATTATGTACATGTGTATCAATTTAATATATATTTATTAACTCATGTACATGATCAATATCTCATACTTATCATATCCATGAAGTAGAACTCACTAGGCCCTACTAGGTCGAGCAATTACTTGAGCCTCCATAAAAACTTTAAGCATTAAATATTTTACACAAGGATTCATAAATAATTTTCCACTAAATCCTTCATGAATTATTTACCTCCAAAAACCAAATTTAATTTCAAAAAAGTATAATCATGTAAATTTACTAAGATAACAAGATCAATTATAAGGTTGTTCCTGACATATAGTACAGTTAAAGGGTTAAGACCTCTTAGAATAAACTTTAGTTTATTCCAAAAATAAATGGTTTAAATAATTAAATTGCATAGTAATTTACAATAATCTACATTAATAATGAGACTAATATAATTATGTCAACTACTCACAAAATGACTTGTAACATATGATCTTTATATTAAAATCTACTAGAAAGATCCATATTATTACAATGCTCCATTTGAAGATAATAGGGTTAAATTTCTTATGTTCAAATTAAATACCATCAATATTATACCAATATACAACCTACAAATGTAAATTTTCTACGTGATCCCACAAATATCTTTACTTAAGGAACTAACACTTCTAATATTCCCTTAACAAGAAACATAAGTAGAGTACCTTGTTTAGCATCATATGGGTAAGTAAAAATAATAATGTTAATCAAACTATGAGGTTTTTAAGTCCTTAAAATAATATTAAACCTTAATTCCCATAATCAATGATACTATATTCCATCTAACTTTTATTTCCAATAGTTACTGACTCAGTAGTAAACACAAAACATACACAAAGAAGGTTAAAGTTTATCTCATTAAATAGTAACTATGATGAAAGGTGTTACCCTGGAAGTATAATGACTCTATTCAACTCATCCATTGAAAATTTTAAATCATACTAAGGATAATATGGTAACATTACAACAACCAAAATTAGGCCCTTTAATAATAACTACCCAAAATAGGATATTGTTGCAAACCTAAAAACATCAAATCCTCATTAGAACCTTCATGTAATCTAATATTAGGATCAATTGTCTAGTTGTAGGCTAATATATATTACCACCTAAATTTAGGATTCAATTTATACCTAAACCAAGTAAAACATAGTTCAATGTTATAATGTTGAGATAAATCATGCTATCAAGACCTTAATACTCTAGTCAACTCATCCATGGAAAATTTTAAATCATACTAAGGATAATATGGTAACATTACAACAACCAAAATTAGGCCTTTAATAATAAATACCAAAAATAGAATATTGTTTCAAGCCTAAAACTATCAACTCCTCATTAGAACCTTCCTGCAATCTAATATTAGGATCAATTGTCTAGTTGTAGGCTAATATATATTTACACCTAAATTTAGGCTTCAATTTATACCTAAACTAGGTAAAACATAGTTCAATGTTACAATGTTGAGAGAAATCATGCTATCAAGACCTTAGTACTCTACTACCATGATCATTCAACATAGAATGCTCTTTAATTACAAATACAATATAGTAAAAAATGAAAAAAAAAAAAAATTACATGGGTAATTATAATTAAATAGGGTATAATTATCATTTTTATATAGTAAATTGATATCAAATAAATGTGTTAAATCAAATTCAATGAGATCTCAACACCTACAGATGTCTACCTACTAACCACATAGGAAAACCACCATCATTACTTGATACTTACCATAATATCAAATCATAGAAATAGGATTATTTCCATTGACTTTAAATGGTGAAAGTAATAAATAAATATCATCTTAATCTCCTAAATTAGAATAGGTAATGCATCATTTTAGCACAGTCCACTATCTAAACATGTCAAGGATTGTATGCCTTATATTAAGGTTAATATAAGCACATTTAGCTACTTAGACATTCATTCACAATTTACTTATTTAGATATCATTAATAATGTACACTATATAAATAAATAATTGAATAATAATATTAAACCAAATTACATTAGGGTTTCATAACAAGGAGCACCCCCTTTCATCTGATGCTTCCAACTTACTAACAATCTTCCACAAGTTTATAATAGATGCAAATTAACATAAGAAATTTCAATATAATATCAGGTTTCCATGCTTCCAAATTGAAATGCTATAGTATTAAGGCAAAAAATCTTTAAAATATGTTGTAATAATATAACTTTCTGAAACATAGAATACACAATGATTCTACAACCTTTCTTTTTTTATCTAAGACTAATAATATAACCTCACTATTCACCATTTACAATATAGATAGTAACATTATACAAAAATATCAAAAAAAGTTTATGAACATGTTATAATTATCAAATTAAGTTACAATACCACTACTTTGATACTTATACAACCATGCAATAATCAAATACACACTGAACTAAATAAAGATATAAACTTGTCAATGAAAGCTACATGCATGCTACACTTTTGATTAGTTATAAAAAAAGAATGATAATTTCAAACCAAGATGATATATCTAAACATAGTTAATAATGAACAAAGAATCACTCATTCTTATACTTCCTCACTAAATCTAATCATTAAGATGAACTACACCATAACTAAGAAATACAAGAATAATTATATCAATAACAAGGATAAACTCAATACTAATTATATTACTAAATCAAGTTCTCCAAATTTACATTATACTAGTCAAACTTGTACAACACACTCACCAAATAGTTTTTCCTAGATGATTATAGGCCCATTTCCAACAATTACCAATAATATATTTAAAACAACATTAAATATTCCCATATATGGATTATATTACAATGAGAAATAATAATTAAAAGTATCCCTAATGTCGTAAACATCATGGAAATTTCCATAAACATGAGATCATTTCAACTACAAGAACTACATCACCCAACTACTTAAGCAATGCTGATAGTATTCCTCATGCACAAACACTTAAAACAATGTGAAATTTGAGCCCATCCATATGGTGGTAACCCTACCCACCTCATCCATCAGTTTAGGGTTGCAATATTCCATAAAATAAAGGTAATATTCCATAAAATTAAGTGAGATCAATGATTTTAAGAGAGACATACCATGAGTCCACCAGGGTTAGGGTTTACACACATGGCCAATCAAACACACAACAAGATATTGAGAAACACATAATCAAATTAGTATAGATATACAATAATAATACCAAATCAACATAATAGTTTCATTGGATATGCATACATAAAGCCAATCATTTATACAACATTTATTAGGTGAAATAAACCAAAAATGTTGTGCCTACAAGGGCTTATATAATAAACTCACAACACCACAACCACCAACACTCACACTCATTTCCAAGTTCAAAATTATATACATCATAAGGAAAATATAATGATCTAAATGGGATATTTTTGAGGAGGATGATATCCCTCCATGTAATCCATTCATTTTCTTAGGGTTTCCTAAAAATAAAAAACTAGTAGTAGCTACAACATGAACTAATTTAAAGAAAACAAGAAAGAGACTTACTTGTAAAATCCCACTTTAGTAGTGTTCTCATTTTCTTTTCTTTTTTTCTAATTTTCTTCTTTGACCACTAATGTATTAATTAATAACCATTCCAAAACTAATATATTCGCTATGATATTTCCATGGCCACTAAAAACATAAATTATTTTTTAGAACAACTACCAAAAATATTTCCCACAAAAGCCATGGTAGGAGGAAAATCACATCCATGAGAGAGAGAGAGAGAGAGAACCCCTAGTTTTATCCACCCTCATTATCTATTATTTTCATCTCTTCTCTTCCCTATGGATCAAATTCAACCTCTAAAAATAATGAAATGATAACCATGCAATCTCTTTTTCCATGCAACCCTAAAAATCACAAAATGAAAACATCAGAATTCAAATATCATACCCAAGGTATAATATGATTATGAGCCCATCATGGGTAAAATTGAATATTTTCCCACTAAGTCACTTATACCATGCAACAAATAGTTTTTCCCTCACTTTGTAATAAAACATTCGCATTAATGCCAATGAGATGTGGGTGATTTGGTAAAGTGGCCTGGTTGTTTCAAGTCCCACCTAGTTTCAAATCTTACTAAGGTATTTGAGGTTGGATGTGGCCATAATTGGTATTCTTGGGTCTATTATGGATATTCTTGGGCCTTTTTTGGCCATTGTGGGTATTCTTGAGCCAGTTATTGTTGGTATTCTTTGGTTGGTTGTGTTTGTTATTAGTATATCTAGTACATGTGGTAGATGATCACTTAGGTATTTGGGCCCCTAATTATGTCCCATACTAATTCCTTTCTTTGATTAAAAACTAAATACCAATAAAAAAACATTCCCAACAATTAACAAGGATAATGAATATTTGAAACCATTTCAAGCTTGTGTTTCTCAAGCTAACAACTAGACTGGCATGCTAACATAGAAATTATCCATATAATCATAGCAATCACAATTAGTTTATAATCCAATTATGACTATTGAAAATTTAATAACAATAATTATACACAACATCAATTCAACATAAAATAAGACATCATAGATGAGAATGGTGGACATGTTATGGATGTGGATTTTATGCACACCAAGAATTCTTATGCAAAGGTCTTTAACATTTTAGAATTGGTGAAATATCCATTCCAAGGCATGAGTTTTAAGTCTATATTTTTTAAATAACCATGTGTTGGAATAAGAGTGAATGAAGTGGTTGTTAATTATGGATGGTTCATATATGACTAATTTCTAGTTTCTAGTTGATATTGATAGGTGCGTCTAACCTAAGGTGAATCTATCCAAAAAAGGTAAAAATAGAGAGTGGTAAGGTATAAATTAAAGTTATCTATGAATCAATTGAGGTATAAACCTTGCCAAGCAATCTCTTTCTATCCTAGGTAGGTCAGATGTTCAGAATTAATATATGATGCAATTTACTATTAGTATAGTATACAAATAGACATAATTAATCATTAAAGGAAATAGTTAAAATATATTCATTGATTATAATAAAATATATTTTTAGAACCAAATTATGTATCATATCATATTTACATAACTAGTAATATGTATAATCTATAATTAATGAGAATCCAAATTAACAATTCATTCAATTTGAATAATTACAAAAAACATTCACACATCCTATTCTAAATTGTACTCAATGTAATTTCCTCATAAGAAATTTTTTTTTTTAAGAGATAACACTTTAACATGAAATTATAGAGTAGTAAAAACTTTCTTAGCTTGTATTAATTACAAAATTCTCCTTCCTTAAGAATGAGGGATAAACATGTACTTATAGTTTGGGTGGGGATGCCTCATCAGTGAAGCTTAGTCTAATTTTATATTGTCTAAATTAGGACTAGATTTACAAAAATAATGCAAGATTTTTCATGACTATAATATATTATATAAAATCCTAATTTATACTCAAGATATATTTCATATAAATAAGCTGAAATTGATGATAATAGCAGAACAAGACATGCACAAATTATTACTTATAACTACCAATGTAACTTAACTTAAAGTATTAGGGTGTCATCATGGGACCTTCTTATGAATTAAAATGTGTGGCCTTTGTTACTATAGTTCAATATAAATTGGTATGTGTCATCAAAGGTGATATTATAGGCACAATAGTTGTTGTGGACATGAGAACTAGTCCTATCAAAGTATATATTATAGTGTATCTTGGGAAAATAGATGTAGTTGTTAAAGGTTGGGCTTAAGATGATTATGCTCCCACTTAAGCCACCAATTTCCATTTTTCCTATAATTTATTATATTCACTCATGATTGTTGTAAAATGTAGCTCAATATTCATAAAATTAATGATAGACCTCTTGAATAATATTGGAATTTTGTCCATCAACTTCTTATGTATGGCCATATAAGATATAAAATAAGCACTTAGTGTCTCAATCCAAGCTACCTTATATTTACCAAATGTAATTAAATCCACCACTTGTTCATTGATTTTATAAGTATTTATTTCCAATTTTAATGTAAATTTTTAATTTTTTTATACTAAAAGGGGTTTTATGGATAACTGTTAGTTTGGATGATTTTAAATCTTGGTCTACACTATTAGATAGATGGAAGGATACATTGTATTTGGCTAACTTGTCTGAGATGCATCAAGGTGATATAAATAGAGATTTTAATGTGCCTTAAATTATTATCATTGTGTGCTTGGTATATACCTAATAATCTCCCATCTTTCTAATTAATGTTTATGGCCTGACAACCTTGGAATAGATTGTTCATTTATGGCCATGTCTACTATAAGATGGAAGATATTTTTTATCCTATGAATCTAATTTTAGACTTTTTATATGTTAAATATGTTGTGGTCATCACATATCCAATTTTTATTGTATTTTAATAAGGTTCTAATAGTTAATCTCTAGGAGGAGTGATCATAGAATTTATTGATCCTAGTAAATACAAAATCATATATAAATGTCCATTTGGCCTATTATTCGATGTGATCATTTGGTATTTGAGATTAAAATTGATGATTTTCCCTAGATTTGATATCCTCTTAGTGAATAGATTAATTTATAGAAGGAATACCCAAATTTATCTAACATAAGTAATGTTGGGAAGACATATAATGTCTTCAATAATGACATGAAAACCATAATTCTAGGACCAAATCTAAACATTAGAGTATTTTTGATTTGGCCTCTCAATACAAAATTATTTTAGTTTGTTTTCCATGTCTTCAATGTGTCTCTAAAATTATCAACAGCCAACCAAGCATATGTAGGTATCTAAATATAGGTCATGTCTAGTATTGGGAGATGATGGTATATTTAAAATGATTTTTTAGATACATAATCAACATGGGTATGGATATGCATACAATGACTAATGTTACCTAAATAATCACTTACAAAAAATAAATTAAAGAGGGAATCTATACAAGGGAATAAATATAGTTTGGTAGTTGTGTTGTGTAGGCCTACATTCTTAATATCCAACATGTCATCTATGTATTCCCAAGTGTGTAATGATAGATATCTATCATCCATGTATGGATATGTTGTGTCTACCTCTATTGATATCATTGAATAATGTATAAATTTGTGGTCCAATGTCGATAATTCTAACACAGTGTTTGTATACTTAATTATGTCATTAAATCTAAACATAGATGGAGTAAGATTAATTTTTGACACTATCACTTTAGTCCTTCAAATAATTATACTTAAAATGAAAAAAATTAAGGCCTTTAATTGTGGGAGAGATATAATAATAATTTATGAATATGGAAAGTAAAAAAATGTGATTTTCTTTTATCTTTTGGGACCAAATATGTAGTCGATATTGTTAGGCTCAAAATTTCATTACCTAAATTATCCATTCATTAGAATTAATTGTGTAAAATTGATTCAATACCTATCCATTATATTTTGAATTTTATTTTATGACATCAGATTTTACAAGGTTATTTACCACATGGCATTTTTTGTAACCTTTTAATTCTTAGTCACCTTATTTAGTCATTTATTGTGGCATGTGTCATTACATCATGTAACCATGGTTTGTATTTCCTTTTTTACATTTGGTTTTCTAGAAGATGACATGTGGACTATCACCACTTAGCTACTTGTAATTGACTTATGCATCCTTATCCATTGATAACAACTTAGTGAGATGTAAACACATGGCTTGATCACATTTATCCACTTAGTCACTTGGAATTGATCTCTATGTAATTGGATATTAGTCACAACTTAGAAGAATGTTAACATGTGGATGACTCTTTCTTATTTGGGTGGTCATCAGGATCAATGTCTTGATTCTTTGTGTAGAAGTTGTATATGAACAAGATGGTGACATGTGGATGGATCTCACTTATCCATTTGATCAAGG
The DNA here is from genome assembly GCA_037957365.1 of Torreya grandis. Lineage (NCBI taxonomy): Eukaryota > Viridiplantae > Streptophyta > Pinopsida > Cupressales > Taxaceae > Torreya > Torreya grandis. Next base: position 1,312,861 of record JARHVA010003660.1, on the reverse strand, counting down.
AGCTCTATGAATTATATGATTATTATGTAGATAATAAGTAAAAATGATTGAGAAACATGGTTTTATCTCTTCAACTTAGATAGTCAAGCAGTCTTGTGCATTGGTCCTTTTTTGTCTAGGAAATAAATGAGTGGGATACTAACATGTGGATAGTCCTAACTTACTCAAGTGGTTGCAAGGCTCTATAATATCTATGTTTATGAGTCATGACTTAGTAGGATGATGACACATAGATGGATATCACTTATTTTTTGATTGGGTATCTCTATGACATGAATTTATTATGCATGAAGTGAGTAAGTAGGATTGAGATGCATGACTAGATCTCATCAACTCAGATAGTTAGGTAGTCATGTGCCTTAGTCATTTTATATATAGGTCTTAGATGAGTGGGATGATAAAATGTGGATATTCCTTGCTTATATAGGTGGTCCTAAGGCTTTGTAATCTATGTTCATGCATATAAGTCCTAACTTAGTAGGATGGTGACTTGTGGATGAATTTTGTACCATGTGTGTGTGCCTATAGGTCACAAATGAGTGGGATGGTGGCATGTGGGTGAATCTCACATTTTTAGGGAACTCACCTAAAATTATACTTGAAAATTAAATATTTATTTGTGAGGAAGTTGGATAAAAACATGTGGCATGATCTTGCTAACATAGCTTATCCAAACATTCATAATAATTTGTTACTCTTTGATTTGGAAACTTTTAAACACAAAAGAGATGTGTAAAAATCAATGTCAACCCAAACATTCATAATATTTTGTTACTCTTTGATTTGGAAACTTTTAAACACAAAAGAGATGCGTAAAAATCAATGTCAACCCAAACATTCATAATACTTTGTTACTCTTTGATTTGGAAACTTTTAAACACAAAAGAGATGTGGAAAAATCAATGTCAACCTATGAATTAAATATAACTTGTTAAAGGACAAAATAATCTTGAAAAAATACTATTTATGTGTGTTATTCCATAATATAATGAAAACCCTACTTCGATAAATACATAGATTTGAAAGCCAAAAATCCAAAAAAATAATTCAATGGAAATATTGATTTTAACTTAAACCTAAGGTGATGACTCATAACTTGAATCTAGACTCATTTTATTAAAATATGACATAAGCATGAAATATTTAGGCCAAAGTGGGTCCTTATTTTAAATTTTTAGAATGGGGTGTGTTGGTCACAACAAATGGTGACTCGATGGGGAAATAATCCAAAGTATTTGATAACCTAGAATATCTAGTCCATACATCATGACAAAAGTACATACCTCATAATAAGAAAAAAAAATAAATTAAATAAAATGAAAAAGGATTTGGCATATCCATGAAACATACTAAACATTTTCATTTATCATATTAGGTGTGATTTTTTTAATATAATTTACCCTTGCTATTATAATTTTTAATAAATGCTAGACAAAAGTTGAGATCTCTTTGCCCCATTTTTCTCATTTTAAAAATCTATTTTAGCCTCTAAGCACAAAGTTTTAGGAATTTAGGTATTATTTTGCTTTCATATAGGCAACCATATATTTGAAAAATATACATTTGATTCCAATATAATAATTTTTCTATTACGAGTCGGGAATTCATAGCCCCAATAAAGATTACCTGAATCACCCCTCTTATTTTTTTTTGAACTTTTATTGGAAGAAGGGTTGAGAAACACCATTGGATAGATGTATAGGATTAAAATTCATTATCAATAAAATATTTCACTCATGTTTTGTCCTTATCAATTCTTATTATCTCTCAAACAAGTTTTAAGCATGTAAATATGTAGTTGATCTTTAAAATTGAGAAGTTTTTATAAAAGAAAGATCAAAAATATATAAATAACTTCTTTGGTGAATTTTTTTAATCTATATAAAGTATAAATTTAACCATGATATATATCTTGATTCAAAGCCTTAAAATTCACCAAAAATAATCTTCACAAGTACAATTCAAATTTGGTTTTAGCCACTCATTTTAGGAGAGGTTTTGTGAGATGTATGCAAGAAGTGAATTTGATTGTTCTAAATTTTAAGGTATCTAATATATGAAAGTAGGGAATCTAATATATGAAAATAATAAATATAATCTATGAAATAAGTAAATTTAATCTATTTATACCAATTGGCTATAACTCATAATCATTCTTAAATGTTTCCAATTGGGGTAGCCATGAAATAATCTTTCAAAATATACCTAGTGATTGGAAATGACAAGTCATTACCTTGTATAACTTTTAAGTGAAAAACATTTTTATCCAAAAATTTTGTTAGTGTAGTGCTTTTTCCCACTGGGTTTTGCCAATACAACCGTATGGCCTTTCTATGTATTTAAGCTTTCGTAAGTTAGTTATAAAGGGTCCATAGGCTAATTTTATTTATTTTTAATTAGTTAATTAAGAAAATTATAGGCTCCCTCTTGTTTCCCTAATTTTCTCTATATGTACCCTAGTTTTCCTTTTTGGAAGGTTAATTGACTCATTCACATTTTACAATAGACAAGTTAATGCATATTCTACCTCTCTTGGAATTTTGGAGCTCTCTCTACAAGAATCGACATTGATTGATTAAACACTATTCATAGATCTTGGCACACTCTTTCATGGTACCAAAGCTATCCTGATAGTCTCATGCATCAGAATCCCTAGTAAGATCCTCCATGCATTCACCTTGCTAGTTTTTCTTCTATATTAGCCGCCATTTTTGACCTTAGAAGTGTTTTATTAATCTACCTCAAAACTCATGTAAAAATGCTTTTGATAAAAAATTCATTTTCATATATTTTTTAGGTTTTTTGAGAACTAAAATGGGTTGTTCTTAGTTTTTTGAGAAATTTCATAGATTTTATTAAAAATCAATTTCCTTTAACTGGTACAGTGCCTATACGAACCAAGTAATCACCCCTATAAACCTTGATCTAAACTCTATAGACCAAATTAGGTTCTATGGAGTTGATTACTTAAGCCCATAAACCATTTTTGGTTTCTCCTAGGTGATTACTTAAAGTAATTGGGTTTTTCTGGTGTGATTACTTGCCTGTAGACCATTTTGGGTTTCTCCAAGTCAAAAACTTGAAGTAATCAAGTTTCTCTGGTGTGACAAATTTCTACTAAACTAATTCAGGCTTTCAAGGTAGTCTTAATTCTCCAACAACTTGATTTGCACTAGGGTAGACCCATTTAGGTTTTCCAAGGTTGATTACTTATTACTTATTTACTTTATAAGTAGAGTAGGTTGAAGAACCTAATTTGTACTGGGGTAGACCCATTCAGGTTTGCCAAGGTCGATTACTTATTACTTATTTATATTATAAGTAAATTAGGTTGAAGAACATGATTTTCATTAAGAAAGACCAATTTGGTTTTTCTAAGGTCAATTGCTTATTAGTTATTTAATTTATAAGTAAAGCAAGTTGAATAACTCGATTTGCACTTAGGAAGACTAATATGTATTTTCCAGGAGCGATTACTCATTACTTTTTTTATAAGTAATAAGTAATGTAGGTTTAAAAACTTGATATGCACTGGCTAGACCAATCTAGGTTTTCAAGGCAGTCTTACTTGTTAGAGAGTTCAAAGTATTGTAGTTGCATGAACCTGAAGTAAAGTAGTTGCATAAACCTGTGTGACATTCAATGGGGAATCAAATTTGAGGTGAAAGGTAATGAAGAAATATATTTAAGTTATTTTATTTTTTTGATTTTTGGATGAAAAAACATAAGTTTGGAAAAAAAACCAATTTTGGAAAGGGTCCAAGAATATGTGGGAGTAAGAACTAGTAAGTGCTATAAATTTCAATTTGTATCTCTTTTTTGGGTGCCTTTTTTTTTAAAATGCATATTTTCTTGATCTCTATGGATTGGTGGCATTATTTTAGGACTTTTGTAACATCTATTTTTTACATGGTGTAATAGCTTAAAACTCTTTTCAAACCTTTATACCTTTTCTCCTAGATGCATTCTCAATATTGCCTAACATCCCTCTCATACTTTCTCACACTGATTACTCATATATGCATTATTAGTTGTACTCAACGTCCAAGACTGACTATGTGTGCATTTTAACTTAAAGGGGGGTATTCTTGATAGTTTAGGGGGTACTTGTATTATGTGCTTTATATTTTATAATTTCATTTTAATTATACAATTTATCTCATTCTAATATACACTAATAGATCTAAATATCTAATCACCCACACTATTTAAATATCTAGAATGGAAGTCTAAAATGTAACTTGCTTTAAGAGGTAAAGGACTCTATCAAATTACTATGGGTGAGGAAACTGAGCCATCTACATATACAAAAAAGGTTAAGTGATACAATATATGTGATAAGGCCTATGGGTTTCTATGTCTATTAATGTCTCCTGATCTCTTATTTCATGTTGAATCTATAAAAACTCTGAACAAAGTTTAGACAATCTTGGACAAGATTTTTGGACTATAAAACATCATGAGGGGTCATGAGTTTGAGAATGAACTCATCACATTGAGCTCATGTGACTATGACACCCTAAAAGACTTATTTACAAAGTTTAAATCAATGAGATTGTAGTTAAAACAATGTGGCATTGAGAAAATAGATGACCAGTTAATTCTATCCATGCTTGCAAAACTAGGTCATAATTATTTAGTTTTTGTCTCTACATTTCATGCTACCAAACCTACACTTAAATCCACTTGGAAAATTCCATCATTTGATGATTTTGTTGACAATCTAACTTAGAAGTAAGATAATTTGGTTTAAATGGGTGTACTAAAGTCTTCAAAATCACATGCCTTGAATGTCAATTAGGATAAGAAGAATCCTTCTAGCAGTGGCAAACAAGAGAAGAAATAATGTAAATTTGATCATGAGTAGAAGAAGAATAAAAAATCAGATGCCAAGCCTAAGGCATCATCAAATGAGTCCTCCTCAAGTGGGAAACCTAAGAAGGAGAAACCCAAATTCAAATTTTGTAAGAAACTTGGGCATGATGAATCTTAGTGCATGAAAAAGAAGATTGACACCTTGACTAAGATGCTTGAGAAGAACAACATTAGTGTTCCTAAATCCTCATCTCAGAACACATCAGCACAAAAAGGGTAAAAATAAGGGTAAGGCATTTGTTACAGTAGCTTCTCAGCCTTTAACTTGGGTTATTGACTCAGGTGCTTCTTATCACATGACCTCTTTAGAGGGTCTATTTTTTAGAAATAGAGCCATGTTTTATTCCTTTAATTCTCATGGTTAATGACACTTTAGTAGAATTCAGTGGTAAAGGATCAATATAAATTAGTGATAAGACCTTTAATGATTTTTTATATGTTCCTTCACTATCCACCAATCTTCTGTCAATATATCAAATCACTCACATATGTACAAGGAAGGGAGTTGAGTTCACACCTAATTCAATGGTCATCAAAGAGCTACACAGTGACACCATAGTGACTTACGGGAAGGCTAATCATCAGTCTAGGTTGTATACCATCTCACAATTTTCCCTAGATCAACCCTTAGGTACACTACTTACTCATGTAGATGGAGTGAGAAAACTATTGCATGAATGGTTTAGCCATTTAAACTACCATTATCTAAAGTAACTCAGTCATCAAGACATGGTTTCAAGATTGTTTGAAGTCAAATTCTCAGATGGGCTATGCAATGGCTACATTATTGGTAAGCATCTAGAAGAGAAATATGATAATGGAAATGTAAAGAGAGCCAAATAGAAGCTAGAGATAGTCCATAGTGACTTAGTAAGACCATTTCCAAAACCTTAATTTAATAGGACAAGATACATACTCACATTCATTGATGACTTTTCAAGGTACACCTAGGTGTTTTTTCTCAAAAATAAGTTTCTAGTCTTTGATCACTTTAAGGACATCAAGGTACTTTTGGAGAAGCAGTCAAAATGTTCCATCAAAATCTTAAGGACTCATTATGGAAAAGAGTATGTCACTAGTAAGTTTGATTAGTTTTACACATTAGAGGGGATTCAGATGCAACATATAGCTCCACATAATCCTTAATAGAATGGTGTGGTTGAATGCAAGAATCATACCTTGAAAGAAATGACAAACTATATGCTTCCATCAAAGTCTTTTGCTTCTTAGTATTGGGTTAAAGAAATCAAATGTGTGTGCTACATTCGTAACCAAGTTCCACATAAAGCCTTGAATGTAATCACCGATTTTGAATCTTGGGATGGTGAAAATCCTATAGAGATCACTTTCAAGTGTTTGGATCACCAGCAATGGCCCATGTTCCCAAGAAGAAATACAAGGCATTGGACCCTTAGTGTTAGTATTTCATCTTTGTGGGGTATGTAGAGGGTGTTAAGGGATATAGGCTTCTCCATCCAAGCCATCCTAAAAATCATGAGTTGTTCATTGAAAGGATTGTCAAGTTTCATGAGGACCCACTTGAACACAATCCTAGCATTCCCGACTCTTCAAAAGTCTCATTGGACATTGATTCCACTTTAGATAGTGACATAGATCCACCTCAAAATCCTCATGATGATAAGGATGACTCTTCTTCTTCAAGTTCAAGCGATGAGATTAGTGATGAGGATTATCTTCCTCCATCTCACACTCACACTAAAGATGATGAGGATTCACCTCCTGGTTATCCAAACTCATACAATTTTGGTCTAATTTGGGCTAGACAAACACTTCAAAGTGCTAGAAGATGGGTTGGAAATCCATCAAATACAAGGTGGATGTGATCATAGTTTTAGGGGACATCACATGCCTACTTAGCCAATGTCTCAGATCTATAGACCTTTCATGAGGTATCTGGAATTCCAAAATGGGATTCTACTATGTAAGAAGAGTATAGCTCCCTAATCAGGAACAAATCATGGGACTTGGTCCCTCTTCTTAGAGGAATAATATTAGTTCGATATAAATGGGTTTATCAAACCAAGTATGGTATAGATGGGTTTGTTGATAAGTACAAAGCTCATCTAGTTACAAAGGGTTTTTCTCAAGTTCTCAGCATAGAATACACTAAGACATTTGCTCTTATATCCAAGATGACATATATAAGACTCACTCTAGCCATCGCAGCCACACATCAGTGGGATGTTCACCAAATAGATGTAGAGTGATTTTCTACATGGTGACCTCAAGGAAGAGATATATATAGAGTAACCAAAAGGATTTTTAGAAAATACCTCCTTGGTCTGTAGACTCAAGAAATCTATCTACAAAGTCAAACAAGCCCATTGGGCATGGTATGCTAAGATGGACTCCTTTCTCCTCACAATTGGGTTCACTAGATGCCACTTAGATTTGAATGTCTACATCATGTGATAAGATGATTCTCTATTGATTCTAGTTCTCTATTTGGATGACTTACTAATTATAGGGATCTCAAAATCATCCATCTCAGTAGTGAAAACTACAATTTTAGATATATTTTCAATTATAGACATGGAATTATTGCACTACTTTCTCAATATTGAAATCATTCAGTTAGATTCTAAGATTACTTTATCACAATCCAAGTATTCTCTTTATTTTCTTATAAGGTTTAACATGGATGATTATAATCCAAATCCTACTCCTTTCTTGTCTAGTGTGAAGCTCGAGGTTGATTATCCTATACCACTTGTTGATGTAACTCTATATTGACAACTCATGGGTAGTCTTATCTACCTCACACACACTTGACCTGGCATATCCTATACAGTTGGATTAGTTTCTTAGTTTATGTAGGAGCCACATGAGTTTCATTAGAAATCAACAAAGCATATTCTTCACTACATTCAAGGTTTGTATAACTATGGGATACACTATAGAGTAGGAATAAAGGTTGATTTGATCAAATACATAGATTCAATTTGGACTAGAGATATTCAGAGTCAAAAGTCCACTTCAGGCTATAGTTTCTCACTTGGTTCAAGTATAATATTTTGGTCAGGCAAGAAGCAACATGAAATTGATTTATCATCCACAAAGGTAGAATACAGAGGGGATGTTAATGCGACCACTAAATCAATCTAACTTTAGGGGATTCTCACTAAGTTTGGTGTCCAATTTTATAAGCCAACAATCATCTATTGTGACAACCAAAGCACTATCCAAATTTGTAGGAATCTAGTTCTCCATCAAAGGACCAAGCACATAGAGATTCACATGTATTTCATCAAGGAGATTATCAATGAATAAGTCATTTATCTTTGATACTATCTAACATTAGAAAAGATTGTAAATATTCTAACCAAGCCTTTCATAGAGAGTAAATTTGTTCATCTGCAAGCTCTCATTGGGGTTAGGCATTCTCCACATTCTTCTTCCTCCTATAGAGGTTCATCACTATGTACTTGGGTACCTCATTAGGATTTCAATGTCGGGACCCAATTCTCATCTCACCTAATCTACGCTTAAGAGGGGGGGGGGGGGGGGGTGGTTAATGTAGTGCTTTTTCCCATTGGGTTTTGCCTACATAGCCATATGGACCTTCTATGTATTTAAACTTCCTTAGGCTAGTTATAAAGGGTCCATAGGTTAATTTTAATTAGTTAATTAAGAAAATTATAGGCTTCCTCATGTTTCCATAATTTTATCTATATGTACCCCACTTTTCCTTTTTAGAAGGTTAATCGACTCATTCACATTTTGCAATAGATAGGTTAATGCATATTTTTCCTCTCTTGGAATTTTTGAGCTCTCTCTATAGGAATCAACATTGATTTCTTGAATGTTATTTAGAGATCTTGGCACACTCTTTTAATTTCAAATATTTGATATGGCCCAATCAATAATGGAGTGAACTTATCATGTTTTCTTTTATTTTCATGTGGTTTATCCCATAAGAGGACTAAATATAAAATTATAAAAACTTTGATCTTTGATATTTTTTCAAACCATCTCTTGAAAATATCATGATGTTTACTAAAGTTGTGCAAATCTTATGCTCATGCATCTTCCATTTCATCAATGTTGAGTAACCTTTATTGAATTCTTTTATCTTCTTCCATATACTTTTTCATTAATTACCATGTTGGTAGCCTGAGAGTAATTGGAAACATGGGTTGTTGTCCATATAGTAATAAGAAAGGTGAAGCCTTGCAGTCCTATTGTGTCTTATCTTGTTTACCCATAATGTGTATTTCAACAATAAATGCCACTCTCTTAGTTTATCTTCTACTAACTTTTTTATGGTGTCCATCAAGTTTTTATTGGTAGATTCTATAAATATATTTCATTGTGGATAATAATTTCAAGATAGCTTGATCGTAATGTTATTATTATAGGCCCATTTAATGAACTCTATAGATTGGAAAGATGAACTATTATTGCATACTAGAGAAATTGGTGTTCCAAATTTGGTTAAGATACTATCTTCAATAAATTTGATCACATCTTGGGCTCTAGAATTTTTTTCACTACTACCTCAGTCCATTTAGTATAGTATTATGTATCCATACATATGAACTTATATCCTATTGAAGATTTCGTGTTGATTGATCCTACAAAATCTAGGCCCCATTGTGTGAAATGGTGTCCTTAAATTATAAGTAGTAAATACATTATTGCATGTAACTCTCTTTTTCCAAATATTTGGTATTGGTGGCACATTCTAACATGGTTTTGAGAATATTTAAAAATAGTGGGCCAATAATATTGTATCCTCATGTTTTTGTGAGTTGTGACATTACTTTAAGGGTGTCCACTACCAATATTTTGGTGAAAGTTACTGATAATGTCTACAGATTCTTCTTTAAAGACATACCTTAGATAGATACCTTCATATTTATTTTGGTATAAAACACATTATTGATCATATAATGCATGTATTTAACCCTAAGTGCTCATATTTTTTCTCTATTTAATTTAGGAGGGTATGCTCCTATGAGTAAGTAATGAATGATTTAGGCATAACAATCACCACTCTAGTACCTAGGACTATTTATCTACTTGATGGAGATGCATGGATAAATATCTACTATTAAATAAATAATACCGTGTACTTGTAATCTTTTGGTGGGATTGATTTCAAGAGCAAATTCTTGTAACTTGTCCATCCACTTGCCCTTTCTTTTCCTAGTTTGTTCTGACCAAGTATGAGTTAGGATGTTGGGTCTAAGACAATGGTGTAAGTATTATTACACAAAATGCAACATATTAATTTCTTAATCAGCTTGACTAGAGTATATATTTATTTATATTTCATGGAATACTTCAATTCTACATCTTTAATATTAATACTCATAAAGGCAATAAGATGCTCACTGTCATATACCTTTTGGGTAAGTATTGTGGCTATAGTGTGATTTTATATAAATGAGTATAGGAAGAAATCCTTAGTGAAGTCAATATTGATAAAAACTATAGCTTGGATCATGGCACCCTTAACATCTTAAAACACTTTTTTAGCTTCAGCAATATATTCCATGTTGACATCGTATTTTTATATCACATTTAATGGTTCAAAATTTCTACAAATCTTTTAAAAAATTATTTTTACAAACAAGTAATTAAGCTCTTTTTTACTATTAGGACATGGAATTTTTGAGATAGCTTTAACTTCTTTAATATCAATTCAAAATCCTTCCTTGGTGATAACATGACCCAATAATTTACATTCTATGACCCCAAAAATACTCTTATTTAGGTTTAGAGAAATACCATGTCTTCTACATCTATCAAATCTTGTTTGCAAGTGGGCCACATAATATGTTATGTCATTGTAAAAGATATTAATTCATCCATGTAAATGATGATTCACTTACCAATGAGTCCTTGAAAACAAAAATTTGTGGCACACTAGAAATTATCACCTATATGGATTAATTTAAATGGCATTATTTTGTATGCAAAAATTTCCCATTTGATAGCAAAAAAAAATTCATTGTGTCATCATTATCCACTAGAACCTGATTATATACACATAATATTTTCAAACTTTATTAATTACTGATGATTTCTATCTTACAAGAACCCATTAAGTCTTAATCTCTTTGAGTGTATGCCTCAAGGGGTGCACTAAAAAGGGGCTGGATAGACCATTGGTGCTTTAGGATTGTTTTCCCTTTACTACCAATTTCTATCTACACACCCATCTCCTAAAAACATTTCCCTAAGCATTTCTTCCAATTTTTCACCTCCTCTAGTCATGTTCTACCTTCATTAGACATTCTTGTTGTCAAATTTACCTCATAGGTCAAATTGTCACCCTATCATTTAAAATTTAGCATATCATGCTAGTTTGTCTTATGAGTTAGTTTGGTCTTAAGAGTTCCTTAAGATGATATATTTTGTGCCCTAATGATTCCATTCAAGTTTGGTACCTTGGTGAAATTTCTATCTGTAGATATAAGCCTTCAAATATGATCAAGAAATGACTTGGGCAAGCTTAGAAGAACTAGGCCATTATCAGATGTCATATAGGAATGGATTGGTAAGCTCAATTATGCATTTTATAAGTATTCGCAAAAATACTCACAAGATAAAATATCTCATGAACATGAAGTTCTTCATGCCAAGATCATTCTCTATAAATTTCATGTCTTGATGAGATAACCATCTCAAGATATAAAGATTCAAAGTTAGACTTGCAGAGTAAGATGTGTATGAGAACATCAAGTTTAGGCTTTGATAAATAGTCATTTTAATTCAAATTTTCTTAAAATGAATGTGTAAGTGATAAGAATCTAAATATTAGGAGCTAATATTAGATCTAAGGGTGAGAAGTAACATGACAATGTCAATGGGTCCCAAAGATCTAATAGAGCACATTTGATCATGAATCTAAGATCAATGGTGAGCATCGAGTCAAAATACTAGCATGAATGCATGGTTGACAAGTGGAAGATCTTAGGTAGCTAAGCATAGATCTAACGGTGTGTATTAACTAACACAACAAGTGGTCCTAAGCAAATCAATGGAGTGCATTCAATCATACAAATTGAGATCAATGGCAAGTGAGAGGTCAACAAGTTAGTGAATCTCCAAAGCAAATAATAAACTATCAAGTAGCACAACTGTGAAAAATGGTAGAAGATCTATGGTTTGCATTCATTCATACCAAATAAGATTAATAGTGTGCATGAGGTCAATGAGTCAAAGGGATAACATCAAAATCTTGAGAATGAATTAATATCTACCAAGTGGCATATTTTTTTAAACCAAATCAAGATCAAGGGCTAATATCAAAGGTCGAAGTAAATATAGTCAAAGTTGAACCAGAGTAAATATTGTAAAGGGATTCCATAGAGGTAAACACATCAATTCAATGAGTTCATCGCTAAATCTAATAACATGACTATGAACCTTTTCTTCATTAGTGCATGCTAAAAAATAAACTAGTGAGGAGAAATCAACATCAAAACAAGATCAAGACAAATTGGTTAATTTGTTGTAACTACATCAACACTGGAAGGAGATTGAAAAAGATTGATCTGACTATTGTAATGGATTTGACACTAGAATTTAGCTTGAAAATGACTTGATTCCACCATTAAATTTATAAGTATTATCATGCAATCTAAAAATGGATTAAAAAATATTGATATGATTGTCATGGCCATTTTCTAGAAGTAATCTTAGCATGACAATCCTTTCTAATTGAATAAATGTCAGATGATTGGAAATACTGATCATAATGACCTCCTATCCATAATTCTATTCATTGGTCCCCATATCTTTCATCCATTTAGCTATAAATCTAGGCTCCTATCCTTCGAAATGATCCCTCTCTTTGGCATGACTAGACTCTACCAAGATTTTCACTATAACACTAATTTGATGTAATAAAGATTGAATTCCTTCATTTTTCAAGCTAAGTGAAGTGGGTCTCTTGAGCTCATTGATGTATTCAAGTGAATGTATGTTTTCTTTGCCTCTTTCTGATTTTTCTCACCTTTATGCAATGACTTTTTAGTTCTCATAGGTTATTCCAAGTACATATATAGGCTATTAGTCAATGTGGAAGTGGAATATTGCCCTCTCATACTAGATTGATAGCTATTCATTAACTTATTATGAAATAATTATGTGGAAACTAATCAAAGAGTGAATGAAGTGATGTATATAAGTCTTGAATGTGTCCTATAGTGTGTCTTGTACAAGTTTAAAGATATAAAACATTTAGTGCATCACCTTATTTTTACATGCTTTCATAGATTATTGTCAATATCTCTCTCTTTCACAAGCAAGAGATAGTTTAGGCTTAGTATAAGTGATAGATTTAAAAGTGAGTCATCCTTCTCCAAAGGTCTGACCTAAGTTTAGGTGACCCATAACCTAGGGTCAGTCTCATGTTCGACTGGGTTTGAGTAGGAGGGACCTAAACAATCCCCTTACTCAACTAGGGTACAATATAGACCATCAAAAGTTCTAACATGCCTGGTGGGACCAAATTTCTTTGAATAACTTAAATTAGAGCTAAGGAATAACATTTTCATTAGTAAAGGAGGTCCATATTCATTAGAAGCCAAAGATATCTAAATTTATAAATTTCATAGAAACATCCAAATAACACTCTCATACCAAAGGTTACTACAAGTTCAGCTAGTAAAGGTATTCCCCTTGAATTCATTAAGATACATGTTTTTTAATTTAAGAGAGAAAGATTTAATAGGATAATACCTTATCCTTAGAGGTAATATTCATCCCCTAGTCATCTTATTGGCTTAAGTAGTGCAATCCCCACTACCTAAATGGCCATCAAAAATCAAGTATTTATTCCATTTAATAGAAGTAGTCCATTAAACTTATCAAAATGTGATGATATTCCTACGTCTTCTCTTAAAATCATCACATTATGTTTTGGATAACATCAAATAACTACTATTGAGCACATCTAGGATGTTTCCAACCTTTACTCCATTCACAATGTTATTGAAGATAATGTGGTTGGCAGACTACTTGTTGCTTCCTTCAAAGGAAAAACATTGGAGTGATATATAAATCTTACATTGAATTCCATTTATACTTGGGATGAGTTAGAAGCAGCCTTAATCAGGAAATTTGAGGACAAGTTTGACCACTTATCCTTATTTGAGTAGCTAACCAACATAAAGAGAGATCCTCATGAGTTCATGTCTTATTTCAACCTTAGATTCCAAAAGACATGGACTAGAATTCCTAAATTGATCAAACCATCCTCTGAAAATGCCTTCTTGTATTATCTTAGAGCCCTTAATTCTGATATTAGTGTGATGATACAGTCATGGGTGGTAATACCTTGCCAAATGCCTATGAGATTTAAATAAGAGTATAAAATAGTTTTATACAAGTTGGTAAGCTTTCTCCTAGGCCCCCAATGCCTATTTTCCCATAGTTAAAATCTAGCACACCCCTTAAAGTTCTTAAAATCCCATTTGTATCTCCTATCCCATCTCCTAAAGCCCAAGTTGTAGCCCCTTCTAACCAGGCTAGTGAGATTGGGGAATTGAAGAGTATGTTGCAGTCTTTTGGGAATGAAATAGTTCAACTCAAAATATATAAATACCATGGTAGGCATTATCAACAATAAAATTAAACCTCCTATTAGTATTTCAAAAATCAAAATCCTCCTTACCAAGGATTTAGGTGAAATATGCCACCCTGCCAGGAATAAGGATCCATAGTTCTAGCTAATCCATATGCATCTCTTAATCCTAATACACCTTCCACATCCAAATTTATTATTCTCACATTGCCTCAAAATAATTTTATGTGTGACTCTGATTGGTATCCCTCTAACCCCCATGATTTTTACAACATTACTATGCCACAAATGACACAAGAAGAGTGTTCTCTTAAAAGGGGTCAGTATCAAGAGTCAAATTTGGTACCCCAAGGAAAATCTCAACAAGTTTAAGGGTATCCTGATGCCATTAATAAAGGATGATTATGTTGCTTTAAATCATGGTGGAAAGACTAGCATTTCAAGTGGTCAAGTTGAAATTGTAACTAGAGCTAAAAGAAGATCCATTGATGAGGCTCAAGATGTGACTAATGCTTCAATTACTCCTAATGTTGTTTACAAAAATACCTATTGTCACCAAATATTTCACCCTAGAAGAAGTTTTTCAAGCTTCTTCTATATTTGGGAAACATGGGAACATTTCCATGTATGTGGGTGTACCTATATTGGAAATGAGCCTCTATATTCAAGGGTTATCTCCTTGAATGTATCTTGAAATGATCATACCTACTTAACTAGTTACTTATGGGGAAAAGAGTTAGAATTTGCATGAAATGAACCTAATCTAAGGGGGTGATACATCAAGATGTCTTCCATATGACCATCACACTTTATTGTTCTAATAAATAAGGTACACAAATTAACTTCCAAGTCCTATGGATTTTAACATGAGTATTTCAATATGGAGGTAAGATGCAAGAGAGTTATCCAAGGTAAGTGAAATATAGTCTATTTGTAGATACTAAGGCTCATTGTACACTTAAAAGATAGGCTCATACACTTGAAAACACTTCATATGACCTGTTAGAATATAAACACTTTCACAAACATGAAAGGATAAGGAAAGAAAGGATAGATAATTATCACTTGCACACTTAGAAATTTTTTAAGAAATCAAAATCAAATTTGTATTAATGTTCAAAGGCAAAATATGACATCATTCTAGTAAGGCTCTACCATACATGGAGTGGAACTATTTATAATGGCTAAAATGGTATCTACTTATATAATTTTAGAGAGAGAAAGGGGCAAAGAGAAGTACAAAGGGGAATCAAATTAGTACAACTCCATTTAAACCATAGTTACAACCACTTCTACTAGTATGCTTCTTTAGAACTTCCTGGTTGATCTAGGTCATTTCAAGTGGTTGCATAGTTGCATTTATTCTCTCATTTATGCTCCCTAATGGTTAAAATGGTAGGATCAAGTGGTTTTAAGCTATGTTCTATCATTGATATATTTACAACAATTGGATCCATCTATTAAAATTTTGTCTCATTATTAGTTGCTCTTTTTTATTTTTCATGGCTTGAAAAAGTGGAGAAAAGGGTCCCTTCCAAGCAGTTGCTCTTGGAGATGAAACAATTGGGGTCTATGTGTATCCTTCATGGAATCATTTAAAATTATATCTCTTTTTCAAATTGGATCATGCTCGAAATCATCCCCATGTTCATAGGTCCACTATAGATAGAAAACCAATCTCAGACTATTGGTTTTCTTATAGTCATTATATTATGACACTCTAATCGATGCCTAGTTTGTATTAGGTTCACATAAATCCATTATGTTATTTATAGAATCAATAATGTATATATGTATGGACACTTATTTTAAGAATGACAAACACAATCATAAGATAATGCTGCAACCTTTAAAAGATGGACCTGGTATGTTATAAATCTATAAAATAGAGGTTAGTATTGATCTTCAATGGCATCCCTATATGTTTTTCATCACCTAACTACATCATTATGTTATTTTCATGGAATTTGATAGAGATTTAATGGTTTTAGGTTCCCTTTGAAAAGAATTCCCTGATTTGACTTGGGTCATGTGTTTGACCTCTAAGAAGTCCCTTAGCTTTTCAACCTTTAATTTCATTAGTCCTCGGTATCTGACTTAGATCATTAAATCATTGACCCATCTCACACTATTGATCTTAATTGTTATGAATGACCATAATTCATTGATCTACCTTTGACTTTTCAACTCTATCCAAGCCAGTGCCACTTGTCAATCACGCATTGGTTTCAGGATCCTATTGTTAGTTTGTCAGCTTCTACACTTATGACACATCTCAATTATGCATTTATTTTAGGATCTTATTATAAGTCTATCATATTTCACACTTTTTCCACATGGTGGCCTCTTAAGCTCCTTAACCATTTGAATCATCTTGCACCATCAGATTGAGATGTACAGTGCAACATGGACCATTAGATCTACTGGGACCCCTTATTTGAAATCTAATGACTACTTCATGAGATCAAATTTTACATCCACACTCCAATCAAATAATGTTCATGTAATGGTCATTAATTTTCACACAACCATAAAATTTAATCTAAATTTTTTTTATTTTTATCAAGATTTATTTTGATGTTTTCACAGACGTCTTACTCTACTGATTCAAATTTGAAGATTTATAACTTGAGCCAAAAAGCTCATGCAAACCCAAAAATTTTAGAGGATGATCTTGGCATGAAAAAATCCATGTCACTATAATATTTTGGCTCACATGGATTTTTAAGGTGCATTTATTAAATACACAAGTAAACTAGTTCATTAATTTCTAGATGACATCCTAGATGGCTTGGTTCCTTAAACTCAACAAGCTAAACTTTGAGGGCTTAGATCTCGAGATAGAAGGTTCATTGAGATATGAAACTTTTTGAGAATGATCTTATCACTAATTATATTGATCTTGCATGTTTTAATGGTTTCATGAGGCTTTTGGGGCATATTTATAAATTACATAAGTAGTCTATCCTATTATGGTTTCCATGTGACGTCTTGATGATGGTTTGGCTTCACAAAGCTTGTTCTTGAAGCACTGCTTGATTTTTGAAAACTTAGATGAACTTATTGAGTATAGTGTAGACCCTTTCCATGATCCTAGCTTTCATTGATCACCATGAATACCTCCCACTTGCATATATGTCCTTAAAATGACTCTTAATATATCAAATGGCACAAGGATTAAACCAGACCATGACCAAGACTAGATGGGAATATGAAATGGAATCAAATGAGATATGAAATACCTTATGACATTATGAAAATCCTCTATACAATATTATAGCTATATGGGTTGACCCATTTTTTCCTAAGGTAAAAATTGGTCAACATTATTGGTGATTTTCTATGGGTGACATGCTTGTAATGCCATGACCAATTCCCTAATCCTATCTATTGGGCTATAGATTCACATGTACAATAGGTTTGACACACAAATTTCCTAAAAAAATAGAAAAACACAAGAAAATACAAAAATAAGAAAAAAAACAAAATAAGAAACCTAAGCAAAAACACACATGTGTTTCAGAGCACTTATGGAACACAACACAACAAGAAATGAAACACACTTAAAAAAACTAACCAAAGCACTAACTAACATGAGATGAAAAATTCTTCTAGGATAAAAGGTGAAGCTTGAAAATTCTCTTGATTTATGATATGCATGATTGAATTATACATGTAGCATTTTGATCCTTGACATTGATGCCTCCATCTTCTTCATGGTGTTTGTCAACTTCATTGGCATGATGTTCAATGATAACCAAGAAACTCCAAATAGGCTAGCTATGCAAATGAACTCTTCTTGAATCCAACTAGCCTCAATTATATAATATGGATCCTTAGATATGACCTCCAATATTGGTTGAATAAGACATAACTTTTTGTTTTCTATGTTGCTTTCAATGATGTTAGGATTTTCCTCAGCCACAAGTTCTTCAAGTTCATCAAGGATCTTTTCATAGTCCACCTAATCTTGGTCATTATCTTCCATGGGAAACTCTTTATCCACCTTATCAAGTACTTAAAACTCAACTTGGAAAAGATATTCAAGATCTTGAAAGAGCTTCATTTGTAGCTACCAATCATCTTTGTCCTCTATGGGAAACCTTTTCTCCACCTTCTCAAGTACTTGGCCATTAATGTACAAGTTTGAAGATAGTAGGTGTTCATACCCTAAAAACAATCAAATTTGAAAATATTTTGATATGTAAAAGTTATCATAGTTGTTTCCTTTAACCCTTCCTTGAGAAAAAATTCAAAAGGTGTGGTATAAATGTAATTTAAATCCCACTCATTATTCATCTCAAAATAACCTCTCAAGATTACACTACACTAATAAAAATCAATTGCACAACTAATTTATTCTACACCATTCTTTCCTATTTCCAAATTAATCATAGGTTCAGTATTATTACAGGTCTGAAGCATCAAAATAAAAACCCATGAGCAGTGTTTTCCAAGTTAATATCTATATCACTACATGCACTCTCATATAACATATCACACAATTTTACACATAAAATCCTATGTAAGGGGAAGAACTACACCATTTTGAGGCCCTCTTTAGAGTATATGGATATGTAGGTAGTGTTCACTCATAGAGGGTTCTTTGAGATCATCTTGACTTAAATTTATCCCACTAACCCTGATCCAAGTGGATCTATGTACCATTCCAATTTTAAAGTCTTCAATTTCTGGTCAAACCACTTGCACATCAAAGAATTCATCAATAGCTTTTTGACGCTTCTTCTGGAATGCAAAACAGAGTCTGGATGCTTGAGATATAGCTTGCTAAAGTTTTCTTACAATAGGTGAATAATGAGTGTCAAAAAGTGACGTGGCATTGTTTAAATACACCAAGTGGTCTAATAACCATTTGACACATGGAAATATGAATTTATGTAAAAAACAAAAAAATGGTTTGGTTTTTGGTTTGTTGATAGCCTCCAGTATTTGATATGTGGTCATATGAGGATCCATGGGCCCTGTTATTTGCTCATTAGGGGCCCTTAGTGAGGGTTAGCACACTCTTGTGGAGGGGTTTCTTGGCCTCCTAATCTTTGTATATTATTGTTTGTGGCATTGTATTTAAGTTACAAAGTCTGTAGAAACCCCATCAATATCGGATAATTATTTAAAGATTTGTAAAGAGCCACAAGCCAACAAACCAAATCTACCATGCCATCCACCTAACCACATAAATACCATGCCCTAACCAAAAATTATCTAATGTCAACCTAATTATAGGCTCAAGTTAAGCTTAGCACCTAAGTCTCCTTCAAAAGGGATGTTGACACACATAAAGGAAACCGCCCACCTATTTCAAACATGAAATCAGTTTGTAAATGACAAATGTGGGATAAATATAATTGCCCAAATTCCAAAAGAGAAGGATGAAGGACTCAAAATTTTCACCTATCATGCAAAATTGATAAGCCTTAACTGCTTGAGCCATGGGCTTCGAAGTGATATAAAGGGAGTGAAATTCCATTTGAAGGGTAGTAATTAGCTGACCGTGTAAAGAGAATTAAGAGGATTAGAGACTTATTAATGCCTTGTATGGCCTTAGGCCATTAATGATAGGTCTAAGAGATGTTTTAATAGATAGGTAGAAACTAGAGATAGAGCATTGAAGACTTGTAATTATTTTTTAAGCCATTTGTTGCACAAAATTAATGGAAATGGTCCTCACTTCGAATAGACTCAGAGATGTAGGCTATTGAAGCCAAACTCTGTTATCAATTTACTGGTGAATTCTTCTAATTTTCTCTACTATTTTTTAGTTTTGATATTCATTTTAATTCCAATTATTATTTATTTATTAAAAAATTTAATGGAAAAGTTGAGAAATTAGTAGATCTTTTAAATGTGACAAACGTGTTATTTGATTTTCTGACACTTGCATTTTCAATTTTTAGATCAGATTTTAGTATCAGAGTGGTTGTTATTTAATAGTGGTTGTCATTTTATGTTGACAAGGTAGAAATCTAAAAAGGGTGAAGGAAAACTCGTTGAGTACAATTTGGAGATTGGCTCACGGTGTGCTTCAGGGATGGTCGAAGAAGAGATGGGATCCGAACAAGCTTTCCACCAAGCCTTCATGGAGATGAGAAGCATGGTTGAGGAACTTTACCATGATAAACAAATAAAAACTGAGAGTGAAAAATAAGGTGATTCACAATAATTGAAAGGTAAAGAAACCAAAAAACCTTCTTCATCGGATGATGGTAAAAAAAACTATGGAATCTCTCCCTTCACTAAAATTGGATATTAAGTTTGAATTACCAATGTTTAATGGCAACATTAATGCCAAAAAGTTGGATAATTGGGTCAAACAGATTGAAGTTTATTGTAGGGTCCAAAATATTATAGGGGATGAGTCAAAAATTCATTTGGCTACTCTTCATATGGGAGGCATAACTCTCATCTGGTGGGAGAGTAAGTTAAAGGAAGTTAAGCTTCAAAAAGGTAACTCAATTTATACTTGGAATGAATTTGTTGAAGAACTCAAAAATCAATTTTATCCTTTAGGCTATATGCAACAATCCATGATGGATTGGCAAATTTTAAGACAAGGTAAAGGCCAAAATGTTCAAGATTATACACAAGAATTTAGGAGAAAAGCTTTACTTTTGAATGTTCCTCTTTACACACAAGAAACACTACTAAAATATATAGGTGGGATACATAGTTAATACATATGATTCTTATGTTTAATCCCATTAATTTAGATGTAGTATGTGTATAAGCCACTCATTTAGAGGCTAGAGGAAAATAATCAATAGAATCTTTTCCTAAAGTTAAAAGTAAGCAATCTAATGTTAAGCAATCCAAAGGGAAATTTTCAACAAGAAAGGGTAAAAAAAAATCCACTTTTAATATTAAAAGAAAGAAGGAAAACCATTTTGTATTCATTGTAATAAAAATCATGATGAGTCTAAATATTGGAAACTACACCCTGAGTTAAGGCCTAAAAGGTTTCAAAAGAAGGAAAAGAAGACTAATGCTATGATTCAAGATTTAGGTTTAGATTCAGGTGATGAAACTAATATCACAGCCATGGGATTACATAATGATTCTTCTCTTTTAGTTTCTAGCACTAATTCATCAAATGATGCATCTTTTTCTAAACAAAATTATGTGCATGTTGATAAGAAAAGAAATGAATTGTTCCACATTAAATTTGTTTCAAAACATACTAAGATTGACACTCTATTTGATAGTGTTTCTCAAGAAAATTTAATTTCTAAAGAGGTTTTTAAGAAGTTAGGCTTACAAACCAATCCCCATCTAAAGCCTTATCCACTAGGTTGGGTCTATGGCAATGTGAAGCTACAAGTCTCACAAACTTGTAGACTAAGTTTTGCCATCACATTTAAGTTCATAGATGAGGTTGAGTTGGATGTTGTCCCTTTGGACATATGTAGGATTATTTTGGGAAGCCCATATCTTTATGATAGAAAATCAATCTTTTATAGAGAGGAAAATAAGTACTTGCTTGTTAAGGATGGCATTGAATATATATTCAGATCACATCACATTAAAACAAGTTGTTCTTTGGTTATAGTAGGGCAAATGAAAAGACTAGTTAATTCAAGCAAGACTTTTTGTCTCATGTTGATTAAGTCTAAGGAAAAATAGTATTCTCAAGCTTTGGAAAATTGTGATCCTAAACATAAGAATGAATTGGTTAAAATCATTTCTACTTATGATGATGTGTTTCAGGATCCTATGGGTTTGCCCCCTAAAAGGGGAGTTCAACATGAAATTCAGAAATTGTAGGATTCTCCTCTCCCTAACACTGGCATGTATAGGTTATCAGTGGTGGAAAATGAGGAAATCAAAAAATAGGTAATGGATTTATTGGATAGAGGTATTATTTGCCCAAGTTCATCTCCTGTTGGTTCACCAATAATTTTGGTGCTAAAGAAAGATGGCACTTGGTGAGTGTGTATTTATTTTCATGCTCTAAACAAAATTACTATTAAGAATCATTACCCTCTTCCTCATATTGATGATTTGTTAGATCAATTAAAACATGTTGTTTATTTCACTAAGCTAGATTTGAGAAGTGGATATCATCAAGTAAGAATTAATGAAGGTGATGTGTGGAAAACCACCTTCAAAACAAAATAGGGATTATTTGAATGGCTTGTTATGCCTTTCAAGTTGTGTAATTCCCCAAATACATTCATGAGATTGATGAATGAGGTTTTTAGACAGTTCCTTGATGATTTTGTCATAGTTTACTTAAATGATATATTTATTTTCAGCAAGTCTTGGAAAGAGCATGTGATCTACATTAAGAAAGTCATGGATGAATTATGAAGGGAAAAACTTTATTTTAAAATGTCAAAATGTGAGTTTGGAAAAACCTCTTTGATATACTTGGGTTACATTGTAGGACATGGTAAATTGAAAATTGATCCTGAAAAAGTGGTAGTCATTATTAACTGGCCTACACCCACTAATACAACTTAGGCTAGAAGTTTTCTTGGTGCAGTACAGTTTTGGAGAAAGTTTATTGCTCAATTTTTATATATTGCATCACCTTTGCATTCTTTGATAAGTGTGAAGTAGGTCTTTCAATGGGGAGGCAAGCATCAAAAGGCCTTTGACACTTTGAAATAAAAGATAAGTATTGCTCTGGTCTTGGCGCTTCCTGATATACAACAACCATTTGAGATCAAGATGGATGCAAGTGAATATGCTTTGGGAGATATTTTAATGCAAAGTAAGAAACTACTTTTTTATCATTCTAAAACCTTCATAAGTGTAGTAAGAAAATATCTAGCTTATGATAAGGAATTGTATGCATTGGTTCAAAGTGTTAAAAAATGGAAACATTACTTAATGGGCAAAGAAAAAATAATACATACAGATCATCAACCCTTACAATATCTCCAATCACAAACTAAGCTACAACAGTCTAGACATTTTTGCTGGATGGGTTTCTTACAACAATTTCATCTTGTGATTAAGTATAAAAAAGGTATTCAGAATAAGGGTGTAGATATGTTATCTAGGCCTCCTATGGTTGTTACATCTAGTCTTTTACAACATGGTTCTTTCTCTCATGAAAGCTATAAAGAATAGTATGTTAATGATCTTGATTTTTAGGATGTATATAAAGACTTGATGAGTAGTAGACAACTAGAATAATTAGACTATCATGTGCATAATGATCTTTTGTATCATTTGGGTAAACTTTTTATTCCTCAAAATGAGAGGGTGCACCTAATTAGAGAATTACATACTTCTCTTATTTTTGGTCATTTTGGAGTTGCTAAAATGGTTTCACATTTAAAAATGTATTATTAGTGGCCCTATATGAAATAAAATGTTACCAAATATATTAAGGGATGTACTCTTTGTGCCACAAGCAAACCTAGTAATAGGAAATTGGGACTTTACATTCCTCTACCTATTCCTACTTGCCCATGGGAAAGTATCTCCATGGATTTTGTGGGGGGTTTGCCTATGACACAAAGAAAACATGACTATTTATATGTGGTTGTGGATAGATTTAGCAAGATGTGTATTTTGATTCCTTCACTAAACAAATTACTGGGGAAGGCACTGCACACTTGTTCTTTAAACATGTATGGGTTCATTTTGGGTTTCTTACTTCAATTATTTTTTATCAAGATTCTCAGTTTATTGAGGATTTTTGGTTAACTTTATGGGGACTAATGGACACTAAATTAAAAAAGAGCACTGCATTTCATTCACAAACCGATGGGCAAACAGAGTTTGTGCACCACACTATGGTACATTTACTTAAGGGTTATAGCAATAAACATCCAAATTTATGGGATGAATAATTATGTTACATACAACATGCATATAACTGGGCACTTTATTCTTCTACTATGAAATCTCCATTTGAAGTTTGTTATGGATACTTGCCTAAATCTCCTCTAGATGTTTCCTATGGATAAGATACAGTTGTTGGTGAACCAAAAGAAGCCATTTGAGCTAAGAAGTTCATTGAACAAATATAGCTCATACATTAGACTGTCCATATTTAATTAGAGAAAAGTCAAGCCAAGTATAAAGCTAGACATGACAAACATTGTACCTATCACCAATTTGTTATAGGTGATATGGTATGGTTTCACATCAGTAAGGAAAGACTAACAGGTGAAGGTAAAAAGTTGAAACCAATCTAGTGTGGTCCTTTTTAGATTATGGACAAAATTGGCACAAATGCTTTCCGATTATATTTACTATCCTATATACAAATTTATTCAGTTGTAAATGTGGAAAATCTGAAATTGTATGAGCCTCCAATGATAATTGATCATGATGAAAGTGTATCCATTCTTTCTATTGATGATTTTTCTCCTGAATATCTAACAGAATTGCAAGAAGATACTATTCTTGATAGGAATGTGTGGACTTCAAAAAGAGGTGATGTTGAGTATCCTTATGTTGGTCTAAAAGGGATGCACCCAAATAAGGCCAAAAGGATGGAAGTTGGAAGGGTGAGGGAGAAATACCCTCACCTCATTACCAATTAATTTCAATTTTTGGAGGTCCAAAAGTTCTTAGTGGGGAGGAGTGATCTAGGTGTATCCATGTACCATTCCATTTTGAAAGTCTTCAATCTCTAGTCAAACCACTTGCACATTAAAGAATTCATCAAGAGCTTTTTGGCACTTCTTCTGAAACACAACGGAGTTTGGATGCTCAAGATATAACTTGCTGAAGTTTTCTTATGATAGGCAAATAATGAGTGTTGAAAAGTGACATGGCATTATTCAAATATGCCAAGTGGTCTAATAACCATTTGACATGTGGCAATATAAATTTGTGTAAAAAACAAAAAAAATTGGTTTGGTGTTTGATTTTTTGATAGCCTCCGGTCTTTGATAGGTAGTCATATGAGGATTCATGGGCACCACTATTTTTTCGATGGGGGCCCTCAGTGATGGTTGGCACACTCTTGTGGATGGGTGCCTTGGCCTCCTAATCTTCATGTATTATTGTTTATGGCATTGTATTTAAGTTATAAAGTCTATAAAAACCACATGAATGTGGGATAATTATTTAAATCTTTGTAAAGAGCCACAAGCCAACAAACCAAATCTACCACACCATCCACTTTGCCATGCAAAGACCACATCCTAACCAACAATTCTCTAATGGTGGCCTAAGTATAGGCTCAAGCTAAGCTTAGCACCTAAGTCTCCTTCAAAATGGATGTCATCACACATAAAGGAGACTGCCCACCTATTTTAAACATGAAATCAGTTTGTAAATGACAAATGTGGGATAAATATAATTGCCTAAGTGCCAAAAGAGAAGGCCAAAGGACTCGAACTTTGCACCTATCATAAAAAAATGATAAGCCTTGACCGCTTGAGCCATAGGCTTTGAAGTGATATAAAGGGAGTGAACTTCCATTTGAAGGGTAGTAATCAACCATGTAAAGAGAATTAAGAGGGTTAGAGACTTATTAATGCCTTATATGGCCTTAGGCCATTAATGATAGGTCTGAGAGATGTTTTTACAGGTAGGCAGAGACCAGAGAAGGAGAATTGAAGACTTGTAATTATTTTTTAATCCATTTGTTGTGAAAAATTAATCAAAATGGTCCTCACTTTGAACGGACTTGGAGATGTAGGCTATTGAAGCCAAACTTCGTTATCAATTCACTAGTGAATTCTTTTAATTTTCTCTACTATTTTTTAGTTCTAATCATTTTAATTTTGGTTATTATTTCTTTATTAAAAAATTTAATGGAAAAGTTGAGAAATTATTAGATCTTTTAAATGTGACAAGTGTGTTATTCGATTTTGTGACACTTGTATTTTCAATTTTCAGATCAAACCCCCATTTTATAAGGTCTCATTCCCTAATTGGAGGGTATAGGGTTTTGAAAAAAATATTGATATTGAGAATGTTTTCAGCAATTTTAATAGAAAATTTAAAAGGCAACATTCAACCCTGACATGCACAATTCAAAATTTCATGAAAGATTTAATATTTCATACTGAACACTAGTGGTAGAATCAAGATAATAGCATTGATCTTAGTGTCCATAAGGTGATGCAAGTTCCAAGTTGACAAAAATTAAATATCTAGAATCTAATTATGAGATATATATCTTTGGGTAGTCCACTTTTTCACTTTCACTACTTAGATCTATTTGTGTATCATTGTATAAGCTACGTATAATTTCTCCTTCATGTTACTATTATTAGAATATTTAAATGTTATAATTTCTATATTTGGTATATACTTAGATTTAGTATATGTCATCATAATATCAATAGCATCTAAATTAATTTATTTGGCATGATTTTAAGAGTAGCTTAATCTCTTCTTGTTAGGGATACTCTCTTCATATCAATCATTATCTATAAAAAGCGTTAAATAGTGTGACCTTTCCCTTCATTATGTTGAGTTACATTTATCACTTACACATGTATTTCTATTAATTATATTATTTATGATGTTACATCTCATAACTATGTTGTGATATGGACATAAACTGATAGTGTATATTGGTTTAAAGTTTCTATGATGTATTGATGTTTATTCATTTCCTATAGCTTAATCATAGATTATGATTTGATTGGCTTTTTTCATAGTACATGACATTGTTTGGATTGAGTATATCATTATATGCATATTTATTTATCCCTTGGCCTTATTTCATGATTGTTTCTTGATTGATTTTTTATTATCTAACTTTTTATTTGGCCCTTGATTTCATTTACAACTATTATTCATTGATAATTTCATCCTATTACTCATCTTTTTTTGGTCCTTCATATGTATTGACATTGTAAGTGGCCATTGGCCTTGTGTGATATTGAGTGCTATTATGTTTGTTTAAATTATGTGCATCATGGCCATGAAATTGTGTGCTAATGAATGGATAAATATATATTTATCTGCTGAGCTTGTTGAGTTTGTTGTGTTTGTTGAGTTTACAATTTTTTGATCCATATCATTCATTTTTTTTGGTTGTGTCATGATTCATATCATGCACCTTCATTTTTAGTTAATTATTTAGTACTTATATCAATGATGTTTTCTATTACATGCCTAATTTTTTTATATATCTTGATGTGACACTTGTATGCCTTACACTAAATGTTTCATTTATGCTTTGACAACACATTCATTACTATAATGGCATATTTTCAACATGTTGGCACATATTTATACAAGATTCTACATTTTTAAATAACATGATGTGGTTAAATATTTTATTTTTAAATGAGTAATTTTCAACTTGCATTATCTCAAAAAGGGTGCTTTAGTGATCTTGTCATAGAGATTTGATCCTCCATGAACATAAAATTTATATTTTAGCATAGATTACAAGGCTTATATAGGTTAAAATAGTTTAGATTATAAGTTTTTTTTTAATAATATGGAATAGATATTTATTTATTTAAACATATTTCTAGGCATATACAATGGATATGCACACATTTACAAGTTATAGGTTTTCAAATATTTATAAATTTAGAAATAATTGATGGATATGTAATGCATATGCACACATTTTTTTGGAACGTGAGTTAAGTTTCCATATTTTTAAGATTTTGGACAAATGATATATATACATGCATATAATTATATATCATCATTTTTTGGAAATTACATTACTTATGCACATATACATTATTATAGTTTTCTATTATGGCATTGATGGTACCTAGAAGTGAGCACTTTGAACCTATGAATTCATTTTCAGTAGTTGATTTAATTAAATGATTAATTTGGTTGAGATTTATCACCCTAGAGAACCTACACATTACTCCATGATCCCAATATGTGGTTCCCAAATTTCATCTTACGTTTCAAGATTAGTTACATGAGTAGTGTATTTGAGATTATGTGCCCTCAATGGCCGATGAACTACTCCTTGTTCAATGAGGGTTGGGGAAATTATATTCTCAACCCATGGCCTTAATTTAGTACATAAACTGGGTAATGATCGCACCTAAATTATCAAAGTGATTCAACAAGGAATCAAAATTATCTAATGCTTCAACAAGGAATCATCATCTCCAATATATTTATAAGTCTTAAGGAAATATATTTCACCCAATTATAGGGGTATTCCTTCATTGTTATTTAAGTTTCAAAAGTTTAAATTTCATTTCATAATTTATATTTCATATATGGACATTGATTTTTGTATATTTATTGTAGGTTGCATGAATCAAGTTGCACATTCAGAGCCTCCTCCCAAAGATAACATACTTTATACACAATCGGGTACATCTATTTATCCTTTAACTTTAGCATTGTATTTCATTTAAATACTATAATAAAAGGGATTAATTTTTAGACACTAAAATATGGTATCAACTAATTTTCAATGTTAGTTTTGACCTACATCTACCTTACATGGCTTATGCATACACATATGACTCTTATTCACCCATCACTCACATCTACATGATTTCCATGGGTCTAAACTTCCTAATTTGGTATCAATCACCTATAGGAATTCCCCAACCTATGTTTGACCTATTCAAAATCATATTTGTACTATTTATATATCATTAGAAAAGTATTTATCTCTCAAGTGAATCTTTCAAGCTATTTAAACCTTTTAATTTATGAAGACTAAACTAATTGGTGTTAAACTATTGAAATAAAAAAAGTTGATATGTATTAATCTGATAATGAAATATAATAAATATACATTATGCTACATAATTTATAGAAATTGAAAAAATTAAAAAAAATAGTTAAATGTCTAAGGATGTGAAAAACCTCCCTAAAATAAAAATAGATCTATGTATTCTCATTGTAACTAAAAATTATATGAAAATGCATGCAGATAAAGTTATGTAAAAAATAGTAATATGTAGTTTGATGTAACAAGTCTATGAGAGGTGGATAAGGGGTATTGAATCCTTGTCTATCTATTACAATCACATCATGGTTGACCATTTTCCTAATTTTCATATATGGGTCTGTGCAATCACCTAAAATGGTTAACTTTTGAAAAATTATTTTTTTTGTTGTGTGGATGCATGTAAAATTGAAAACACTAATCTTGTTTTCTCCAAATTTTTCTTACTAATCAAAAACCCAAAGTAAAATTGAAAGCCTTTTTTCAATTTTCTTGTTTCCTCCTAGGTTTTCAAATACTCTTAGGCCCCTCTAAATCCTTCCACACATCCAAATCTCATTGACGCATAGCTTCGGAGTCAAATTATTTTATAAAAATGGATAAGTCCTTTTAAATCCCCAAGGCCCCAAGAATGCACCATATGGCATGATCTTGATGATCCAACCCCTTAAAACCTTATAACCTTGGGAGCATTAAGGCATTAACCCAAAATCTTAGAAGTTGATCAATAATGGTAAAAATCCATGCCCTTAAGGCCCTAATAAGAAACCATGTGGTACCCTCTCAAAAGCTTAGGAGTTCAAAGCAATTACAACATTAGCCTAAAGCATGAATAACCTAAGAGGCTGATAAGCAGCCACATGGTGATGACCAAGATAAAAAAGATTAAAACCTAGGATGGAAAAGAAAAATTTGCAAGGTTATGTTGATGATAAAGGTAGATACAAGTTATAGCCTAAAAATGCTACCAAGTGGTAAAGTGGGGCCCAGTGAGAAAAATAAATATCCTAAAAAATGAGATTGAATGCAAAGTTAAGAAAGATATATGTGGTAGTGATGATGTCATAATATGAAGATACTAAGATTGAACTCTTATCTAGCCATCAAGTCTATCAAAACTCCCAAAGAGGATTGTATGTCAAGTATGATAAGTGTTTCATAAACCAAAAGCCCCAAAATCAATAGATTTAGAGATAAAAAAGGAGTGAATTGATCATATAGACCTTGAAATCAAGCTAAAGATATCCCATTCATTTAATTAATCCCTAAAATTAAATGCAGAAGGCTATGTAAGGCTTGGTGTAATGGTAATCCCAAATAAATCCCTACAATAATGTGTCACCAATATTTGAATATGATTGTAACTAGCCCTTAGAATTGAATGAAAGGTGGTCAGTATGATGTGAGTCATCATATGGCATGTTTATGGAAGAAGGCTAATAAGAAAACATGAACATAAAATAAAAATTCAACCTTTAAAAAATATGGTTTCTAAACTAAAATCATGCTCAGACTAGTGATCTATTAGTGAATAAAAAAGAATCCAAACTACATTCTAAGGTCATCATTAAATGTTTATAGCCACCCTAGTAGTGAGTTGAGTGAACTTTATGGACAAATATATCTATATAAGGGACATTCTTTCCTTTTGTAAATTTCATCAAAATTTAGTCTCAAAATGCTACCAGGATCAAGATAAGACTACACCTATTGTTTCCTTATAATTTTAAACTTCTATTATCGACCAAGGTTGACACCTGTGTAAATAAACATTGTTGAAATTATAAAAAAATATTTTTCCTATTGTATCTTTGTCTTCTACTCCATCGATGTCATCCATTGTTTTTTTTGAGTCCATGCTTATGTCAAAGAGTTGGTATTACGCTTTGTTACAAAAATGAATTTAGTAATTAGATTTTGAAATAGATAGTCTAAATCACTTATGAATTCTTTTCATTTCCCTTTAAAAAGTCTCTTTTTATGTTCTTGCATCTATAAATTAATCTAAAAACTCTATGTGAAATAGTTACAAGTCTTGTGTTTTTACATTTAGTGAATAATTGTTAAGTTATACACTCATATTTTATCCCTAGAATCTCACCCATTGTGTCTATACAAGTTTTTGAAACTATTTAATGCAATGGTATAAATATGACTTGGTAGACTTCATATCTTGAAGTACTAGTATTCTCATAACTAGAAACACCCTTTTTTCTCCCCCTTTCCCTCTCTTGTTATGTTTATTTTAGAACTGAACTATACTCTCCCCCTATTTTAGAAAGTGATAAAGTGATACTCAATGGTACTTTATCAATAAATTTCAATCAATTGATAAGTATTCTAAGCATTTATCAAACAAACATTGAGCCTTTAGTGGTAATAATGGTTACTCTTTGAGTAAAATAGGTTAAACTAGTTGGTCCTTAGATTAAACCAACATCAATCCTAAAATTAACAAGGGGATATATTTATCCCATATATTGTCCCCAATTTATCTCTTTAGAACACTCAACCTCATTAGTTCTTTTAGATCAAAATTTTGGGGTTCACAACTATTTTTATGAGGGATATTTGAATGAGTAATACTCTTTTATATTTTTCATTTACTAAAATATTGAACCCTCCACATTGATTTTTGTTTATTTCATTAAACAACAATTGGTACAAGAATGAGAGATTGAATAATTTAATTATCATTAAAATTTTATTCCTTGAATAAATATTTTATTTCTTTATTCTTTCTACCCCTCCCTTACACTTTCTCCATTGCTATGTTCTTCAAACACACATAACAATAGTTAGCACTATAAGGAGGGTTGATGAGTGGTAGTATAATCTTTGATTGAGCATGAAGATGATTTTAAACTACTAAAATTTGTTAATAATTGGTTAAGAATTTTTATATACTTTGGAATTCACTAACTTTTTATTTGTTTACTTCACCTACTTCTTTCCCATCTTATTGTAATCTTAAAAACATGCAGTAAGTAGCCCACGAAGATCAGTTAGGATTGAATTAAGAATGCTAAACCAAGTTGGATCCTAAGGTGAGGGTCACATGATCCCAATATATTCATGATATGTTTATTATCTCACCATTATATATCCTTATAAGATTTTTAACTAACATTAGTAGACCTGATCCTTTAGTTACCCCTATTGGCTCAACCTCTCAAACCACATAGAATTAGCAAATGCCTATGGTGTTACCTATGGCTTGGTTTGCTGGGTCTACCATAAATATACCTAGGTTTTTCCATGAATTACCTAATAATATAGATATATACTTGATAATATTCACTCCTAGTGTAGGAAGGGCCAAAAAAGAGCATGTGGCATCATACAAAACTACTCTGAGAC
The DNA here is from genome assembly GCA_037957365.1 of Torreya grandis. Taxonomy (NCBI): domain Eukaryota; kingdom Viridiplantae; phylum Streptophyta; class Pinopsida; order Cupressales; family Taxaceae; genus Torreya; species Torreya grandis. The sequence continues at coordinate 1,280,459 of JARHVA010003660.1, read as the reverse complement.
TTATAAATGTTGAGCATAAAGATGTGGATTATAGAATATTACCCTTCATACTTATGGATACATCATATTATTGGTTTTTAAACCTTCTCAATGACATGATTACAATTTTGGACCAATTTAGTAGTACTTTTTTAGCCCAATTTGGGCAAATTATAGAACCAAGTGTCTTATATCAATAGTTTACATGTATTAAATAAGATCCAGATGAGCCTATTAGGAATTTTAATGCCCATTTCTAAAATATGTTTATATGAGTCACCTATATTTTCAAAATTGATACTCAATTAGTATTAAGATGTATAAAAAGGCAATGGACCCATAAACTATGATTTTCTTTAGATCAGACCCTATGGTAGTAACCTTACCATTGTCATATTTTAAATTTATATAGATCAATAGATAGATAAATCCACAAGTTAAAATGATGGTTCTCATACCTAACTAATTACACAACATTCCCACATTAAACCTTCTTCTTAATGCAAACCAAAAGTGTCTTTATCTCAACCATTGTCGATAACTAACCAACTCCCTTTGAGACATGTTGCTTCAAACTAGCACCGAGGTTTTCTTAAACTGGCGAACAATGAAATGATTCCCTAATTGAAAAACCAAATGATTTTATTAGTTTATAAAAATACATAAACCATACGCAAAGAGTATATAAAAATTAAGTTGGATTTAATCCAAGGAATGGTTAAAAGACTAAGTAAAGATTTCCCTTATTTTCAAAGATAAATGGGTAATTTTGGTGTTGAGAGTTTAAATAATAACTTCACTTACTAGAGATAAAATATAAATTAAAATCATTCCCAAAATTATCCAAATATTTCTCCAAATAAGTTACCTAAAATCAAAATTTATGAAATATCCCTCCTTAATTGGTTCATGTGCATAACACAGAACAACATGGAGAGATAGATTGCATCAAAAAAATTAGTGCCTTTAATATTTTCCAAAGGTAAATGGAAGAATATGAGGTAGTGTTGAGCCAACTTGAATCATCTAATATTGGTAGGTTTCCTAGCATATCCTTGATGTTAAAAACCATGGAGTTTCCTATCCAAGAAGAGAATAAACTAGAAGAAAATGCTAGTGAAGTACATGCTTTGCATCAATTTCAAAAAAGTAATTATGCCCTTACGAACTAAAAAAAATAGCAACCACATACTATCTCAACTCATCTAAAGAATGGAAAAACTCCCCATGATCCCAAGGCTAGGAATGACCCTCCATCTCCAAAGTGTAATGAACCTAAATTCCATATGAAGATATATCCATCTCAAGGAAAAATTGGATATAATATCATGGAATATATGAGAAAGATCAAAGCCAACATCAAATTTCATGAGCTTTCTCAAATCACTAATCAATGTTATATTTTTCTTAAGTCACTTACTAAAAAACTAGTCCATCCTAAGTAAAAAATAGATCATGCCAATGTTCTTATCCATAAAAACAAGATTGAAGTGCATTCATTTCTCCTAATTATTAGATTATTCAGGAAAAACTTGCATAAATGCCTAGTAGACTTAGGAGATTCAATGAACTTAATTCCCACTTGAATTTATGATGAATTAGGTGTAGTCCCTATCAAGTTAGATAAGGTTATAGTCTAATTAGATAAGTTTGATGTTAAATTAGTAGGTGAGCTACTCAATGTGCACACGCAATTAGAATCAAAACCTATAATCTAGCAATTCATAGATATTTAAGTAACAAAAATCATTGAATCATATGGAATGCTACTCAATAGAGATTGATCTAAACATTTGGAGGGATGCATGGCCATGACTTCTCTCGTATGTGGTTACCTTGGAGGGGAGTTGCCAACCAAATAATATTGGATAGAGATTGAGGGATGAAGCACATGATCATATAATATAACATGATTTATGATAAATTAAAGTTAGTGCATTAAGATTTAGGGATATACACTTTTAAAATAAAGTCTACCAAATGCAAGATTGATAATAACGTTGAGTTTCCTAGGTTGTGGTCATTATATATACACAGAGCCTTCTCTAAATAAGGTTTTGGAGTTGGAATCTTACTTATTTATCCCAAAGGTAAGAAACATTTAGATTCTTATAGATTGCAATTTTTTTTCACTAAAAACCTAGTATAATAGGAGGCATTAATTTTGGGACTACAATTTACATTAAGGTATAACATTAAAGAACTAAAAAATATTCAATAATTTTAAGCTTGTTGTGAACTAGGTTAGGATAAAATTTCACTATAAAATGTCATACCTTAAAAATTATAATCATAAATCATGGGATTTAATTAAAAATTTTGATGCAAACAATTCCATCCTTATCCCTAAGTAATAAAATCAGATTTTTTACTCATTAGCATCCTTAAATATGATCTTAACCCCCCTCGATGACAATGAATTGCAATAATTCACTATATAATTATTCCCTTGTCCCTCTATTCTAGATAATTTAATGAATTTACAAGTCTTTTAATATGACTAGAAAAATATTCAATTCATTAACAATGTTGGGGCATTTGAATCCCAAATAATAGAGGAGGAAGAGAGAGATAGTCCTAGAGTTGATCTTGACAAAGATAGAATTTTCAATATCCAAGGGAATTCATTCCTAAAAGGGATTATCTCTCTAGAAAAGGAATTTGACACATTTAACCTTGCACCCTTAATTAAAAAACCTAATTTTTCAAATCATAAGTGTCAAACTATTAACCTTAGTTCCTTAGAAAGACCCCACACTATCAACATAGGCCCTGATTAGATGGACATTTAAATTAAGTCGATTTAAAAGTTGTTGTTGAGTTATAAGGATGTAATTAATTGGGCCTATTGATGCCTCAAAAGGTGATCAATCACACCATCCCCATTAAGTCAAACCAAAGACCATTTTAAAATAAGAAAAGACTTATAAATGCAATCCTTGAACTTTTAATACATAAAGAAGTTCACAAGCTCCTTTTTACTAGAATAAAATTCCCAGTTTGCCATTCCACTTAGGTGGCAAACTTAGTACCTTTATAGAATAAATATGGTGAAATTACACTATGTATAGACTTTAAAACTATGAATAGAGATTTAGATAAGGACAATCATTCATTTCCTTCCATTGATGAAGTGATTCAAATGGTTAATGGATCCCAGACGATGTCTTTCTCAGATGGATTCTTGGGATATAACTAGGTTTTATTAAATTATGATGATTGAACTAAAACAATATTTATAACAAAATGAGGCACGTTTACCTATAAGAGAATGCCTTTTGGATTAATCAATGCTAGGTTGAAATTTCAAAGAGAAATGGATTTTACATTTAAATGTATAATTGGTAAGTGTATAATATTTTACATGGATGATTTAACATATATTTTAAAATGCATGTCAGATCACATCCATGATTTATAAAATGTGTTTGAAATATGCATAAGGTATGGTGTTTCCTTGAACCAAAAAAGAGCATGTTCAGTGTCACCAAAGGTAAGCTTCTCGATCATATCATCACAAAAGAAGGTATTTCTATTAACCCTGAATGATCTAAATTAATCTCTAAATTACCTCAACCTAATAGTAAAAAAGAGTTGAAATCATTCTTTTTTTAAATCAATTTTCTTTTCAAGTTCATTTGTAGTTTTGTTAAAATTATGAAGCCTCTAAATGGTATGTTGAAATAGGATGCTAAAATAGAGTGGTATTCCAAGTCAAAGAAAGTATTTCAAGACATAAAGGAATCCATCATGCAAGCACCAATGTTAATTAGTCTACATTGATCCTTTTCCCTTTGAGTAAAACATTGCCACCTACCTCACATAGAGATTGGAAGGAGATGAACATAATTTAAATTTTATGAGCACCAATATGAAGGATGTAGAGCTGAGATACTCTACTTTGGACAAACATGTTTATGGTTTGGTCAAAGTTATGGAAAAATACTATATTATTAGGAATAAAGTACATGCAATTATTCCAGAACTAAATATCAAGCAAATGTTTGGCCAAAACAAACTAGGTGAGCATAGAGGTAGATGGGTAACTAAGATACAAGATTATGACTTGGAGGTAAAACCTATAGAGCTAGTTAAAAGACAAGGTTTTTCTCAATTGATAACTAATATTGATCCAAGGATCACCATGTATTAATCAGACCAAGATAAAGTCTTATAAAAAAAATTATACACCCTAATTATCCATTACCTTCTCTATGGGAGCCCACCTCCTAGACTCATACAAATGTAGAAAAGAGCTCTTAGATTTAAATTGATACAATATATGTTGAATAAAGGAGTTATCTTCAAGAATAATCATGAAGTCATCTATCTTTGATGCCTATTAGAGGCTGAATCCAAATAAATCATGCTTAATTTCCATGAGAAGTTAGGCATTATTCATGTTTTAGCAAATGCAATGCAAATAAAATAATAGGGGAAGGATATTGTTGGTCAGCCCTATTTAGATATGTCCATGTACATATCATAATATGCCATCAATGTTAGGCCTTTTCTAATAGATAAATCCACACTTTAATGCCACTATATCAAGTTATAAAAGGGACACCATTTGCCCAATGGGGACTAGATTTGGTAGGATTCATTAATCCTAACTCTTCAGCAGGACACACATTCATCCTCACTACCAAATATTACTGAATGACATGGATACAGGTAGTGGTGATGAAGAATAAAAATGCAAATTAAGTGATCAATTTTATGGAGAATAATGTGACCACTCAATTTGGGACCCTAATCTCATTAGTTTGTGACAATGGCCCTACATTTTAATCCATAGAATTCACTACACGTAAGGGAATGGATTGATAAATTCAACCAATAATAAATTGATCAAGGCCATTAATAAGTCTATAAATAATAATATTATAGAATGGCATTCACTACTAAATTTTTTCCCTTTGGATTAATTGTACCCGACATAAGCAAGCACTTAAGAATTTGTCATTTTTATTATTTTATGGACTAGAGCTAGTTCTACCAATAATGTTCAAGCTACCCACATAAAATTTCCTAAAATAGTACATGGAACATTATGATAATATGAATTCAAGGTTTTTTTACATTATATAACTAAAAGAGTCTCAAGATGAGGCCTTGTTGAGCTTCAACAAGCATTAAAACACCATCGAGCGATGGTTTGACAAGAAGGATAAATTAAATTCTTTTAGGATTTTAGACCTAGTGCTACTATGGGACAAATCTCATGAGAAGAAGGGATAACATTCCAATTTTGATCCACTTTGAATTTTCCCATACCAAATATCTAAACTACTAGGGTAAAATGCCTTTTACCTTAAGGATCTAGAAAGGAATAATATTCCATTACTTATAAATGAGTAGTACCTAAAGAACTACCTCTCAGTTTCCCCTTCCAATACATCTTCAAAATGAGTTTCTCAGGTTGGTTTGGTAATATATTGCATACATAATAATTTAGTCTCTTGATTTCTACTTTTGTTTTCTTACTTAGTTCTTATGTTTTATAGTGTAGTGTTAGAGTAGTTTTAATTCAATTGCATGTTTAATTTTATCTCCTAGTTTTCTATTTTATCCCTTTGGGTGTGTCTTGTGTGCATCCATGTTACATGTTTGTAGTTTAACTTATCCTGTCCTTGATAAAATGTATGTGTGCTTAAAAAATAGCAAGGCTGAGTTGATTTGTCTATTTGAATAATTCCCACTTCTAGGAAACTTTACAATTAATTCATCTAGCCTGATCTTAAATGATAAAGCAATGAGCATAAAAGGTTTTACGTAAGGTTAATTAGTACCCTTATCTTCAAATGTATCAATGCCTATCATTTCTCCCTTATCACAATTCAAGATGTAAACCCAAGGTAATCCTTTTGAATTATTCCCACTATTTTTTATTAGGTAATTATAAGCACATGATTAAATTATGTAATCTAAATTTACTTGAAAAAATTCTAAAATAGCTATTGTCACTCAATTATACACCCTTGGAGAGTTATTTCAATCCTTATCCAAATTTATTGGAATATGGGATTACCCCTAGACTTGTGTGTTGTCTATAGTAGGAATAAACCTCTAGATTGAAGGGCTAGCTCCCTTAATATGTCCATTTGAGCTCCTCACCTATAATACTAGCTTGTTGAGATGAAAAAAGATAGAGAGAACGTGAATTAAACCTATCCTAATGAGTTTATACACTGATTTAATATCCACTAGAATACCATGTGCTTTCACTATGAAAGATGATTCACAAAACTGACTTCAACATCTTAGATTTCTCTAACATAAGTATTTAAAACATGAAGGTGATATGTAATGCACTTCTTCAAGGTGTATTACCAAGAGGTATGATTGTATACATTAATACTTTAATTTATACTTAGATATATACAAATAAACTAAATACACTTCATGTGACTTGTTAGAGATCAGACTGATTGTATAAAACATGAAAGAGTAAGGTGAACACAAGGATAGATGGTTATCACTTATCATTCATCTATGCACTACTTCACACACTTAGACAAGAATTTATGAACTAAAAACTACCTTTAAATATTTATTCAAAAGAAAATATATTACTCAAACTAGTAAGGCTTATCCATACTAGGTTTGGATTCTAAAAACTTAGCCAAAAGTGGTTGCTTATATAGAGAATGGTGAAGAGAAAGAGAGGGGCATAGTAGAGAAGGATTGACAAGTGTGTATGAGAGTTATAAAAATAATTTGAGTTATTATATAGTAAAAAATACCTCCAAGTCCATTTTTATCAATATTTAATATTCTCTAACCCTCTAAGTGGAATAGGGGTTATAAATTGGCTTGACGCCTTGACTAGCTTCTTAAAAATTAGCCTTCTTTCCATAAAATGGGTGAAAAATGGACCTTATAATCATTAATTCACCATTAAATTAACCAAGGAAACTCAATTAACATCTTCCATTCCTTAAAAAACTTCTATGACCTACCATTCCATCATGCATGTGCATCGGTGTCTTAGAACTCTTCATTTCTCACACTTAGTTTGGTTCAAGTGGCCTAAAAATCAAGTTCATCTTCTTTATATAATATAATCTCAATTAATGGTCTTAAAATATGTTATAATGTCTAAAAAAACCATTTTTGTTCCTATAATAACTCCCAAGAACTTGTTTTTCTCCTTAAGCCTTCACAAGGCCTAGTTTCCTTATAGCCCTCAAAACTTATAAACCTCCTTGTTTATGGATTTGAATGGATGATATTGGGAAAACAAAGGAATATTATATGACCCATTATTTATTTATATCTCCATGTATAATTTCATCTTCTGAATCTAAATGGAAGTCCATCTTTTATTCCTTTCTCTCTCTTAAATTAGGCATCATTTAGGCCTCCTTGCTTGGGACCTTGTTTTCTTCCTCTAGACTTATTATACTCATTTTAAATCACCAAAATTAATTTTATTCACTTTCCATATTCCATAACCAACTTAAAATTCAATTTTAAGGTCTTGATACCTTGTGAAAATATGCAAACCAATAAATGGCCTTACCACCTAGTCTCATTCTGAGCCTGTTTAAAATTACCTTGGAAAATGGGCCTAGTTTGATCACCTCAAAAATATATTGTGAAAATTTTTATACTTTATATGATATTAAAACTCCCAAATTACCTCATCCCATTATTGGTAATCTTTCCCTTTCTCATAACACCTGTAAAACATCAAAAACATGAAAAAATATGACATTTATGGAAGTCTGTACAAGTTAAATTAGAATAAAAGTAAATTTGTATAACCTATTTGTATTATTAAAAAACATAAAATATTTTTCAAGATAAAAATATTTCATTATATGTGCATTTGAGGTCTTTTTCCCTTGATTGGTCACTATCAGGGTTTTAAGAGAATTTAAGACATGTTTGGGGTCTTAACGATTGTTCATAAAGAAAATACCACTAATTTAACTCCTTAAATTTGTAAAAACTTATTTTATAACATGATACACTATAAAAAATTTATTATATTCTGATTCAAAAGTTTGAGCTATGGTATGAGCATCTGAAGTTGCTCATCGGGTGTCATGCTTAGTGTTTCTTGAGTGTGAGATAGGTCCAAATTGGATTCTGGGTCTCAAAATCAACATTATTTATGTGAGAGGTTAATAAACATAAAAAAATACCCTTAATTATTATACATTATTTTTTATTCCTTTTTACCCCACTATATGCTCATGATATACTAGTCAGGGGTCTTGGGGTTTAAGCTTGTCATCTCTTTGCTAGCCCTCAAGGGCACTTGAGTTGAAAATTGAGTGTTGATGCCTCTTAAAAGTGTATATAAAAATTTCATATGAATTTTAATTTAATTAAAGGATATAAATGAGGTATATCATACTTTATTTGTGCTTTTAGACTATAAGGACCCCTTAGTCTCAATATTGCCCCTTGCCAAAGGAGTGGACCAAGTCTGAGACAAAATAGTGACTATGTACACTATTTTTTTAGACTTAAGGGGATGATTTATGTCATAATAAAATCATTTAAATCATTTTTTACCAATTTTTAGAGTTTTATCATACCTATAGGACCCTCTAAACTCAATCTTACCTCATGAGTGGTTATGAGCCTGTTAGTGACTATGTCACATCTTAGGCTTCATTAGATCTTAGACTATGTTTTGATCTTTTCATCCCTATCATAAGGTATAATTGGTTATATTATATATCCATGAAACTATACATCATTTCAAATAACCTCTTTCAAACCTATTCATATTCCATTACCTTCTTTCAATCAAGTAAAACCCTTTCTTAAAGCAGACTTGTAGCTTATTAACAAACTGTGTATGGAGATTAAAGTCAATTTGTTCAATATTACACATCATATTCTTTGGTATTAAAATTTAAATTTTTTTAAAATTATGTAAAATTCAAATATTTCATATCATCTTTGTTCCTTCCTTTTAGACTTGAGACCAACCTACTTTTCATCAGCCACTTATAGATACCTATTGGGACAACTTAACTATATTCTTTATGATTTAGGACCTCATAATTATCACCACCAAATATTAATATTCCTTGAAATTTTTTGAGGTCACAAAATATGTTTATATAATATACCAACACCTCTTCTCTTCCTTTAGGTCTGAAAATGAGTTGGTCTTTCAATCAGGTCTATAGGTGGCCTTTAGGGTCACTTGACTATGTTTGGTTTTTAGACCTCACTCTTACCTTAGTGATCTTATCCATGATCTTAAACTTTATTGAATATCCAAAAATATTTTCAAAGAATTTCCAAACACTACTCTTCCCCTTTATTCACTAGACTTAAGACCAATTATCTGTCTAGCTACTTGTAGGTACCTCTCGTAGGGTTATTGACTATATTAGGATCTTTGAAGTTTAGTCCTTTTATTTACCATAATACCTAAAGGATTTATATAAAAGAGTTTAATCCATTATATATTCAAGGTCTATTTAATTCTTTTGATACTTTAAAACTATCTTTACACTTGATCCTTCTGTATAGGATACTATAGGTAGTCTTTCAGACTATCAACTCAATCTCACTGTCATCTTTCACTTACAAGTGACCTAGTTGCTTCTTCAAGGCTTGTATCCTATTTAATATGTTTAATATTGGGTCTTATATCTTATCTTTTCTATATAGTATGATTTTTGTCAAAGTCTAAAATGAGTACCTATAGGCCTAGGGCCTATAGGTCTCATTTGATTGTATAGGCTATATAAAGTCATCTCTTGAATTATTAGGTATTTAAACTATGTTAAAACACTTTACACTCCCATTATCATTCCTTAATGGTATCTAAATCTTAAGACAATCATCATATCACTTTCAACACACTTGATTGGTATTATACAGACTACATATAGACATCAATATAGAAGGTCTATGTATAGATAATTAGAGCCTTTAGTTAGTTGGAATCCCTTGGTGATGGCAGTGAGGTAATCAAGGATATGTGAATTAATGAAGATATGTATGTAGAGATTTATTAGTCTTCTCCATGACTCTAAGAATCCTCTACTCACTTATGCAGTCTATATAACTTCATATAAAGGAAACACATGTGATCTTCATTGGAAAGTATGAATTTGGGCTCTTATCTTCAATTTTATTCACTTCTAATGGTGAAATATGATATCAAGAAAATACACCATAATATATTATTTTTACCTGATCAAAATTGGAAATTAAACATACAGTGAACTATTCAAACCTTGATAATGTCTCAAAGAGCATATACTTGAATAAGATAGACAAAAGATGCATATCAAAAAAGAACAATGAATTCCATGAAACTGAGTGATCTTACATGAGTGATAAAGCACTAGAAACCTCTAATAATTACCACCATGAAAATGAAATGGGAACTTATAGGAGGATTTCCTAAAAGACCTTATTGTTGGGAAATATAGAAGCACAATTGATTACCATATACAAGCAACTTACATGCAGAATTAACCAAAAGTAACAAGTAACTAGAAACCAGAAACAACACAGAATATGAGAGACAATACACAACTTGTATTAATACTCATCTAGAAAAGAATACAATAAAGAAGATGCCACTTCTTCTTCACACCTCTCAAAGGCTTCCCACACCTCAAGTGTACAGTAATTTTTTCCTCAAAGCTCTCTCTCTTACGGTCCCAACACACAACTCAAACACAGAGTTGGTGTTCACCTCCAACCAGTCAGTATCCACTACTGCCAGTACACCAGTGCTCCATGCAATCCAAGTACACAATCATACTTCAAGTAGATCTCCCCTAAACTACAACAACCTGTAACCCAAATGATCTCACTTATGGAAGGATCTTCCTTGCCTTCCTCTTTGATCTCTTTTTGAGTACACACCATACTCCAAGTAGATCATGCCTGATCCTGCTCCCTATTGTGTTGCTATCCTCCCTAATCTTGCACACCTACAAATCAATCTAGTTCTGCACACCTACAAACCTGGATCATGCACACACATACACCTGTAGATCAATGATCTTACTTACCATGTAGATCTCCTAACATAGCCATGCACACCTGCTGACCAAGATCATACATACATGAAGAACCCCTCTAATTCTCCAAACCATCACCCACACTTGGCACTATGGCACTAGGAGGAACACACCATGCTCTCTTCACACACAGAAGGAGCTAATATTTGCTCTCTTACTCTCTATCACACTTTTACAATATAGCCCATGAGTCTATTATATAGATCTCATGCAAACAATAATTAGACACCTAATTACAATAATTAGATCCATAGCTCAAGACTATAAATAGCTCTGAACATGCAAACACTCAATTTGTTAACAAACTGTCTGTAACACTCACAGTTCCAAACCGTACAGGTGACCGACGTCGGTCCCTGTCTGCCTGGAGATGACCGACACCAGCCGATCCCAAACCAACATTGGTTGCTCTTCCTATCTAATCCTGCCGACATTGGTTGGCCTAATCGACATCAGTGTCTGTGACACTTCAGCAACCTCCTTCAATGTCTACATCAATGAAGCTTTTAGCTCCACAACCTAACACTTATACACCAAGACATTCTTATTCCAAATGAAATCACCTCATAAAGATGAGTTATATGATGAAACTGCCATGAAAATGAGACCCATGACCTCTAAAAACCAACCTCAAAATTATTTCTCTCCATAAATTTTTGAAGTGTTAAAATAGGTGAAAGAATAGACCCCTCTTAGATGAATAGGCCATAATGACCTGTTGCCACTCTTAGCAATTATTAATAAATAATAAGCCATAAATATGCAAACCAATGCCACTAATTTCAATCTTACTAGGACCCCTAATAATGGACAAAGTTTTAGCTCCTAAATCTCTCTCATGTCCATACTATTTAGTTCAAATTTGTCTTTTTGAGCTTGTAAAGGTAGTGATGGAGGAGAAAAGGCGTCTAAAGTGCCAGTTCATCTTGAAACTTGGTCCAGAGTTATAAAATGATCTAAGGGAGCCCAAGGGACACTTACAAACTATTTACAATTGAAAATTTATCTTAAAAGGTCATACAAGTGCTTTTAAAGTGTCTTTTTTCCAAGATTAGGTGTTAAATTATAGATTTTTTTAGACCCTAATTAACCCTAAACATTATCTAACCTTTTTATAAGACCATTTATGTTTTTAATCTTCTTAAAATATTCTCTCCTTGAGATGGTATGTCTAACTCTTGAAAATGGGCCAAAAGGAGGCCAAATTGTGATTTTTTACATACAAGATTCAAATAATGGTTAGATAAAGATAATATGACATTAATATTACCTCAATAACCTTTTAAAATGGATTTATACCAAACTCAACCTTTGACTATGCTTGACCATTCCAAGACCTTGAGATTGACCATGGAACTAGACAAGCTACCAGAATACCATAACTTAGACAATGATATAGAAGGAACAATATGACTATATGGAACTATTTAGGAGCCACCCTGACAAGACCATGACAAAAATTTGACAACACTATGAGATTTTAACCTAAAGGGGGTGACTAATTTTAACTTGGGTCTAAAATTTGGTCAACAATAACATTGGAAAAATAATTATGGGGTAATTTATTTTATCCTAAGGGTAATGCAAATGACTATCTAGTTCCCCTTGGCCTTATCAAAATCCTACTTATAGGTGTCTAACTAATTTTTAGGAATGATTTTTCTTGAAAATCCCTATGATAAATTTCATTTTTTCTCATCCTTATTGATAGCTTAATTTGCTTTCTACTTGTTTCCCTTTTTTTTACTTCTCATGAGTTTAGCCTCATCATGATTATTTTGGGTTAAATTATCTTATTTTTTCTTGAGGTTTTCCCTTGTTTAAATAGTGCTTAAATAAATGAAGGGTTTGTTTTTTGAATATAGCATCAATGGTATTCTAGATCCTAATAGAAAATCTTGCTTGAACATTATGTGTGAACTAATGTATTTATTTTTGCATTTTTAAAATTATTGTGGCCTATGTTTCCTAATAGAGCACATGAATTTATAAATTTTACTTCCTTTAATGAACTCAATGGAAATTCTAAATCAAGCATAAACCAATACCATTTTTTATTCATCTCAACTGATCAATGAACTTTTTGATCTTTCCAAAAACCCATGGCTTGGTCCTCAATCCTCAATGGAATGAACAAAAAGCCCTTTCAAAAAGTCAAGAAAATAAAATAAAATTAAAATAACATGTGAAATCCCAAGATCCTTGAAAGGGTGATTTAGACAACCTCCACCATGTGCTTTTTGTCCTAGTTCACAGTGGAGAAATGTTTAGAGGGTGACTAGATGTATCTTTGTCATGGCTATAGACATCTAGATAGAAGTAAATAAATGCCATTCCATTTCACCCCTAATCCAAATTTATAAATCTTAATCCCTCAAAAGTTCTAATACTCCCTCAAAATTTCTAAACATTTGAGAAAACCTAAAGGATTGTGTGTAAATTCAAAACTATAAATGGATCAATCACTTAAAATACACACATAGATGGTTTTTGGAAATGAAGTATCTTATTATGTCATGTTTTAGAATAGACTTTGGTGCCAACTCTTCTAAATTTTTTTACATCTTACTTATAGATAATAATTATGTTTGGATGCATGAACCATAAATTTTGAATTCCCTAGATACTCAAGAGTATATCCCAGCAGGAAGTCACCATTTTTTTTTATCTTCACCAACACACCCCATTTTCAAGTTGAAAATAGGGTCCCTCTTTATTTTGAGAAAAATTTTGGCAATGTAATTCATGATTATGTTCTTCATAATAAATTAGATTTAATATCTATAGAACTTATTTAAGATTTAGCTAAATATTCGATAATCATGATATTATTTTCTTGTGAAAAAAGTATATTACCATTTTTTTAATTCATTTTATCACATTTTTCTAGACTTTATCTTATGATTAATCAAGCTTAAGACTTAATTTTATGTGAATTACTAGTTTTAGTTCCCATATTTAATGATTATTTATAATATGAAATTCACTTGGCAAAAGGATTTATTTTCTCAAAAATCTTTACGTCGTTGATTTTATTATTTTCTAAAAGGTTTTCAAAGACTCCCAGGGCCCTCTAGATTCTTCCACATGTCCAAATCTTGTCAACATGTGGCTTAAAAGTTAAATACATTTTTAAAAATGAGTAAGTCCTTTTCAATCCTTGATATCATGCCACATGGAATGATCCTAATGACCCATCCCCTTGGAACCTTAAAACCTTGGAATCATTAAGGTATTAACTCAGAAGCCTATAATTTTATCAACATTGGTAAAGATATGTACCCCAGAGGTCCCAATAAGACACTATATGACACCCTCCTAGATGCCAAAGAGCTTGGAATGATTACAACATTAGCCCAATGCATGAAGAACCCAAGAGGTCACAAAGAAGCCACATGTAAATGACAAAACAATCACAAACTAAAACTCAATATGGACAATAAAAATACATGTGTTCATGGTGATAATAGAGATAGATACAAGCTAAAGCCTAGGGATGGTAACAAGCTTCCAAGTGGTAAAGTGGGGCCTGATGAGCAAAACCAATATCATATAAAAGTAGATCAAATGTAAAGTTAAGAAATATCCATGTGGTATTGATGATTTCATAAGATGAAGAGACTAATATTGATGACCTATCTAGCAATAAAGGTTATCAAAACTCCCAAAGATTATATGTCAAGTCTGAGAAATGTAGTCAAAGTGTAGTTGGTTGTTTACCAACTAAAAAGCCCAAAAGTGATGAGTTTTCAAGATAATAAAAGAGTGAATTAATTATATATACCTTGAAATCAAGATAAATATGTCCCATTAATTTAATCAACCCCTAAAATTAAATTTATAAGTCTACATAAGACATGATGGAATGATAGTCCTAAGAAAATCCCAATGATAAATTGCATCAATATTTGAATCTGAATACAACTAGACCTCAAAATTGAATGCAAGATAGTTAGTATGGTGTGAGTCATCATATGTAATATGTACGAAAGAATACTAAGAAGAAATCTTGAACATAAAAAACAAAATTCAACCTATAAAAGTCATGGTCTATAAACTAAATTCATTCTTAGACCAATGATATTTCAATGAATCAAAAAAAATCCCAATTATTTTCTAAGATCATCATTAAATTTTTTTAACCACCCTAGTAGTGGGTTTAGATAACTTCATGTACAAATATATCTATATAAGGGACATTCTTTTCCTTTGTAAAGGTTATCAAAATTTAGTCTCAAAACACTACTAGGATCTAACTAGGACTACACCTATTACTGCATCATGCTTTTAAACTTTGCTTGTCTACCAAGGTTGACACTTTGTGTAAAGAAATGTTATTAAAATTATAGAAAAATATTTTTCCCTATTTTAACTTTGTCTTTTACTCCATGGATGTCATCAATTATTTCCTATTTTGATTCCATGCTTGTGTTAAAGAGTTGGTATTATGCTTTGTTATAGAACTAAATGTAGTAATTAGATTATGTAATAGCTAGTCTAATTGACTTATGAATTATTTTGATTTCCCTTAGAATACTCTTTACTTAATGTGCTTGCAGCTATAAAGCAACATGAAAGTTATGTGTGCAATATCTACATGTATTTTATGTGTTTACATTTAGTGAAGAATTCTTGAGTTATTCACTCACATTTTATCCCTATAATCTTCCCCATTGCACCCCTAAAATTTTGTGAAACTGTTAAATTAGGTACATAGTAGTATAATTGTGACTTAGTGTATTTTGGATCTTGAAGCACTAGCATTCTCATAACTAGAAACCCCCTTTTTCTCTTCATTTCCCTCTCTTTTTATGTTTGTTTTGGAAATGAACTACACTCTCCATTATTTTATAAAGTGGTAAAGTGATACTTGATGGTACTTCAACAATCAAGTTCATTAAACTGATAAGTATTCTAAGTATTTATCAAACAAACATTGAGCCTCTGGTGTTAACAACTACTGCTCGTTGAGTAAAATAGATTAAATTAATTGATCCTTTGTTTGAACCAACATCAATTTTAAAATTAATGAGGGGATATCTTTATCCCATACATTGCTTCCCACATTTCTCTCTAGAAAACTCAACCTCATTATCACTTTTAGACTAAAGGATTTATAGTGAAAAACACCCATTTTTCTAGGGAATCATTCAAGGTCACTATAAATATGAAGAAGTAAGGTTTGATCATTTAACAAGGAATGATAGTCCATGACCCAAATCTGAATGCACTAGAGTAAAGTCAACATAAAACCCAGAAGCATCCAGGTGGTCACATCTTTTTTTAGTAGGTATTACATACTAGGCACTTGTATTTGATCCAAATATTATCATCAATGCAATTATCCTAGGCTTATGCATGTGTCTGAGGCCATAGAGGTACTTAATCCAAAATTTAGTGATTGTTCCAAAATATTATTCTAGTTTGCTTCCTACTTATTCTAGATCTATATTATTATCAAAACTATCTAAGTATTATGTTTTCATTATCATTAAAATATCTAATGTAATTGTGTTTCCCTATTTTTAGCATATCTTAGCATAATAAAGTTAGTACATGTTCTATCTAATTTTTACAATTAATTTGCATAATATAGATCTATTTATCACCCTTGTGCTTATTCATTTTTATATTCTTAACCCTATCTATCATATTAGGATCCATATCCAATTTATGTTTAAAATTTTGACAAAATCTAATTCTCAGGGTTTTCAATCAACTATGTTTCTAGTGTGTTGTTCAAAATCTGATTTTTTTTCATTTATAAACAATGGAAAATGTAATCAAAAAAGCCAATTTAAAAAGGAAGATAAATAATCATTGATCACTCATCTCAATAATAACAAGGGCTTAATATATGAATTTTTGTAAGTTACAAGAGATTAAATTAGCAAACATGATTAGGCTAAGGTTTCCTCACCTAGTGATGGTGAATTATTAGAAGGTACTACAATAGATTCCATACTTATCAATCTAACAAAATCTATTGGATGCATGGGTTATGTCTTCCAAACTTTGTTTCTTGAAACTACCATTGCTACATCTAACATAGAGTTACTAAATATTTTAACTTAAATACTAATTTCTATACCTATTCAAACCATGTTTCCTTCCCCTTTGGTAGCTACTCATCTTGCTAATCTAAATCCTAATTGTTATATAGTTCAAAAACTTCTTCAAGTTATAAATAACTTGGAGGACAAGGTTACAAACATTAAACAAAAGGATTTAAAGTCTCCTCATGCTATTGATTCACAAGATGTGTTGCATAACCCCCTTGCACCTAAGATATATTTTCACACTTTTTCATTTGATTTTGTTGCACCTAAGTTCACATTTTATGATGGAAAGTGTGATCATAATTAGCATCTTTCATATTTCTTTGTGACATGCCTTGATTATGCCTCTAATGATAAAATTTTGACCAAATTATTTCCAAGGAGCCTCAAAGATTATGCCTTGAAGTGGTTCTATGATTTACCTCTTCAATCCATGAAAGCATTAAAATATTTTGTAAATCATTTTTTAGCACACTGATCTATTAATATTAGTGAAAAGGTTTCCTATTCCTAAATTGCAAAAATTAAACAACCAATGAATCTTTCAATGAATATGTCTTGAGGTACAAGGTATAGCTAAAATGACCAATCCAATGGTAGATAAATAACTTAAATACATTTTCAAGAAAACTTTTCTTGCTCCTTTACATGTGTCCATTGTTTTCAAAAAGTTTGAATTTTTTAATGACTTATGTCATGTTGTGAGGGACCATGAAATGAATCTTATTTTATTGAATAAGATTAAGTATGTAGCAAACACATCAACTACATCTACATCTAATACCAAGTTTACTATGAAACCAAGTTATAAGGTAAAACCTATTGAACCTAAAAAGGAAACATCCACCATGGTTAATATAGTTTCATAGTAGCCTAATCTGTTGGTATTATCTAATTTTCAAAGAGGTAGTTTTAACATTTACCTATGCCTCTTACTTCATTACTCTCATGGCTTGTAGAGTGTCACCTTATATCTCACCCTCCTCGTACAGAGGTTGATATGAGTAAGATTCTACCCAAAAGATATGATTTGAATGATTATTATGATTATCACCAAGACCCTAGGCATTCTATGAATAGATATTTTATGATGAAAAATAAAATCTAAGATCTCAGTGATGACCAAATTATTAAATGTTATTATCCTCCAAAGGAATCAGGTTCACAAATTGGTGATCACTAGAATCAAAATATATTTAGCAGTTTTTTTTTCAAGACCATTATAATAAGGATGCATAAGTTCAAATGGTATATAACACACATCTTCCTCCATCACACTATGAGTACCCACGAGATGGGATTATTGGTACTTACACATGGTGTATACCTTTTATGGTTTAGATACCTTTTATTACCTTTAGTGATAGTGAGATTAAAGATATTGAATCATGTCTTCAATCTTTACTCATTCAATCATACCTTGATAATCATCCTATAAGTAGTGTTTTGGTTGATAATGGTATAAAAGAGAATGTTTTCACCATGGAATTACTCACACATTTGGGTTATACTCACAATGATTTACACCCTTCTACCAAATCAGTTAGAGTATTTGATGGGACTTCATAATAGATTCTTAGTAAGATTACCTTTTTAGGTGGGTCCCACACATGTGGTTACTACCTTCTTAGTTATACGTTCTACTTGTGTCTTTGATATGTTATTGTATTGACCTTGGATACATACACTTTAATTAGTAACTTCTCTAGTACATGGGTGTGTCAAATGCATTGATGTCAATCGAGTAATTATAGTTCCCAAAGTTCTATATAAGTATCCTCTTGAGAAAGAGAAATTTATATACAAGTAGTTAATTATAAAACATACTAAGGTTAATGTATTAAAAAAGAGTAAGCAATAGGTAATGCCATTACTAGGTGGTTGGTACTTAGATACCATTACATTAGATATCCATAGTGGGTTTCACAAAATCCTCATCTACTACATACCACATTTAGATATTCAAAGCACCTACACATGTTCATCTAACTGTTATTCCCAAGAAACCATAGACTATTCAGATATGGATTTCATGAACACCTATTACTCATATAGTACATTCACAACCACAAATTCTTATTATACATACATAGAGAATCATAGATACTACAGTGATAGATATTGCACCTATACATGTTGTTTGTTAGTACCACCAGTTTATTTCACTAACTACCAACTGGGGAGATACCTATGAGAATCCATTAGATGATATTTTATGTTAGTATTTCTAGTTTTAAATATTACAAAAATACAAAAAAAAATTAAAGCAATCAAAACTCCAAAAATATATTCAGTGTGTACTTATCTTATTGGCTCCTAGGTATCTTTGTTGTTAGTTCCATGTTGATGGATAACATATAAATAATTTATACATACACATGTGTTTCACACTTCCATTTGAGTGTGATATAGGAATATACATATACATTATTTATGCATTTATGAATTTTAGGCCTTCCTTCTTCTCATGTCACTAGGATTTTGGATGCATGCACCTTCTTTGATCATAATACATCTAGGTTATATCATTATATGGTCACTTTACATTATCACATTTGAGTTTATGTAATTACACATGCCTTTATCCATGCTTACATCTTTCACAATGTACTTGATATGTTATGTAATTAAAAAAATTTAAACATATTTAATCCATAGGATAGTGTGCTATGTTTATATTGGTTGCTTATGCTTTCATCTATGCACTTCTTTGAGTGTTTTTCTTGCTTTTGTCTTATTTATCTAAGCATTTAAATATGAACCATTATTTTCAACCCTTGTTCCTTTATTTTCCTCTTTGACATTTTAATATTTCATTGTTTGTTGTATGTTTACATTTTAATATGTAATTTCTTGATTTTTTAGGCATTTGACTAAGTTATATCCATTTGATTATGTAGAAATTGAGCATGCCCCTTATGCAGTCTCCTTGGACCTTTTGCCTTTTGATTTGATTTTTAGTGATTATTTTTGTGTGCTTGGTCACTTTTTGATCTTGTATTATTACTATCTATACATTTATTTGATTTTTATCAATCATCTTAGGTCTTGATGGGATCACATTATGGTGCTCCAATGTTATATTTACCTAAACATGTTAATTCTATATGTGACATGGTTCATTCATAGTTATATGGTTATCTTATCCTTTTAAGGTGAGGTAACTAATAATTTATATCTCCCCTCACCTCAAATTGGGGAATATCAGTGGGGGCATGTCATAGAGACATGGCTTCCACATTTTCATAGCTATAAATTTAGTGGGGGAATATTTTGGAAACATGTTCTCCACACTTAATATTCAACATTTCTAAATTAAAATGAGGGAATGTTTTGTAAACATGTCCTCCACATTGGAACTTATATCATTTTTTAGATTTTTTCCATATATAGTGGGGGAATTTCATGGTCACATGTCATCCACACTTGTTCAAAATTAAAAAATTGGATAAATTTCATAGTTATATGATTTATCAACACATTTTTGGAATAAATTTATACATTGGTACCATTATTATACATATATTTAGCATGAGACATATATAAGGTGCATATGTTATCCAATGTGCACCTAATATTACAAAATCTAAATTTGTTTCATATGTAAAATACTTCTATGAAATGTCATCACCCACTAGGTTAAACCTTTATGGACTATATTGAGCCAATATATTACAATAATTAGTTTGATTTTTGGTATGGTTGAGGTGATAAAATCACTCAACCTTTCCAATTTTATGGCTTGGAATTGATTACATCATCCAACCTCACTATTTTGATAGTGTGAGGTGAGGTGACCTAGTTCACTCACACTCTCTAGGTTATAATTATGATTGGGTTGCACAGTTGAGCTAATATCAACTATCAGGTGGCAATCTTCCTTTTTTCCAAAGTTGGGGGCATGTTCCCTCATATATCTCTCTCTTTATCTTTCTCTCTCCTTATATATGTACTTTTTAAATTTATATTTATCCTAATATCAATTTTTTTGATTCATAATGATACGTCTTTCAAATGAAATGGCAAAAAGGCAAGACAATTGCATCAATACATATGTGTACTCATAAACCTTGCTCTATTTCAATTTCAATCATTTTAATACTTTTAATTTTATATTATATTCACTAATTATATTCTTTAACATGCTCGTGACTATAGGTCATTCACTTATGAAGCACTCAAGTTAGGCTCATGTAAAGGCAAGGTGTGTTATATACACCTAGGTATGTATTCCTTCTCCTTTAAACCATTATTTTCATTACTATATTAATTGGATAAATGTAGATTATATTTATTAATTTTATATCATCTTAGTCTTGTACACTTGGAAAATACAAGCCTTGGATGTTCCTCTTAGTTTTATACCTTTTTCACTTCCGTAAATCTTGCATCTACTATCTCTCTATGATCGTTGCCTATCTCTTAGTCTGACTAGTATCATTTTGATGACCCAAGATTTATATCTTGCTCAAAATGTTTTAAACATGTTTATCTTCCACCTCTACAATTTGTTTACCTACACCTATTTTATAACTACCTAAACACTTGCATCCCAATCAAATGCCTACATTGATGCAAGTGTCTTATCCTAATGCAAGTGTCCAATTCCCTAGAGTTATCTAATTTACAAATGAAATGTATCTTAAAGGTCAGCCTAAGTGATTTAATTTGAGATATTATCCAAGATGATTGGTATAAATATAATATCAACCCTCATTCAATCCTAAACTATAAATACCTAGCAACTCATAAGGTAACTTACCAAAAGCACTTAATCGAGCACTCAAGTGAGTAAAAGATTCCATATTTTATACCATTTCCATATTATACATAGGGATATCACATATATAAGTATGAATTACTGAAGGATAAGCCCAAGAGCCATATTTTTTAAGTTATAATCTAGGTCATTATTTTACTTTCTTATCACACATTTCATGATTCACACATATTAGCTTGAGGCCCTCTTCAAAGTAGTGGCTATGTAGGCAATATTCATTGATAAAAGGATTTTTGGGATTGGATCAACATCATGTACCCACTAATCCATTTTTCTTAGAGCAACATTAAAGGTCACTATAAAGATGAATAAGTAGGGTTTGATTATTTAAAGAGTGACAATCCATTACCCAAATCTCAATGCACCAGATTAAAGATGGCATAAAACTCAAAAGCATTCATGTGGTCACATCTAGTTTGAATAGTTATTTTATATTGGACACCTACATCTAATCTAAATAGTAGCATCAACATAACCATACTAGGTTAATGCATGTATCCAAGGCCATAAAGGTACTTAATCTAGAATTTGGTGACTATTTTAGAATATTATTCTACTTTGCTTCTTACCTGTTCTAGATATAGATCTATATTGGCATCAGAACCAACTAAGTACTTTGTTTTCATTATCATTTAAATATATAACATAGATTTTTTTTCCTATTTTTATCATAACTTAGTGTAATAAATGCAATGTGTTATATCTAAGTTTTTAAATTAATAAGCCTACTATAAATTTGTTTATAACATTTGTGCTTATTCATTTCTATATTATTAATCCTATATATCCCATTAGGATCCATATCCAATTTAGGGTTAAATAGGAACCACAAATTGTGGCCCACTACATATTTAAAAAGTGTAACCATATATGTTGAGTGTCACTAGACTCTAACATGGTCAACTTAAAATTAAGACAAATCACACCATTAGAGATAGATCTAGATTCTATTTGAAACTTTGTGAGTTTAAAACTTAAGAATTTTGAAAACACCATAGTAGAAACATGAACATGAATTATTATCATTCTCATTATATTTGTATTGTACTAAAATGATATTTTTAAATTATGATTCAAATTTTGTATTTTTGAATTTTCCACTTTTAAAACCTTTTAAAACTTTTTTCAACTTGAAATTTCTTAATTGTTTGAAACTTGTAATTTGCAACTATAGTGATGAGGTCACATGCCCCCATAAACTAAAAATTTTGAATTATATTTCCATTTGAAAATATATATTTATGTAAATCTAATTTTTTTTCTCATGAGGCTTGAATGTTCCAAGTAATTCCATTATGATTCCTCCTTTTTGATATGACATATGTATCTTATAGAGTCAAAAAAATTAAAAGAAATCATATGTGAAAGATATATCACTTTGATTTTTTTTAAATTATAGCATTCATAGTATTGAATATAGCATTGACTATTCATATGAAACATGTGATACAAAGATATATCATTGAAGCATAGAAACAATATATATGAAATACATCATGGCATTAGAGTAAAGATATAGTATATAAGTGGTGCATGATATGAATCATGGCACCATAGTAAAATACATAGAATATATAATAGGAATCATGGCACCATAGTAATAAGCAATAATCATATAAGTAATGTCATTTAATATTATGTAATTTATATAATATATCACTCATAAGGCTCACAAAGCCACATACAAGGGACATGTAAAATATCACATAACACAAAATTCCAAGGGCCACATGAAAATTTAATAATGATGATATTCCATTCAAAATTCAAACATACAAGGTCAAGGGACACACACATAATAAACAAGCAAGACTAGCCTATCATGTATGAAAATAAGAATAAAAAGCAAAGCATGTTGTAAATGAGACTAGTATAGCTCAATCATATGTATAGATTTGAATCTTATCAAATATAATATTTCATGTAATACACATTAAATGTATGAGTGATTTATAAATACATTTTTATGATAGGTAACTCAACATCGGAGATAGGTTGTGGATAAATACAACTTGTTAAAGTGTTCACATAGAATGTAGATATGCCCCCAAATTAGCAAGCTTGTTGGGTAATAAGGGAATCCTGACATCAAATAATCATCTTAAAATATGTCCTATATCAAACTCAAGTACCTCATGAGAATCATTTTGTATTGAAATATGGAAAATGTTATTTTCTTAACATAGAATAAACAACCTATGAAAATAATTAGGTTAACAATATTTGAAAAGGATTTAGGTCCTATTTTTGTTTTTTTCTAAAATAATTTGTTGAATTTTTTAAATATATACTTTTTTTTTAAATATAATATTTTAATGCTAAAATATATTTGAAAATAAAGGAAGTAGGATATATTTGAACAATACTCAAAAATGTGCAAAAGCATAGTAGAATAAGAAAGAAGGAAAGTAATATGCCCCCAATGTGTATGAAATTTTGAGTCATATTAATGTATTATAAGTAAACTAAGTAATAATGTACATGTTACTCAATGGTTAAGAGGCTAAATGTGCTCATCTATCAATATGATATCATGTAAGTGTCATACAATGTAAGATATGCAATAGTAAGCAAATTGAGTGATACATAAAGAGAGTAAGTACCCAAAGTGAAAATTAAAACTAAGGGCTAGAATAATGTTTAAATAAGGTGTATAATAATTATTATTAAGATAAAATCAAAGAATATATGTACAATAAAAGTGATATTAGATAACTAATTATATCAATGATGGGCATGTGTGTATAACCCATGGCATGATATGGAGTGTCTTTTTATGATGAATAAGTGCCAACTGTAAATGCCTCTGAATCTAAATAAGATCCAATTTCTATAATATAACCCTTGAAATAATTTATCATATGCTCATGTAAACCTGTATCCTTATGTGTAGGATAAGAAGATGTAGCAACATTTACCTATGGTGAAACTCTTTGAATAACCTACTATGCCTTAGGAGATGAAGGCCTCCTTATATTTTTTAATTTATGCTTAGGAATATTTGACATACTCTATGAAATAAACTAAGTGTGATCATATGTAAATACATCATTCTCATAATTATATGGAGAAAATAATTCTCTAATATTTTCATGCTCATTATAAAGTGCAATATGCTTTGGAAGATGTAAATCATGCTCTTGATTATTTATTTGAACTATTTCATTACCATTATTATCAATAACTATACTAGGTAATTGTTCCATAAAATAAGTAAACATCATTTATTTTAAAGGATATTCATATTTAATTCCTTGAATTTTGACTACTGATTATCATAAATGTTTTTAAGACATTTGTGCATTTTATAAGGTACTACTCTACTACTTTGTATCGAATCATGTCCTAGTAGCATATCAAAAACCCTTATGCTTGGTAAAAATATAAATGGGGTAGGCACTATGAGAGGGACCACTTGTAAATGAATCACTTTATGCCCAAGAGTATCTTATGTATGCCCATCAAATGCTTTGATGACTCTAGAAGTGTCATGTAAATCTTGTTCTATATAACCAAGATAATGAATTAGTGTTATGGTTCACATATTTTCACTTGTTCCATTATCTATCATGACACTATGGATAGATTTCTTGTTAACATATTCTCAAATATAAAGTGCGTGTCTATCTATATCATCATATATAATTTCACTATCATCAAATATGATCATAGAACACAATGTTTTTTACTTGTAACTATATCAATAATTCTATCAAGTGGATGTTCATATGTAAATAGAGGAAGATAAATATTGTATGCACAGTGAACTTCATAATTATCCTTGTTATTTACTTCATGATTTGGAAAATAATCCTTATACATTTTTGCATTTTCATTATCATTTTCTTGTGGCTTATCCTATTCAATATGTGTACTAATATCTATGATATTTTCATCAATGAGAATTTGAATCTTATGCTTAAGCTTGAAACATCAATTTTTATAATGTTTAATACATATATGATAGTCACAATATACATTGGCATCAAAACAAATTGATTGATTTATATACATATCTATCTCCATTGATTGAGGAAGAGTGATTACATTGCATTCTAGGAGATTTTCAAAAAAACATGAGGTGATGGCAGCACTGAAAATTTTCTCCTTGGTGGAGCTTTTAATTGAATCTTTTGAGGTGGTTGTGATATAGTAGTAACCATAACTTTTGCTTCATTCTTACTTTTAGTTGGTTACCCCTTATAACTTGGCTTATATTGAAACTTGACATTTTAATTATAAGTAACATTTGAAACAAACTTGAGCTTGTTCATAGTAAGCAACTTGACTTCACGCTCTTTGACTATATGGCATAATTCATCAAAATATTTGAATCTATCAAACATAATAGACCTTTGAAAAGGAGAAAGAAATATTTTTGTAAAAATATATTGAAGCTCATTTTCATCTATTTATTTTAATTTTGGCAAACATAGTCTTGTACCTTAGCACATATTCACTTATTATTTCATTAGACCCTTGTTTAAGATTTGATATTTAAGCATATGATCACTTTTTCATAATGTTGATAGAAAAATGTGTCAAAAATTATTTTCCAAAGGATTGAAATCCTTTAATTATTGAAGAGGAAGATAATAAAACCATCAAAGATCATATCATTTTAGAATTCTTGAAAAAATCTGTCAACAACTTATCATTATCTACATAATATATACAAGCTACATGTAAAGCATGCAAAATTTATTAAAGATCACATTTTCCTTCACAAAGAGGAATAATATGAGCCATAAAGATAAATAATAAGTGATAATATGAAATTATTCATGCAAAATGGTTATGTAATAAGGAGCATGAGTCCAGAGAAGGGATAGCATGAGAAATGGATTTCTCAATGTGGGCTAGCTTGGCTTGTAATGCAATGATGGTGTGCCCTAGAGTAGAATTTAAAGAGGTGATATGAGGAGTTTAAGTAGCATGAGTAGGCATAGGCATAGATATATTTTGGATACTAAGTGATGTTCCTAAACCAATAGATGGTGCCATATAAGTAGTAATTAGAATAGATACAATAGTTGGAGTAGAAACATTGGAAGTTTTATCTTGGGTGCCCTTATGGTTTTCATCTCTAGACATATATAATAATGATTCAACCTTTTCAAGATGCTCATGAATATATTGTAGGAGTTTTTAATCATAATTTGGATCTTCAGACTCTTTTTTAGTGTTGGATTCTTAAATAATTACCATGATGCATCTCTCAATTGGGTGTGAACTAATCAAGGTAAAATCCTTTGTAGTTTCCCATGTGATGCAATTAGAAATGTGTGTTTTATTTTATTATATAATCTTTTTCTATTTGATACTATGATAACAAGTATTATTAAAAATGGTCTCGGAAGATGGCTTGATTTGACTTAGTATATGAAGGGTTGACATAATATTATACCCATTACATGTTCACTCTATGTTAGTAGAAGGATCAATAGAATTAATAATTCCTTGAGCATGCTTACCCAAACCTTATCCAATAGTATACTTATACTTTTGTAGATATGTAAATCTAAAACACTATCAGTTGACATCTATTAGAGAATGAACTGAATGTGGTATACCTTGTGATACAACCGTGCAATTAAAAAAAGGTGGGAGATTGTGAATTTTCACATTAGTGAATATTAACCACGTGTATATGTAATGAATATTTTGGAGATTTTTAAAAGAATACATACATGTTTTTTCAATCTTATCCCAAAGTGAATTAAAATTTAATGGTCATTGCTCTAAAGTAAGTTTTGTAACATTATCAAATTTTAAGCATGTAAAGATGAAAGAAATAGAATCTTGTAAACTAAAAAAATATTTTTCAAGAAAATGCATAATCATATATAACATATGATATATAATTCAAATCATTGAACCCATTATATAAATGATGCAATATGAATATAGTAATGTTAATAAGTATGAATACAATTTAATGTGAATCAAGTAATGTTAATGACTGTGAATATAATACAAGGAAAAATCAAGGTATGAGGGTGATCTAGGAAAGGGTTTAGATGATTTTTAAGCTCTAAAATATACATTATATTTTGTTGATTAGTGTTAGATCAATGTTTCAGAGCACTAGCTACATAGGTGTAACCACGCATGTGTCCCATTAACCCAAATTTTAAGGGTATGGTGAGAGTAACTTCCCAAGGCAATATTCTCATATTAGGTGTACCATAAATCAAAAAAATAAAAAAAGCTTTGTATTGGTATAAATAAAGGACCCTAGGCATTTTTTATATACTATGAGACATGTGGAAACTAAAATATGTGTTTAGTGTTGTATTTTGGATATAAGTATAGGGATAAACCCCTCATACCATAAAGTCTAAAAATATAACATGATGTATCATTTTATGATATTCACTAAGTAGTTTGAAAATTGGTGAAACATAATTTTTAAAATAGGTAAAAGAAAATGAAAAATAAAGTGAAACTGAGGTCAGAAGAAAGATCTTTTATGTCAGAATGATCCAAGGTGATAAGAAATTTTTTATAATATTTATTTTAATCCAATATTGAAGAAATTGAATCATTTTTTGTCCAATATTATCCAAATTTAAAGGCTATTTTATTTCAATGTCAAGAATTTACAAAAAAATTGAAATAAATATTATCCTAAAAATCAAGGAAAAAGTAAGTAATGTTCTAAAAATAATGGGTCCACCAAAATGTTTAACCCTTTTTAATTTAATAATTAAACTAATTGACATTAAAATATTTAAATATAAATGTTGATATGTATTGATCTAACAATAAAATATAATTAATATATAGTTTGCTATAAAATTTATATAGATAAAAAACTTTTAAAAAATAGTAAAAGAACTAAGGATGTGAAAACCCCCATCAAATATAAATATATCTAACTATGTAATCTCATTGTAACTATAAATTATGCGAAATTGATTTGCAGACAAAGTTATGCTAAAAATATTAATTCTTTGTTTGTGGGGACAAGTGATTGAGAGGAGGATAAGGGCACACTATGGCCTTGTCTAGATACTACAGTCACATCCTTTTTGAATTTATTCTTTATTTTTATTTCTAGGTATGTGTGATTTCATCCAATGGTTGACTTATAAAAATTGTGTTCTTCATTGTCGCATAAAATTATTGTAAAATAGAAAACCCTATATATATCTTACACATGCACTAGATATATATTAGATAACCAAGGGGGAAATAAAAATGGGTTAGTTAGGAAGGTTGATTTGTTCTTAAAAACCCCTTATAACTAATCATTACCTACATATCCCAAATGGGCCTCAAGTTAATGTAGTTATCCCTCCTCTAGTGATTGTTTAATCCAAGATGATGCAACTCAAATGACTACATCTATAAGATTGATTAAAATGATTTACAATGCATAACCTTTATCTTTAATAAATAATATCCAAACTTGTCTTATAACTATTGAAATGTTTTAGGGTTTAAATAGGAAGTAGTTATAGTTTACTCAGTGTGTAGTGTAATTTCTATATAAATTCCATGGTTTTACAATGATTGGCCTTGATGTGCCTCTATAGGAAAATATTTTAAAATATTTTTATAACTAAATTTACCAAACACATGAGAAAGCCTTTTTTAAATGTCTCAATTCTAAAAATTGACCATTATAGTGTGAGAGACAAGGTTGAACTAGGGGACAAGGCCATAAAGTGGCATTATCCTTTTAGTGTGGACTTGTCCTAGAAGACTAGAGATAGGAGGGATAGGTATGACATGATCTCGTGGGCTAAATAAGGATGAATGAAACTAAAATATGGATGCATGTATGATATTTTACATGCTTAAAATCAAATTAAGGCTCTCTTATAGATTAAAATTTAGTTAAATGGTGAATATACCAAGTAAGGGTGAGGATGCCAAGAATAAACATTGTCAATCACTTAATGATTAATTTTATATTTCTACATAGAATTAGACTATTTCATAATTCTAGATTCATCTAAACCTAATGGACTTGTCTCACACCAAGAATGGTCATTTTCAAGTTTAAAATCATCCTCATGTATTAGCGCATACATTTCACATGTCGGTGTTTTGAAAAAGTACCCAAAGAGTCCCATATAAATACACAATAGGTATAAGCCTATTTCTTATCTAGTAAACATATATCACTCACAATAAATCACTTTCACATTCAAATGGAAATCCCTATTATTTCTAATTCAATCATTAGTCACAAGGAGTAAATCCTAGCTAATTATGAATACCAAGTCAAACTTATCATTTTCTAAGTGTCAAAAACTAGATCATAGGTTGTATTCATTAAAGGGTCACTATTACACACATACATATAATGGGGATAACTATATGTATTTTTTATTCACTCTTTGGAGTAATGAATTTGTATTCAACATTTAACTATTCATTGGGGGGTGGTTGGGTTTGAATCAACACACCATTATTCTCCTTTTATTGGCATAAACCTAGTGTCAAAATTGGACCTAGGGTTTCAAATATACTAAGACATATTTATAGAATTACATATATAAATATCTTTTAAATATCACACACAGAGATAGTTTAAAATTAGGCACAATGGCCTATATATAAAGAGTGAAACAAATCCACTCAGATGAATCTCATAGGCACCAGATGCTAGCATTAGTATATACTATCTAAAAGATAATTATTTCATCCAAACACAACCAAATACATAGTTCATGATCAAAGTGACTCTACATCTAGTTTCTCACCATTTATGCCACATGTATTTCATCTCGAACCTACACAGTAAAGTAGCATGCCAAGTATCTTATTCTCTTTGGTATTTTCTATTTATAGCAAGTGTAGTTATCAAATCTGATTCTTCCTTTTACATTTATATTCATGTTTATTATTATACTTCACATAATTCTAATTAGTTTAATTTTTTCCCATTATTAGATAACATTAATAAAAAATAAGGTTAAATAGTCTCCTTGTTATATAATAGTTGTTTTTTAAGTTATTTTAACATTTGTTTATCATTTATCCAAAAAATCCAATTGAAAACTATATATTTAATTACGTTATTATGTAACAAGAGAAAATGTCATCATAAAATTCTTGGAACCAACATAAATAAGGATTTAGACTAGCTCACTTTGTATAACCTATCTCTCATTAGTAATTTTTGGATGACACCATTCTCCTGGCTGAGGCTACCATTTAAGAAGCTAGGACTCTAAAAAAATTTGGTAGTGTATTAAAAGGCTTCTAATCATAAAGTTAATTTTGATAAGATTTTAGTCTTTTTATTTAATACTCTTATAGCTAGATAAGATAGAATTTCACTTTTACTAGGCTTCCAAATAAAAATCTTACCTTTATCCTACCTTGGCATGCCTCTTTTTAGTAATCATCTTTCATTATTTGAGTGAAATCCTCTTATTGAGATATTTAAAAGGAAGCTTTCTAGATGGAAAGGTAAATTGTTATCTCAAGATGGTAAAATTTTACTTATAAAGAGTGTCTTCCAAAGTCTCCTTGTGTATCTCCTTTCTCTTTTCAATATTCCTAAGAGAATTGAAGAGAAACTGGTAAAAATTCAAAAAAAA
The DNA here is from genome assembly GCA_037957365.1 of Torreya grandis. Classification (NCBI taxonomy): domain Eukaryota; kingdom Viridiplantae; phylum Streptophyta; class Pinopsida; order Cupressales; family Taxaceae; genus Torreya; species Torreya grandis. The sequence continues at coordinate 1,249,066 of JARHVA010003660.1, read as the reverse complement.
TCATGTGGTTAAGAATTGAAGAGAGAAATAGATTCTTTCTTGTAGCCTAGAATAAAGTTTTTTTTCACAAAAAATATAGTGCTCTTGGCCTCAAGAACCTTTAGCTAATGAATAAATCACTTATTTCTAAAATTTGTTTGGATATTTGTTAACAAAAATACCACTTAGACTAAAATTCAAAGTTTTGAATATTTATAGGGTCATGATGCAATGTGCATATTTGTTGAAGATCAATTTTTCAGGGGATCACACTTCTAGAATTTTTAAATTTTAAACAAAGATATTATTTTCACTAGCTCTAAATAGTAGATTGGTAATGGGCAAAAGGTGGACTTTTAGAAGGAAACCTAGGTCGTAGATCATCCCCTTAGTCAAACAAATAGTTGGCAGCACTTTCAAAAAGACATTCAACATAATTATGGTCATAAATTACATGAGTACTAGAAGATGGTTGAAGGTGTGAAGATCTAAAAATATTTGAGTTTAGATAACCTTAATCAGGAAGACATTCTAAATTTAAATAATTTGAAAAATTTACTAAGAAATTTTCATTTATGTCTTAGTAATAGAGAAGATTATCTTGTTTGGAGGATTCTTTCAATGACCAATATCAATTAAAATTAGGATACTCATTATTGGAAAAGAATACTAGTTTTAATGTTAGGTGGGAGATTTTATGGGATAAATGGTTAATCCAAAAAATAATTCTTTTCCTTTGGGTAGCAGCTCAAAATAGAATTTTAACCATAGACAATCTAATAAAAAGAGGTTATATTTAATCAACAGATGTGTGTTATGTGAAAAAGATAATGAAACCATCTTCCATATACTTTTGGATTACCCATACTCTCGAGATAGTTTGATCTATATTCTTCTTAGATTCAATGTTGTGTGGGTTCATATAGGTTCTATGTTGGAAGTATGGTAGTCATGGGAGTGTCCCTTTAGGAATGATCTACTCATGAAAATATGGAAGCTGGCTTTGCCTCATATCATTTAAGGTATTTGGAGAGAGTGAAATAATAGGATTTTTATAGAAAAAAAAATGTAGAAGCAAAGTGATTTCCAAAATTATCTTTGAGGCCATCCTAGAGAACTACAACATTGAATTGAATAATAAAGGCAAAATCCTTCTTGATGAGGTGTCATGTGTGTTAGATTGACAATGATAAAGTGTGATTCAATGTGCTTTAGTGTTCCTAAATGGTTATTTAGTGTTTGACTTGGATAAGAAATTAATGAATGATATTGATGGTATGGATAAGTTGTAGAGACCCTATAGGATGTTATGAGTGCTTAGAATGCTTATGAAAGTGAACAAAGTTCATCAGAAAAAGTAATATAAATTTCTAATCTCAAGTAGTCATCTTGATAGATAATGCTAAGTAAGCAAATTTATGACATCATATTTCACATATGTGAAGGTTTTAGGAGTAGTTTGATATATGAATCGATTCCCGTATGAAAGGTGATCATGTGATTAAAATTTTAGGTCATGAGGTTGAGCATAGAAAAATGTATTAAGATGTAAATTTGTCTTCTCATATAGAGTTTACCAAGTTCCCACACTTAGCAAACTTTTTGATGTCGAATATCTACGGCTAGCATTTAATCAAATCTTAAATCTAATGATGAGCATTTATTCTAATCAAATAGTCAATGTTTCATGTACTAATTACATGTGTCACAATCACGTAGCTTAGATATAAGATAAATGGTGCATGAGTGTTTATACAGATGGAGATAGATAAAGCACATTGAGTCAAATAGTAAATGTGTGTAGAAGGCATGTAGAGCTGCCAAGTGGCATGATCATAGATACCAATGTTAAATATCGATGGTAAAAATTGTAAGGTAAATACCAAGCTACTCTCAAGGAGATAAATGAAGCATGTTTGATCAAATTTTCCATGGAACACAAGATGAGGTCAAAGTGTTTGATGTTTAACATTAACATAGTGACCGTTGGAATTTGAATTTTCAAATTAATGAGGGAAACATAGTCTATAGTTTTTGAGCTATATCTTTTGATCCAAGAAAAATTTAATGATGTATAAAAAATAAAAGTGGTAAATTAATTCAAAATTCATCCATATAATCTAGTTATAAGGTTTTAATGTTTGTATAGTCAAAGTTATTAAGCTCCAAAGATGACTATGTGTTTGATCATGGACTGCAAGTGACCCAATAAAGATAATTGAGATGTTTTTAATGGAATTTTGATGTTTCAAGTGAAATAACTATTTAATAGTGGTATAGACTCCATGATTACCATTTTAATTAATTTTGGAGGTTTGACCAATCCATCTTTAGTGTGAATAATTTATTAGAAGTTGATTGTGTTTGTTGAATTCTCTGGCATTTTGAGTGACCATCTTGCAGAGGTTAGTTGAAGGTGTTCTGAGCAAAGTTAAGGAAAGTAATGAGTATTTAGATATTATATAAGTCTCTAAAGATTATTATAAAGTATTTTTTGTCATGATATCCCATTGATAGGATATGCAGAGTCAAAATAGCTTGACTATATTTCAATTTTATATGACTAGTCTAACTGGTCTTTTTGAAAGAGTTGAATTGAGTACTTAAAACCTATGTTGAAGTGTCTAAATAACATGGAGGTGTATATATATATATATATATATATATATATATATATATATATTTAAGGTTTCATCCATATGATCTAATAATATGGATATGTGAAATATTTGAGTTGTTACTTCAGAAGTTTGAGACTATGGTTTTTATGTATGAAGACTTGAAGAGCAAGAAGACCTAATTGGTAAGATCAAGGGTTGATTTGGTGTTCTAGGTGGCATGGACCCATGAGTGAGTTATAAAGGATATATTTGAGATATTTTTTTATGTTTTTTAATCATTTTTAAAGGATTAATGTGGTCCAAGTAGTCTCACATGTAACATGTGAATATGAAGGCCTAATTATTTTAGGACTCACCAAGACCTAATGGTGGTTTGGTCCTAATGAGGTAATGGCCAACCTATTAGAATGGATTTGAGATATGCTTTAAGAATTATATAAATATTAAGGGTTAAGGAAAGTATTATAGATAACTAAGAAGATAATATTCATGAAGATTCTATAAAGAGTGAAAGCAAAGGTGATGGTTTCTAGACTTGTAAGTGAGGAGTTGAGTAGTTTTGTGAGTGTGGATTCAAGTGAAGAAGAGAACCTTTAAAAGAGAATTTGTAGGTCAGTTAGGACCATGAAAGTGTGATAAATATTATACATTTTTATCTAATCAATTTTATTTATGAGGACACATAATTCATTGGACCTAATAAGCCTAGAAGAGGTATTTTGAGCAAGTTAGCCCTAGAGATAGCTTGAGAGAGATTGGAGATGAAGAGTGCAGATAAAGGTGATCATAATTAGCTAAAGAGAAATAAAAAGTATTAAAGGTGATCTATTTAATTAGTTGAGTGTGTGCTTGGTTTCTTATGGGGTTGGTTCCTCCTTACAAGGTAAACATTTCTAAGGGTCTAGTTGTTGTGGGTGTTCAGTTAGACAAGGAAAGTAGCTCCTTATGGGATTGGTGTCTCACTAAACTAAGGGATGGGTGTTCCTTGATCAATGGGTGTTGTTATAGATGTTGGATCTTATTTTATATTATTATAATCCATCTTACAAGGTTTAGTGGGTTTTATCCCCAAGAGGGTTTCCCACATATATGTGTTCATGTGATATATGCTCTTATGTATACTTTGGATGTATGTGCTTTCATGTTTATGTTGATTGATCAAGTTGATATATGTTGAATGTTTAAGAGTTGGGAATTTAATTAATTATCTTGCATCACTGATATATCACCCCCTCTTAGTGATTGTACCTATAATAATTAGTATTAGAGTAGGACCTTCTATGCAAGTTTAACCACTTGAAGGTGATCCAAGGTACAAAGATGGCTAAGTAGTTAAGGAATCAAAATTTGGAGTTAAGGTTAGTGGTCAATGATCTTCAAGAATAATCCAAAGGATTAATGGAATAAATATAAAAGTTAAGTCTTTTTCAAACCAAGGTTTAAGGAATATGTGAAACCGTCAAAGAAGATAAGATGACCATTCTAAATTTTAAGGACCAGTTAAGGATTACAAAGACAAATATGAGTTTAAAAGAGGAAGAATGCAGACATCTCAAGACTCAATTAGAAGAGATAAATGCTAATTTGATTTCAAAACAAGGTGAGCATGATTATTTGAAATCCAATCTTGATTCTATAAATATTATTGAATAGAAAGCATGTAAAATAAAGGATGACATGGCCAAAGAAGCTAAGAGGGATAAGGAGACTATCCAAGTTCTTAGAATTTAGTTAGAGGTTACAAGTTGAATTATAAGAGCTAAAGAGGATGAGAGAGTTCAATTAAAAACCAAGTTAAATTCATTGAAGGATGTGATTTGGAGGATTATTTGAGTCTTTATTTTCATCGACAAAAGGCTAGCTATGGAGATCATAGCTGATGGAGCCCACTTTTATGATGGATTAGAACTCTACCACCATGATGAGAAGTAATTAGAGAAGCCCATGTGGTGGGTCCTCAGGCTACCACATGGCCTATCTGTTAGGAACCCCTTATCCAACAGAAGCACAATTGATTACTTTCTTATAAGCAATTAAACACGAAATTATACTAGAATGATTAAGTAGCTAAAAACTAGAGACAACAAAGAATTTGAGAGACAATACACACTCTTGTATTAAATATTACTAGAAGGAAATAAAATAAGGAAGATGCCACTTCTTCCCCCACCTCAAAGGCTTGCCACACCTCAAGACCTTCTTCCCTCTCTCTCTTGCTCAACACAACCAACTCAACAACCTGAGTTGTTATCCCTCCTTGAATACTTCAGCTGATCTCCTTGACCTTACACCTGTAGATCTCCTTGACCTTGCTTCAATACTTTAATACTTTACTTGCTTGCTTGACAAATTATAATACATGCCTCATGTGTCTTTAAATAGAATCCCATGCATACAAAAATAGAACTCTAACTACAATAATTAGACATGCAGCTCGTGACTATAATTAGTCATTTAACATGCAAACACTCACTTCACTTAACTGAATGTTCGTCAATAGTAGTTCTGGAATGCACAGGCAATCGACGTTGGTCCCTGCTTGCCTAGTGTTGCCGACGTCAGCCAACTAACTACCGACGTCGGTTGCCTTCTGCACTGGTAATGACCAACGTCGGTCATCATGCCGATGCTGGTACTTCTAAAACTCAACAACCTCTTCATGTCTACAAACAGTTGAAGCTTTTAGCTCCACACCCTAACAATCTCCCACTTGGAGATAAATAGCTGCTACTGTACCTGTACACCATCTATTTTGTTCCCTTGGCTCTGTATCCCTCTTCAAAGTCACTCTTGAAGACCAACCACCACTGAACCTATGATGTAATACCTATCACTTATTCCAAAAGAATTTTGCTACTCCCAAATTCTTCATGACATACTTCTGAACCAACTCTACCCTTAGCTCAAAAAACTCCCTATATATGAAACCCTGCAACAAGCAACACAATACAGTAACAAGATAATGTAGCTAATATTATCCAACCTGGTAAAGATAAATACAATGGTCAAACCTCCATTGTCATGTACCTTAATCAAGACCATATACCATAGCCTTCTGTCTCACGTGTCCATCCACTCTCTTCTCTAACTTGGGAATCCATCCCTCATCCAGTGCTTCCTTCCAGCTGACAACTCCACCAACAAATACCTATTTGGTTCTTCTCCAAGGACTCACACTCCTCATCCATGCCAAGCTCCCACTGTTTCTGGATTCTACCTGCATTACTTCTTCCATCTTCCTAGTTCTTGACCATCAGTAAGCAATATAAAGAGGGTGAACAATGAATATGAGGTTCACTTACCCTTTTTGACCTCCATATGGGTGTTTGAGACTCCTTCACAGCTTGTTGTCCACCCAACATCCGTTCTAGTGACCGATCTCGGCCATCTCCCAGTCTGCTCCTGACTGATGTCAGTTCCCTGCACTAACCCTGACTGCCAACATTGTTTCCCTGGCTAATGTTGGTGTCCCCCTATCGATGTCAGTTCCTTCCTAACTGATGTTGGTCTTCTCCTGTCGACTTTACTGACCCTACTGGTCTGCACATGACTGATGTCAATTCCTGTCTGGCTGACGTTAGTGCCATGGGAGCACCAATGTCGATACCTGTGTTTTCCTATAAGTGATGAAATTTTCATCCACGAGCTCATCTTGGATCAAACCTCTATCCATACTTCCCTGCTTAGATTTATTTAGCCCTTGTGACTGATCTATATCCTTCATCTCCTCCATAAACACCAAGGCTTCTTTGTTCCTATCAAAAGCATCAAATTTCCTTTTTCTGAAATGAACTCTATCTATGCTTTCTGAATCTAAACACATACCTTTTGATTCAAGAATGTCCATTCCCTTCTTATTCATGTGACCAAGCCTATTAAGCCACATCTTTGAATCTACAGTTGAAGTAGATAAACCAGAAGTAGAATCAGTAATACAAGTAGATAGATAAAGAGTACCTACTTTCTTACCTCTAGCTAGAACAAGTGCACCCTTGGTAAACTTCCAAGAATCCACTATGAGGGTTATTATGCATCCCTCATTACCCAACCTTCCCATAGAAATCAAACTCTACTTCAAAACTGGGACATGCATGACCTCCTTCAACACCCATGTGTTGTCCATCTGTAATCTCAGTTGCACTTTCCCTTTGCCAACTATTTGACAAGGTGTATCATCCCTTAAATAAAGCACTCCAAAGTCTCCCTGTTCATACTCATGGAACAAATCTCTGTTTGGGGATGCATGAAAAGATGAACCAGAATCTAAAATCCATGATCCTACCTAACTATCCAAAGAAAGTATGAGAGCATCCTGTACCATAATATTTGCATCCTTTGATTCTTCTTTACCTTCGTGTTGATTCTCTTTATCTCTCAACCAACACTCCTTCTTTGTGTGTCCTTTCTTTCCACAAAACTAGTAGGTAATACCTTTGGATTCAGATCTCCTTTCTGACCTTGATTTCCCTTGCTCTACCTTCTCCCTTTGCCTTCCCCTGCTTTCTGCACTTAGAGCATTCCCTGATGATTCACCTGTGCTTCTCCTACATATTTCTTCAGTCAAGATCACACTCACAACATCATCAACTTTTAAGATTTTAGAAGCAGATGCAGAATTACTTACTGCCATAACCAAACTATCCTAACTTTCAAGCAAAGAACATAAAATCAAGAGAGCCTTTACCTCATCATCAAAAACAATATTGACTAAAGCTAACTGGTTTACCAAACCATGGAAATCACTCAGATGAGTATGTACCGATCCACCTTCCTACATTTGCAAAGTAAATAACTACTTCATAAGATTTACCTTATTAGAAGCCGAGGGCTTTTCGTATAAATTTGCCAAGGATTTTATCAACTCTTTCATTGTCTTGTACTATGATAAGTTAGAAATTACAGATGATGCAAGGCTCAACCTTATGGAACTGAGAGCCTTCTGATCAAGAACACTCCATTATTCATCCTTCATATCTGTGGGCTTGCATGCAACCCCACCCAATGGTAAGTACAAATCCTTTTGATACAGATAATCCTCAATCTACATCCTCCAATGTTGATAATTCTTGCCGTTAAACTTCTCCATTCGTAGCTTACTTTCTTTTGCCATTACTGAACTCCCACTCAATCAAAAACCTTGTGAATGACCTATAATCAACAAACAATAACCTACTCCCTACAAACCGTAGCTCTGATACCAACTGTTAGGAACCCCTTATCCAACGGAAGCATAATTGATTGCTTTCTTATAAGCAACTAAACATGGAATTATACTAGAATGACTAACTAGAAACTTGAGACAGCAAGAATTTGAGAGACAATACACACTCTTGTATTAAATATTACTAGAAGAAAATACAATAAGGAAGATGCCACTTCTTCCCCCACCTCAAAGGCTTGCCACACCTCAAGATCTTCTTCCCTCTCTCTTTTACTCAACACAACCAACTCAACAACCTAAGTTGTTATCCCTCCTTGAATACTTCAGCTGATCTCCTTGACCTTACACCTGTAGATCTCCTTGACCTTGCTTTAATACTTTAATACTTTACTTACTTGCTTGACAAATTACAATACATGCCTCATGGGTCTTTAAATAGAATCCCATGCATACAAAAATAGAAGTCTAACTACAATAATTAGACACGCAGCTCGTGACTATAATTAGTCGTTTAACATGCAAACACTCGCTTCACTTAATTGACTATTCGTCAACAGCAATTCTAGAATGCACAGGCGACTGACACCGGTCCCTACTTGCCTGGTGCTGCCGACATTGACCGACTAGCTACCGATGCCAGTTGCCTTCTACACTGGTAATGACCAATGTCAGTCATGCTACCGACACTAGTACTTCTGAAACTCAGCAACCTCTTCATGTCTACAAACAGTTGAAGCTTTTAGCTCCACACCCTAACACTATCACCAACTCCTCATTATTTCTCTAAGCCACCATCTAACCCAACTCACTTGGTACCCCAACTCATCATGCAACCCAACTCACATGCCACCCCAACATGCCCATCACCTTAACTCACTTGGCACCCTAAAACACCTAGCACCCCAACTTTCATGTTACCCCAACTTGCCTACTACCCCCAAATCACATGGTAACAACCCAAGTTATATGATAGCTCACCAATTTGAGTTGCATGAAATTGAGTTGGAATGGAACTAAGTTACATGAAACCAAATTACCATCAAAACAAACCATCATAATCTATTCCACTAACATGTTGAGTTTAGCTAAGCTAAGTTGGCATTACCAAATAAAAGTTTTGTGATACATGGCCACAACCATGTAATTAGATTATAACGAAAGCCTATTTAAAAAGCTAATTAATGTTTCAACCAATCAATATGGGATACTAATCCTATTTTTTCAAAATACCATTAAACCAGTCCATGGAAATATACAATGTCAACTCAATTTCAAGAATGAGAATCAAAAGGTAAGACACATTAGGAAAATGAGGAAGGGGACATTCTTGGTCCCACCTGGGGTATGGTCATTTGGTCTACAAAATTTATTATAAAGAAAATGTACAGTGGGATTCTATTTTGGTTTGGCTTATGTGTTGATATGGCTTTAGTTTTGAGTTGGTTTCTATTTTGATATGGCTTAAATCCATTAAAGGACATTATTTTGGTAGAGGGGGCTGAGCCAAGGGAAGACATTCTCTTAATATGAAGAAGGAGGATAACTATTACAATATTCCTATATGGAAGCTAGGTCAAAAACATAATGGTATAATTCTACTCATAGAACCAAGTCTATTTTAATCATCCTTGACTTCAAAGCTGAGCCTTTATGTTTAAGCGAAGTCTAAGGTGGATCAATTATAGGTACATTGATCTCTTGTAAAAGTCTTCAAATATTGGCATCGATTGTGGAGGCATGGTGAATGATTAATGATCTTGGCATCCTTTCTAGAACTCCATTTAACTTTAGATGCTTAGGTAAAACCACAAACATAGTCCCAAGCATATTATTCTAAATAGTCCCAAGTGGATTATATATACCTATTGAAATTTGTTAGATCGGAATATATAGACAATGAAAAGAAACTACCATCAAAAATGAAAATGATACACATTTGCATCTTCTTGAATGGTAGTTTTGTAGGCTTTGGCTTTAATATTATGTGTGTGTTTTTTTCCAAGTTGTTTTAGAAGGAACAATGGTGAGATGGCCATGACACTTTATATGGGAGCCATGATGCTTATTGATCCATACAAGGTGCAAGGAGAGTGGGTTGGTGAACTGTCCCTATAGGATTATGGAATTCACATGGCTGCCACTAAACTATGCTTTACCAAAACATGATTTTGGATGGTATAACCCACCATGAGAGCAATTCAATTTGGTAGTGTCTACATTGTTATTTTCATTATACACAAGTGGAACATGTGAGAATATAAATATACCCAGTCTAGAGAAGTACGTATTATGAAAAGTATGAGATGTCACATTTTCAATAGATAAAATACTTATAGGTATTTATAATATTAATACTAAATAAGTATAAAATTCATTTCTTATATTTTAATAGTGTTATTCAATTTAGATATATTTGATAGTTTCTTCTATTTTTGAATCTTATTGATCAAAGAAGAAACACATGGCTAATTATATGTTTCATTCTATTTATCTTGTTATCTACAAAGGAAAGATGTAACAAGTGAATATCTGACTGATATTATATGAGAAACACTTAGAAACTTGAGTCTTGTAACAAATAAATTTCTTCTAGTCTATGATGATAGATAAGGAAGAATGTATTTTGTGACTAAGACCCATTATATAAATTTTGATTACTTCTATTTTTATAAAGCCAGAGGCTATGAAGGGATGTAACATTTATAGGATTGTTATCAAGATATTATTGAGAGTTATAGGTCTCTGATAACTAGAGTCACTCCTATTTAAAAGTATGCCCTTTTTAAGAGTTTATATAGATACTCTTATTGGAGAAGAATTGTCTAAATATATGAAGAAAGATAAAGAGGTGAGCTACTATGGATTTGGAGAGGCAAAATGCAGAGGTTTCTGAATCAATTTCAATAACACAAGTTCCTTAAAATCCATTTGATGTAAGTTTATAATATTGATATTAACATATTTTAATGGATTGGTTCAAATTATGAACCTAGAGATATTCCAAATGGGTGAACTCCATTATCATGTCTAGTGTCAAGTATTTCATTTTCAGTTTATTCTAGGTTCATTTACTTCAATCCATAAATGAATTTAATAGAACAATACATGGAATTATGGAAAGTTCAAATTTGATGTAAAATAGGGAGTTTTAAGTCAGGAAATGAATAGTCAAGTTTTTCTAATCACTTTTATTCATTCTTAAAATTTCAATATCCATTTACGAAAAATTGTTTTAGACCTAGTTTATGGATCAAATTTGGTATCAAAGCAAGTGATTATAGAACCTTACTTTAGATGTGATATACTTTTGTTTAGGAGTTTTTAAATATTAGATTTTTCTTTAGGATTCTTATATTTGAGTTGATTATGTAGGAAGGCTAGTGCAAAGGTAAATTGGAATGTGTTTTAGTTCATTGGAAGAAGACAAGCTTCTGACAACTAAGATTATATAACCACTAGCCCTATAGGATTAATAGAAATGAATAACACAACACTTTGACACTTGAGGTGTGAGATGGTTTTGTGAAAGGAATAACCTTTCTTCTTTGGGAAGTATTTAGATAAAATACAAGACACTTTTAGTGATGTACATCTGAGAGGAAATAGTTTCAATTTGATTATTAGTCTTACACAGAGGGTAGATTGAGGTATGGTTATGGTCTAATTTAATATTTGTATTGACATAATATTTTTGGTAATTTTTAACCAATTGTGTAGCCTTTATATTTTGGACTACTAATTATACTATGGATGCCTATGTCCTTCATTGTAGGAACAAGTGAAAAGACCAATTCCATGGTAAGATATGGAAATGGAAAAAAGGTGATGTTTAGTATTGGACAAGTTTTTTCACTTTGAGTTTGAGTTTGTAATTGGTTGATAAGTTGGTTTATATTTTCATAAATTTATTGAGAATTAAAGGAAGCAAATATGAATCCATTTAAAACATCAACATTTACTAGCCAATACTTAATAGGTGCATTCTACAATTTTCCTTAGAGGTATAAATTATTCTCAAATGTAACTATGTTTGCACATTTTTGGTTTAATCCCTTGTGTAAGGTTGCATTGGGAGTAAAGTATGTCTTTATTTGAAGTTGTTTTTAAAATCCTTTTGAAACTATAACATGGATCATCTAACTCTTTGAGATAGAGTTTTATATAGATGAAACCACTTACTATTCAGTTATGAAAACCATTAGGAGGGATTAGCCCATATGGTTAAATGGTTATTTGAATAGTTTGATAAGCATAACTATAGAATAAAATAGTATGCTTGACTATTACTTCCAACACTATTACAAAAAAAAATCTACTTATCATTCAAGTTGTGTTTGGAAAGATTTACATTTTATATCTCTTGTTTTAGTTTTCCATTGTAATACTTTTTGGGGAAACTAACTCAGTTGGATGAAATATGGAGGTATGAACCAGGGAATAGTCAGATGGTGAAGGAAGCCTTAAGATAGGTTTAAAATACTCATTTTATTCTCACTTTTAACTGATATTTGTTTAAAATTACTTACATATTTGTGAGTTTATAAATAAGTTCTTGTTGTGGAAAATCTCCAAGATAACATTGGAATTTTATAGGTGCAGGGAAAGATTTGATGGACATAATAGTTTATTAAGTTTTTTACAGTTCCCATGATTATTCTTAGGTATTATTTGTAGTGTGCATTAGTCACCTTAGGATAGACAAATTCTTTGTATGCTTGCATATACATTTAAGTCCCACCATGATATGTGTAATGTTTGTATTACAAAATTTCTTTACACACATGTATGTTTCTCAGTGACATCGTGTAGGTGTACTTTCAAAAGACCCATAGATGGGCAACATTTGTAAAAATGTAGGCATATAGATGTGCAAGTTATTTTTAAATATTTAGGTGTATTTAGCATAATGATTTCCTTTATATGATAAAAAGGAGAATACCTTAACCTTTATGTAGTGTAGGGGTTAAGAGAAGCCACCAAAATATGACTTTTGGGTAACAGGTCATTTGTTAGGATGGATATAGTGTTTATTTTTACTCTTATATATAGGTTATTAGTTTAGTTTATAGGTTGTAGTTTTAGTGGGACATAAATTTTTATAGAGTTCTATTTTTTGGTGATGTATAAAGTCATGTAACAAGTTAAATTGGAGTCTTGGAACTTTTGAGGATAAAATCCTCTTTGTGGGGAGGTTTAATCTGAAGGATTATTTGAGTCTCTATTTTCATTGACAAAAGGCTAGCTATGAATAACATAGCCAATGGAGCCCACTTTTATGATGGAGGGGGACTCTGCCATCATGATGAGAAGTAATTATAGAATCCCATATGGTGGGTCCTCTAGCCACCATGTGGCCTACCACCAACTATTTATCCAAGACACCATGCAACCCAACTTTCTTGGCACCCCAACTCACATGGTACCCCAAGTTATCATGCAACCCAAATCACATGACACTTGAACTCACCTATCACCCCACCTCACCTGCTACCCTGACTCACATGGAAATAACCCAAGTTATATGACAACTCACCAATTTGAGTTTCATGACATTGAATTAGAAAGGAACCAAGTTTCATATAACCAAATTACCACCAAAACAAACCACCATAATCTATTCCACTAACATGTTAAGTTTAGCTAAACTAAGTTGGCATTATCAAATAAAAGGTTCATGATATGTGCCCACAACCATGAGATTAGATTTAAATGAAATCTTATTTAAAAGGCTACTTAGTTTTTCAACTAAGCAATGTGGGATATTCCTAGATGAAAGCTAGGTTGAAGATAGAATGGCATAATTATACTCATAGAACCAAGTCTATTCTAATCATCCTTGATTACAAATTTGATCTTGTATTTTAGGCATCTACAATATAGTATTTAGCCAAGTCTAAGGTGGATCAATTATAGGCACATTGATCTATTATCAAAGTCTTTGGATATTGGCATCAATCATGAAGGCATGGTGAATGCTTAATGATCTTGGCATCCTTTCTTAAAGGCCATTTGGCTTTGGATGCTTAGTTAAAACCATAAACATAGTCCCAAAAATATTATACCAGATAGTCCCATGTCGATTACATTTGCCTATTGAAATAATTTGGATTGGAATATATAGACAAGGAAAAGAAACTGCCATCAAAAATGAAAATGATGCACATTTGCATCTTCTCCAATGGTAGTTTTGGAGGCTTTAGGTTTAATATTTTGTGTGTGTTTTTTTCCAAGTCATTCTAGAATAAATAGTGCTGAGATGACCATGCCACTTTATATAGGGGCCATGATGCTTATTGATCCATGCAAGGTGTAAAGAGTGTGTGGGTTGGTGAACTACCCCTATAGGATTATGGAATTCACACAACTACCACTAAACTATGTTTTACCAAAACATGATGGTCGATGGTATAACTCACCACAAGATAACTTCAATTTGGTGGTGTATGCATTGTTTTAGATTAAGGCAAAAACAAGTTTTGAAGGGACCCCAAAACCCTAAACAAAAGGAGAAAGATAAAATAGTAACGTCCACAGGCAAGCCTAAAACCTACTTCACCGAAGTAACAAAACAAAGATACAAAGACCTGAAGCTAACAAATGAAAAACCAAAGATAGACCCTAGGTTTTACAGAGACCTATAAACTCCATAGTAAAAAGAGTTCAAAAAACTAGGTACCAAGACCAAAAATCACAACCAACTAGCAGAACCAACTAAAAGAATTAGGAACTATTGTTCTAGTTCCAATATCATCTTCACTGCTTCCTTACCTTTCACAACAGTGTCCTGGATGGTAGCAGTTGCCTGTGTAGATCCCTCTTACATTGCTTTCTTTCTTGAGCTTTGTCTAGTTCTCTTGCTAGGCCCCTCCAAACTTTTGATTTCCTCATTTGCTCTTTTTCCAATGTTTGCAGTAGCAGCACAAATGCTAGAGGTTACCTCCTCCATCTTTGTTCTACTTTCCTTTATGAGTTCCCTTAGGTTGTTCTCATAATCTTTGAGTTTTATGGGAATATCCCTTATCTTCTTTTCCATGTTATTGATTTTGTTCCAAACGTGGTGTATGCATTGTTACCTTCATTATACGTGAGTGGAATATGTGAGAATACAAATATACCCAGTCTAGAGAAGTACATATTATGAAAAACATGAGATGCCACATTTGCAAGAGATAAAATACTTGTAGGTATTTATAATATAGATACTGAGTAGGTATCAAAGTCATTTATTCTATTGTAATAGTGTTATCCAAGTTAGATATATTTTTATAATTTATTCTATTTGTGAATCTTGTCGATCAAGGAAAAAAAACATGGCTAATTATAGGTTTCCTTCTATTTATCTGGCTATCTACCAAGGAATGATGTAACATGTGAATATCTAATTGAGATTGTATGAGCAACACATAGAAACTTGAGTTTCATATCAAATAAATTTATTCTATTCTATGATGATAGATAAGGAATAATGTAATGTGTGCCTGAGACCCATGACTATAAATTTTGATTACTTTTATTTTTATAAAGCTAGAGGCTATGGAGAGCTTTAATATTTACAAGATTTTTATTAGGATATTATCAAGAGTTATAGGTCTCTAATAACCAAAGTCACTCCTATTTAAAATTGTGCCCTTTTTAAGAGTTTCTATAGATACTCTTATTGGAGAAGAATTTCCTAAATATATGGAGAAAGATAAAGAGGTGATGTGCTACAGATTTGGAAAGGCAAAATGCAAAGGCTTTTGAATCAGTTTTAAAAGCATAAGTTCCTTTAAATCCATTTGATGTAGGTTTATAATATTGATATTTACATTTTTTAATCGATCAATTTGAATTATGAACCTAGAGGCATAGCCCAAATGGGTGAACTCCATTATCATGTCTTGTGTCAAGTATTTCATTTTTATTTTATTCTGGTTTCATTTAATTTAGTTTGAAAATGAATTTAATGGAACAATAGAATGAATTATGGAAAGTTAAATTTTGATGAAAAATAGGGATTTTCAATTTGATAAATGAATAGTCAAGTTTTTATAAGCACTTTTGTTCATTCTCATAATTTTCGTATCTGTTTAAGAAAAAATATTTTAGACCTGATTTATGAATCAAGATGAGCATGAGTAATTTATTTTCAAGGTAAAAAATACTAATAAATATCAAGAGAGGTCATCTCAAGACAAGAAGGATGCAAATACCAATATCAAAAAGAAAATATCCATCAGGTAGCCAAGTGTCATAAGGTATGAAATATATTTTAATGGTCATTATTATGCTTGTCACAAATTTGGTCATAAGGCAAAAAATTGTAGAAAGAAGAGTAGTTGGTCAGCTAGACATATGGATAATGTAGTATATTTTAATTGTCATGACATGGGACATATTGTTAGATTATATCCTAGAATAAATGGTAAAAGACTAACCCAAGTATGGAGACCTAAGAGACAAGATGGTATGTTTTTTGAGATTCATAATATTCATCAAGTAGAAGGTATGAATGATATTTTTGTTGTTGTTACCAAGTTGGTCATATTGAAAGATATTGTAAAAACAAGATCTCAAGTCATAAGAAGGTTCATGGACATCCTAATGTGCTCAAGAAAGGTCAATCCTTGGTATGGAATCTTAAGGAAGTGAAAACCAAAAAAACTATTCCAGTTGAGTTGAAAGATCAAGGTGGACTACCTATTAAATCAAAAGGGGAATCAGATATGAAGAAGGTTTAAGAATTCCAAGAGAATGTGTCATCTATCTAGATAGAAAATGAAAATCAAAAGTCGGTACAATTTGAGCTCAAATAAAATATCAAGGTGCTAGTTGAGGCTAATTTTGAGGTGTGTATGGATCCAAAAGAATATCTTGTTGTTGTTGAGAAAATATCATGCAAAAAACATCAATTGTCAAAGCCCATTGATGAGGTTATTTCTTCAGTTGAAAAGGTATGTCATGAATATTTTTTGTCTCCTTGTATTATCAATTCATTCTTATAATAAAAGGATAATATTATAGTGGATGAGTAATTTTATTCTCTTGAACCTAAAAAAAGAAGAATAACTATTAGTATCAGATGACCAAGGAGGAGAAGTAATATGAAGAGTTGTGGGTAACTCCTGGTTTCACATTATTTTTGGAAATTGTGTGTTAGGGTGTCTCTATCTAGGCTTCAAGGAGACACTTGATAGAAAGAGGAAGCATGATGGATGTTAATTGAACTTTGGTTGATGTTTTAGGACAAAAAATGTCATAAGAAGATGCATTGGTTTACTATGGAAGGACGTGATAAGATATTTTCATAAACAGTGATCCTAAATCCAAAGTTTTGATCAAATCTAAAGGATGGTCTAGTTGGTCAAATGGTGAAGAATGAAGATGTTGGTTATAAAGGTCTTTAGGTAGAGAATGGAGGATTCCAAGTTTTTGATTAGGGATGGTGTGTTATCAAGATATTCTATTATATATAAAGTTATGTTGATCTTGTTCAAATGTTCTCAAGGTGTGTTCATGATTTTTAGTCCTAAAGGTAAGATCTTGTCAATTGCTTAAATTGATTGATCAAATAATGAAGATTAAATACAAGGTTGACATGGAGTATAAGGATAATGTATTGTCATATCTTTGATATCATGAAGAATCTCTTAAATTTTTTTAGATTACAAGTTGTATATGCCATGGAGTAAGGGGAAGCTAACTTAGTTAGCTTGAGTGGCTTGAAGAAGCTATGCATGATGTGAGGCAAAGCATATGTGAGATGTTCCAATCATGGTGGAAATATGAAAAAGTCTACTACATATGTGAACTCAAGGATGTTGATATGATTAATTTATCAAACCAAGTCAGGTGCTTTGATAATGTATTGAATCCTCATGCATAAACAAAAGGGGAGCTTTGTAAATGGTCAGGTTCTGGATCAAATGACTGTATAGTTTAATCTGAGAGAGGAGGTATGGAGGAAATTATTTTGAATCATCATTTTTTTAAATGGTCATAATATGATCAAAAGGGTGCCTAAGATCAGGTGACTTAGGGGGAGGCCCTCTTAATGTTTTTGATGTAATTTCATGTAGTTTTTTAATGTTCATGTATGTTTTGTCTTCATAAAAGCTATGTATGATCAAAGAAGAGTATAGTAATGGAGCATGTTTGAGAATATCAAGCTAATAAGAGGTATAAAAAATGTTAGGGGGAGTCTTTTTATGTCCAAAAGATTAGGATTTGAGCCCACTTTGTCATTGTGTCAAAGGAGGAGAAAGTGCTTGAAGAGAAAGACAGAGTTTGAGCATAAGCTTCGTATTAGTGTTTGACATCAATGAAAAAGGGTGAGAATGTTAGGGGTTTATTAATGGTGTCTTCAAGGTGACCAAGGTTGTTTATGAGGCATCATTTTTGTTAGATTGACAATGACAAAGTGTGTTTTAATGTGCTTCAGTGTTCCTGCATGGTTCTTCAGTGTTTGACTTAGATAGGCAATTAATGAATGATATTGATGGTATGGACAATTTTTAGGGACCCTATAGGATGTTATGAGTTATTATATTTCTTATTTAATTATATGTAATTCATTATGATATTCATATGAATTTCTAATCTCAAGTAGTCATCTTGACAGATAAAGCTAAGTAAGTAAATTGATGATGTCATATTTCACACATGTGAAGGTTTTAGGGGAAGTTTGATACATGAATGGATTCCTTTTTAGGTAATGAGGTTGAAAACACAAAAATTTATTAAGGTGAAAATTTGGCTTCTCAGACAAAGTTTACCAAGTTCCCATCCTTAGCCAAATTTGTGATATCAAAGATCTATGGCTAGTGTTTAATCAGATCTCAAATCTAATGGTGAGCATTTATTCTGAATAGATAAGGATCTAATAATGTGGTTCAAAGTAAAATCATCAATAATTCATGTGATATTAACATATGTCATAACCATCGAGCTTGGATACAAGATTAATAGTGTATGAATGTTCATACAGATGAAGATTGATGGAGTGCATTGAGTCAAATAGTCAATGTGCATAGAAGGCACACAAAGCTACTAAGTGGCATGATCATGGATTCCTATGTTGAAGATCAATGGTTAGAATTGAAATTTAAAAACCAAGATAATCTTTAGGATATTGATATATCACATTTGATAAAAAAATTTAGGGAGCATGAGATGAGGTCAAAGTGTCCAATGTTTAATATTAACATAGTGATAGTTGGAATTTGAATTTTCAAATTAATGAGGAAAAATAGTCTATAATTTTTGAGCTATATATTTTGATCCAAGATAAATTTATTAATGTATCAAAACTAAAAGTTTTAAAGGACTTCAATTCACATCCATATAATCTAGTTATAAGTTTTGAATGTTTGTATAGTCAAAGTTATTAAGATCCAAAGTTGATTGTGTGTTTGATCATGGACTATAAGTGACCCAAGAAGGATAATTGAGTTGTTCTTGATGTAATTTTTATGTTAAAATATGAAATAACTATTGGATAGTGTTATATTCTCCATGAATACCATCTAAATTAATTTTATATGTTTGACCAATCCATCTTTAGTGTGAAAAATTGCTTAGAATTTGATTGTGTTTGTTGAATGCTCTAGCATTTTGAGTGACAATCTAACATAGGTTAGTTGAAGGTGTTCTAAGTATATTTAATGAATATAATGAGTATGGAGATATTATATAAGTCTTTAAGTCTTATTATAAATTATTTTTTGTCATGATATGCCCTTAATCAAATATGGAGATTTAAAATAACTTGACTATATTTTGACTGTATATGACCAGTCTGAGTGGTCTTTTTGAAAGAGTTGAATTGAGTGCTTAGAGCCTTTGGTGAAGTGTATAAATAAAATAAACGTGTATAGGAGGTCTTAAATAATTAACCAATGTGATAAAATCATATTTCTATGTGAAATATTTGAGTTTATACTTCAAAAGTTTGACTGTGTTTTCTATGTATGAAGACCTAAAGAGCAAGAAGACCTAATTGGTAGGCTCAAGTCTTGATTTGGTGTTCTAAGTGGTATGGACCATTTATTGAGTTATAAAAAATATATTTTTGATATTTTTTATGTGTTTGAATCATTGGTAAAGGATTAATGTGGTTTAAGTAGTCTCACATGTAACGTGTGAGTATGAGGGCCTAATTGTTTTAGGTTTCACCAAGACCTAATAGTGGTTTGGGGATAATGAGGTAATAGAAAACCTATGAGAATGGATTTGAGACATGTATTAAGCATGATATAATTATTAAGGGTTAATTTAATTATTATGGCCAACCAATAGGATAATATTCATGAAGACTATATAAAGAGTGAAAGCAAAGGTGATGGTTTCTAGACTTATAAGTGAGGAGTTGAGCAATCATGTGAGTGTGGATTAAAGAAAAAAAGATAAAATTTGAAAGAGAAGATAAAATTTAGTTAGGAACATTAGAGTGTGATAAAAATCAAACATGTTTATCTTATCAAGTTGATTTAGGAGGACACATAGGTCATTGGACCTAATGAGCCTAGAAGAGGTAGTTTGATCAAGTTAGCCCTAAAGGAAGCTTAAGAGAGATTGTAGATAAATATTGAAGACAAAGGTGATCATTATCACTTAAAGAGTAGAAACACGTATTCAAGGTGATATGTTTAGGTATCTAAGTGGGTACTTGGTTACATAAGGGGTTGGTTCCTCCCTACAAGGTTTAGCTTACTAAATGTCTAGTTATTATGGGTGCTCAGCTAGACAATGGAAGTAGCTTCTTTTAGGATTGGTGTCTCACTAAACTAAGGGATCAGTGTTCCTTGATTAGTGGGTGCTGGTATAAATTTTGGATCTTTTTTTATAATATTATAGTCCATATTTTAGTGTTCAGTGGGTTTTATCCCCCAAGAGGGTTTCCCACATATATGATGTGTTCATGTTATATATGCTCTTATGTATACTTTGTATGTATGTGTTTTCATGTTTATGTTGATTGATCAAGTTGATGTACTCTAAATTTTTAAGAGTTGGGAATTGAATTGGATTATATTGCATCATTGTTTCATCCCCCCTTAGTGATTATACCTCTAACAAGATATGGGTGTCAAGTCCAATCATTGAGATGAAGCCCTAGCTACCCTTTGGGGTCTTAAATTGTACCAATAAATGGGGGTGAATTTTCTCATTATAGATGGAGAATCCCTTAATATATTTAATTATTTTCCCTAGAAAAATGTTATTATATGGACCATTAAGCTAGTAATAGATGAATCAATATCCATTCTTGATTCTAGACAATAGGTTCTAATCCAACACATTTATCATGAAGGAAACATGATATCAAATTGGTTTGATAATAGGGGTGTGACCTCTTTAGGTAACTTTACTTGGATGTATTTTTAAGAGCTTCCTAGGGACATCATCCAAAGGATAAAGAATGAAGTTTTTCCTAATGTACATAATATATGAGGAAATGAGGAACTTCCCCAAGTCTAGGTAAAGGAAACTTTGGGACCCTAGACTAGCATATAGTCTTAGTCCTTTATTTATTATTATTTATTTTTTTGGTCTCATTGAGAAGATTTTAGATCCAAACTTTATCCTTGTTTTGTTTAACATTACCAAATGTATCAAAAAGATAGCTCTAGGTTTTGTTGTTTCTTCAGCCTTTTAGAGTTGGAAAAGACTTTCTCTCCCCTATTCAGGATTATACATGACCAATATGGGTTTACCAAATAGGATTGAACAAAAATTGCCTAATGAAGTTAAGAAAAATGAAAGAATTTGGGAGGCCTTACAAGTTGGCAATTTCACAGTCTTCATAGAAAAAATTAAAGGTCATGACAACCATATTTTGACCCTATTTGCTAATGCCTGGGAAAATAGAATAATCAACATTAATGGGATCACTTTGAAAATCACTAAGGATTTAATTGTACATGTAACAGGCTTGACAATAAAAGAAATAAATATATTTAAATCTAAATATTTTAAAAGAGATAGGGAGGTTTTTCTAAAGGAAAGGGAAACTTTGGAGACTTTTCATAATGGCTTTGACTACAAATCTCTACCTAGGTCATTTGGAGAAGTTTCCTTTCATTTTATGCAATACATCATGGTTGAAGGTAGGTAGAATGTTTTTATATGGTTTTTATTCATTTTCCTAAACTATTTTAGACATTTTGTGCCTTTGAGTCTACCCTTTTATATTCTACACTCCCTAGAAGCTTTCATATTGAAATACAAATATGGAAAGTACCTTATTCCTAGGCATGAAGGGGTTATATTTTTAATCCATTGATATTTAAAGGGCATGAACTAACTGAACCCTAATCTTTCTCAATCTCAAAATAAATTTATTGAGGATAAACTTGTGGACATTAATAATATCAAGAAGGTCTAGATCAAATACCTAAGTACTGTTCATAATAATATAGAGGACCAACCTTCCAAGAGCATAGTTATCAAAGGTACTAAATTTTTAGAGGTTAAATCTTCTAAGAATCAATAAAACATCAAGAAGCATCTGAGGAGCATGGCTAGGACTCCCAACATGCCTAAGAATTTTCTAGTCAAGAAGGGAAATATAGGTCAATTTGTTGATGACTCTATCTTAGTGGAAGAAGATAGGATTTGAACTAAAGTTTTTATTCAACAAGAGGATCTAGGTGGTAATAATAAGACCCCTCAACTTAAGCATCCTGATGCAGGTAAGAAAAAGACTAGAGATGAAGTGAAGGATAAAGGTAAACTCTCCCATAATAATTAATGGAATGATTTAAATGAGAATTTTAATTCTTTAGTTAGTTCATTGAAAGGAAAGGAAAATGCTAAAAAAATTGTTGAAAAGATGGATCTTCAAAAATCCATCATGTGATGGTTTATTATGGATTTAGCCAACCTCAGAGGGAAGGTTAAGTGTTTAAAGTATAATAATGATGCATTACATCAAGACAATGTGACCAAGGAGGATAAACAATAATTATAGAGTCTTCACTTTAGGGTCAACATGCTTGAGAACTAGAATGAGAAGCTCAAATATAATATTAGTTTCTTGCTAAATTACATCAAGGCTACCATGAATGAGGGGATTCAAAATTTTGAGAATCTTAGGGATCACCTCAGTGAACTATTTGACATAAATCTCATTGGTAAAGGAAAAGGCAAATAGAATCGGTGTAGAAGTAGTTACAAGGTCTAGATAAAGATAAGTTTCTATTATAAATTGATTCAAATCTCAAAAGGATGAACATTTGTTGGGAGTACGTCTCAAGAAATCTTCACATGGATTAGTTTATCTATTCTTTTTGTTGTATTTGAGATGTATTTGCATTGTGTTTTAGTTGTTTTTGGCCCTATTTTGACTATGTCTTCCCTTGGGTCTTTAATATACCTTTGTTCCTTCTTTTTTTGTACTTCTCCTAGAGTTTGGGGACCCTAGTTCATGAAAAATCTCCCCATTTAACCTTAATAAAAAAACATTGTAATTCTATAAGATGGGGATGATATCATTATAAAAAATATTTAGTGGAAATGTCCTATAAAAGGGTATTTAATACAACATTGGAAACAATAAATCTTCTAGAAAAAATCATCAATGAACATGTAGATGTGTCTCCCAATAGGACATACCTTTATAAATATGGTTCTAATATTAATTTGTGCCTAGTTGCTTCCACAATAAATTGGAAAAGGGTGTTTGAAAAAATTAATGAATACCTTTGTTTATTGGGAATGAAAAATATTTTACAATCAAGTTTTTCAAATATGTTGAATAAAGATTTTCTAGAGGTGTAATTTGCAATAGTAGATGAACATTCCAGATGCAAAGTCTATTGGAGCTTTAAAAATGATAATGCCTATATGAGGTTGTCTCATCAACAAGAAATATTAGTTAATAAAGAGATGAAATCCCATGTAAATTAAGTAAATTTATGAATAATTTTGTATCGAACATGCAAGAGAATGTCTACTTTTAATCTTAATGACTATTTAGATGTTATTCATGATAATGTTTGAAGGAGGAATAATTCTCTCTTAGAACAAAAATAAGTCAAAATCAAGTACTATTAGGTTTGTGAAGGTATCCTTGGCAAGAATCTTTACACATGGACACAACAAATGGGGGTTTGGGCACTATTTATGGCCATATGTTCAAAGTTGGTCAAAACTTACAATTATTTTTATAAAAAAAGCTTAAGAGATTTAGAGGATAGATAGAAAAATAAATATGGATACCTATATTAAACTTATGGGAGATATAAATTCTTCTTTATAATTCTTTTTTTCATAATTTTATGTATTCATCATTTATAGGGTACTAGAATGATTTACCCCAACCTAGTGAATTTAATAAGTTGTTGCCACTCTAGCTGATTCAATAATAAAATTGTATAGGGTATCAAAAAAACTTTTAAAAATGTAACATATGGTGATTTATACTACCTTAATTTTATTTAGTTATAATATGATGTATTGATTATTACTTATTTTTATTAAAAAAATCCTGATGTTATTAAGTGGGAACTTGACTATTGAGAACCAATATTCTTGGTCATCTATGGTCAAGTTACCATATGAAAATGTGGGATAAACATTTTTTCTATCCATGGTCAATCAACTTCTTGACCATGTAAGGCCAACATTTTTGGCACCACATGGTCAAAACTATTCTTGACCATGTGGGGTTAAAAAATTAAATATTATTTTTTATAAAATGTTTTTCAAATTATTGGATTTTGAGTGTTCTCACATTTCATTGTGCAAAAATGTGCATGTGCACATATTTTTTATTGATAACTTTTTTTAATTTTTTAATAAAATTAATGCGATTTCAAATCTAATTTCATATTTTTTTGCCTAGTGCCTTAAATGACCCTAAAATATGTTTCTTATTTGTAATATGCATGTGTGTACGATGGTTGTGGTTTATTTCTTCATAGTGTGATCCTCTGACTATGGCACTGACCCTTGCTCATCATTGTGTGGTTGTTGGCCAGATAGTGGATTAGTTTATGGGTTTTATTCATTTAATGATTGCAAATTTGGTGGAATTGCTATAAGATTTATTTCTCTTTTCCCCCTCTCTTTTGCTCTTTTTTATTAATCTATTAGCTAGTGATTAGACATAAGTTTTGAATATAGTCCATTTTAATGTATATCTTGATTTCAAGCAATTTTATCCATTATTATTATTATTATTGCATTATTGAATTCTTGAATGTAATGAAATAAACACATGTTTTAATCAACTTTGTTTTCATGTTTAAATTTATCAACTGATTGCTTATGGTAGGAAGCTCCACAAGACTAAAAATATAATGATATTCATAAGATACTCTAATACCAGCACATGCCCCTTGAAATATAATGGTCAAAATGAGCCACTAATTGAAGATTGGTGCACCTAGACTAGGTACAAGATACCTTGGGGAGATTTATCACAAATCTCTTTTCAGGAGAGTCTTTTAAGGAACCTAAAAAGATCTTAAAATCTTATATTTGGTGGCCATTCCAAAATAACCATCAATAAATTAGTGTTATAAGGAGGGCCTATTCAAAATATTTCAGACTTGTCTTATGTTTTTATGGATTTTCCTAGTTGTTTTTTAGGTTCTTAAACTAGAAAAATTGATTATATGACTCCTTTGATGGCCCTATCTTGGATAGGAGGGTGTATTTGTCCTTCGAATGTTCTAGGACCTTATCATGGATTTCCTAAAAGTTCCATAAATTTTGTGCAATATATATTCATGATGGGGTCAATAATGTTGTGGACCACATCGAGGATTTAAAATAATCCATTATTAAAAAATAGATTCAACATGAGGATGTGGCTTGTCATCTATTCTCTTTCTCATCGGATCAAATTTTCTTATTCTTGGTATCTTAGTCTACCATAAGGATGTATCACCACTTAGGCCATCTTTGGGAATTTGTTCCTCAACCATTTTAACATGGCCATTAACCATTTTGTCTTATTCTATCAATTTACCATAGTCAGTAAAGAGCCTAATGAGCTGACTAGTGCATTCAACCATAGAGTCCATCAGCTATAGACTAGGTTGAAGGATCTTTTCTTAAAAATAAAGGATGGATCAATTGGAATATATCTTAATGTATTAGATCCTATGACTTCTATGTTCATTTAGAGGACTCCATCTTCTCTCACATCCTTAGCATTGGTTTACTAATATTTTTGCAATCTTGAACAATAGTTAATGACTCAAAGATTTGGTGCCTACCCCTCCAATTCTTTGGAACAACTAGACGTTTATGCCCAAAGTCATTTGATTTGCATGCCTACAAGTCAGTGCATGGATTAATACATGCCTTAATATGAATCATTTCACCAAGCCTTCACCCAACCAAACTTCCCTATGACAAATGAGATCTTCGCTTACTTTTTTAATGCATATAACTCAATTAATTATATGTATACTCAACATGTTGATTTATGTCATTTTGGTGATTCATTATATTTGGTTGTTATTACTAATCAAATACCATTTATTGAAGGATACAATCATAAGGTAATGCATAATCCAAGATATGAATCTACATATCCTAAAGTACCATTTGGATGAACTTAGTTTCATTTTGAATGTTGAGTTGATCATGCACATTGACATTATCCCATTTCACAAGCCTGATCCATTATTTGAAGGCTAAAATGATGATAACAATGAGTCTTAATATGAGGAAACAACATTTATTGAAGTCAAATTAGTGGTTAAAAATCAAATTGATGAAGAGATACCAACAAATAATGAAGAAATGTAACATAGAGAATATTACACCCAATCAAAAAAATAATTTAAGGAGCTGGATCAGTTAGAGGAGGAAGATACAATATTATGCATCTAAATCATCCTTCTCATATGTTCTTTTACACGAATTTGAAAATTTGGTCCAAGATAATTAACAACCTATGGTGGTGTTATGAATTCCCCTACATCATCATAAAGATACCAAGAATAAATGGGCTACCCATTTGAGGAAAATGAGTTGGATGAGCTTGAAATAGATGATATATCTCCTCAGCTCAAATCTAATTTCAAATCAAGTAAATACAACCAAAATTTTTGCTCATTAGTAAAGGTAGTCAAAAGGGAAGAACAATAACATCATCTAAGAATGATCTAATCCATCCTAGCTCTTTCCATACTCTAGCCACTTATGATAAATTTAAGAGGTCTTTGATATGGGAAGAACATGAAATAATCACATGCCTTATGGAAAAATTAAGATAAAAAATAGGATGCTATGCAAGCATCCATTTTCATCAAAGAACATCCACCAATAAATTCATCTTATGGCTACAATGAATAAAAATTCTTTTTCAGGTTGGGTGATCAACAAATTCTGGTATGTATTGATGCTTGTCCCTATTACTCATCTCAATTCCAATTTTTGGTAGGTGTATTTCTCACCCCTATCCCTCATTCCTTATGCAATGTAGATACAAACATAATATAAAATTTTAAATTCCCAGTTTTCTTAAATTACATGAAATCAACATAGATAAATCATTATTCGATAGCGTATTTTATCAAAGAGGAAAATGTAGATGTAAATATATGCATCCTCTTCCTTGGTGTAGACACTTAAAACTAACCATAACTAACTTTTGAATAGACTTCAGACTGATTCCTACCAACCACTGCAAATCAAGCTTAGGAATCATTGAATGCCCCAAATTTACTTATGCATCATTCATTAAAGATCAAAATAATGTTGAGACATCCCTAATTGGGGTATCCTACTGTATGTAATAATAACCTCTCACAAATTCATCCCTAGGCATCTTGAGACATCACAACTATCAATTTGGCCTATGGACCTATTAAATGGGGCACTTGCACACTTAAATCAAATCTTGGAAATACTAAAAGTCTAATTAGAATCAATTAATAAATTAAACAAGATTAAATGCCTAGTTGAATTATCTATTTAAAATTAATGAAAATCTAAAAAAGGAAATTCAAAAATTGAAAATATCCTAGCCTTTCATCATTTCCTTTATTAGGTATCTAGCTCTTTAAAAATATCCTTAAAATATCTAATTTTGAGATCCATGCTTAGTAATTAAAAATCATAATTACTATACAACTATTAACTCTACTAGGATTATATTTGACTCATCTAGGTTAGGTTTGAGCCCATTACAAGCCTTAACTCAACCCTAACTCACCTTGGGTGAGAGTTAAATCCTTAGGCTATAAATACAAGGATATGCCCATTCATTTATAACCTCTCATAAACCAAAGTTATAATGCTAATTTGGAGAGAGACAAGCTTTGCAATAATGTTATAATGCCAAAATCTTAAGCCAAAGCCACATCACAAGACAATGGTGCCAAGGAGAGAAGGATCCAACAAGCTTAATTTACCAAAGACTTCGTGATGCACAAGCCAAACAAGCCACTCAACAAAACATTTAGAACTCCCAAACAAGGTAAAGGATTTATGTCTTTTATGTTTTAGTTGTCTTTCATTTAGATTTTTTTTCTAAGCTCCCTCTAAGATCTAGGCTAGGAGTGTAAGTGTTAGTGTGTTTATATGAGTTTTTTTTATTTGAACTAACACTATAATAACTTCCATTCTTGGATTCCTATAATCACACTTAGTAGGGTCTCTACCTATCTTCTCAAAATCCCATAAAGAAATAGGTGTCTAACTAGTTCAGGTATGCATTTGCTTGAACATTTCTTGTGAATAATTTTTATTTTCCCTTATTTTGTTTTATTTTTATTTCCTTCATGTCCCTTGTTGTTTGATTAGGTTTGATTTTTTTTATTTTCTACTTTTATTTTTGGGTTTATCCTAATTATTTCCCCTGTGGCTCCCTTGTTAGTCAAAGTAATGAAAAGAAAGGTTGTTTTGTAACCAACATAAATGGTGCTTGAAGAACCTATTTGTATATTTTTATTGAAAATATGGTTTAAATTACGATGATTACTTTGTTCATTTCTTGAGTTTCAAAGGTTAATGATTCTTAACTTGTGAATTTAGAAAAAATATTGTCTTATTTCAAGCCATCTAATGCACTTAATGAAATATTTGAAGAAAAATGTAGCATTAATTCAAGTTTGATTCATCTTAAGTCATATGAATTAGATGAATTCCTTTTACTTATGGCTTGGTCCCCAACCCTTTATGGATGAAAATACTAAATCTCTTTTCTAAAATAATTGAGCTAAAAAAAGGTAAAATATAACATTCTCATTGTAAGGGTGATCTTGACAACCTCCACCATAGGCTTTATGTCTTGATTGGTAGTGTAGCAAGGCTTTTATAAGGGAATAGAGGTATCTTTGTCAGGGCTATAGATGCTTGGCTGGAAGCAAAGCAATGCCCACACCACTTCACCCAAGCTAAATTAAAAATATTTTCCTTTTAGTAATTCTGGCCTAGTTCAAATCTAAATTACTATGTGTGAATGTAAATAAAATGAATTAATCACTTAATCACATAGATGGTTTTAACAACACTTTAGCTTAGTATGTCACTTACTCTTATAGACTTTAGTACTTTTGAATTTTAGTTTTTAATGATTAATTACTTGTAGCTAATGTTGTTTCTTCTTGTGAAATTAGAGATTGTGGATTCTTAAAATACTTAAGAGTAATTTTTAGTAGGAGTTACCATTTATTTTTGCTTGCACAACATGTCCCATTTTCTGACTAAAAATGAGGACCCTCTTTTTACTTTCTATAGCTAGTCCCACTTGCACTCATGACTCATTGGTCTCAACATTCTCAAATTACCTTGGTGTTTTACCTCAGTTTTCATGTCAAATTGGGACCCAAAACAACCTCCATTAGAAATAACATGTTTGTGTGATAAAATTTCATATTTTACACTTAGTGTAAAAATAGAGTCTTGCCCTTTGAATTTGCATCAGAACATATCATTTGTTAAAAGACATCAGTATCCCCACATTTCCTAATGTATCTCAGTTTACATAGATCATAGGTCCTTAAGATTGGTTTTTTTTGAAAGATTAGGCCATGGAAAGGAACTTTAATGTTTACTATTTCACTTAAAAACACCATTTCAAACCTATATTTTTCCAACGAAACAACATGCCCTAAAAATCCCATAACTTAGGTCAAAAAATCAAATTATATAAAAATCATTCATTTTACCAAAAATTTAAAATCCTAAAAATATTTTTTTAATACCCCCAAAGTGGCTTAAAGGCTTCATAGCCATATATGGATAAAGTATAAAAGTTTAGTGATTTGGAAAAACCATGGTTTTACCCAAACCACTCTCCATGGCATCTCCCCCCCATGGGGGGGAAATTTTAAAACCATGTGATCAATTCAAAAAATTGAAAAGGATTTTTTGTTTTCAATGATTTTGGATAGAGCCATGCAATTGTACCACTAGAGGTTAGCCAACCTCTACCTTCGATGCACAAACATGATGACCTATAATTTCAAGGAAGGGGGAAAATTGGTTAGGCCTTTTAGAATGCATAAATATAATGACCAGACCCTCCCTAACATGTGGACGTATCATCTCACCCTTCACACCAATTCAAACACACTGGTAGAGGCTAGTCTTCTGGGCCCTCATAGTTGCATAGATATGCCCAACTTTCATCGCATGACTATGTGAACTTGGGTCATCTAGCCATCCTTGTAGTGTGTGAAAATATGTATGCACACATATTTTTTTTAAAAATTATTTTTTATTGATTTTTTGATAAAATTAATGTGATTTCAAATCTAATTTTGGATTTTTTTGCCTGGTGCCTTAAACGACCCTAGAAGATGTTTTTATTCATATCTTTCAAATCGAGTGTCTATTTTTTGAACCATTTATGGTGATAGAAATTTGGTTCTAAAATAGACCACATGGCATAATAGATTTCATGAAAAAATACCCTAATCAAAAGTTCATTTTTCTATGATTATTTTATAAAGTGTACTTTTTTTGAAAAAAATATTATTATTTACATATGCCAAAAAGTAATTAATTTTATATGTTTTTCAAGTGTGAATAGAGATAAAGTACAAAGAGCTTGATTTTGGGGGGAAAGTGAAACTCAAGTTTAAATTAAAGTGCTTTTTTATTTTGGGGGGAAATTCTTTCTCTCCATTGAACAAAATTATTATAAATAGTTAGTTATTGGTCATTTTAAAGGGTTGGCTCTTATTGATTCTAAGTAGATGAGACACTAAAATAGTCATTTAATTTTGCTTTGTAGTTAATTTTTTTCCCTTCTCTTGTTTCTCTAGGGTGATGTCATCAAATTTTGTACTCAAATGAAAGACTATAAACTCAAATTTATGCTACTCAAGCAAACATTTTTATTAATATAAGTAGTGGAGTTTGTTATTTACAATCTATGTGTGTATATGATGGTTATGGTTTCATTATTCATAGAGTGATCCTCAGACTTTGGCACTAATCCCCACTCATGGTTATGTGATTATTGGCTAGATGGTTGATCAATTTGTGGGTTTTATTTATTCAATTGATTACATATTTGGTGGCATTACAAAAAGATTTATTTATCTTTTTTCCCTCTCTTTTGATCTTTCTTATTAATTTGTTAGCTAGTGGTTAGACCTAGGTTTTGAATGCAATCCATTTTAATGTTTATCTTGATTTCAATTAATTTTATTCATTATTATTATCATGTTATTGAATGTAATGGAATAAACACATGTTTTAATCAGCTTCATTTTCATGTTCAAATATATTCAATGATTGCTTATGGAAGCAAGCTCCATGGGACTAAAAATACAATGATTTTTCTAAGATACTCTAGTATTAGCATAGGCCCCTTTTAATTTAATGGTCACAACAAACCACTGAGTGAAGATCAATACACCTAGACTAGGTAGAAGAGACCTTAGGAAGATTTCTCACAAATATCCTTTCAAAAGAGGCTTATAGGGACCTTAACAAGCTCTTAAAATACTAAAATTGGTTTTCATGCCAAAAAAACCATCAACATATTTTTTTAAGGTCTTTTTAGATAGTCATAGTTTGTAGAAACTTAGTACAATCTAAAATAAATCATTTGTTATTGAGCATTGCTCCTATTGTTATTAAGGTTTGGCATTGATGTTGTCATTGATGTCAAAGGTTCTTGATAAGGTTTATATCATTTTTACTTTCATTGTTGTCTCATTGATGCTCTAGTGAGTGTTGTGTTGTAACAAGCTAAAGTGTTGAAGGTCAGTTGGCATGGTCATGAGGTTATAGGTCTTTATGAGGTCATTGAAGAGTGTAGATATGAGAAGAGAATATTGATCAATGTTGAAATGATTATGATATTGTAAAATATGATTGTTATATGTTCTTATGTCTACATGAGTGATGCTAAGGTCAGCATGGAAGGTCCTTGTTGTCAAAGTTGTTAAGTTCTTGAGCCTAGTAGTGTCTTGAGAACGTATGTGCACAGGATGTCTAGTCTTGTGCATGAAGAGGCATGATGGCATAATGAGGATGTTTGACATTGTGTGAGCATGTGAGTGAAGTGTTGAGATCTTTAAAAGAGGTTTTAATTCTAGTTCAAGGCCTAATGAGGTGTGAAGACTTAGGTGTAGAAAGTAAGGTGGTGAGAGCATGGTCTAATAAGGCATGAGGCTCAGTATCAAAGGAAAGTATGCACAAGTGAGATTTTTAATATGTATGATAGGTTTTCCTAAGTGTATTAATAAATTTTTAGGTTAAAATTTGAAGGATAAGGTAATAAAAAGTGTTTTTAAGTTTCTAGAGTGCACAAAATAAAGAGTTTTCAACTCGAGAAGGATTTTATTGTGATCATTAGCTCATCAAAACATTACATGGGAACCTAAGATATTCATGGTATATGGGGAAGGGTCATAGCTAAAAATTATAAGCATATTTTTTAGATTGATGGGTTATGTTTTATAAATGAATGTTAAGAATAGAAATAGGTTTTAACCCTCTCAGATCCCTAATAAGGACCTAATATTGAAGATGTTATTTAAAAGTGATTAGAATGGATTGGTATGCTCAGGTAAATTATTAGATTTTGTATTTAAATATCCCAAGAACCTCTATGTATGATTGAGATGTCAGGTGTGTGAGTAGACCTTATAATAAAGTGTTAATTTCTCATAAATTTATTGTAGCAGTCAGAGTTGACAAAGTCAAAGTATGAAAATGGATGGAGGATAAAGTTTGATACTCATATTTATTTTCCAAGAATTTTTTTGGATATTTGATATCCCTCAAGTGTGTTAAATTGATCATCCAAGTTAGCCAATCTCTGATATGCCTAATGATGCAAATAATGAATAACCCAGGTAGTAGTGAGAAGATGAGTAGGAATGTGTTATCATGATAGAGTGATGAAACAAAGTACATGGAAATGTTGTTAAATAATTTTAATGAATTTTCACATTTTTTTATAAATTTTGGAAGCCATTGAATATAGTGCAAAATTTACTCACAAGTTGACCTATCTGGTTCAGATGAGATATTGAGATATAAGGTCATGAGATTAGTCTGCAAGACCAATATTTTTTATTTGACCATATTACCTTTATATATAATAATGGTATAATGATATCATAAGATAATATATAGGAATCATAAATCATTAAAGATGTCTATACAGGTGTTAGAGGCCTGAGTCACCATGATTAGTCTTTAAGGAAAACTGGCAGTTCTGAGTGAGTGAGTTGCAAAGGTGTTTTTTAAGATTTTTGCCCTATGTGATGAATCCTAATGCACTTGGTGATTTTTTTGAGGTATTTAATATTATTTTAATGTGATTTTTTTATCATGTATGTGTGGTCAAATAATGTGTTATTTTTAGTTGTTCAAGGTGGACCTTTTTCTGTGTGTGAAGGCCTAATGTAAATAGTACTAATAGTGTGCTTCAAGTAGTGGTTGAATCTAAAAAGTGTCATGGACTTCAGATGATATTAGTGTGGAAATATTTTATTGGTATATGATGTGTTAATTCTATATGTGGATTTTTAAATTATTCCAAGGAGATCAAAGGGTAACATGTACTAATGAAGGTCTAATGGAATTAAGTCTCCTTAAGGACGAAAAGAGGTTTTGGTATTTTAAAATTGGGAGAAAAATATTGTGATTAGTGATTCATGTATGAAACATATTATAAGACCTATCAATCAAAGTTTTAAAGTTCATATGGATAACCAAGAGGTGTGTGAGCTAGAGGATTGTATAAGAACAAGGCCTAATAGGCCTAAATGGCAAGTTAGAGGAATTGAGAATGCAAGCGAAGGATATAGTATATTGAATATTTGAATGAGTTATTATAAATCATAATAGGGGTGTATATAAATTATAATTAATATTTAATAAGGTTACTATAGTTGAATATCAAGGTCATATGGCCTAATCTATCTTGAAGAGACCTAGTTGAGTGAGGAAGCCTAGAAGGAAATTTGCAAAGGATAGAAGAGTGAGAAAAGATAAAGAAGGTGATATTCATCGATTGTGTGAGAAAAAAGGTATTATGAATATGATAAAAGATTTTATATGGTTTATTTGGTGTTGAGTCATCTAGGGGGGTTGGTGCCTCCTTGTAAGTTGGTGCTTGTTAAAGCCTAGCTGAGTGGGTGCTTGACTAGTTAGGGTTAGTGCTCCATGTGGATTTGTTGATTAAATGAAGATTGGTTTTTGTATTATATAGCTATAATCCATGTTTAGAGATCATTGGGGTTTTTTATCCTTGATATTTTACCACATATGTAATATGGTTTATGATCTTGTATGGTTGTATATGATTTGCTAAATGTTCATGTTTGTATGAATGGTTCATGTATGCTTAAGTGGAATTGAATGATTATTTTAAAGACGCTTATTTACCCTCCCCCATTCTTAGTGATTGTTCTTATAACATTTGCAAGGAAAATTTCCTAACCCTAACCCTCGTTTCTATTTTTACTAAATTTATAAATTTTATAAACTTTTTATATTTATATATTTTATTATATTATGTTTTATACATTATCATATATCATATTTTGATAGTTTATATTTGAATTTATATTTAATTATAATTCATAATTAATTATAGTGTAAACATTTTGGTGAACATGATATAGTTAGAACACTATTTTTTGCTTGTTGATTTTTAATTTAGGGTTTTAGTTTAATTCTATAAATTTTTAACATTAAAATAATTAGTATTCAATCTTGGATATTATCTATAACATAAAAATTCATATTTTTTGACTTTGGAGTAATATTACAATGAAAAATATTATCTTATCATGTCAAAAAAATATCAACACAAAGGCTATCTCTTTTGACCCCATGTTGAATTTTTTTGTGTTCCTATTCAAAAATATTCTAACTTTCTTTTAATTTATTTTTATTTGTCTTTCCTTTTTTTATAAACTATGTTATGGTAGTTTTAAAACTATTTAATGATTTTCTTGAAGGGTTATGTGTTGTTTTGTTTACAAACATCATGGTATGAGGGGTTTTAATCCAATACTCATATCCGTAATACAACACTAAAAAGGGAATTTAGTTTCCCTATACCTCATAATATATTATAAATTCTTAGGACCCCCTTGTTTACACCAATAAGAAGACTTTTATCCATATGATTTGTGGTACACCTAAGAGAATTGTATCATCCAAGTGAATTACTCTT
Source organism: Torreya grandis (assembly GCA_037957365.1). Classification (NCBI taxonomy): domain Eukaryota; kingdom Viridiplantae; phylum Streptophyta; class Pinopsida; order Cupressales; family Taxaceae; genus Torreya; species Torreya grandis. The sequence goes on along the minus strand of JARHVA010003660.1, from coordinate 1,213,710 downwards.
AACTTACCCTCAAAATGAAGGTTAGTGGGCTACAAGCATGGTTATACCTATATTTTCAGTGCTTTAAAACATTGGGATAACATTAATAAATTAACAAGCAAGTATATCTAAGAGCCTAAAAATAATTTAAACCCTTACATAGATCACCCTTTATCCTTGATTTTTATTTGTATTATCTTCATATTTATTACAATTATTTATTTCATATTCATATTCATCATGGGATTAACATATATGATTTAACTTTTTTAGGAATAATGGAGTTTTATTCATATTTTGATTCAGGGTCTAGATTAATAAATTAGTACAGAATATAACAATAATTATAGTCCTAATTTGTGAATTTGTTTATCTTTTTCACATTTCTAAAAATAGGAATAAATATAACTTAGCTAGGAACAAATAGAAATAGCTAATACAGAGGCTAAAAATAGTTATGCAGGGCTGGGAAGGTGTCATAAACCTAAATCTAGATTTCATTTGGTGAAAAGATAAGAGCACAAAAAAGTGGATGTTTTTGTGTCTGGTGTTGTCTATTTTTGTCACTATTGTCTAAATTGATCATAGAGACCTAAAAATTTCTAGGTATTTATGTTGTGCTATGTAATCTTACCTATGAAAAATTGAGTGTTGGTTTTTTCCAAAACTCACTGTAGAGCTAATTGTCTTCAAACCCTAATCCTCCATCATGCTTAATAAAATGATATTTGAGTCACTTGAGAAAGAGGGGGGTTAGTGTGTAATATGCACTGAATGTGTAATCCACACCCCTTATGTGGGCATGTTTCCTACATACCAATACTCTAAAGAGGTATCGAGCCATATATAGTTCTCCCACATAGTATGTTTTGTGCAATAGTGTGATGTGAATGCAAAATGTCAAATTGATAGTGTTTGAGGTGGCTAGGGACTGGTATGAGTATTTGAATAGTTATGCAATTGTGTTGGGTAATTATATGTAGATAATAGAGAACTTTGATTTAGTGCTTTATTTGTATTCTTGCTTAATTTATAAAATTTGTCACCCTCCTTTGTAAATAATCTTTGAGTGGGATTTAATAAGGAAATATTGGTCATGGGTCAGATGTCTTTGTGTTAAGCTGACCTAATTAGGGATAAGGACCAGATAAAAATAATCATTGGGTCTCAAATTGTAAAAGGATAGGAGTGCTAAAAATGGGACACTTTGGGTCCTAACTTAAATGGGGTGCTCTTGTCCTACAGGGTCAAGACTTAGGGGAACAAGATTTACATAGGGAATATTATCTAGCTGAAGTGGAATCAAGGTTCAAAAGGTTCTAGATGATTGGTAATGCGAAAAAAAATGTCTATAAGGGTCATAAAAACATACAAAAAGGACCTATGGATAGGGTGTCACAAGCCACACTCAAACTATAAATTTGGAAATTTTATATGACTACATTTACCCCACCTATTCTAGTGATGTAGCTAAGCAAAATACTAGGATAAAGAAAAAATAGAAAATGTACCTAAACTTACCTACAAGGGCGAAGCCCATGAAGATGTGTGATTTTGAGTTTGCATAGAGAGAGCATAGCATGAAGCATAAAACTACAAGAGAAAACAAGGAATAGATCAGTTCTTACTAGACATGATATGTCTAAAATAAGAATGTACAAAGGCTAGGTAAAAGAGAGAAGAAGCAAAAGGAATGAATACACCTCATCAAGTACATGAACTAATACAAAACTTTTTGTGATGTTGAGTGATGTTAAATGATGTTGGGTATGTATTGTACCAAGATTAATATCATGAATAGAGCTAAGTGCTCAATTTCTCAAGGGTGGCTCAAGAATACAAAGGATAGACCTTTGGCTCCATCATCACCCACTAATTGAATCTATGTGATCATGAATGTGTTAATCAATGTTTAGACTATGTGTCTGATCCCTCTAAGTAGGTGGCTCAATAATACAAAGGCTATCTAATCATTTAGCTCTATCATTATCCATTAAGTGTGAGCTATGAAATGATACTAGTATGAATGTTGGTCATATGAGATGGCTCATGAATGCTCTATAATCTGACAATGTGGCATGGATAGTTGAATGTGTATTAATAATTAGGCCAATCTTGGCCACTCTAAAAGGTGTAGATTAGGCTTGTATGAAAGCCACTCTAAAACTGAGAACTAGGCTTATATGAAAGCCACTCAAAAATGATGCCAACCACCTATAAATGGAATAAGGCACAAATTATTGAGAATACCTGGGTAATATAATTAAATAAAAATAAAAAAAGGTAAATGTGATGTACACATTACCCTTAATCATTGGTGTCTACAACATGGATTTTGATCTAGAAGTTGTACCAACTACCCAATCTACAACTAGAAGTGAGGGCCATCATACCACACATGATGCCCCCTAAATCTAGATAATTTGAGTAAAACTATATTAAAACTACCCAATCTAAACTAAACTATAGCTGATAAAACTATAATTGACCTTACCTTTTTATTTATTTCTTAAAATTTTTGGTTTTTGGTTATTTGGACAAGAGCACCAAAAACTAGACACTTTGTTGTTTGACGTTGTTGTCCAATTCTAGTGCTCTTTTCCTTTACGATTTTTGATAATTTTTCTATATTCATCACTATTTTTCTAGTTTGTTTTTCATGTTTTGAATTCTGATTATTGTTCTAAGTGTTCTAAAAATTGATTTTTTTTTACCGCTAGAAGGCTTTGATCCCTATGACAAAACCCCTATGTGTTATCCCCTCTTCTAAGGGTAGGAATGAATACCCTACAATGATTACCTTTAGAAGAAAGAGCCCTGTAAGTATGTTATGATACTAAATACATGATATAGCAATGATAATACAAAAGATGTCTCAAGATATAATATTTTTTGTATTGGAGATTATTAGATTAATAGGGTTATGCTTAGATAGATGTAATAATGTAATAGCATGTGAAGTATACTGAAACTAGAAATCTAGTTAGTTTTCAAGGAGGGATGGAGCATGATGTCCATCATGGCATCCAAGCAAGCAAGATAATGCATGATGTGAATCATGGCATTAAAAACAATTGAGAATCAAATAAGAACACAAAACAAGAATCAAGAAGCATACAAAATAGGCCAAGGGGGCAAGAAAACAAGGGACATGGGCACATGTCACTCAAATTGGGAAAATCAAGCATAAAAGGCATCTTTAAATGCCCAAATACACATACAATTTCAAACAAGAAAGATTGGCACGAGGGCCATAAGCATATATAAGAGTATAAGCAAAGGACATTGGCAATTGTCCTAAGGGACACACAAGTAACAAAATAGGAAATGAGAAATGCAATCACATCTAGATACTTAAAGCAAGAAAGGAATTCATGTAAATGTTATAAATATTATCACATCTAACTAATCAAAGTAAGAAATGAAAGTTTGTAAAACATGTAGTACAAGACTATGTAGATGCTAATAAATACACAAGTGTTATATATTAGTGAGTATTGATAGAGTAATCTATGTAATCTAGTAAGGAATGTACATCAACATGGTAACTAGAGTGTGTGGTATAGGAATGACATAACCTGGATGATTTAGTCATGTAGAATATGCCCCTGGTGGGTATATATGTTGATGTATGTCTTGAATATAGAAGTAGGATGCCCCCTCAATGGGTAGAGTAAAGCAATCAAGGATCTTGGTGTCACTGCACACACTCAAATAAAATCAAGTGAACCATGGTAATGTAGATAAATTGACAAATAACAACATAGAATATCAAAATGTAAGTCTAACATGGTAGTAGAAATGTAAAGCATGAATACTGCATGCAATTGAAAAGTAATTTTGGTATTTTAAGTTATTTGAATGTTTTTGTATTTTGACATGTTATATTGTTTTTTGGTGTTTTGACATATTATATTGTGTTTGGTATTTTGAAATAAGCTATGTACAAGTAAGCAAAAAGACACTATATATAAGTAAGCTAAGAAATTATGTACAAGTAGAAAAAATCTATGTAAAATTAAGCTAAGAAATTATGATACTAATCGATGAGTCTCATAAGATACTCCCTATCATGGTGTCTTGTATCAAGGAGAGGGATCATGCATGATCATGAATCACGATGGAAAGGATGAGACTGTGAATCTAAAATTTATGTATGTTGTAAGTGCTCTAAAATATATGTAGTAGAAACTAACTATGGGGTCTCCCTAGAACTTTGAGAAGTGGATGAAACTATGGAGCTCTTAGGGACCCATCTGGTAATAGAAAAATCTCTCTAAAAATGTGTTCTATATGTAGAGGCATGATACCTCAATGATACTTCTATATGTGTGAATATTGTATCTATAAACTATCTAAAGTCTTGAAACTGTTACTAATATAGTGGTCATTCTAAGAGAGGCCTTTATAGAAGTATATAAACTATCTGTGCTAGCGAAGGAGGCCTCAATTATGTCTAAATTTTAACTAGATGAAGAACTGTAATTGGTGGAAAAGCTAAAAATGGTGACTATAAAGTAGGAGATAGCTCTGAAGTGGAAGGTGTTAACTCATATAGAACTCCACAAACTAACAACCTGATTAGCATGAATGTATTTCATGCATCTATGAACTATAGATGATACTACATTGAGTTTATGGATCCATGGTTGACCAAGAAACATATCAAAGACTCCTGCACTATTAATAATAGTAAATGGCGTGAGCACATGTGCTAGACCAACCTGTAGAGGAATTACAATCTCAAGTAATAAACTCTATATGTGCCCACTAAATCAACTCATAACTATGTTTGTTGGGGTGATATTCTACTTTGAATATCCCAAATGTTGAATTAGTGTCAAAGTGCACATGAGAACATTATGAATTGGATGGTGATCAATTTAGGCTCTGATAAAGAGTGCATATTAATCTAAATCATTCTTAACTATCTCCTACTCTAAAAAGGAGATCAAAGGTCTAGCTAGAAATTTAGAATTATACACACTAATCATGTTTCTCAAAGGATGTGACTCAACTGAAGATGCTTGGTATGTAGCTGGTGGACGGTGTGCATGATATGCATGGTGAACACCAAATGTACCCTCTGTCTCTTGTATAAAATGTTATGGGAAAGGATCTGAGAAAAAATTTAGAGTCTTGTCATATGTTTGTTTTGCCTGAGAAGGCTTAACTAGAGTGCTAAGATCAATAATGTTTCCATCTATCAAGTCTTATATCTTGTGTCATAAACTGATGCATCTATTCATTTTGTGGCTTAATTCCATTTGAAAATTTTATAATGCATTCTAATCATATCCACATGAAAGAGGCTTTGTTTTATCATCTTCCCAAATAGGAGGGAGAAATATGATATTACAGTCCACTAACTACTATAAGAATCTGGTTGGAGATATTGGTACATTGGTAAAGGATCACCGAGGAGGTGTTGATAAAACCACTCGCTAAGGGGGCTTCGAAGTTGTATTGACTATAGATTTATTTTAACCTTTTATATCATTAACCTTTACATTGTATGGGACTTTATTGTTACTCTTGTTTATTGTTTATGATATGCTTGTGTACTTGAGTTTGCAGATTGAAAGTAATTTGACTTCCCTTTCCTTTAGTGTATGACATAACTCAGTAAAGGAAGAAAACAAATTGAACATTATTGGCTCATGCAAAGCTAGCCAAATACTCTATTTGAAGAGATCTTGTAATTCTTGATCGGCCATGGGGCTAGTCATTTTATCCAAGATATTCTTATATATAAGAACATAATTTGTGAGATGCTCATTTGACCTTTGTTTCTATTGTGAAATTTGGGCATAATAAACTTTTTCACATATGTTAATGCTAAAATGAGCTAGAAACATGTCATCGAAATGATAAATACATTGATTGACTGATTTGATAGACTATATAACCATTGTCGAGCATAATCCTTTAAACTTGATGGAAATATCTTGGTTAGTAACCTATCATTTGACACATAGTCTAAGCATGCTACATGAAAATCTCTCAAGTGTGTCTCTAGATCACCCTTGCCATCATATATAATGATCTTGGGTTGAATAGAACCAAGTGGAAAGGGTGTAAATAAATATGTCATGCCAATGGTGTATAAAGTAGAGCAAAAGAGTCCAAAGCTTGTGTTGGTCTAGAGGCACCTTACTCAAGATGTAGCACCTTGGATTAAAGATATTTGATTTATTTCACAAGGGTAGCCACATCAGGGGTGAAGATATACTAGCTATAATTAGTGGTGCCACATATGAAGGTTGGGTTGTTATATGGGGTTGTTTAGACATAGTTACCCCCATAGTGCCATTAGCAATTAGTTGTTCTGAAGGAATGGAAGACTCAACTTGCTTAGTATTTTTAATTTCCATGATAGATTGTAAGATAATGGAATGATCTCAAGGTTTTTCCCTAATTTTCTCTCTAAAACTTTATAGAATCAAATATTTGTTGATGAGGACATCATTATCAATAATAGGTGGAATTGGATCAATACCCCCATGTGTTGGAACATGAGCATTGGTGTGTACATCATCATTGTTACTCTCATATTACTCATTGTCAGAGTTATCCTCATGGAAATTAGTGTAATCTAGATGTGTAAGATCTATAGTAGGAAACTGAGCTAGTTGTTTATCCATGGTATGTGGATGGGTTGGAGGAATCTAGGTGAATTCAAGAGGGTTGCCACTAATTCTTGCACTTTGTCTCAAAAGAAGAGATGCAAGGAGCTTAGGTGGAAAAATAAAAATAGCTTGAAGAATGAAAGAGAAGATTAAATAAATATAATCTAGGATTTGAAAAATAGCAAATTGGAATATGCATAGAAAGGATATGAAGCTCACTAACATGTAAGGTGATACCTCAAGAATCAAAGAGACCTAATATATTTAACTAGGGTTTGTAAGAAATGATTTTTTTTAATTACTATGGTGAATTTTTAAAATTAAATGTAAAATTATGATTTATATATGTAGGAAAAAAAGTCAAAAAAAATAGTTCTAAAATTAGCAAGGAATTTTCCCTAAGGTTTTTAGGGTTTTTGTGCACAAATGAAGTAAGTCAAGTTTACCAAATGATTTAAATTTTTTAAAAATAATGGAGTTTTGTTCCTATTTTAGTTAAGGGTCTAGATTAATAGATTAGTACAGAATATAGCAATAATTATAGTCTTAATTTATGCAATTGTTTATCTTTTTCACCTTTCTAAAAATAGCAATAAATAGAAATAAATATAACTTAGCGAGAAATAGATTGAGACAAATGATAAAAAGGTTAAAAATGGTTATGTAGGGTCGAGAAGGTGTCATAAACTTGAATCTAGATTTTTTTTAGTGAAAGGATAGGAGAACCAAAAAGTGGATGCTTTGGTGTTTGATGTTATTGTTCATTTTTGTCATTGTCATCTAAACTGATCACAGAAACTTGAAACTTTTTGGGTAGTTGCATTGTGCCTGTGTGAGCCTTCCTATTGAAAATTGAGCATTGGTTTTCAATGGAACTTATTGTAGAGATTAATTTATCTTCAAATCCTAATCCTCCATCATGCTTGATAAAATGATATTTGAGTCACTTGAGAAAGAGGGGGGTTAGTGTGTAATATGTATTAAATGTGTAATCCACACCCTTTGTGTGGTCATGTTTCCTACATACCAATACTCTGAAGAGGGATCAATCCATATGTAGTTCTCCCACCTAGTGTGCTTTGTGTAATAGTGTGATGTAGATGCAAAATGCCAAATTGATAATGTTTGAGGTGGCTAGGGACTTGTATGAAGATTTGAATAGGTGTGTAGCTATGTTGGGTGACTATATGCAAGTAATAGGGAAGTTTGCTTTAGTTATTTTTTTGTATTCTTGATTTCTTTATAAATTTTTTCACCCTCCTTTGTAAATGATCTTTGAGTGGGATTTTATAGGGAACTATTGGTCATGGGTCAGATATCTTTTCACTAAACTAACCTAATTAAGGATAAGAAGTCAGTTAAGGATAAGGCCTAGATGAAAATGATCATTGGGGCTCAAAGTGAAAAAATATAGGAATACCAAAAATGGGGCACTTTGGTGCTTGGTGCTATAGTCCAAATGGGGTGCTCCTATCCTACAAGCTCAGGACCTAGGGAAACATGATTGGCACAGGGAATACTATCTAACCAAAGTGGAATCAGGCTTTAAAAGGTTTTGGATGATTGGTAATGAGTAAAAATGTGTCTATAAGGGTCATAAAAGCATGCAGAAAGGACCTATAGATGGGGTGTCACAAGCCACACTTTGGACAATTTATATGACTATAATATACATGTTTCTCTTATGTATTACATAGTGTCATGTAATTCCTTGTAGCATAATATATTACTTTTCAACATGTTATTCATTATGTCTTTTCATGGGTCAAATTTAAAGTAACTAAATAAGTTATCTCTCATGATTACCTTTTCCTCTTGATTCAAATGATTTTTATACCTTATCTTGACATCCTCTTTCTCTTATAATATTTTTTAAATCTTAAATGACTTGGGAATAAGAAGAGGCTTATGTCATGCATTTATCCTCATAGGTTTTCTTAGTTCCCACCCCTCATCCTCTTGAAGGGCACATTATGGCCCTTATTTTTGAATCTGATACAAAAGAAAATCATGTTGATATTCAATGTCATGCTCATGCACATCTAGAACAAATCATTTCATTCTTATGTGTTACTCAATATGAACTTAATAAATCAGCTTCTAGTATTACTTCCAATGTTTTTAATTCTATAATTGCATTTATCCATATTTCTACACCTTTAGTCACTTCTACCCTTTTCTCTCTTGGCTTAGGAAAATCTCTTGGAATATCTTAGTTATCCATTCCTATGCCTACTCATGCTACCTAAACCCCTCCAATTAATACAGTAAATGTTTTTATTAAGCAATCACTTCTTATCTTGTAAGCCAAGCTAACTAATATTGAGCAAACAACTTCTCATGCTATCCCTTCCTTAGATTCTTTTACTTTATTACATAACCCTTTGGATCCTCAAATTTCATCATATCCTCGTCCATTTGGATTTGTGGCTCCTAAGCTTCCTATTTTTGAAGGCAAAGGTGATCCTAAATAGCTTTTTTATGTGCCTTCCTGCAACTTGTCTATATTATGTAGATAATGACAAATTTTTAACCAATATATTTTCACAAAGTCTCAAATATTATGATTTTATATAATTCTATAATATTCCTGCCCAATCAGTTATAACTTTCAATCATTTAGAAAATTAGATTTTGTCACATTTTTCTAACAATATTGGTGATATTTTATCCTATGCTTAAATTTTAAAGGTCAAACAAGGTCCATTTGAGATAATTAGTGAGTATGTCTTAAGATAAAACACCATGCTAGAAAAAAATGACAAATCAAATGGTTGATAATGAGATTCAAAATATTTTTCCTCAAAGCTTGCTTACTTATCTTCAAAAGTCTATCATGTTTGATAAGTTCAAATCCTTTGATGACTATGCCATATACTTAAATAATGTGAGGTCAAATTGATTACATTGATAAGCTCAAGTATAGATCTAATAATCCTTCTACTTTAACTATTAATTTTCAAGTCAAGCCTAATTATAAGAGAAAAACTAATGATAGAAAAAATGAGGCTAAATTTATAGTTAATGTTATATCATAACCACCACAAAATATTCAACTAAAATCTCCATCAAAGAGGAAATTTTCAAGGTTACCTTCACCTCCTCATGTGTTAATATAAAATCTCCTTCAACGTTATCTTATTACACTTCCTCCACCATTGAAATTAAATCTATCTAGACATCAATATAAAATCATTGATGGAAACACATTTTATGGTTATTATATATGTATTGGAAATTCCACCAATAGGTGTATGAATCTCAAGGAAAAAATTTAAGTTCTCATAAATGAGAACATTATTGACATTGGTACACCTAATGAATAAGCTAAGCCATGAAAAAATGAGAATACAAAAGTTGAAAATGTATAAATATCATTTTCCAAATCATGAAGCACAAGATAAAAATAAAAATTATAAATTAAATTATGCATATAATCCTCATCCTTCTCCATATTCATATGGACATCCACTTGATATCATCATCGGTATAGTTACAATCAAGCTATCATCATGCCCATTGTTACATTTTATGATTATAAAATTATTAATATGATAACAATAGACATGTGTTATTATTTATAACATATATTGGCATGCAATCCATCCATAGTATTATGATAAATAATGGATCAAGTGAAAATGTGTGCACCATAACACTTCTACATTCTCTTGGTTGTGAAAAGCTAGATATATAGCATACATCTAGGGTTATGAAAGTGTTTGATTTTCATACATAATATATTCTTAGATATATCATATCACCTTGACAAGTGGGACATCTCATATTTCCTAATCCTTTCTTAGTGTTACCAAACATGGGTGTTTTTAATAATTTATTAGGGAGACCTTGGTTACATAAAATCATAGCAGTTGAAAACTACATCTAGAAGATAAGGAAGATAAGCTTGGAGCTCTCCAATGGGGAGAAGAAGAGTCATCCTCCATTAATGGTGCTTCAATCTTTCTCTAGTTAGCTTGCCTTGGTCACCTTTTCCTCCTTTGTACTTATTATTTCTTTTTTTCTTGGTGCGAGTAATGTCCTTTTATTTTCTTAATCCTCTTGTTAACATTTAATGTGTTTATTTTTCTTATTTATTTTGGTTGATGTATGTGATGCTAGTATATGTTATGGGTTGTGGTGTATTTTTTGATACCACATGCACATCTTCTTGGTCACCCATCCCTCTACCTTTGGATATTTCAAAGGGGAATGTATTAATTTAAGTGGTTTAAGGATACCCCTGGATTTTATGGATTTGATCATGTGGCAAAGGAGAGGCATAGTACTCTTAATGAATTAGGTGATTTTATGTGGGAAGATAAGATATGCAACCATAATAGTAATGGTTTTGGCCCATCTTAGGTTGAATTTGAAGTGCCTAGAATGATAAAAAAAAATTTGAAATTTTATGATAGGAAGAAGTGGCTAAGCACTTGGAAGGATCTGAATTTGTGGTGTGTAGTGAAGAGCATGGAGAGTAGCAACAAAGTGAAGACTAAATCAGTAAGAAACCTATCCCTAATAAGACCTTGATTATTATTTTGAATGATTCCATGGAAACTAGCCTATAGTAGGAGGAAATCAGGATTAAAAAATGTAGGGATTTTTTTTGTTTATTTAAACAATAATTCTCTCCATTCTAGGAGGTTTTTTAATAACTAGCTCAACTCTATTTAGGGGAAACATCTGGGTCTGTATATTAGTTTTTTTGGGATGATTCAGAAAGGGTTTTTTTATGATTTTTTAAATAAATATAATATGAAATGTAGGTATATTATTAAACCCTTATGAAATGTTGTGTTGGAGCCCAAATCTAAACTATGTAATTTGTGCCCTTTTCAGTGTCAAAAGATTTGGGAGGTTGAAAGTATCTTGTGTTCTAATATCTTTGTCTGAGTTATTTTGTCTATCTACCAATTTTTATGGGAGATTGTGTTAATACCCAAAATCATGCTAGATAAATTAGGCCCTTGTTAGTAAAAACACTTAAATCTAAGCTAGGTTGAGTACCAAGTCATTCGCCCTAGTTTTGTCTCCATGTTTTCCTTTGAAAAGTCAAGTTCATGTTCATGATTTTCCAAGTCCTTTGTCTTGATTTTGTTGAGTGAAAACATTCCTTCCCTTCAACCTTTCAAAAAATTTGTCTCAAATGCAATGCTTGATGAAAATAGGTATTCAATATTTTTATCTTGGGCATGAGGTTTGAAGGCTTATTTTCATTAGACATTTTGTCTGCTTCAAAAGTTTTGAAAGAATTCCATACCTTGTATTTTGATATTAAATATGTTCAAATCATTCGTTTCAAACTTTTTGTCTATGGTAAAAAAGTTTGAAGGGCACTTTCCCTTCAAATGATTTGGTCACACAAAAAATTTTAAGGATTTGTAGGATCATCTTGCCTTACAAAAGCTCTGAAAGAACTTTTCCTTTAGTCATTTTGCCTTTGCAAGATTCTCGAATGGAACCTTCAAAGGGTAATTTTACCTCTATAAAATGTCTAAAGGATTTTTTCCTTTGGGCACTTTTCCCTTGAAAAACTCATGAGGGATGTCTAAAAAGGTCTAAAGGGCACTTTTTGAAGATGAAGGACATTTTCTATGGTTCTAAATGAATTGCATGGTTCAACCAATGGTTTCATGGTGGGGTGATTTATAGTGAGAAGATATAAATATATCTAATTCTCATTGTATACATTTATTTACTACCTTATGCTTGAATAATTTGTGTTTAGGGGCCCTAGATGAAATTTCCAAGTTGTACCTTCAACATGTTTTGGTGACTAAGGTGAGGAATTTCTTGATGAGCTAAATGAAAGACACATGGTTATCTTAGGGAGGCTACTAAGACTATTTTCAAGGGTCAAAAGGATCTCACACCTTTCCTTGTATCAATAAGGATAATACAAAGGTAAATAATGGCCAAGAGTCTAAGCTTACATCTAAGATGGACACGTGGTAGGTTCTTAGGGCCTTATCAATTTTAGGCCCTTTTTAAAGATTACCCCACTTACCTTTTGGTGGGCGAGGTGTAAAATGTCTCCAGGGCCTGAATGCTTGGGTTTGTGAAATAAAGTGATGCCATGTGGTAGATCTTTGGGTTATTTTAGATTTGCTCCCTTTTTGAAGATTGCCTCACTTAATTCTTGGTGGAAAAGGTTCAAAAGGTCCCTAAGGGCTTGAACACATATATTTGTAAAGTTAAATGATGACATTTGGTGTTCTTACATCCCATGAGGAGCTTAGGGCATATTACACCACTGCACCAAAGGAAACTTAAGTGAAAAAGTGAAAAAATCCTTGAAGGTCCAAAAAGGTGCCATAATGTAATTTTTGCTTATGTGGGTTCACGTGTTGCAAGGAAAATTTCTCAAAATGAAGGAAATATTTGCACCTTCTCTCTCCTTTTAAAAAAACTTCAATGACTTAAAGAGGGTAGTTGGTAACTAGTCATTATGATTTAAAGCATTAATGGTAACCCTAATCTCAAAATGCAAAGGATTATAACTAAGGCATTTTCCTTCATTTGCATTTTCCCTTTGTATTAAGAGTTTCTATTTGTGCCTTTGAGTTATTTGTGTGCCCTAGATACATGAAGCATAAAAGAGTGATTATAGTTATTTCTTCACAAATTTTTAGCTTCAATTATGTACAACCCTCTAGATTAGCAATAAGTGTTCTCTTAGCTCCTTGTGTTGTGTTCTTTGAGAGGATTTGGAAGGTATTTCAAGGGCTTCTTGATTGAAGGGTTTGTTCAAATTCAAAATAATTACACTAGCAAGTTAGGGGAAAATGGAAACACCTTCAACCTCTATGAAGAGTAACATTATATCTACCTTGGATGGGATCAATGATACAGATGTTCAAGGGTTAAATTTTATAGCTTTATTGAATTTCTTATAGGATCCAGACCATATTCTAGTAGTTTCCAACCTCAGCATGAGTTACATTTCTCCTACGATAGTATTACCTTTGGTTTCCCCATACCTAGAACTAGTTATTGCATGTCTCAAGTATATCAATTAGACACCAAGATTGTCATAGATGGTAGTCAATTATTTGTTTGCTCTTTAACTCTTATGGCCCACAGCACCATGCTTTGGATTCCTCCCTAGCCTAAAATTATTACAATCTCCCTAGAGGAATGTTAGGAGTATGTAGAGAGGAATGACAAAGCAATTTGGGACATTGTTAGCTCCTACTCATTATCCAAGAAAAGGTAAAAGGTCTTTACAATGTCCAAAAGTTTAATATTAGAGAAATTCAGTAGATTACCCTTGCATGTCATCACTATGGCTGCTAGAATTTATGGGATGCCCACCATAGACAAATTTGATCCCTAGATGTTCTTAATCCTAATCTACATGTTGGAGAAATAGAAGAAGTTGGACTAGGCTACCATTCTAAATGACAATCTATATAGGTAGATAATGTAACTCCAAGCCACAATTCTTTCAAAAAAGGTATTCACATGTACATTTTATATGTCCTCTTACTTAATGTACATCTTATTGCACAATAAGACATTCTAGGGGCTCACCAAAAACCCCAATGGGATGAGAATTTATGTGATATATCCATAAATCACTATGGCTTCAAGAAGATTTTTTTTAAGGTTTAAAATTGATTCTTCTACACTATGATGAGTGTTTTCTTTCCTTTGAGAAGCCTTAATAGAATGTCCAAGGTGGCCAAAGAAATAATTGAGAAGTATGGTGCCTCTTATATTCAATTTAGGACATTTACCTACATCAAAATAAGTGGTTACTCAGGGTGTCCATGCAAATTACCAAGATACCTAGATGATAAGTTAGAAGTGATGGAGTTGAGCTGATAGATGGTCCCCCCACATGAGATGATAGCTAAAAAGAAGGTAAACAATCCCTTAAAATTTGTAGTTTAAATTGGATACTATTCATGCCCTTCAATTACTAAAGCAAAGGGATTAGAACAATAAATGGGCTAGTATGTGATTGGCAAGATACCACCCAGGCCAAACTATGATATTAGATAGTTGGTAAACATAGTGATAAATGTAATTCTATATCAATCACATTATGAATATATCTGGTCTAACTGCACCACCAAGGAGGATGTCATAAAATTAGACTATATGAGGCTAATAGTGTAGGAGGTTATTTCTTATAATATCTCTCCCATTCCTAAGGACATTGTGGATGATAAGAATATACTATCTATAGTATATAATGAAACCATTATTGAAGCCTAGGCCATCTCAAAAGTAGACTTCAATGTTAAAGAGAATTATTCCATCCCCTGGAGAGCCTTTACAATTATTACAAGAACCTTCAGATTGTTGAAAGAACATGGTGTTGACCTCAATACTTATGATACCCCTTCCCTCTAGGAGATTAGACAAGTTTGGGGGCTAAAAGGTTTCCTCCTAGAGTATAGTGGTGATCCTTCTACTCCACCACTGGTAGTAAATGGAAAAGGGAAGTGTAATCTTGGTTATGTTGACTTCACCAATCTAATTGATGTGGAGTCAATAACAACATCACAGTCTAAGGCTGGACTATCCTTCTCAAAAATAACAAGTCTAACTAAAAATTAGGACAAGATTGGCCAGTGACACCCTCATATCCATTTCAATAGAGGGAGCCCTAATAATGCTAGCCATTCTAGAAGCCATCTTGATGGCCAATCTAGCTACTATTTCACTTGTTCTAATAGCACAACAACCATCATTTTTCCCTCCCCTAAAGATATATTCAAGGAAGATAGGAGGTGAGGATGAAGGAGATAATCCCCAAAAAAAGAGAATTAAGAGGGATCTACAACCTCTAAGTGGATTTCCGATGAAGAGAAAGGAGGTTGTGTTCAAGGCCCTGCCTTCCAAGGAACTCCATGTAAAGAGGAAAGAGGATTAGTCCTCATATGCCCAAAATTTAAGGGATATGAGTGATGATGAAGACTTAGATGAAGGTAAGCCCATTTTAAAGGTGATGAATAATTAGTGTTCATTCACTCCTCTATAATTAAAAATTAGATAAGGAACTCTAAGGGAAAGACCCCAAACATTAATGAAGGCCCCAATGATGAGATTATTTATAGAGGAGGGTCCCTCATTATTAGAGAGTAAAGGTAATGAGGAAGATGTTATAACCTCAAATTATCTTTTATCTTTTGATGATGTTGTATAGGTCAGAGTAGAGGCAACAATGCAAGCTTAGGCCCCTCAAGAAAAGGAAGTGGTCTCATCAAATACAAAGAAATTTGTTGATAATGTTATCACCCAACCACCAAGCCAAGGTGATCAAGGTGGATCTGAGGAATTAAATAAATCTGATAAGAGGTATGAAGTGGATATGGATTAGAAAACTCAAGTCGCCATCAATTCTAGACTGGTGGTTGAGCAAAAAGGCTTATAGACAGCCTTGGAGGTACCATAAGATGTCCCTTCCACTCCAAAGGTGTTAACTTTAGTATTAGAGTAGAATTCAAGTGTAGAGTAAGGTGGGGGAGTGAACCTATAAAATGGGTACCCCCACCATATAAAAATAAATAAGGAATTAGATAACTTAAATAAAGATGTTGAGGAAGGTACTTTTGGATGTGTTATTTCAATTAAACTACCACAAGGTCTCCTTCCTTACATCAAGGTTCATGACCCAACCCAAAATAAAGTTATTAAGGCCATGATTGGTGAAGAGTTTCTTGAAGATATCAAGGATATCACCATAGCCTCATCCATGCTTGAGGCTACAACAAATAAAAAAGGTGAAGAAGTTACGTATCCTTCTATCTAATCAGCTAAATCAGGGAGTTCAATTGAAAAATTGTCCAAGGGGTCTCATTAGCTTGGGTCTAAGTTTAAAGTTTTGGATTAGATAGATCCAAGCCTAAAAAGGGAACATGGAGTAAACAAAGGTGGTGACGAGTAAGAGAGTGATGAAGAGATTGAGCAATTTATGTTGAGCCCACAACCCACTCCTATGGTACTTCCTACATCAATCACTTTGATGACACCACCTTTTACTATCTCAAGGCCATCATCAATGTCCACCATGTCAATGAAATTCTAGACTAGACCCCTTCTTTGGGTCAAATAATAGGTCAAGGAAAATGGGACATTATGATCAAAATTGGGGAGATTGACGTAATGAAGATCATTTAGGCACATAAGCCCAATCCCCCTAAAAAGGCCAAAACACATTCTAGGACCACCTTCACCATTGCAAGAGATAAGAATTGGAGATATCCATCCCTCCACTAGGTGCATCAAATAATGATGCTCCCCTTGAGAGTTACATTGTCTATAGCTACAGTCTAGGGGAACCATCAAGGAATGAGCTGAAACATAGCTCATAGGTTTTGGTTAAAATGGTGACCCATAAGATGGATAAATTAAAAGACACTATAAAGGGTTTGAAGGTATAAAAATAGGATATGATCTATTACTTGGAAAAGTTATTGAGTGAGCCTAAGGTAGTAACTCCAACTACCAGCGTGGCTCTAAGTCCTCTCCATCTCTCATTTGCATCATTTGACTCCAATCAGATTGATGATTTGAATACCAAAGGATGAGAAATATAATAATGGAAAGAAGACTTGGGCACTAGAGAAGAAGAAATAATCTACTTAGCATTTAAATACTTGAACAATACAGTGGACAATAAAAGGGAGTGTGATGCCTAGATGTTTTTCTATGAAGTGGATATCAAGAAGTGGAAAAACATCTAGTGGAAGATAGATGAGGTTTATAAAATGGGCACAAACACTTTGATTACAAAAAAAATCATTTATCCAAATGATCACAAAAGGCCCAAAGAATTTAAACTATCAATCAAACATCATTTGATGATGCTCAAAGATGGCATATTTGATCTAAAAGGAGAAGAGCAGTCTCTCAAGATTATAATAAAAGAGATAGATGCTGTGATAAGAAAGGTGTTAAGCCTTGATGGGACAAATGATTTTTGGTAAGAGGTAGTATGTATTAATCTAAAAAACCTCATTGATTCACTGTAAGAGTCCTTTGATGTTGATAAGATAAAGTAACTAGTGTCACTTGGGAAATCTTGTGACCATCTCAAAGAACTCAATGGATTAAAGGTAACCATGCTTTATAGGACTACCACCTGGATTAAGGAGTATAGAGTCAAATTCAAATACCAAGTAGGCTTAGACCAAGGGAGTCTCACTTCCATGCTCAAAGAATATACTAGGTATAAGAATAGGTTGGTAAAGGATTTCATTATTCAAATCAACTCTAGGACATAATTAGATATTCTAGTTTCTTATGAGTTGGCACCACTTCTATTTTCTCTTCTCTTCCTTTTTATTTTTTGATTTCCCATTGGGAAACCATTATATATTACCTAATAATGGCACATCCCTTTCAAGGTAGTTTCTATGTAATCATTTTCATAGGAAAGGGATGTTTTTATTTGTTATACAAGAGGACAAAGGTTTATTTTGTCCCTTTAAGGATCATCCTCCATGTGGATAACTACAAATATTATACCTTAGTTCAGGATCAAGATCACCATCATGACAAGAAAATGAGTTTAATCCAAGGAACCATGTTTGTTACAAGGTCTAACAGACTCCAAGCCCATGAAGGAATATTCCAGTTGGAGCATCTTTAGGAATATGCTAGGATTATCTCAATTATATAAGTAGAGGAGTGTGTCCCTTTACATACATCAATTAAATTTTTGAGTCAAGAGCTATAGACTTAAAGAGTTCTCATTGTGTATTACTTCTGGTTCCAAATTGATTTTTGATGTAAAATCATTGGCAAGATTTGAGAGCATAATACATGTTTCCCTTGTCACATGATTTTCTTGTATAGTGTTAATCTATTATATTGTTTAATACACATTGTCCTCATTTTCAATTCAATTGATAAATTAAATTTTCTCTTAGATTCCATTCTTTTTCCATTCTTGAAGTACAATGTCATGTTTTACATGCTTAGTTTATTGTTGATATGATGTATTCATGTTTATGGTGGTAATTTAGAGTGTATATCTAGATTATAAAATCCTTTCTGCTTTGAGACTTGAGAATAGGGTATTGATAGCCTTTTTAAGGGTAGTCCTAATATTATGGATTCAATTAGAAGGGGTTCTTGAAAGATATAATTTATGCATGATTTTATTTTTATTTGTTTTAGATCTATGGTACATTTGTGTATAAAGGCAACATAGCAGTTAATTTAAACTTCTTTATGCTCATATGTTAACCCTCTACCTTAATTTCTATTAACTGATAATTTTTTCCTACCCTATTTTATCCTACATATAACATGTCTTCTACATATCCAAAGTGTTATTTACCTAAGAGCCCATAAATATTGTATACTTAGTATGTGTTTACACATTGTACATTAAAGATTAGAATTACAATCTCTTATTCAACCCTCTATTATTGAGTATTCTTTAGAATGGAAGTTGTAATCATATCCATATCTATCTTTAATATCTTGTGTCTGGTCTATAACATTTTCTCACTCTATGTGACAACCCTTTCCAAGTAGATTGATCAAGCTTGGTTGTATTCTAATTAGATTTGTATTCCCTTGTGCCAACAATCCTCATGAAAATTGAATCACATAATCCCTTCATGTGAGTGAAGCTACCCCTTAGGTCCTCTTACCTTGGTTTAGGTAGATCTAGAAGCATCAAGGAATTGACCATACCCTTTTTAGGTGCCTCCCAGTCATTTTATATGTTTGCTCTAGTCATGATGTCAAACCCTTCCCTAGCTACAATGACATATTAATCAAGTTTTTCATCGTCACTTGCCACTCTCTTCAAGTGTGAAAGGTCAAGAGATAAATGTGTATAACTAGAAACCAATATCTTTCTAGCACCATTACTAGTGATAGTTCTTATCACCAATGCTATCGAGAATACTTACAGAGAGCTATAAGTGTTTTGTTTATTCATTCTCTATTAGTACTACATCAAGTTATTGATCTTTGGTTCTTTAACATCTTTACATCCTTTCTTAGTGACTCCACTGGGGATGTTTATCTATATAATGTAAGAAAGCTTTACAGCATTCTTGGAATTACCTTCAGTGTTTGAAATTTTTCACTTTATCGAGTGTTGTTAGTATTTGTATTTGTTCTAGTCTATAAGTTTTTGCTTCTAGTGGCAACTCTATTATTTTTAAGGTTTAAATATTAGTGCCTACTATATATACTCTTCTCTATCTTGAAGAGTTTTTGTTAAATCTATAAACCTAAAGGATACTAGATCTTCCTTTCAAAAATATCCATCTAAAGAGCTTGTCCTTGAGTTAAAAGCTCCATCCAAAAGGAGACAAGTGTGGAAGATTATCATAGGCTAAAACTTAGATAATCAAGTAAGACCTAATTAGTTTGTCCCCCATTATATTTACCCCCTTTTTCTCAAATATCCCTTTGGTTGAAGGATATCATAGAACTTCAGATAAATTTGAGCTCCTTATAAGTCAAGCTCCTTCTCCCCAAAGAAGACTTTCTCCTCCTGCTTGTCTATTAAGGCTTCATCTATTTTTCCTCCTTCAAACCCTCTTCATAGTCTTCATTCTTAGTCATCCCCTAGTTCATCTTCATCTTCATATTTAGAGATGATAGACTATGATATAAGGAGGATGTTTAATGTAGGTAATGATAATGATGGAGAAGAAGATCAAGGCCTGGCTAATAGATGTAGACCATTTGTAATCCCAAGGTTTAGACCTATTAACTTCCATGGTATGCCTAGTTTCCCTAATGAAGTTCCCATTAAAGTAAGGAATATTTTTCCTAAGTTTTAGGGGAACAATGTCATGTTTATAGAATAGAATTTGAAATCCTTCTTTCATGTTATTGAAGATTATGAAACTGATCTAGAAGATGTGTGTATAAAGATCTTTATAAACACACTTGAGGAAGAGGCCTAGGAGTGGTTTAAATATCTCCTCAATGGATCCATAGACATATGACAAGCCATGATTGAGGCATTTAAGATGCAATTCAGTGATAGCATTGATCCCATATTCTTACTTACCAAATTTGAAAGCCTTAATAAAAATCCTAATGAATGTGTCAAGGATTTTAATTCTAGAATTAGTAAAGCGTTAAGAAGGCTACCAAAGGATATTAGACCTAGTGGTGTTACTTATTTGATTAAGTATTGTGATGCATTTGAAAAAAAGGTACCCTATTATCTTAGAGATAAAGCTCCCATAAATCTGAGGATGGATTTTGATTTGGCCATCCAAATAGAGAATAACATCAAAGATATTGGTAAGCCTCTAAAAAAGAGGGATGATGTCAAGCTGGTGAACCTAGAGAATCCTCAAGCCTCCCACAAGAGTGTAGATCAAGAGGAAACTATGAAGACTTTAGAAATCATCATGAAAGAAATATATTATAAGTTAGCCAGAGTAGAGAAGGGACCATCTTAGAGTTTTTTTTAACCATGAGGATAGGAGGGATCTCAAGAGGGAGGAAAGAATTCATCCGAGGGATCAAGGTCAAGGTAGGCCAGCTTTCCAAGGTAGGCATAATGATAAGGGAAAGGGGGTTTTAAGGGATAAAAAACATGATAGAAACTACAACTGGGAGAATGGAAGTACCAAATATTTTAGTTATGAAGGTTAATATAGTCGACTATGATATCAACTAGTGTGATAAGTGCTTCTTCCCTCATCCCCCATGTAGCACAACTAATAATGATGGTCAAGGTGTAGAAGGCTTTGAATATACATATGATGAAGATGATATTTACATTGTTGATTTCCAAGAAATGGAAAGTTACACCTTCTGAGAGGAATTTTTGAATGCTTCAATTGTTTTTGATTGTGAAAATACTCCAACCTATGAATATTTTACTTTCCAACTTAGTGAACCAGATGTGATAGTTACCTCTCCATCTATAGATATAATGAGCACTACCACTACTCAAGAATTATAGAGAGCATGTGAAAAGGTAAGGGTCTCAACCCCAAACTTTGTCTATGAGATATATATGATGAATGAATATCAATTGCATGTTTATGATTTTGAGTTTCTAAGATCAATGTTGAAAGAGAAGTATGGAGACTCAACTCCATCAGTTAATGACTAATAATTAATGATCCATGTAGAAATTTCCCAAGATTAGGAGTAAAATTTGAGAATTAAAGATCAAAATACTCCTCCAAAAGATAAAGGCTCTGCTACCCCTAAAGCAGAGACTAAAGAGAAAGAGACCAAAGGGAGTAAGGAGGTCCAAAATTCTACCAAGCTTGGTTCTGCGCCTTATAATGTTAAACCAAAAAGTACCCAAGATAAGAATAGAATTCCCCTATTATCTAGTATTCTCAAGAAGGATGAACCCAAGAATTCACCCTTGAAAAGAAAAGTTAAGAATGCGGGTTCACCTACTTCTCTCCCCCTAACTCTTGAGGGGTGTATCCTAAATTAAAGTGTCACTAGTCTACCTACTAGCACTCATTTTCCCAAATATAGTGTTTGTGACATGGCCCATGTATTGAGTCAACTAAAGGTCACATTTTCCTTTGTGGAATTACTTATAATTCTAGAGCATAGGAAAAGAGCTTTCAAGAATTTGGGATTCACCAAGAAATTTAATACCAATGAGATTGTTGAATCTAAGCCTTCTCTCACTTTCCATTAGAAGGTGAGAACACCTCAGAATCCCTTAAACATTAACTAGAGGTGTATTTGGGAACAACATTGATAGAGATTCAGATGGATGTCAACTCATTCTATACCACCCTATTGATTAATAGATTAATTATCTATAATTACATGTTTGACTCCGATGCATCTTGTAACATTATGCCACTAGCTATAATGAATGAACTTTGTATAATGATAAATATAGCATATGAATGATGCCTCACCATGGATTATAAAGAAGTACCTATTTTTGGTTTGGTTAAAGGACTGGTGGTGCATCTCACATAATACACTGGTAATTTCTTGAGTTTGGATGTTGTTGTTGTAGATTGCCCATTGAAATGGGGTGTGTTACTATCCAAAAAATGAGCAACTAGTATTGGGGGTAGTGTTTAGATGGACTTGTCCTATACCACAATAACTCTATATGGGATGGTGATTCACTTTAAATTAAGATCCACAAATGTTTCATGTCCTCAAAGATCCCAAATACCAACTGAATGAAGTGTTGTATGTAGATACTGACATTTGAAATTTTGTGGGAAGTGTTGAGTATGAGGAACTACCTCCTAAAATTTGATGTTATATATGAAGACTCCATCTGGACCATGCATTTTTATGGAGAATATCTAAGTATTGGAAATGGAGTAGGGGTTATCTTCTATGCCCTTAATGGCCAAGCTTATAGATACTCTTTTTAATTGTCTTTTGAGAGCACTAGTAATATTTGAAAATATGAATGACTCTTGATTGGCCTCCAAATCACCCACAATATATGGACTCAAAAGGATATTGGTTAAGGGTGATTTAAAATTAGTGGTGAAGTAGGTCCAAGTTATTTACACTATGAAATAGAAGAGATTTAAGAAGTACCAAAATGTTGTATGCGACTACTTGGAATGGTTTGATGATTTCAACATCAAATATCATGCCCATGATTTTAACTAAGTGGTAGATATGCCTAAAAAGAGGGATGTATATTTCAAAGGTGCATAAAGAAATCCCTCTTGTGAATATGAGGTGGAGGTTCTAGTAAGGCCTTCTATCATGAAAAACATAGATCATTGAAAAATCTTTGATGATGATCAAATAAAAAGGTTTCTATATTGTATAGATGAGTTTGTAGGAACCATCATAGATCTAGACTCCATGATATAGGTATGTGATGGAAAAGAAACCTTGTTCAGAAAAAAAAAAAAAAAAAATCCACTTGAAGACTAATACCATCTCTAAGGATTGGTCAGTCTTGAAGCATCCTTTGATATAACTAATAGAGTCAAATCTAGAAATATTTCTATATCAAAGGATGTAACTAAGATTAACATTGGGAAAAAGGAAAATCCAAGGAAGATTTGGCTCAACACTCACTTGAGCAAGAAAGAGAAGGAAGCATTTTTCAAGCTTTTAATTAAGTATTAGGACTGTTTAGCATGGTCATATTCAAAAGACCTATAGGGAAGACTTATTCTAGTATGTTATCCCCCTTCAACTTGGTATAAAACCATTCCACCAAAAATAATAGCATATTAATCTCATCTTATCCACCAAAATGCAAGAAGAACTCAATAATTTAAGGGATGGTGGAATCATTCAACCCATCAGGTATTCACCATGAGTGGTCAATCTAGTCCTTATGAGAAATAAAAATAGAGACATATAGCTCTAGTTTAATTTTTAGAATTTGAATAAGGCCTCATTGAAGGATAATTATCCATTGACTAACATGGACAACATACTCTAAGATGTTACTGGTTCTAAGTTATTGTCAACTCTAGATGGCTTCTCTGGTTACAATTAAGTAGTAGTGAAGGAGTCTGAAAGGTCAAAGACTACTTTCACCACTGCATAGGGCACCTATGAGTATGTATAAATGCATTTTGGCTTAATGAATGTAGGTGCCACCTTTCAGAGAGAAATAGATGTAGCCTTCACTGAGTTAATCAACTAATTCATTGTAGTCTATTAGGATGATGTTACAGTATACTCCAATAAAAGAGATGACCACTTAGCACATTTGGAAAAAATGCTTATTAGATGTAGGGAGTTTGGAATCTCCCTCAATCTTAAGAAGTGCCACTTTGGAGTACAAAAGGCAAAGCTACTTATGCATATTATGTCTCAGCAACGTGTCATGATAGATCCTAAAAGGGTAGAGGCAATTGATAAAGTACCTATCCCATAGACCAAGAAAGGTATCCAATATTTCTTTGGTGAGATTATTTATTATAATATTTTTTTCCAATTTTGTAGATATTAATCTACTTATTACTTCAATTTTGAAAAAGGATCAAACTATAAAGTTAGAGGAGAAGACTATCCAATAATTTTAGTACATCAAGGAAGCATTGAAAACTACCCCAGTGCTTGCTAGTCATGATTATAGAAAAGATTTATATATCTTTTTGTTTGCCTATGAACACAATATTGCTACAGTGTTACTATAAAATAATGATGAAGGTCATGAGTATCTAATTACCTTTTTCAGTAAGGCATTACAAGGATCTAAACTAAATTATACCATAATGGATAAATAAGCCTTTTCTCTCTTAAAGTCTATCAAATAATTTAGATCCTACATTTTGAGTTCAAAGATTTTAGCCTATGTTCCTCACACTATGGTGAAAGACATATTAACTTAGAATGAGACTACTAACAAAAGATGTTGATGGGTCAACAAACTTAAAGAATATGACCTAGAGATACAAACTACTAAGTTGGTTAGAGGCATGGGTCTTGTCAAGATGATGATTGAAACCAACTTATAGGTGGTAGAAGTGAATAATGTAGAAGGGGTGGATGATAGCCTTGAATCCAAGTACAACTACTCTCTATGGTACAAAGACATAATCTATTATTTGAAGACTCTAAATTGTCCTCCCCATTTAGATAAAAATCAAAGGAGGACATTAAAGTTAATATATTGAATGTATCTTTTGTTATAAGATGATCTAGCTTGGAGGAACCCAGATGGTGTCCTCTTGATATGATTAGTGGAAAGTGAGATTTCTTCACTAGTTACAGAGTTCTATAGTGGTGTGTGTGGTGGTCACTTTTCTCCTAAATTCACTACATACAAGATTCTAAGTGCTGGGTATTATTGGCTCACACTATTCAAATATGTTATTTCCATGGTAATAAGCTATGAAGAGTGCCATGGATTCTCTAAGATAATGAAAGCATCCAAATCACTTCCCTTATATCCAACTTTTATTAAGGGACATTTCAAGCAGTGGGGAATGGACTTCATGGGTGAAATATCAGATGCTTCAAGTAATAGTCATAAATGGATCTTAGTGGCCACTGAATATTTCATAAAATGGGTTGAATCAATCCCTACCAAGAAATCAACCCATCAGGTAGTCATTGACTTCCTTTTGAATAATGTGATTTGTCGATTTGGAGTGCTAGTTAAAATTATTTGTGATAATTCCATGTGTTTTAGAGCCAAATAACTAGTTTAATTATGTGAATATTATGAGATTGATCTATCATAATCCTCCAATCACAATCTAGAAGGAAATAGGCAAGCTAAGTCCAGTAATAAGAATTTATTGAAAATCATAAGGACTCTGGATGCCAACAAAAGGAAATGGGGTGAGAAATTAAAGTTTGTTATCTAGGTTAATAGGTTGAATCCTAAGATGTCTAATGAAAAAAGACCCTTTGAGCTTATTTATGGAACTCAATTTGTTTTACCCCTGAATCTATAGTTACCTACTAACCAATTCATGCAATAAATAGTTGAGGATGAAGAAGAAATAAACCAATATGAAGAAAGGATCAACCAGATGATAGAGCTTGATGAATCTCATAGACAAGCTCATGAAAAGAATTTAAAGTTCAAAGAGAGGCTTAAAAGGATTATTCATAAGAAGGTCACCCTAATAGCCTTTCAAATTGGTGATCTTGTCCTACTCTAGGATAGCAAACATGAAGACAAGGGAAAACATGGTAAATTTGATTCCTTATGGACAAGTCCCTACACCATTGATTACCAAATAGGGAACCATACATTTTATCTCAAAAATATTGATGGAGAAATCTTAGAGTATCTAATTAATGGTAGACACCTCAAAAAATTTATGGATTGAGTTCATGCTAACCCATGATAATATGTACATATTATATAGTCCCTTTGTGTTTTGTTGTCCTACTTAAGGTTATGTTTGTACAATGTGTGTTTTATCCTTTTCCTTCCTAGTTGTCTTCAAATGCCTTATTATAAGTTGTTTCACCCATGGTGTGTTTTTTTTGCCCTTGTTGCAAATTCTTTAACTCCATGGCCCAATGGATAGGCTTCTAGTCTAGTGTTCTCGGTGTACCCACTGGGGGTACACATCCCTGAGCAAGAGTTGATGTTAGATCCCAAATCTACACCAAGTAATTTGTGCCTTTTTAAGTGTTAAAATATTTGAGAGATTGAAAGTTTATTGTGTCCTAATATCTTTGTCTATGGTATTTTATCAATCCATCAAGTTTCATGGGAGCTTGTGTTAATGCCCAAAATTTTTCTAGAGTAATTAGACCCTTATTAGTAAAAACACCTAAGTCCAAAATGGTTTGAGTAACAATTTTCAAATCATTAGCCCCAGTTCTATCCCCATGTTTTCCTTTGTAAATTCAAGTTCATGTTCATGACTTTTTAATCCCTTTATCTTGATTTTTTTGGGTGAAAATTTTCCTTACCTTTGACCTTTCAAACTTCTTATCTCAAACACAATACCTGACAGAAATAGGTCTTCAAGATTTTTGTCTTGGGTATGAGGTCTGAAGGCTTATTTTCATCAAACATTTTGTCCACTTCAAAAGTTTTGAAAGAATTTCATGCCTTGTATTTTGGTATTAAATGTTTTCATTTCACTTATCTCACACTTTTTGTCCATGATAAAAAATTCTAAAGGGCACTTTCCATTCGAATGATTTTCTCACACAAAAAATCTAAAGGATTTGTAGGATCATCTAGCCCTTATAAAATCTTTGAAGGAAATTTTCCTTTAGGTATTTTTCCTTTGAAATATTCTTGAAGGGCACCTTTGAAGGGTCATTTTGCCTTTGTAAAATTTTTGAAGGCTTATTTCTTTCGGGTACTTTACCCTTGAAAATTTTGAGAGGGATGTCTACAAAAGGTCTGAAGTGCACTTTATAAACATGAAGGACATCTTATATAGTTCTTAAGGAATTTAATGGTACAACTGATGGTTTTATGGTGGGATGATTCATAGTGAGAAGATATAAATGTATCCAAGTCTCCTTGCATACATTGATTTGTTTCCTTATGCTCAAAGAAGATGTGTTTTGGGGCCCTGAATGAAATTTTTGAGTTACAACTTCAATGTGTTTTGGTGACTAAGGTGAGGAATCACCTGATGAGCTGAATAAAAGACACATGGCTATCTTAGGGGGCTACTAAGACTATTTTCAAGGGTCAAAAGGATATCGCACCTATCCCTATGTCAAGAAGGATGGTGTAAAGGTAAAAAGTGGCTAAGAGTCTAAGCTTAGATCTAAGATGGACACATGGTAGGTTCTTGGGGCCTTATTAGTTTTGAGCACTTTTTGGAGATTTCTCCACTTACCTTTTAGTGGGCAAGGTGTAGAAAGTCTTTAGGGCTTGAACACTCAGGTTTATGAAATAAAGTGATGCCACATGGTAACTCTTTAGGGTCTTTTAAATTTAAATCCCTTTTTAAACATTGCCTCACTTCTTTATGGAAGAGGTTCAAAATGTCCTCGAAGGCTTGAACACCTAAATTTGTAAATTTAATTAATGACACATTGCATTCTTACATCCTATGAGGAGCTCAGGGCATATTGCACTGCTATACCAAAGGAAACCCAAGTGAAAAAGTGTAAAAGTCCTCAAAGGCCTAAAAAGGTACCATAATGTAATTTATAATTATATGGGTCTATGTGTTGTAATAAAAATTACTTGATATGAAGGAAATGTTTGCACCTTCTCTCTTTTTTTCAAAAAAATCTTAAATGACTTAAAGAGGGTAGTTGGTAATTAGTCATTATGCTTCAAAGAATTAATGGTAACCCTAATCTCAAAATGAAAAGTATTATAACTAATTCATTTGCTTTTATTTGTGTTTACCCTTTGCATTTATAGTTTCTATTTGTGCCTTTGAGTTATTTGTGTGCCCTAGCTACATGCAATGTGAAAGAGTGATTATAGTGAATTCTTCATAAATTTTCAACTTCAATTATGTGAAACCCTATAAATTAACAATAAGTTTTATTTTATCTCCTTGTGTTGTGGTCTTTGAGAGGATTTAGAAGGTATTTCAAGGGTTTCTTGAGTGAAGGGTTTGTTCAAACTCAAAATTATTAAACTAGTAAGTTAGGGGAAAATGGTGGCACCTTTAACCTCTATGAAGATTAACATTATCTCTATCTTGGATGTGATCAAAGATACAGATGTTTAAGGGTTAAATTTTATGGCCCTATTAAATTTATTATAGCCATAAGATCATATTCTAGTGGTTGACAACCTTGGCATGAGTTACATTACCCCTATAGTAACATTCCCCTTGGTTTCCCCATACCTAGAACTAGTTATTATATGTGCTTGAGTATATCAACTAGACACCAAGATTATCATCGATGGTAGTCAGTTAGTTTTTTTATATTTCACTCTTATGGCCCTTAACACCATGCTCAAGATTCCTCCCTAGCCTAAAATTATTACACGTTCCCTAAAGGAATGTCAGGAGTATGCAAAGAAAAATGATAAAGCAATTTGGGACATTGTTAACTCCTGTTGGTTAGCCAAGAAAAGGCAAAAGGTCTCTAGAATGTCCAAAATCCTAAAACTAGAAAAATTAAATAAATTAACCAAGTATGTCATTTCCATGGCTTCCAAAATTTATGGAATGCCCACCATGAAGAAATTTGATCCCTAGATGTTCTTAATCCTAATCTATGTGTTAGATAAATAGAAGAAGTTGGACTAGACCACCATTTTGAGTGAAAAGTTTCATAGGTAGATAATGCATCTCTAGGCTATAATTCTTTCAAAAGAGTAAATCATAGGTACATTTTATATGTCCTCTTACTTAATGTATAGCTTGGTGCATAATAGGACATTCTACGGGCTCACCAAGAACCACAATGGGATGAAAATTTATGAGATATATCTAGAAATCACTATGGATGGCTTCAAGAAGAATTTTTGTAGGGTTTACAATTGGTTATTCAACACTATGATGAGTGTTTTCTTTCCTTTGATAAGCCTCAACATAATGTCTAAGGTGGCCAAGGAAATAATCAAGAATTATGGTGCCTCTTATATTCAATTTAGGACATTTACCTACATTAGAATAAGTGGTTACTCAGGGTGTCCATGAAAATTACCAAGACACATGGATGATAAGTTAGCAGTGGTGGAGTTGAGCTCGTAGATGGTCCCCCCATTTGAGATGATAGATACAAAGAAGGTGAATAATCCCTTTAAATTTTTGGTTCAAATTGGATACTTTTCATGCCCTTGAGTTACTAAAGTAAAGGGAATGGAACAAGAAATGAGCCAGTATGTGATTGACAAGATACCAACCAGGCCCAACTGTGATATCAAATGGTTGGTGAACATATAAATAAATGTACTTCTACATCAATCACATTATGAAGATATTCAGTCCAATTGTACCATCAAGCAGGATGTCAAAAAAATAGACTATATGAGGCTAACAATATGGGAGGTTATTGCTTAAAATATCACTCCCATCCCTAAGAACATGGTGGAAGATAAGAAGATACTATCTAAAATATATAATGAAACTA
Organism: Torreya grandis; assembly: GCA_037957365.1. Taxonomy (NCBI): domain Eukaryota; kingdom Viridiplantae; phylum Streptophyta; class Pinopsida; order Cupressales; family Taxaceae; genus Torreya; species Torreya grandis. The sequence goes on along the minus strand of JARHVA010003660.1, from coordinate 1,183,696 downwards.
ATAATTAAGCCTAGGCCATCTCATAAGTAGACTTTGATATTAAAGAGAATGATTCCATCCCTTGGGTAGCCTTTGTAATTATGAGAAGAACCTTCAAATGGTTAAAGGAACATGGGGTTAACCTCGATGCTTATGATACCCCTACCCTCCAAGAGCTTAGATAAGTTTGAGATCTAAAAGGTTTCCTCCCAAAGTACAATGTTGATCCTTCTACTCCAACACCAATAGAAAAGGGAAAAGGGAAGTGCAAGCTTGGTGATGTTGACCTCACCAAGCCAATTGATGTGGAGTCAATAATAGCATCACAGTCTAAGGCTAGACTATCCTTCTCAAAAATAACAAGTTTGGTTGAAATTTGGGATAATATTGTTACTGGGGAGTTTACATTGGCTAGTGCCACCACCATATCCATTTTGATAGAGGGAGCCCCAATAATGCCAACCATTCTAGCTACCATCCCAATGGCCAATCCAGCTACTGTTCCACCTCTTCCACCAACACAACTAGTAGTTTCCCCTCCCCCAAAGATATATTCAAGGAAGAGAGGAAGTGAGGATGAAGGATAGAAACCCAAGTAAAAGAGAATTAAGAGGACTTTACAACCTCCAAGTAAATTTCTTATGAAGAGGAAGGAGGTTGTGTTTAAGGACCTACCTTCTAAAGAACTCCATGTAAAGAGGAAAGAGGATCAGTCCTCATATGCCCAAAAGTTGATGGATATGAGTGATGATGAAGACTTAGATGAAGGTAGGCCCATTACTGAGGTGATACATAAGTAGTGTGCATTCACTCCTCTATAAGTAAAAACTAGGAAAATAACTATAATGGAAAGACCCCAAACCTTGATGAAGGCCCTGATGATGGGCTTATTTTCAAAGGAGGGTTCCTTAGTATTAGAAATTAAAGGTAATGAGGAATACATTCTAACCTCAAATGATCCTTTGTCTTTTGATGATGTTGTATAGGTTAGAGTAGAGGCAGCCATGCAAGCTCAGGCCCCTTAGGAAAAGGAAATGATCTCATTAAATATAGAGACATTTATTGATAATGTCATCACCCAACCACCAAGCCAAGGTGATAAAATTAGAGCTAAGGAATTAAATAAATATGATGAAAGATTTGAAGTGGAGCCTGAGCAAGAATCTCAAGTCACCACTAATTTTGGAGTGGTGGTTGAGAAAGAAGGCTTATAGGTACTTAAAGGTACCACAAGATGTCCCTTCCCCTCCAAAGGTGTCAAGTTCAACACGAAAGGAGAAGGTGAGCGTGTTAGAAGGTGGGAGAGCAAACCTATAAATGGGTATCCCCACCCATATATAAATAAATGAATAATCAAATAACTTGAATAAAGATGCTAAGGAAGGTAATTTTGGAAGTGTTACTTCAATTAAATTACCACAAAGTCTCCCTCACATCAAGGTTCATGACTCAACCCAAAATAAAGGTCTTGAGGCCATGATTGGTGAAGATTTGCCTTAAGGTAGCAAGGATATCACCATAGCCTCATCCATGCTTGAGGCTATAGCAAATAAAGAAGGTGAAGTGCCTATGCAACCTTATATCTAATTAGCTAAATATGGGAGTTCAATTAAAAAGTTGCTCAAGGGGTCTCATCAACTCAAGTTAGAGTTTGAAGTTTTGGAATAGATAGAGTTAAACCTAGAAAGGGAACATGGAGAAAACAAAGGTGGAAAGGAGGAGAGTGATGAAGAGATTGAGTAGTTTGTGTTGATCCCACATCCCACTCCTATGGTACTCTTTACATCTATCACTCTGATGACACCACCTTTTACTTTCTTGAAGCCAACATCAATGTCCACTGTGTCAATGGGATTCTAGACCAAACCCCTTCTCTAGGTCAAAGAATAGTTCAAAGAGAAAAGAGACATTATGATAAAAATTTTGGAGATCAACATAATGAAGATCACTCAAGCACATAAGGCCAAACCCCCTAAAAAGGCCAAAACACATTTTAGGACCACCTTCACTATTACAAGAGAAAGGAATGTGGAGATAGCCATCACTCCACAAGGTGCATTGAATAAATATGATCCCCTTGAGAGTTACATTGTTTATAGCTACAATCTTTTGGAGCCATCAAGCAATGAGTTGAAACATAAATCATAAGTTTTGGCTAACATGGTGGCCCATAAGATGGATAAAGACAAAGCCACTATGGAGGAGTTGAAGGCAAAAAACTAGGATATGATCTAATACTTGTAAAAGTGATTTAGTGAGCCTAAAGTGATGATTCCAATTGCCAGCATGGCTTTAGGTTATCTCCATCTCTCATTTGCATCATTTGACTTCAACCAGATTAATGATTTCAAGACTAGAGGATTTACAACAAAATAACGGAAAGAAGACTTGGGCACTAGGGCAAACTAAATAATCAACTCAACATTTAAATGCTTGCACAACATAGTGGATAATAAAAGTGAGTGTGATGCCTAGATGTTTTTCTATGAGGTAGATATCAAGAAGTGGGAAGAAATCTAGTGGAAGATAGATGAGGTCTGTAAAATGGGAAAAAACACTTTGATTATAGAAATGATCATTACTATAAATGATCACAAAATTCCTAAGGAATGTCAATTGGCAATCAATCATTATCTGATGATGTTAAAAGATAACATCTTTGATTAAAAAAAGGAGAAGAGTAGTCTCTCAAGACTGCAACAAAAGAGATAGATGCCATGATAAGAAAGATGGTAATCCTTGATGATATATATGATTTGGGAGAAGAGGCAGTATGCACTACTCTAAAAAACCTCATTAATGCATTACAAGATTCCTTTGATGTTGATAAGATAAACCAACTAGTGTCACTTGAGAAATCTTGTGAATATCTCAAAGAACTCATTAGACAAAAGCTAACCATGCTTTAGAAGACTGTTGCCTAGCTTGAGGAGTATAAAATCCAATTCAAATACCAAATAGGCCCAAACTAAGGGATTCTCACCTCCATGCTCAAAGAATATACCAGGTATAAGAACAAGTTGGTAAAGGATTCCATTATTTAGATCAACACTAGGACATAATCAATTATTTTAGTTTCTTCTGAGATGGTGCCACTTCTCTTATCTCTTCTCTTCCTTTTTTCTCATTTCCTACTAGGAAACCATTATACATTGCCTGATAGTCACACGTCCCTTTCAAGGTAGTTTTTGTGTAATCATGTACATACGAAAGGGAAAAAAAATTATTCAAGAGGACAAATGTTTGTTTTATCCCTTGCAAGATCATCCTCCATGTGGATAACTAGAAATATTCTACCTTAGTGTAGGATCAAGCTCATCATCATCATCATAGGAGCATGAGCATAATCCAAGGAATCATGTTTATTATAAGGTCTAAAAAACTCTAAGTTTGCGAAGGAATCTTCCATCTAGAGCATCTTTAGGAATATGCTAGGTTACCCTAATTGTATAAGTAAAGGGGGTATGTCCCTTTACGGAGGTTAGTTAAATTTTTGAGTCAAGAGCTATAGCCTCAAAGAGTTATCATTGTGTAATACTTCTGGTGCCAAATTGATTTTTTATGTAAAATCATTGGCAAACTTTGAGAGCACAATACATGTCTCCCTTTTCATGGGAGTTTTTTGCAGTGTTAATTTATTATATTGTTCAATACACATTGTAATCATTTCCAATTCAATTGATAAATGAAATTTGCTCATGGTTTTTAGTTTATTTCTATTGTTTACATACAATTCCATATTTTACACACTTTGTTAATTGGTGATCTAATGTATTCATCTTTATGGTGGTCATTTAAAGTGTATATCTAGATTATAAAATCCTTTCTACTTTGAGACTTGAGAATAGGGTGTTGATACCCTTTTTAAGGGTAGTCTTGGGCTTATAGATTTAATTAGAAGGGGTTCTTAAAGGATATCATTTATGTAAGATTTTAATTTCATTTTTTTAGATCTATGTTGCATCTATTGGTAAAGGAAACATATCAATTTATTTAAACTTCTTTATGCTTGTATGTTAACCCTCCACTTTAGTTTCTATTAACTGATAATTTTGTCTTATCATATTTTACCCTACATATAACACATCCTCTGCATATTCAAAGTGTTATTTCTATATAAGTGCATAAATATTGTATACTTAGTATGTGTTTGCATATTATGCATTAAAGATTAGCATTACAATCTCTTATTCAGCCCTCCATTGTTGAATATTCTCTATAATGGAAGTTGTAATCATATCCATATCTATCTTTAGTAGGTTGTATCTAGCTGAGAACATTTGCCAGGTGGATTGAGAAATTTTGGTTATGTTCTAGTCATATTTATATTTCCTAATGCCAATAATCCCTATGAATATTGAATCATATAATATCTTCATGTGATCAAATACCCCTTATGTCTTCTTACCTTAGATCAAGCATTGGCAGAAGTAGCAGGGAATTGACCATACCCTTTATAGGTGCATCCTAGTCATTTTCTATGTTTGGTCTAGTCATGATGTCAAACCCTTCCTTGGCCATAAATAAATATTAAGTGGGTTTTCCATTATTATTTTCCACTCTCTTTAAGTGTGCAAGTCTAAGTGATATAGGTGTACAACTGGGAACCAACACATTGGCTAATTGATTTTTAAATTTGTCATGTGGAGCCCAAAAATGGACTACAACAACCTCATTTTCAAAACTGATCCTAGATGGGTTGACATTAGAGTGTCAATAAAATTGTGTAATTTTATACCACAGGTGTTGAAACCCCTCAAAGAAGTACTGAGAATTAAGGATATCAAACATTCTCTTGCCCATATGAATACTAGGGTTTTAATATCTTTATATCCCTTGTAGTTCTTATTAGATTCCCTCAATTTTAAAATTAATGGAAAGTCCCATGCTAGTGCTCTCATAGGATTGGGTGGTCTTAATGATTGTTTATTTTGTTAAAAAGATGGCCATCTTAGGAAAAATTGTCCTATGATAGTTAATTAGGGTGATTTACCTAATAAACAAAAAGAGAAGGTGGACCCAAAAAATGAGTCTGTGTTGGATGATTTATAGGTTTATGGAAATTGTAGACATCTAAAATTGTTTGCCAATGGATTTATACCAAAATTTAGATAAAATTCTACCAGATATTGAACATCTAGCCTAAGAATTTCTAAAATTCTCAAATTTGGCTTCATCACATGCAATTAAATCAATTTGGCCCAAAAATCAAATAAATATAGAAAATGCCTAAATCAATTAAATCAAAAATTTAGAAAATATTCAAAATCCTAAAGGTAATTAATTAACATGCAAATCCTAATCAAATCTTAATTGAATTCATCCTTGATTAATTAAATTAATTGTCAAAAAGGAAAATTCAAAATCAAAAGAATATCCTAGAAAATAATCATTACATTTTGCAAGTTGTCCAAATGCAAAATATCTTAAATCACACATATTCATGATAATAATGAGATTTTGGACACCTTTTAACCCTAATAGGGTTAACTAATCCAACCAAGTTGAGGATTTAACCCATTCCAATTCATTTCAAAGCCTATAAAAGCAAGCCTAGATCTCTTCATTTAGAGAGCTTGGATAGAGTAGTGTTATAATGAAGGATTTGATTCATGAAGCAAATGCATAATTTTATAATGCCAAAATTGAGCTAATACAACCCATTTTCAAGCAACGTCAATCCAAATCCAAATAACCATGGTGCTAAGAGGAGATGGAGATAGTCAAACCCCATTGATGAAGACTTATTTAGCACAATCTGAGCAAGCCAATAAAGACATCATTTAGAACATTCAAGGAAGGTAAAAAAATTTGTCATTTATTTTCATTTTAGTTATGTTTTCAATTGGTTTTTTCACTATTCTCCCCCCATGATCTAGGCCTAGAGATGTTTACTTGCTAGTGTGTTGATTTCATTGTTTTTGGAACTAACACTATACTAGCCTCCTCTCTTGAGTCAAATTCCTTGATCACAAATTATTTTTGATAAATAAATTTGACTCAAGAGAGGAGGTTAGTATAGTGTTAATTCTAAAAACAATTAAATCAACACACTATAAAACTAACATATCTAGGCCTAGATTATGTGGGGAGCTTAGTGAACAAACCAATTGAAAAGACAACTAAAATGCAAAGAAATGACAAATTTATTTACTTTCCTTGATTGATCCAAGAGATTTCTTTATTGAATTGCTTGGATTGTGTTAAAAGGGTCTTCATCAATTGGGTTTGTCTATCTCCATCCCCTCTTATCACCATGGTTGGCTTGGCTTGATTTTTGACATTATAAAACTATGCATTTGCTTTATGAATCAAATCCTACATTATAACTCTACTATGTTCCAAGTTCTCCAAATGAAGAATTCTAGACTTGCTTTTATAGGCTTTAAAATGACATGGAATGAGTTAAATCCTAATATTTTTTGGCTTAGTTAACCCCAATAGGGTTAAAAGGTGTCAAATAGTCATGATTAGAATGGAATATGCATGGGTGGGATATTTTCCAAAAATGATAACTCATAAAAAGCTAATGATGAAAACCTGAGATATTTATTGATTTTTGAATTTCCCCTTTTTGATAATTTCTTTAATTTTTCATGGATGAATTCAATTAGGATTTGATGTTAATTAATTCTTGTTAGCCATTTTGAACATTTTCAAGATTTTTAATTAAAATATTTGTGCATTTGTTCAATTTAATTGATTTATGGGATAAATTGATTTATTTGCATGTTTGTGAAGCCAAATTTAAGAATTTTAGAAATGTTTAGGCTAGATGTTCAATGGTCAATAAGAATTAATCTAAATTCGGGTCTGAATCCATTAGTTGCCAATTTTAGGTGTCTACAATTTGCCCCTGTTTAGGAATATGTTGCAAGTTTTAAGCACAACAATGTCTTCTCAAATAATGAGAAAAGGCATGTATGCCTAAAATAAGATGATGATTGAAGAAAAAGACCCAAATAAATTTTTAAGAAGCCTATAATGATGGCCCCTCAAGGGATTTTTGGTATAATGTCTGATGGACGGTCCCTAAAAAAAGTAAGAATAAAGGAGGAATTAACCTATGGGTGATATTAATTCAAATGAGAAAATGCTTGCATGCATTCATTTATTAAAAAAGAAGTACTAATTTTCCCAAAGGTAGTTATAATTGGTAACAAATTCATGTATGCCTAAAAAATATGATGAGTAAAAAAATAATGATTTTCCCACAGGCGGTTATAATCATTAAGATGACTAGGATTGGATAAAGATGTTTGATTGATTATGTCCTAGTATGGTAGACTAGCAAGTATAACTCAAGAATATAACCTATTACATAGATTAAATATGAGGGGGCACAAATGTAGACATGATGTTCTAATGATTTAAGAATCCATAAACAACTAGGTACACAAGGATACATAAAGTGATGAAAGAGATGAATACAAGAATAAGAATTGATCAATGGAAATGATTCAATTATACTTTCTAATGAGGAGATGCTCATCTTGATTAACATTTATAAAACTATAATGGTTAATGTGTTGATTTGATCAATATGGGAGGGAGGATTTTCCAAGGGTACCAAGGAGATACTTCATTGTCACTCCATTATTTGTAAGACTTCTTGAGCTGATTTTTGTTGTATTATTTGATGGTATGCCTCATGATATAAAACACCATGATAACTTGGCCAAAATGTTCATAAGTACTGAATCTTGATCTAATAAACAATTAAAAATTAATTCACCAATGATAAAAACCATGATGATAATGTTGATGTATGCATATGTATGGATTCAAGAATAATGTGCAAGGAATCACCTAATGAACACATATAAATTGAGTTGAGGCAACAGTGCTGAAAGTAAACAAACAAACAAATAGGAAAACAAATAAACAAACAAAAATCATGAAAATAAAATCAATATAAATCATCCTTCAATGCATTTTCCCTAGTAGGGTGGATCGAGGATAACTGACTAGACTTAGACATGGCAAATGTTTTTGGACTTTGAAAAATTTTAATGGTTTTGGCAATTTGGAGTATGTCAACTTGATCAATAATGATGAGATACTAAATGGTCCAAGCCTATAAAATATTTAGAGTGTGATGGTAAAGGGGTATTGATATAACCTCAACATGAATTAAGCATGGCTCATATAGTCCTAAAATAGCCCTAGTTCATAGTAGTTCCACCTTATAGTAGAGGAATCTGACTAGTGTAGTAGTCAATTCAAACAAAATAGGCACGGTTGGTATAATGGCATAGTATAGCATAGGAATGACTATTTTGTATGTCAAGTCATAATAAATAAATGTTTCCCCTAGTTTTTCCATAGGTGGTTATAACTAGAATATAACATATCAGATCAATGATACTAATTTTCCCATAGGCAGTTATAATTAGTAACAAGACCAATGAGAGACTGATTTAACCCTGTAGGTGGCTGTAATCAAGATCACATAAAAAAATTGATATAAAAATAGAACAAGAAATGAAGGTTTCAAATTCAAAACTTCTTTAATAATTTTCCAAAATACTACCTCTATTTGAGATGCTTGAAATAACTACTAAAACTGATTGGAATCATCATGATGAAAATGTGAAACGAATGGATGAACCAAGGTCAAATGGGATAGGATAGGATGGATCAAAACATGATTTTTTTTATTGAATATAATGGTAGGATGGACTGGTTTGAATGTCAAAGTGATAGGTTGGTAGGATGATAGGATGGTAGGATGATAAGATAGGATGGTGAAGTGATAGGATAAGATGGTTTGAAGACTAAATAAAATGGTAAGAGGATTTCCCCCAAGTGATAAGGGCAAATGGAAAGGTATGCAATAATGTAAAAAGGAATGGTAAATGAAAATATCATGGTATATGTTTTTGACTGATGATGGTGGCTAGTTTTGGATGTGTTTGGAAAATGATGGTTGTTGGATTTTATGTTTTTGGCTTGGGTGAATGTTTCTAGTGTTCTTGTTGATGTGGAGATGCATTTCCTAGTTAGCAAATGATACAACTAGAATATCCAATCATTTTAATTACTATCCCACACCTTGTCTAAATAGTTTCTTTATCAAGAATGAGTTGTAGATTTAAATGCAAAGAATGTTTTTGGAAATTGCATTAGTCATTGATTATGTTTCCTACAAACATTGAGACAAAGTATCTATGTAACCTTTACAAAGGAAAGTGTTACTAAAGATGGTAAATAGGGATAAATGTTGGATGATAGGTTTGATTGAGATATGTAATGGTGGAGGATAATGGAATGCATGATGGTTGGGAAACAAATAAGTATCAAGATTTTTAGGCACACACAACATTGTTGATTCTATATTTGACATAACTTTAGATGTGGTAGGGCCGAAGACTTTTGAGTATGCTCTCGATAGGACCACCAAATTTTTTTATTTTTTGGGCCTAAGAGTAGCTGCCATATGATTAGGTTATATATTGTAATCTATTTTGATTTCATTTTTGATTTTGTCTTCATCAAGCAGTGAAGGACTTTTGTGCTCAGCTATTGGTACCTCAAAGAGGTTTATACCAATGAAGTTGTCTTGATTATCTGTTAGTGCCTCTAAGAAGGTTTCACTAAGGAACATTGACTTTTGACTTTGATTATCTTCTAGCACTTTTAAAAAGTTTTCATTAAAATATGTTGAGTTTGAACTTTGATTCTCCCCTAGTGCCTTTAAAAAGGTATCACTAGGATATTATTCTTCTTCTACATGAATTTGGTCTTGGCCTCCCTGATATTCTTCAACTGATATGTTTCCATGGATGAAATTCAATAAGGTGTGATTCTATCAGTCCTAATCAGCACTTGTGGGAGATGGAATGATAATAATATGGCTATGTTTTTTGGTGGTAATGGCATGTGGAATGGTAATGGAATGGGGAGAGGCTACATAATCCTCATATAAGATACTAGCATAACTTGTGTTGATACTAAATTAATCATCCTTAAAAACCATAGAATGATCATAAATGTATTCAAATAGATCTACAAGGCATGCATAGCTAATATTATAACAACCATGAACATATTTTGATTCTAAATCTGATTATGACTCAATGGCCTCTGAATCCAATGTCGAGACTAATGTTGATTCTACTTATAATGTTAAATCTAATGTCAGTTCAATAATAAAACTTGACTCTAATTTTGATTCTTCATCTGATATAGATGTTATAAATATGTTTTGTTGAATGCTTGGTATTTGATAAGTAATGGCCTATGATAGCATGATGAGCTCCACAAAGACTAATTTTTTAAAGTGAGACTCCTCAACAATAGGAAACAAGTCAAGAGACAACTCCATAGAGTCTGGCTTGTCAAGGGGAGGTTATTTAAAAACATGCATATGGTCAAGATAATGATTTTCCCAAAGGTGATTATAATCATTAAGAAGTGACTCAACAAAGACTATCTCATTAGAGTGAGACTCCTTGATAATAGGAATAGAATGGGAAGGAAATTCATCATAGCTTGATTTATCACTAATGCTTAGTTTAACAAAAACATTTTAGATAGGTTGGTTCTATTGGCCTTGGCTTACAATCAATTGTAAAATGCTAGTTTTGAATACAGCTTGTTCCTTGAATGATTGGCTCAATTGAGGTATTGATTGGCTCAGTTGGGGTACTGATTGTATTGGATCAGGTACTAATTGGATCAATTTGGGTATTGATTGGATTACTTGGGGTATTTATTGGATCATTTAGGGTATTGATTAGATTGGTTAAGGTTGTGATTAGATTGGCTAGATAGGTATTGATTAGCTTGGTTGGGGTTTTGATTGGATTGGTTGGGGTTTTGATTGGATTGATTGGGGTTTTGATTGAATTAGCTACTACACTAGTTAGATTCTTCTATTGAAAGGTGTATCTATTATGACCTAGGTGCATTTTGGTACTATGTGGGTCATGCTCAATACTTGTTAAGGGTAGTTCAGTCCCACTTTATGATAATGCTCTCACCATTTTATGAGTAACCATTTCAATTTAGCAATACTCTCACTATTTTGCAAGCTTGGACCATTTTGTATCTCATAATTCTTGATTGAATTGAGATACTCCAAAACTCTAAAAAAATTTAAATTTTTTAAAATCCAAAAACATTTTTCCTATTTAAGCCTAGTCAATTATCCTCAATCTACCCTACTGGGGCAAATTCATTATTAGGATGATTTCTATTGATTTTATTTTTTAGGTTTTTTATTTGTTTATTTGTGTGTTTGTTTTCCTATTTGTTTGCTTTATGTTAGTTTGTTTGTTTCTTTTCATTTATTTGTTTGCTTTCAGTTTGTTGCCTTGATTTAGTCTACCTATATTCATTAGATGATTCCTTACACATTATTCTTAAATCCATCCATATTCAACCATCAACATTATCATCATGGTCTTTATCATTGGTGTATTATTTTCAAATGATTATTAGATCATGGGAGTCAGTCCTTATGCATATTTTAGCTAAGTCCTCATGGTGTTTTATCATGATGCCTATTGTTAAATGCTATAACAAAATTCAGCTTCAAGAGGTCTACATAATCATGTTAGTATAGACATCTCCTCAACACCAGCATCAACAACAATCCCAATCATATCCAAAATAGAGTAATTAAACAACAAAATAATTTTAGCCTTTGCTAGTTTGAATGAGCATCTCCCTACTAGAAGGTTGTCCCAATTCATCTTTATCCTCTATATCGAGTTATCATTATCATGTTTTCAATCATCAGCTATCAAATCATATTTGCCATAATTGAGTTTTAGTGATTATAACCATCTATGGGAAAATCATTATACACTATCCTACATGCATTCTCAATGATTATAACTACCTTTGGGTAGATCATTTTGTTATCACCTTCTTCTACCCACCTAGGGTATGTTGTTATCCTATTTGTCTATCCTAATTGGGGTAGCTCCATATTATTTTTAGAGGTACAATCACTAACAGGGGGGTGAATTAGTGAGCCCAAATATCTCAATCTCAATTCCAATCCTTTCAAACTATTAAATAATTAGCATATATCAACTTTTATCAAGTAACATTAACAAGAGAGCTCATTCATTCAAATCATACACAAGATCAAACACACAACACTTAGTTATTTTGGGAAACCCTCATGGGGAATAAAACCCACTCTCAAACCTATAACATATGGACTAATTATCCTATAAGATATTATAAACAAGAGACTAGTCAAGTCCTTTAGACCAAAAACCTTGATCAAGTCCTCTTAAAAAAAGGCCTTTAGTGAAACACATGTTTCACAAAGAAAAATTTCCCATAAGAAAGATCAAGTCATTTAGACCCTCCTTTAAAGTGAACATATCCACCTTAGAATTTATGTATTCAATACCTAATGATGGATATCTGATTATATAACCCTTACACAAACTCCCTCTCTATTTCATATAGGCCTTTCACATAGGCATGCCACAATCTCTCCTTCATTCAAATTGTCCTCATATGCACACTCAAACCTCTTCATATATCCTCAAACTACACGAGAACTAATATGACATTAGAAATATGACCAAAAGTTCATACACATAGTCAACAAAATCTTCTCCTCATCAACTTATCTAACAAGCACACTACCTATCCTCTTCACTAGCAAGCCTTGCTCAAATATCTCAAGTCTCTCACAAGTCTCAATCACGTCTAGAAACCATCACATTTGGTTTAACTATTTATAGATCATTCATAAATTATCAAGTCTATAATATTTCTTATCAGCCACAACATATGGCTTCACCCTTTAGGCATCTTATATGGGTCACACTTAAGCATAACTCTCTATCAAATAAGCCTAAGTCACCTTTTTAGGTCCTATGTTGACCCATTCACCTTTTTGACACTTATTCAAGCAAAATAATAACACAAAAACACTTTCCAACTCATAGGCCCATGTCACATGATCTATAGGTCTTCCTTAAGTTCCAACGAGCATTATAGTACCCTTCTACTTAAGCACAATTTTCTTAAATAGCATTTTATACAATAACCATTTATGAGTGAACACACAGTCAAATTCTTAAGCATTGTTCATACTTCATACAGTTGTTCAAACCTTCATAATGCACATAGATGGTCCTCTTGGAGTTTAAAACACTCCCCAATATCTAATTCATCAAGATATATTGAAACAATATCAAAACAAGCTTGAATATCCTTCTTGGGTTACTTGCATAACATATACAAAAACACAATAAACTTTAAACCTTCATAATTTTGACTATACCCACTTTCAAATCTTCAAATCTATATTTCTAGATGTACTTTGGAGTCCTCTACAAATTCACTTTTTAAACCATGAGTACATTAGTCTTGGATCAAAATATATGGCCAAATTATAGAGCACTATTTTTTCCTTTGTTAAATTCAAATATTCAAATGAAAATGGTCACAGTTAAACCTTGAACACTATGTTCACATCTTGTGTCCTCACATCTCAATATTTATCATGCACTGTTGATCTTCTTTGAGATTTAACTCATAGTGCACTAATTACCAAATGCTAAAACTATAATAGTTGACCTCATCTCATGAAATCTGGCAACTTTGACCTAATATTCTCCATTGATCTCTTCAATATTGTCCTCACTTTATCTATGTTATATAGCTATCACTTTGACCTCTTGAATTTAATGTGCATCACTGATCTCTATCTATATAATCACCTGCTTACCATTGATCCTTTGAAGAAGCTCTATCTTTATCTCTACTCAATATTAAACAAAGAACACTTGGAACGATCTTTCTACTTCCTAACATCATGGAGCAATGTGTTCCATCGATGTTGCTCAAACTTTACCTTGTACAAAAATGACTAAGTATGGGAACCTTTGCTTATCTACATGGAATGCCAACTTTAGACCATCATATGTTTTACCTTGCTCACTCACATGTTCTTAGATTTGATCCATATGATCTCCTCACAAAGGATAATCCAACCATGTGTAAAAATAATCTTGAAACCATCTCATGTGCAAGATATAATGCCATTAATCTGCTCACTCAGATTTCTCTACCATAGAGCTAATAATGTCAAGAATTTCTTGGAAGGCCAACTTTACACATCTATATATTTTGATGCACTTCATCGCATGATCTTAAATTTAGTTAAAAATAACTAAGAAAAAAATTGAACAAACCCATATGATCATCTTGTTTTGAAACATCCACACATTCTATATATGTCATCACCAAACTACTTACTCAACTCTTTCTTTCCTCATGCAAATTTGGTTATGGGAAAACACTATTAAACTACTTGGGAGCCCAAATTTGCACTTGCATATCTTTTGTCATGCTTCATCACATGATCTAAAAATTATAAAAAAATAAACTAGGAACAAATGTAATCATAACCATATGACCAAATCCTCCTGACTCATCCACACGTGGTAATGGTGATGTCAATAAACTGCTTATTCAGATTTTCTTCCACAGAGCCAATTATGCATAGATGACAACAATTATCAACTAGATGAAATCTAATTATGCACACAAGCACTCAAATCATATAAAAAATCTTAGAGACCTCTTTCACTTTATTAATACTTCATACTCATCCCTTAACATCTCTAGCCATGTCAAAACTGAAGATCAACCAAGCCTCCATCAAGCATACTAAGACAATCACATTACACACTTTGTAATTGTCATATAGACTATCAAGACACTTCATAAAATTAATTGGACACCTATAATACATCATCATGACATCATTAGAAACTCTCCAATAATTCCCCCTTTTTCATTGATGTCAACACCCATCATAAAACAATATATAGTTCACCTTCCTTCTCTCTTTTCAAGCACACTCACAACAAGAACCTTCTTCCCCTTTGACATAATGAAAAAGTGGTAAAAATATGATCTTGAGGACTTGAAAATACCAAAAATAGGAGAGGGCCATCTTATAAATATGATACAGAATCCCCCTTACCTGGAGCCTACCTTTTCTTGCCTTGACAAATTCCTCTTGTTCTTTGTCAACACTCTCTTTAACTAAGCACTACAACCAATGAATAAATAACATAAAAAACATTGAATTCTAATGGATCTCACCAATAATCATCTGAGAGGGACTCCCCCTAAGATCTCTTACCCATTTCCCCTCTTGAGCAACTTTAGATCTTCATACATCATGAAGGACCACCTCACAGGCTCACTAGCCTTCTCTGTCAAACCACCTCAAGGACCACTAATAGAACTTTATGACACTTACAAAATAGAAAACATGTTTAAAAAAACCTAAAACATCTTATTAAACCACACATACCTTGCTCTTTTGGATAAACTAAACAATAGGCACTCATCTTCTCACTAGGCATGTCTAGTCTTCTTGTAACCCTACCTAGAATTTGCAAAGCCCACAACTTTTAGTAGACACACATTCAAGACTTGAAAATTCATATCTAGATCACTCATGTATTCCCCCTTAATAATACCAATCTGTAACACCTATCTCATCCTTTGTAATATATTTTCTTCAAAAACTAACTTGCTAATTAGTCCTCCATCTTGATAAAAACATGAATAACTTAAAAACCACAGACCTTAAAATCTATTTGAATATTTATTTGGTAACACATTTGGCCCAAAAAACCTATTAAAAATCCCTAGACCTGAACTCATAAGGTAGGCCACTTTTCTAGCAAAGCCCAAAACCCTAGAATATTAAAATAAACAAAGTCAACAATCCTCCTTCTAGTCAACATCCACCTCTAAAACTTTTTGTATACCTAGATACAACCATTACACACTTCTAGACCAATTTTTGATCTTCCACAAATTTGGGAACCCATACATCCTATAACCCATTTTAGGACTAGCATACTCTTAAGCACAAACTGGGAAACCTGAGAGCAAACAAAAATCTCCAATTTGACTTCAACATACCTTCAGACCATAAAAACACCTAGAGCATGCTAAAATAAGGCCAACATACCTTTCAAGGTAAAAATATCATCTTGAGAAATCACAAATCCTCTTTTGACACTTGAAAACCTTCACTCTGACCCTATAGACTGACCATATACAACTATGACATCACCATAGCATATCTTCCACTTGGTCATACCTACTCCAACTAAAAACACTCATCTCTAACCTTCTAGGACCATCTAAATAACACCACAATAATTATTTCTTATCTATTTAAAGGATCCTCTTAAGAAGCATAGATAGAGACATCATTTGCACCATAATGCTCTAAAATAAAGTGAAGCCAGGAGTGGCCCACATCTCCTCAATAATAACTAAAATCCTCTTGTAGCTATAATATTTCTTGCTTTCATTCTTCTTCTCAATTTGAGATATGAAAATTGGTTATTTTTATAAATCACTCTACTTCTCTTCTAAGATTAGATTGACAATACATGGAGATAACATAGATTCATGACATACCTTTTCACTTGCAAAATCCACCTTGCAGTTGGGAACCTCATCACTAATTACTAACAGTTGATGTTCTTTATATGATACATGATCAATAATGGTAAGATTTTCACTTATATCTATACACATCTCATAACTAGCCTCAACCATTACCTTGGTCTTCTCCTTGAACTTGGTATATTCATTCATTATATGAGCAAACAATGAGATCCCTTATCACTCTTCATCTTCTTTAGCATTCTCCACAATAAAAAATAGATTAATTGGACCTGCAATCTCATCATGACTCATACTTACCACTTTTGGTTTTCATGAGTTAATTTGTCTTCTTCTTTGTACTCTAGGAGCCTGATAGAACTTATTCTGATTCGTAGAACTTTGCTTGTAGAATCTAACAATGTGACCAATCTTTTCACAGCTATAGTAAACAATACTTCTTGATACAAACTCAGCTTGTCTTAACTTAAATGGATAATGTTTTTCAAAGTGTCCCACATTATGATAGTTAAAACACTCAACCTTGATCACATCTATTGACTGATGACCCCTATCATAGTTTCATGCAAACTCATTTCTAACATGTCTCTTACATTCTCTAGCTCTATGCCCAAATTGATTACAAGTATAGTAGTAACGATTATAATTTACATACCTCATGGCATTTGGTTATCTAATCTGATTTGTCTTCATTATACTAGCATATTCTTTCCTTGTTTGATGATTTGTCTTTAAAGTATGATTGTTCTTGTTCACATTAGTCTTCATTTTGTCTTGAATTACAGTTGCTTGTTCTTCTTTGTATAGAAGACCAGTCTTATCACTTGTATGACTTTGATCATTTAGAATAATGTCTAGATCACTTGAGCTCTTTTCAAATCTCACAAATGACCTTAACTTACTATATATCTTCTCTAACTCATATTTCAATGACTTATTTTTAATTACATGTCTTACAAATTCATCTCCTTTAGTTTTCAAGCTTATAGATAGAATTTCTAGTTGATAACTAAGATCCTTGACCATATCTTCATGCTCCTTGGTGTCATCATTCATTCTAACCTCATACACACTAAATTACTCACCAAAGTTCTTGAGTTTAGATTTTATCTTCTTATTGATGTTCTCAATCTTTAGTTCTTCAAGAACATTGGTCAATGCAGTCTTATAGTCCACCTCATTTTCATCATCATCTGAATCACTCCAAGTAGACTCCTTTTGATGTGAGAAACTTCCTTCCTCAACCATGAATAGGGATTAATTTTCAATAGTACCATCATCTTCATGATCATATTTAGAGTCACTAACTTCACTCTCATATGATGAGATATAATATTCTTTGGTGTAGATACTCTTCTTGTCCTAGAAGTACTTTTTCTTGTTATCAAACCTTCTGAATCCCCTTTTTGATTTAATTATAACTAAATAATCTCTTTCCATCATCATGACCTTGATCATGCTCTTCATCATCATCCTTTTTATACTTATGAGGGAACCTATTATCAAAATGTCCTACCTCTCCATAATTGAAGAATCTGAGGGGTAATTTATCCTTATACTTGCCTAAACCTATTTTCAATTTCCTTGAAATCAAAGAAATTAGTTCATATTCATCTATATCAAAAATTTCATCCTCATTAGGTTTCTTACCTTGGAACTTCTTCTTTATATCCATCTCTATCTTGAATGTTTCTTCCTTCTTTAGTGGTATATCATCATTCTTCCTCATTTTATAGGCAATAAGGGTGCCATGTAACTAATCCATCTTCAACTAAGTAAGATCATGACTTTCTTCTATAGTAAATAATTTTAGATCAAACATGATGGATAGAGACCTTAATACTTTTTGAAATATAGTAGCCTCTTCAAGGTTATCTCCAAGACCTCTAATGATGTTCACAATCTCATCAACTCTAAGTAAAAAGGATGCCACTAAATATTCTTCCTTCATCTTGAGACTTTTAAATTACCTTTTATGAGTCTAAACCTAGCAATCTTGACCTTTGAATCTCCTTTATAAATGATTTGAATTTTATCTCATATCTCTTTAGCATATTTATAATGGATTACCTTGGTGAACTCAATATCTATAAGACCACAAGTGATAGCATTCATTATCTTTGAATTATTCTCAAATAGATTCTTATCTACAACACTATATGGAGGAGTAGAAGGAACAACATAACCATACACAATATATTTCCATACATCAAACCCTAGGGACATAATGTATCTCCTCCTCCTAGTACTACAAAATGCATATTTGGATCCATTAAACATTGGTGCTTGCTTAGTGGAGAAACCTCCTTGATGACTACCCATATTATACATTTAATCACCTTCAAGCTATCAAGCCTATACCAAAGGACCTAGTTTGATACCAATTTCTAGAGGTACAAACACTGAGAGGGGGGTGAATTAATGAGCCCATATATTTCAATTTCAATTTCAATCCTTTCAAACTATTAAACAATCATCATATACCAAATTTGATCAAGAAACATTAATAGAAAGATTATTCATTTAGAGAATACACAAGATCAAACACACAACACTTAGTTCCTATGAAAACCCCTCATGGGGAATAAAACCCATTCTCAAGATTGTAACATATGGACTACTTGTCCTATAAGAGATTATAAACAAGAGATTGGTCAAGTATTTTAGACCAGAAACCTTGATCAAGTCCTCTTGACCAAGGGTCTTTAAAGAAACACCTATTTCACAAGGAGAAACTATCCCTAACAAAGATCAAGTCGTTTAGACCTTAATTTAAAGTGAAAAAATCCACTTTAGAACTAATGTCTTCAATAGTTTATGATGGATCTATAATTATCTAACCCTTGCACAAACTCCCTCTCTATATCATATAGGCTTTTCACATAGGCATGCCACAATCTCTCTCCTTGTCCATTCAAACTATCCTCATATGCACACTTAGACCTCTTTTCATATCCTCAAACTTCAAGATCACTAATCTTACATCAAAAAAAATACTAAAAGGTCATGCACACAATCAATAAGCTCTTCTTCTCATTAACTTATCTAATAGGCACACTACCTATCCTCTTCGCCAATAATTCTTGCTCAAATCTCTCAAGTCTCTCTCACATATTGAAACCATCACATTTGGTTTCACTATCTATATATAATTCATGATTTATCAAGTCCAAAATATTTCTTGTCAGCCATAACATATGCCTTCACCCTTAAAGCATATTACATGGGTCACACTTAAGCATAACTCTCTTTCAAATAACCCTAAGTCATATTTTTAGGTTTTATGATGACCCATTCACCTTTTTGACACTTCTCCAAGAAAAATAAGAACATAATAACACTTTAAAACTCATGAACTATGCCACATGATCTATAGGTCCTTCTTAAGTGCCAACAAGCATTATAGTGCCCTTCTACTTAGGCATAATTTGCTCAAAAAATATTTTCTACAATAGCCATTTATGAGTGAACACACAATAAAATTATTAAGCATTGTTCATACTACATATGATTGTTCAAAACTTTATAATATACAAGATGATCCTCATAGAGTTTACAACACTCCCCAATATCTAATTCATTGAGAGATATTTAAACAATATCAAAACAAGATCAAACATCTTTCTCAGGTCACTTGCAGAGCATATACAAAGATAGTCAAGTTTGAACCTTCATAAATTTGATTTTACACACTTTCATATCTTCAAATCTATATTTCTGGATGCACCTTGGAGTCTTATACAAATTCAATTTTAACACCATGAGAAAATTCATCCTAAATCAAAAGATATGGAAAAAATATAGAGTACTATTTTTTCCTTTGTTAAATTCAAATATTCAAATGAAAATGGTCATAGTTAAACCTCAGACACTATGCTCGCATCTCATGTCCTCACATCTTTAGATTGATCATGCACCATTGATCTTCTTCAAGATTTAACTCATAGTGCACCAATTCCAAAATTTTAAACCTCTAATAGTTAAACTCATCTCATATAATCTGATAAATTTGACCTCATACACTCTGTTGATCTCTTCGATATTGTCCTCACTTTAGCTATACTTGACAACTATCACTTTGACCTCTTGAATTTAATGTGGATCATTGATCTCTATCTGGATGATCACCCTCTCACCATTGATCCTTGAAAGAATCTTTATCTTTGTCTCTACTCAATGTTAAACATTAAACACTTGGCACCATATCGTTCCTTCCTAAAATCTTGGAGTAATGTGCTCCATCAATGTTGCTCAAATTTTACCTTGTGAAAAAATGAATAAGTGTGGGAACCTTTGCTTATCAATCTAAAATTCCAATTTTGGACCATCATATCTTTTACCTCACTCACTCACATGTTCTCAAATTTAGACCATATGATCTCCTCACATAATAGAATCCAACCATGTGTCAAAATACTCTTTAAACCATCACATGTGTGAGATATAACACCATTAACTACTCATTTATATTTTTTTGCCATAGAGCCAATAATGTCAAGAATTTCCTGGAAGGCCAACTTTGCACATGCATATATTTTGACGTGCTTCATCATATGATCTAAAATTTAGCACAAAATAACTAGGCACAAAACTAAAAAAACCCATATGATCATATTTCTCTAAAATTTCCACACGTTCAAGATATGCCATCACCAAATTGCTTATTCAACTCTTTCTTGCCTCATGAAAATTTGGCTAAGTATGGGAAAACACTGTCAAACTGCTTGGGAGTCTAGATTTACACTTGCATATATTTTATCATGATTCATCACATGATCTAAAAATTAGTTAAAATCAAATAATAACAAATTTTATCACAACCATATGACCAACTCCCCCTAACTCATCCACACATGGCAATGGTGACGTCAACAAACTGCCTACTTAGATTTTCTTCCACATAGCCAATTATGCCTAGATTACAGTAATGATCAATTAGATGAAATCCACTCATGCACACAAGAAATAAAATCATATAAAACATATTAAGTACCTATTTCACATTCTCAATACTCCATACTCATTTCTAAATATCTCTATCCATGCCACAACTGAAGATTAACCAAGCCTCCTTCAAGCATACTAAGACAAGCACATTGCACACTCTCTCATTGTCACATAGACTATCAAAACACTTCATCCACTCACCAAGACACCTCCATGACATCATTTAAAACTCTCCAATAATTCTTAATTATCATATCTACCTTTAGGTAAGTCATTATGTTATCATATCATGTTTGCCACTATCAGGGTATAATGCTTATATCTACATTTGGGCAAACCATTATACATTGTCCCACTTTAATTCTTAATGATTTTTTCCAACCTTTGGAAAATAATTATGTTATCACTCCATCACTTTTCATTTTTTTGATCCACTCATTTCTCTCTTTCAATGTACTATTTTCTATCCCTTTTGCCAATCGCTCCCTCAAGGGGGCACCCTATAGTTCATCCATTATCATTGAAGGCATAAGAACAAAGAACATTTTTATTATTTGAGAAGATGTTATTTTTATTACAACTTAAAAAACCTTCTAAAATAGGGGAAAACCATAGACATCTAAAATTGGCCACCAATTCTAGCCTTTAGATCAATTCTTACCAATTATTGAACATCTAGATTAAGAATTTCTAAACATCTTAAATTTGGCTTCATCACATGCAATTAAATCAATTTGGCCCAAAATAAATTAAATAGATAAAATTCCCAAATAAATTAAATCAAAAACTTGAAAAATATTAAAAATCCTAAAGGGAATTATTTAACATGCAAATCCTAATCAAATCCTAATTGAATTCATCCTTGAGAAATTAATTAACTTTGACAAGTTTAAATTCAAACATTGATTGATTTATGTTTAGGCCTTATTTCACAAGCGTTGATACATAGATCTTTCTCTTTTGGGTTACATAACTTAGGTTAATTAATTAACTACATTTAAAAACTATTACTTATTTGTTTAGTCACATATCATATCCTCATCATTGTTTCTGTCTTTATTTGGGAGAATATAGCCTCTATCCAAGTGCATTTTGCCTTGTGCCTTATACCAACTAATCATGTTTATGTTTGATTCCATGTGTAAGGTTTATTTCAAAGTCTTTCAAGCTTGTTAGATTAAACTCTCATCATTATCTTTGTTTAAATTCTAGCTTTTGATGTTGCATTTGGCTAAAATTCTTAGCACAGCTTGTTTGAGCCTATCTTTTGACTCCGCATTTGGACAAAAGACCTAGCAACATTTCCCTTTCCTAGTTTAGACCTCCTTGGAACACTTTAGACATAAATTTTAACATGCTAGTTTTTATTCAGATGCTTGACCTTTTGTGTGTATGGCATTTTAAGTTAGACTATTTTATGCCAAGTTTTAGCATAGACCATTGTTTGGATATACATCTCCACCCCTCTCTTTTTACTACATTAGACCAATTTTGAACCTTTTATCCTTTAGACACTTTTTTTAGAGTTTGTATAACTCTTAGACCTCTTTTTTTTTGAGATTTATTCATTATTTTAGATATGTTTATCTATACTTATGGTGAAATCACGTATAATCTAAGTTATGATAGAATGGACACACAAATTGAC
This sequence comes from Torreya grandis, assembly GCA_037957365.1. Taxonomy (NCBI): domain Eukaryota; kingdom Viridiplantae; phylum Streptophyta; class Pinopsida; order Cupressales; family Taxaceae; genus Torreya; species Torreya grandis. The sequence goes on along the minus strand of JARHVA010003660.1, from coordinate 1,160,703 downwards.
TATAATCATCACCTCTTTGAGGAACAAATTCAATAACCCACTTATGATCCAAATCAAGTTACCAACTAGGATGATATGGTTTATAAGGAAGATTTGGGTGAAGACCCCTACTAGGATGATGTTGTTTATGATATAGATTCATACCCTCCTTATAATCCCCCATCTATAGGACAAATCCAAGCATCAAATTTGATGACACCTTCTGGTGGATAGTTGTGTTATTATACTCATGACAATCATGGCACTCATACCCCAACCTATATCATTAACCCTTATTCAAAATGTGTGAGATACCTAACTCCAAAACATTCAAGTTATACCATTGCCATAATTGGACCTCATCTTTTGGCTTGTGTGAGCAATCAGGCTCCATAATTCCTAACCATTTCTATACCAAGACCTCATCTTTTGGATTGTGTAAGTTATTAAGCTCTACAATGCCTTAGACTTATGATACCAAGACCTATTCATTTATCTTATGAGATCAACCAAGCTCCATAGTGCCCTTTCCATATCATTCTAGGACTTTATCCTTTGGCTCGCCATAGCAACCAAGCTTTGCAATGCCATATTGGTATCATTAGAGGAATTCATCATGTGTTACATGAGAGAAATCAAGCTCCATAATTCCCTACCATTATCCAACCATTGACCATTCCTCATCTATATCTAATCATTCCCCACTTTAACAAACCTTAACCAATCCAATCACAACCCCAACCAATCTAATTAAAACCCCAATCAATCCAATCAAAAACTTAATTAATCCAATCAAAACCCTAATCAATCCAATCAATACCTATCCATCCAATCCAATCATAACCTCAACCAATCTAGTCAATACCCCAACTGATCCAATCAATACCCCAACCAAGCCAATCAATACCCCAACCAATCTAATCAGTACCCCAACCAAGCTAATAAATACCTCAATCAAGCCAATAATTTGAGGACCAAACTATATTTAAAAATGAAATTTTGCAAGTTATTGTAAACCAAGGCCAAAAAATGAGTTTAGTATAGTGTTAGTTCTAAAAACAATGAAATCAACACACTAGCAATCTAACATCTCTAGGCCTAGATCATAAGAAGAGCTTAGTGAATAAACCAATTGAAAACACAACTAAAATGAAAATAATGACAACTTTATTTATCTTCCTTGATTTTTCCAAGATATTTCTTCATTTTCTTGCTTTGATTGTGCTCAAAATATCTTCATCAATGGGGTTTGGCTATCTCCATCTCCTCTTAGCACCATGGTTAGCCTGACTTGAGTGATGGCTTGGTTTGATTGATGGATTGGCTTGATTTATGGCTTGGTTTGATTTTTAACATCATAACACTATGTATTTTATTTATGAATCAAATCCACCATTATAACTCTACTATGTTCCAAGCTCTCCAAATGAAGAACTCTAGGCTTGCTTTTATAAGCTTTGAAATGACTTGGAATGAGTTAAATCCTAATATTAGTTGGCTTAGTTAACCCCAGTAGGGTTAAAAGGTGTCAAATAGTCATGATTAGAATAGAATAAGCATGGGTGGGATATTTTCCAAAAATGAAAACTCACAAAAAGCTAATAATGCAAACCTAGGATATTTACTGATTTTTAATTTCCCCTTTTTGATAATTGTTTTAATTTCTCATGGATGAATTCAATTAGGATTTGATTAGGATTTGATTTGGATTTGATGTTAATTAATTCTTATTAGTCATTTTTAAATTTTTTAATATTTTGAATTAAATGATTTGTGCATTTATTTGATTTATTTGCATGGTTATGAAGCTAAATTTGAGACTTTAATAAATTCTTAGGCTAAATGTTCAATGGTTGGGAAGAATTGCTCTAAAGTTAGGTATGAATCCATTGGTGGCCAATTTTAGGTGTCTAGAAGAACCTCATGTTCAATAGTGTACCATTGAATGATAGTGCCCCCTATTGAGGCTTCTGGAATGTTTAGATCTGAGTTTGAAAATGAGTGGGGTCTAGATAACTCCTCCCCTAAATCTCTAATGCAAGACCCCTTGTATCCTTTTGTTGATAGCTTGATTACCTCACCTAAAATAATCAATTACCTTCCTGGTAGTTTAAATTATTCCATTATTGAACTAGAAGACCTTGATAGATCCTCCTGAGGAATATGTGGTCATCCTAACTAAAACCCCTATCCTGCATAATGTTATCTCTAACAACTTACCTCCAGACAAGCTCATAAATATTGCTAGTGAGGTTTCCCATATGTATATCTCCCTGGAAAAAGGAAATTTTGATAAATATACTTCAGATATGGACATTTTAGAAGGTTATCCCTTGACTCCCTAAGACACATCAGGAGCTAAAAATTGGATGTCTAAAGGAGGAGGGAAAAGACTTAAAATAGATTCAGGCTCTTCACTAATGGAACATGTTTTTCCTAAAGAGAAAAAAAACTAGTAAAATATTCCCTTCATAGCAACCATGACCCTTCCTTTAAAAAAAAGGTGAAGGAAAATAAAGACCTAAACTATTTCACAAGATTGTACAAAAGTGGGGGTAAGCCCCATGATCAATCTAATTGACCTCCTTCTCCCCCTTGTTGTGTATGCAAATTGTAAGTTAGAATGTGAGAGGGTTGGAATCCTCTGATAGAAAACCAATTGTGAGATAGTTTAGACATTCAAGAGATACCTCAGACTTTCTTTGCTTGCAAGAAGTTAAGGCTAATGGATCTCATTTGTCATTAGTCTTAAACTTTATCTATCCAAATGCTCCTGAGTTCTCCACTAATCATCAAAGAGGGAAAGGTAGGGCCTCTATCTTGGTCAACCTTAGTCTAAAATATTGCATTGTTGATCATGGTGTTTCCCCCTATAATAGAGCAATTTGGGCCTTGTTAGAAAGCCAAAATTAGTCTTATTGCATATGTAACATATATGCTCTTAATGACTATAGGGAGTGGTTTGATCTATGGAACTAGATGGATATAAATTTGAAAAATGTTCTATGTATTTTTGGGGGAGAATTCAACATGGTGGAAGAAAAAGAGGATAAAATTGGGGGTGACTACCAGGCCTAGAAAGGTAATGAGTTATTTTTCTAGTCCAAATTCAAAAGAATACATAGGATTGGAGACCCACTCCAAAAAGGTAAAAGCCTAAGTAGATGAATCTAGTTTACTTCATGTAATCATCAAAGCAATAATAGAAGACAATATTCTAGACTTGATATATTTTATTTGAATAGGGATTCACTCATTATGACCCTTAATAAGGATAGAAATGCGGTGATAGTGTTACCCTTTACTATGTCTAAATACCATCCTATTAAAATGGATTTCTCATTAAATTGTGAGGAAAATAATGACACCATATCCTTAAAAGTACTATATAAATTAAATGTGTCCCACCTAGCTGATAGTGTGTGTATAGAGGGTCTTCAGTCATCCTAGAACATTGACAAATTCACCAGTAACTCTAGCTCTAAAATTGATTAGTAGAATTCTTGTATGGAAACCTCCAAAAATTTTGAGAGAATTTATGTCCAACTCAAAGCTAAAAAACATAAAAAATATGTAAGGGACACTCAAGAGAAGATTATACATGCTAAAATTTCCTTGCAACTTGACCTAGCTAATGGAATACTACAGGAAGAGATTAACCTCCTAAAACATCAAATTAGATAGTCACAGCATTATATTGTTAAAGGGCATAGATCCACTCTAGACTAATTTGGATTAAGCTTGGGGATAGAGGATATAAGTTTTTCTATAGGTTTTTAAATCCAAACACATAATAAGTAAGATTGATGGCATCAAAGTAAATGACCAGATTATGCAAGATGTCACTAACATAAAATAAGATTTCTTTAAATTTTATTCTAGACTTTTCCTTTTTGATGGTTCCAGTTATCTCATTAAACAAAATAGATATAATTATGATGCTTTCATACCTAAAAAGGTGACATGATTTTAGGCTAGTTTCCTTGATGCCTGTATTGTGTTAGATGAAATTAGAACCACTACTAACTCACTTAAAGATGATAAAGTACCTAGGGTGGATGGATTCCCTACTAAATTCTATAAAGCTAATAAAGAGTGGCTGGCCAAGGACTATCTAGAGGTTTTTAATGAGGCCATTGATGTTATCACCCTTGGCCTAGACATCAAAAGAAGGGTAATAAACTCATCCATAAGTATGGTAACCTATCTTCAGTTAAAAATTAGAGACTAATTACCCTCCTCAATGTTTCTTACAAGGTTTTGGAAAAACTTTTAGTAAAAATATTATCCTCATTATTGACCTCTATTATCTCTAAAACTCAAATTGGTTTCATTGAAGGGAGATACATTTTGGATAATTTAATTACTAGTTAGGAAGGGATGTATTGGGTTAGAGACTCTAAGCAGAATGCAATAATGATCTTTCTTAACTTTGAAAAATCATAAAACATAATTGAGTGGCCTTTCATTGAGATAATGATTTGAGCCTATGGATTGTAGGATAGATTTTTTAGAATGGTCAGTGTTCTCTTCAATAATGCTTTGGCTATCATTAAAGTCAATAGGGAATTGATAGAATCACTAGACCTTCAACACTCCATTAGACAAGGATGCCCTCTTACTCCTTTGTTCTTTGATTTAGTGGCTGAAGTATTGCACTATCTCCTTAGATTCTCTAATATAGGGCCTCAATTCAAAATAATCTATTTTCCTAATAATTATTCCATTATTGATGTCTTATTTACTAATGAAACAACACTTTTTATGACTTTGGAACAAAACAAATCGTTTAAGGTGGTGGCTAGACTAGATATATATTGATTTGCTTCTGGTTGCAATGCATAAATCACATATGCTAGGCTGGAAGGAACATCCTCCTAATTGTATTTCAAATTTTGGTTATACTTAGAAAGGAACTAATTAATTTGTCAAATATTTGGGTATTCCTTTTTCTCTCGAACCTTCCTTCAAATTTATGTAGGAAAGGATTTTTGATAAAATTAACAAGAAAATTGTAACATGGTTGGGAAATTTTCTTTCCTTACTAGGAAGGACTCAAGTCTTCCAAAAGGTCCGCTCATTATATAATATCTAATACACATCATGTTGTATTTTTGGTGAGTCTCATATCAACATGCTCCATAGAATCATAAGATATTTCATATGGTCAGTTGGGAAAAGGGTAAGAAAAATCATGTTATTTTGTCACAATTTTTCTCGAAGCCCAAGAATATTTGGGGCCTAGGGTTAAAATACCTTAGGTTATAGGGTATAACACTAAAAATTAAGTGTATCATTAGAGTGTTCAAATGAAATGATCCCTAGAAGGTTTTGGTCAGAAATAATATTTTAAGAGGTTTTCCTAAAGGAAAGCCAAGCTAGAAAGGTATGAATATTGTTGATCTTTTCATTGGGCCATTTCTTATTAAAGTGGTTGGCTCACCTATATTTTCCTCTATTTAGTCTACTTGGGATGTTTTTAAACCCTTAATTACTACAAAACACATTTTTAGCTGGTTTGGGATAACTTGTCAAGGTAGATCCTAATGGTGGAATTTGTTTGCCAATAGGAGACTGCTTGCCCTCACCAAGGACTGATCTACCTTTGAATGGTATAATAAGGGGTAGAGGGATTTTAAGTACCTATTATATCATGTAATATGGGATTATTGGTCAGAGATTAAAGCTAGTTTTTAGATACCTACCACTAAGTGCAGAACTTACACTCTTTTCCAAAAAGCATTAAAGGGAAAGAATAATGTGGTTTTTATGGAAGATGAGGGTGAGTTTTGGGATAGTTTGAAGTGTAATAAAGGCCCCCATATTTGATTTTTCCACTCATATTCTATACAAAAATATTTCCTTCTTAGTTGTCCCCTACATCACCCTTAATTGTATCTAGTTTGTGTGTGATCCTCTGACTACCTGATCTTTTAGATTTGATGTGATTTGGGCTTCTTGTATGGAACCTAAGAAATATTATTTATATTGTTTTTAATATATAATAAATTGGTCATTGGTTCTATCTTGAGTAATTATGGACTTGCTAAGCCTTTTTTCTCTTTTTGCAGTGAAGTTAAAACTATTGAGCATGTTTTTTCTCCTACCCATATGTCACTAAGTTGTGGAATTATTATCTTAAGTGTTGGAATGTGGTTTTTCATTGTGAAATTGGTTGGGTGAACATTTTTTTTGGTTATGCATGTCCCAAAATTAAATTACACCCTTTCTTTCATAAATTTTGGCTTGTGTTTTCAACTAAAATTTTATGGTTTTTATGAAAGCAAAGGAACCTTGAGGTATTCTAACATAAGGCTAGGTTTCTTACTGACTTCTCAATGGAAGTCAATTTTTGTTTTATCTTTGTGTAGATATTCCTACAACTAAAATTACCACAAGATCAGCTATAACAATTTCTCAATACTGGACTCCTCAAAATCACCTCTAATTTCTTGCTTGATTATAGTGGTTATCCCAAGTTGAGCCTGCATCCATATAGGGTAGTGTCCCACTAGTCATCCATCGAGATAAAAATTATTGAACATGAGTGGGATTACATAAATATGCTTACTTTGACCAAGTAAATCACCTAATATAGGAATGGATTAAATTGACTTAATATGATAAGAATGGGATCAAAAGTTGGTTGTCAGATAATGAAAATATACTAAGAGATGTGCACAATGAAGGTCTAGAAAGTTATATAGCTAGAGAAGCTGAGGAAACCTTTTCACCTTCAACATGAAATTATACCCTAAATAATTTGATAAGACTATGATGATAGTGTCTTCTCTTTATGGATTAACTCTAATGATACAAGATCAGTATTCTTAAAAAAACTAGAAAATATTATCGAATGGGGTGGCTTGATGGATGTAGAAAACATCTTGGATTATGTGAAAATGAGCAATATGAAAAACCTACTTAAAAAAGTAAACCATTATCCCTCTCATCTAGTTTTTGGGTAGCTTTGGATGGGACCTATTGAAGATAAAGACTCAACTGAGGGACCTGATTCTAGGGATTATGAGGATGGTTATGAATTGGATGGCACTACTAGTTGGAGGGTGCAAGATGGTTAATCCCTATTCTACCACCTTTGGGGTGGCTTCTCTATGATATGATCTTTCTTTTTTTAATTATGTTTCTTTTATTGTTACTATTGCTACTTATACTTTTTATGGGCCACCTGTATGGGGCTATTTTTTTTAATGTATAATTGGTTTGTTTGTTGTGTTGATAGGGGATGCCCCATAGTTTGATACTTTTATGGTGGGAAACATGTAAAAAAAAATTGGCATCCTTGATGCTTATATTGATAATTGATTCTACAATATTAAAAAAAATCATATCAATTCCTTTTATAGTTCACAAATATCTAAAGTATATTCATAATAATTAAGTGGTTAAAATTTTAGGAATTCAATATGAAAATCTTATAGAACCAATGGTACTTACTCCTACTCCACAATAGTTTGTTGGCATATTTATTGAGCAAATTAGTAATGATTTAGTTTATTCAACTATTCAAGATCATGATTCACATTTAAAGAGGCATATTCCAAAATTAGTTTTTGCACCTACTTATGAGCATGAGCATATTTAAGTTTCTTCACTAATTTATGAGCATGAAGATATAATAGTTTCTCCATCTATTTTTTAGCATAATATGATTACACATGAGCATGATCACTTGCCTATAAAAATAAATATATCTACTCCTAATAATAACTTAGCACATAGCATAAGGTCTTTATCTAATACAACATCACAATTTATTCATAGGGCTGCTACATAGTTATAGTTTATTACATAATATCTTCCCATGCATGGGGATTGGGTTTTAGATAAATATGAGTAGTGATTCAAAAGGTTAGTTTATAACATATAGTTCTTATTCAAATTCATAGCCTTCTACACTTGTAACTTCTTCTCTTGCACAAGATATTACTTCTTATTATCAAGAAGTTGGATACACATATGATCATCATATTTATGAGATCATTGGTTGGGTAAATTATATAATTCCCTCCCAACCTCTTACTTGGGCCAATGTTGTTTATTAGCTTCCTTTTATAATACCTACTTATACATATTTTCTTTACTCTTTAATTTTGTTTGTTGTTTTTCTACACCTAATCTAATTTTAATATAGACTTTGGCTCTAACTTTCATTTGTGTGCATTTGTTCCCTTGTTTTCTTCACCTTAATTTGAATAACCCTAAACAATTACCTTATTAAGTTTTTTATGCACATTCTTTATGACAAGTAATTTGCTCATTATTTAACATTTATACTTTCATGATCACATATATCTACTTTTACATGAGGTCCCATAGCCATACTTACCATCTTTGCTACTCTCCATATATCTTGACATTAGGGGCATTTCCTTTGGGTTCATTCTTTCCATACTTTTCCTTAACATCTTATTTAGGGTTGTTTGAATATCCCCCTCCTTCCATTTTTAAAATATTTTTATTTACCTTGTTTATCAAAGATTTTTCAACTTTCAATTATGCATATTTAACTTTTAAAATATGGAAAAAAATACAAAAACATTCATAGATTCGATAAAGTATTAAAAAATCAAAATATTTGAAAAAATATAAAATCAGGACCTATAAGCATATTCTCATGTTGCTAAATTAAATATTGGCATATGTCATTTATCTTTATGTTCAGTACATAATATATTTCATTACCTATTCACTACATAATGCTTCTCAAAAGGTATATAAGTGTGAAACATGATATATTTTTATTAAACTAAGAAAATAATCATGCATAGATGAAGTTATCCTAATCAAAAATAATTGTACACAATCAATTTGGAAAAAGTCAGATCAAATAGATAATAGTTCATTATGGACCTATCCCTAAGTTCTCTAAATATATTTTTCTAAATATAACATAGTCACAGGGACCTATTATACAATTTTTTACCATAGAACAAAATGCATATTCAATTATCAAACAAATTTAAAACTAAGACATGTGTTTTAATGGTTTCAATGTTGGGCTAGAATTTTACCCAATATATTTACTCAATTGGGGGCATCTCATCATTATATACAAAAAAATTACAAGTTTTATTTATCCACAATCTACTATTCATGTTGATCTATAATGAAAATGTAACATCCCCACAAGGATTTACTAGAATAATGCAATAAAAAAAAATTACTAAACACTTATTCTTTCATTATATTACACCACAAGAATATAATTAGTGATCTTTAACATACTAAGTATATTAACATAAGTAAATATGTAATAAAAACATTTACTAATCACTAGCAATTAATCACAACTAAACAAGAAAAGTAATGATAATAAAATCTAGTCATAGCTAGTAAAATAGTATTGTCACCATTGTAAATGTATTAAAATTAATTAATTACATTTACAATAGGAATTTAGGCTCATCATAAGTACAATTATAGATATTATGCTCCATGAAACTTGAGTTACTCTAATTCAAATGTATCTCTGATAATCTAAGGTGTAGTCTCCAACTAAGTATAGTAGTTGGGGGGAGAGCATCATCTTATCACTTTTCCACACCAACCACAAACCATTGATCCCCTACACAATCCCCTCAAACAAAGAATGGCCCTCCCTCATGGATGGGTAGATAATGATAGTATGGTAATCCATAAAGATATGCTAGTACCTATGTGTTATAATATTTCTACTACTGATGTGTATCATAAATAAAATATGTGTATGCAATTAGAATTTCATGGTGCACATGAATAAATCCTAGATCAGATAATATAGATCACACTTACACTTTTTATTGGGGCACACACTTGTTAATTAGGAGCATGACCAATATGAGGATCCCTTAGACCTAATTAGGTGATCACTTGTATCATCTATCACAACACATCATGCTAGGCAAGGTTCCAAAGCCTATAGTCTAACATAATCATGCAACAACCCTAAAAGAGTCCTATGGTTTCTATATTCACTTATGATAATAAACAAGAAATTAAACTAATCTAATATCAAGAAAAGTAAACTAATCTAGTGCTCACCAAAGCTTGTGGCACAAGTAAGGGGTTGGATGCAAAGCAATCAAATACATGTATATGAAACTTCAAATATAGTAAGTATGAGTAACACCCTAATACATGGAATATGAAGAGTAATATTATTAAATCTAACACTTATGCTAATTATATCTACTAAAATAAATGAGAACAACATTAGAATATAATTACCTAAATATGAACTCGTCATGACTCAATCTCTCCCTTGGCCAATGGGGCTTCACAAGAGGTTGTTGTGGTTTGTAAGGATCAATTTGTTAGACCAAATCATTTAATACCTATCCATAAGACTAATATTCTCCAAATAAGAAACCTAAGCTAAGACTCCTCAAGTAGAATGGTGGAAGAGTAGATTTTGAATAAGCATGAGTGAATAATAACTCTTGATTGCATTGATATGAAAATGACTAAAATGACCTTATATGTATAGGAATATCTAATCCAAAAATTGCTCAAATATGTCGATTGTGCTAAGTTGACTAGGCTAACCTGACACATTATTGAGTTAATGCTTGAAGTTTGTGTTAGGTCAACCAGATGGAAATTAGGCCTAAAGAGCTAAAGTGACCCCAGACTATGCTAGGTCGACTAGGTCGACCTAGCTTACTGAATAGGTAAAAAGGGTACTAAGAAAGGGAAAGAAGGATAAAAAGAGGAAAATACTAGAGGAATGCGCAAGGAAGGAGAGATAGCTTTGGGAAAGGTTTTAGGAGCTGAATAGATAGAGAATAATATGGAAATAAGGGACAACAATCTTACAAATCACTAAAGTTATTCCCACCCCTTTCTCAATGTACCCCTTAAGGCATTCACTTAGAGAGATTGAGTCACGATGGGTTCCTATAAGATGTAAAGTGTCAGTAATTGATAAAAGTGTGAAAATATTATGGGTATACATATGCACCACTTGAAGCTCATCATGTGTCACTAAGGTGTAACAGGGGATGGTACTTCGAGAAATAAAATAAGGACACACACAACACTGATGCTAAAAAAATTTCAATATTTTAAAAAGCATAAAATAATGAAAATTAAATGATAGAAAAGTAAACTAACTAAAAAGTAAATAATTGAAAAATAAATGATTCATACCTTGACTTACCTTTATCATGGGATGTTTTTTAGTTGTGTTTTAGTTTTTATTATAGAGGGCATAGATACTACTTTGGATAAACCCAAAAATACAAAACTAAGGAGCAAAAAAAAACAAATGTAAGAAAATCCAAGATAATTGGTGTTCCATAGATAAGACGTACTTGGGAATTTGGCAACCTGGGTGACAAGTGTTATGTTAGACCAAATGACCAAGTCAAATAAAATTAAATTGGGTAACCAAAAATCCAAGGCTACTAAAGACCAAAAAAATCAAAAAATTAAACCTCAAGTAAGAAAAGGCAAACTCGCCAAATCAAATCAAGGATACATGTCAAACAAGATGGTAAAAAGAGGATTTAAAAATAAAAATGGTAAAACAACATTGATGAGTGACCAGTAAAAATTCACGTCTAAATCATTAATGGAAAAAGGGGATGCATAAAAGGGAAAAAAACATGGTTGGGTGAGTATTAATAATCTAAATCTCATTTAATAATGGAAAAAGGGTGCAAACTCAGGTGTCTATAATAGCAAAACAACAAAATCAAGATAAATGAGAAAAAGAAAGAAAAGTAGTTTAGTAAATATATAGAACATGATGAAAATGATCCATAGTTTTTCAAACATGTTGTTTTGCATCTAAAGATAGATAAAAATGAAATAAAGTAGTGTTATCATGTTTTTAAGAAATGAAGAAAAAGGAATTTAAATATGAGGGAAAATAGATTTGGAATCACAAGTTGTCTATCAAGGGGGGAAATGAAATGGGGTAGAGGGGAGAATGAAAGACAAACCAAGGTAGAGGAACTCTTTATCAAAGTCAAGACACTCAAAATTAGTTTGTCAAAACAAGAGGACTGTCGAATTTAAGGACTCTGAAGAACTTATCTTAGCTACACAAGTCTTAGGTAAACAAATGGAGTATATAAATCATCCCATGAAGGCTATATACATGAAAATTAAAATAGACCTACCTCCTCATGATGTGTTCCCTGCTCCTCAGGACCCCTTACAGAGCCATCGATCTACTGCAAATATTGGGTACTTGCATGAGAAAGTAGTACCATTATAGATTTTTTTGAAATCCCCTATTCCAATCTATTGGCCTACTACACCTTAAAGGAATTTGGCTCTATGTGAAGCTAACTATGGAGTTTAAACTTAGACAAGAGATAGGAGATGTTTTTATAATCACATCTTTTGGTGTGATTAGACTTTTAAGATTTGTATGTTGCCTTTTAGATATCATTGCCTTTTGTTTTCAAATGATTGGAGTTTAACTTTATTTTTTTTAATTCCTCCTCCACATGGATTTGGAAGACCAGAAATGGGTGCTAAAGATGACTTTGATTTAAAATCTTTTGGGACAAGGTTTCTAAGAGAGAGAAAATCAAAGAGCATGGGGTCTAAGAGTCTCATAAATCCAAGTGAAATAAAAGTGCTATCTTGATTTTGACCTTGTTTTATCCAAATGTGGAGGTGAAATAAAGGGGGAAATCAAGAGGAAAATTACACATGTAACAAATTTGAATTTCTTCAAATTTCAAAAAATGTGACAAAGGGTAAAAAGGAATACAATGATAAGCAAAGGTATGATTCCTTATCATAAGACTATGGAAAGTGAAGGAAAACATGCTAACATAGATTGTTTATAGATTCCATCTAGAAAACAAAGCAAAATCTAATGTCTAAATAACAAGGATCACAAAGAACATGAAAAGAAATGTAATTTTATGAGGAGGGTTAGGTTTTATCTATGGTCTTATTAAGCAACTCACAAAAGGAAAACCTAAGGGTTGCCTATAAGTAAAAAGTGAGGGAGCCTTTGTATAAATCACCTCACAAAGAAATACCCAAAGGATGATAAAACAACATTGAAAAGTAGTAAAAGAATGAAAAGGAAGAAATGTTAAATAAAAATAATGGTCATTTATGAGGAGGGCTAGGTTTTATCCATGGTCTTGCCAAGCAACTCATAAAAGAAAAGCCCAAGAGGATGTCCAAAAAACATTGGAAAGAAAAAGGATAATGAAAAGAAAGATAATGAAGACTATAGTGCATCAATAAACTAAAATACCAAAAAGGAGGACTAAAGTTTTGAAAATAAAATAAATGAAGACTATGGTACATCAAGAAACCAAAAGACCAAAAGAGAGGACTAAACGTTTGAAAAGGAAGGAAATTTTTGCATAGGGAGAGAACCATGCTAAAGTAACCTATAAAAAGATGTTAGATATATATATAGAGAAAGAAAGAAAAGAAGGAAAAGGATCCTACATTAATGGATATATCATTTATGAGCACATTAGAGACAAGCCTATGTGTCTTGAAAGGTTTCTTGGAGTTGAATTAGTTTTGTAGTATGTAATGGAGAATAAGAGTGGGCATCGCAAGATGCCCCAAAAGGTAAGTGGATGTAGGGATGAGCATCACAAGATGCCTCAAATTATAAAAGGACATTAAGGTGGGTATCACAAGATACCCCAAAGGCTAGATTAATGTGTGGATGGGCATTTCATGATTCCCCAATAGCTAAAAAGAGGAAGAAGAAATAGGAAAGCATAATAAAAGAGAACCCCATAGCGTGTCTAAATGAATTTAGATTATCCAAAAGATTCTAATGAGGGACATGATGCTTGAGGATGAAATTAATATAATGTTAAGTAATAAGAATAATAGAGAGAGATAAAGAACTAATTTAGGCAGATACAAAACTAAATCAGACATATAAGAAAATCAAAAAGCTAAATTGGAAAGCATAGAAGAAATAAAATAGTATAGGATCAACCTAATCAACCTAGCTAAAATACAAGGTCTAAAGATAGTACTAGGTTGACCAGGTCAATATAGCACAATGTACAAAGGTCATAAAAATCACTAGGTCGACCTAGTATAACAAACATGCTCTTTGTTTTGCCCATATCTTTAGTTCTACTCATCCATTTTACAAACCATAAAATTCATTAGATACATAATAATGCATAGAAAAATAGGGAAGAAATAATTGATAAAAATAATTATAAAAAGAATGTATCATGAAGATGAAACCAAAGTGAAGACAAATACTAAAATGAAAAGAAGCAAAAATGGAAACGTGAAGACAATCCAACCAGTGGTGGGATAGGATTCACATTAGGTTCATCAAAATGTATGAAATTAAAATTACATGGTGTGTATGAATCAATCCTAGATCAGATAAGATAGATCACACCTACACTTCCAATTGAGGCATACACTTATTAAGTACAAGCATGACCAATATGAGGATCCACTAGTCCTGATTAGGGGGTCACTTGTATCATCTCTCATAGCACATCATGTTAGGTAGGGTTTCAAAGCCTACATTATAACATAGTTTCATAACAAATATAAAATATTCCTATGGTTTCTATATTCTCTTATGATAATAAACAAGAAAGTAAACTAATCTAATAACAAGAAAACTAAACTAATCTAGTGCTCACCAAAGCTTTTGGCACAAAGTAAGGGTTAGATGCAAAGCAATAAAATACATGTATAGGTAAATTCAAATCAAGTAAGTAAGAGTAACACCCTAATTCATGGAATATGAGGAGTAATATTATATGAGCCAACACTTATGCTAATTCTATCTACTAAAAGAGAGGAAAACAAAGTTAGAATATACTTACCTGAATGTGAACCCATCATGACTCAATCTCTCCCTTGGCCAATGGGGCTTTACAAGAGGTTGTTGTGGTTTGTAAGGATCACTTTGTTAGGCCAAAGAATCTAATACCTATCCACAAGACTAACATTCTCCAAATAAGAAACCTAATCTAAGACTCCTTAAGTAGAATGGTGGAAGAGTAGATTATGAATACGCATGAGTGAATAATAACTTATGATTACATTGATATGAAAAAAACTAAAATGACCTTGTATATATAGAAGTATCTAATTTAAAAATCACTCAGACATGTTTACTATGCTAGGTTGATTGGGTTGACCTGGCACATTATCAGGGTAGTGCCTAAAGTTTGTGCTAGGTCGGCCAGATGGAAACTAGGCCTAAAGAGCTAAAGTGACCCCAAATTGTGCTAGGTCAACTAGGTTGACCTAGCTTAATAAATAGGTAAAAAGGGTACTAATAAAGAGAAATAAGGATATAAAGATTAAAATACTAGAGGAATCTATAAAGAAGGAGAGATAGCTTAGGGAAATGTTTTATGAGCGGAATGGATAGGGAATAATATGGAAATAAGGGACAACAATCCTGCAAAGCACCAAAGGTCTACCCATCCCTTTCCCAGTACACCCCTTAAGGCATGAACTCAGAGAGATTGAGTCATGAAGGGTTCTTGCAAGATGTAAAGCACCAATAATTGATAAAATGTGAAAATACTATGTGTATACAATATGATCTAGCATGATTTCACACAAACACGTAAATCACACATATGAAATGACAATTTCTATCTAACATTAATTTAGCCAAATTTTTCAAATAGATTTTAATATCAAGGATCAAACAATTTCATACACCCCACTTGATTAGATTACCTTCATTTGGAATAGGTGATGCTAACTAAGATGGTGAAGTCTATCTCACTACTTAGTTAGAACCATTAATGCTAGATTTGGTTAATATTTATAATAACCAATAGGTTCATGTAATTGTTTCCACTAGCAAGTACAACCATATAATAGTTACAAAAATAATTACTATATATACATTTAGTCTATCAAATATTTTAATGAACCTCATTTATAATATACACAATATTTATGACAATCAAGTTTATTTACCATACAGTTATAATATAATTCATTCCAAGAATATATTTTCCTTGATTAAATACTAAGCACAAAAATTATCATTTTCATAACACAAAGTTCATACCACTCATTATAACTAGAATTTATAATTTTCATAAAGGTTTACTAAACTGATTTACAAGCACTTAATTACTCATCCCAAAAATTAGGTTTACTAAACTTATTTACAAGCACTTAATTACTCATCCCAAAAATTAGGCTATGTGTGTATAGTTATAGTTCTCAACCCGTCAAGATTTCATGACTTATATGCTCAGTCACATATTATAAATATAGTCATGACACTTATTTTATAATTATAGGTTATACATGTATAAGAGGACCTAAGTTCTCTTAAACATATATTTTATATGTTTTTTATTATCTACATCCCATAGTATAGATAATTTAAAATATACTACTATTTTAATCCTCACAAGTTTTAACCTTTTTACATAATTCACTACAAGTTTATTCATAAACACAAATGTAAATTCATAAACCTTTAACATCTAGTGAAATATACAACTATATATGAATCAAATCTTATGTTTATTTATAGTCATATTTTTTATAAATGTAATTTCTTTATCCCTTTATAAACATGCACGGTTCACATAATTAACGACCTTTATACTTTAAAAAAAACCTAACTTAATGAATATACATGGTTTCCTTTGGTATTTGAACCTCATTATAACTATGTAATATTTTTTAATATATATCATATATATATTACTACTACTCAACCTTGTCTACTTACCATAAACCAAAATTATAATAACATTTTTATATAAAGAGTTCAACTTTATTCTTTAACCCAATAATCAATTACAGTCACTTATTTGAATATATGAAAGTTCCCTGTTTATGTTAATGGATTTTTCAAAGGTTATATGGTCAACTTAAAAACATAGACTTAAGTCTCAAACTTATTTATTTCCTCATACTCTCAGTTTGTATAAATTCTCCCTGATTGAAATGTTAACTAAATACCCTATTCACTATTTTGAAATAATATTTACACACAGTGTATACTTATATAAACTCTCAATTTTGTGTGATGAAAATACACCCCATATTTATATGTATGTATGTATATGTATATGTGTAAAAATTATTTCATATATAAAATACATAGTCCATAATTACATAAATATCCCCTATTTCAAAAAGACAAGAATACATAAATTCTCATGATTTAACAATAGATTTTACATAGTCCATATAATTTTCTATTTTGATTTATAAATAACTTGTTCAAACATTTACATTATTACTAGTTTGAATAACAAACACTCACAATCACCATTCATATATATATGTTAAATCCCCAAACCAACATTAAAACTAAAAGTATTCTAAAATCATAAATTGATCCTTCTCATTTTAAATCAACAAAGACTTCATACCAAATCCACATAGGCACCAGACCTATACATTACATTCATGTGCTCAATATATCGACCTACAACTATATGAGTATATAAATGTAATGGGGATTTTAAAATAAAATGAAGCCCTTATATATTATTAACCTTCTGCCAGGGTTCTATATGTTTATCATAGCAAGTTAAATAATTTAAACCCTAGTGAATGAACATAATTTTTGTTTACATTCCTAAGGAATTAGAGAGTATAGGTTTAATTATGTGGATGTTTGATCCATCTATAGGGTTAAACCTATACCTTAAATTTAAATTGCTATCAATTTAAACCCTTTTTAATAATTTTATACATAGAATTTATCCTAAGTTGAAAGAATTAGAATAACATCACCAATCTTTTCAATGCTTCCAAATTGAAACCAAAAAATGTTTTCTTCTTGCTCTACTAATTTCCTCTTCTCCTCGATCATCTCCCTTCTTCTCTATGACTCACTTCTTATCATTTGCATGCATCTACTAGTTCCTAGTTAGTAGTTAATGTATAATCCCCATTTTCACTTAACTCACTAAACTCCAAGTTAACAAACTAGAAAAATTCCCAATTCTTGTATCGAGTATTCTCTTAATTCCCTAACTATTATTTTGTATTCAACTCCTAGTTTATGTTCCAACTATGTTTCAAGCCTAAGTATAATATTTAATAAGTCCACTTTTATCATGATAACTAACACTTATAAATATCTACATAGTCCATGTATATCAACCAAGACTAGACTTAGATTTTAGGATAGATTTTTAAGATATTCAGACCCCCAAAAATATAAAATAAAGATAATTATCCATTTATAATAGACCAAACAAGTGTTACTTTCAATTTTTTATAGCTAATTATTTGCGTTCTTTACTATTGTATATAGGTTATATATGTCTTAATAATATCTTGACATATATTGATATTCTCAAATAACAATCTTAACATTATAAAATGTTATCAATCCATCTTCTAGTCTATATAAAATATTAATGATATGTTATCTATAAGATTTACATTTCCTTATTCATATGCAAACATGAATAAAATAATCATACTATAATTTTAATCACTAAGTCTACGTGTAAATACAAAATACTACAAGATTCATCCCATATAAATGTACTGACATTTAAAACGTGTAATTTATAAATTTATTGCATTTTACTTTTAAAACTACTAACTTTATCAAACCAAACACTCAAAAACCTAATGTGGTGTGTGCATGGATTTTATCAAATTCCTATATCATCCTTCACTATATCTATCTATGCCACCCTCTCTAATGATTCTCTCCCTCCATAATATTCTAAGGGATGAACTCTCTTGCATACAACTCACAATAAGAAGGTAGTTAATCAATTACATCATGATATAAATCATAAAATAATGTTATAACAAAAAATAACATAATCATTATGTACATAATTCATAAATATTCATATCATAATAATGAACTCATTAAATCTAATTAACACACATCTATCACATAATATCATATGACTTATAATTTAGTTAAAAAGTAATAAAACAAATTAACTATAATATTAATCCATAAATAAATAGGTAAATCAGTTTAGGTGAGAGAATCAAAATGTAACATCCTTCCCCCCCCCCAAAATTGGTCATCATATTTATGACACTTATTCAAACAATAGTTCTAAATGATAAATAGAAAATAAAAACATGGTATCTAGCATCAATTAAGCAAACAAACATGAAAATAGTCTATAGAACTTATCATAGTCCTCCCAAGTAGCACTATCGTTGGAGTATTAGTCCCAAAATAACTTACACTATGACACTTCTCTATTTCATAGATGAAGTTTGCAAGTGTCAATTACTCCAATCGGTTCTACCATGACCACCCCAAGATCTATAATTTGCAAAGCATTCCAATCCAACACATGTGAAGGATCAACTATATACTTCTTAAGATAACATACATGAAGATATTATGAAATATAGCTAGGATTGGTGGCAATACAAGCCTATACATTATAGGATTGACCACTTCTAAAAAATATAAGGATCTCACATATCTTGGTGAAAGTTTTTATAACTTCCCAAATTTAATTGATCTCTTTTGTGGCTTAAGTTGAAAAAATAATTTATCACCTATTACAAACTACCTAGCTATTCTCTTCATATAAGCATAGTTATTCTACCTATCATTGGCCTCAGCCAGTATATACCTAATTATTTTAACCTACTCTTCCATTTATAAAAGCATCTTAGGTCTAAATACCACCCTATCTTCCAACCTATCCCAACTGATTGGCAACTTGCACCTTCTCCCATAAATTGATTCAAATAGTGCCATCATCAAAGCAAATTTCTATGAGTTGTTGTATGCAAACTCAACCAATATAATGTATTCTTCCCATTTATATTATTGATACATTTAATACATATTAATAAGATCCTCTAACACCTAATTCACTCACTCAATTTGACTGTCAGTATTTGGGTGATATCCAATACTAAAGTTTAGTTGTGAACCCAAAGCTAAATTTAGAGTTAACCAAAATCTAAAAGTCATTCTCAAATCATGAGTTTATATGATCTTCTCTATAAAATCATGCAATCAATAAAATTCCTTTACAAACCTCCTCACAAGATTTGGTGCATCATCTATCGAATTACATGAGATAAAATGCATTGCCTTGGTTAGTTTATCAATGATAACCAAGATCATGTCATGCCTATTCCATGATAATGGTAATATTTAGATATATTCCATACTAATCACCTACCATTTACACTATGGTATGTCATGTGGATATAATAATCCATCTAGATGTATATGTTCAGATTTCACTCACTGACATTCTAGACAATGTGGCATAAAGTCCACTACATCTTTATTTATTCCCTTATAGAAATAAAGTGGTCTAAGCTCTGCCATAATATTTTTTACTCCTAGATGTCTTGAATACAGGACATTATGCATCTCTTTTAGCATTTTGCTCCTCATATTCTCTTGATTTAACACATACATCTTTTCATTATATCATGTAAGACCATCACTCTCTAAGATGTATCCTTTATACCTAGGATTTTGAGCATTCTTAGTCAAAGCTTTCTTGAATTGGTCATATAATTCATACCTTAGTGAGAACTCAATCACACAATCTCTAAAAATTTTATTAATAGTAGCCATAACTTCTATATACCTTCTACAACTCAAAGCGTCAGCATTTCATTATTCTCTTTACCTTTGATTTAATTAATATCAAAGTCATAGTCAAAGAAAAACTCTAACTAGTGAATTTGATGAGCATTCAAATTTGGTTGGGTGAAAATGTATTTGAGCCCCAATTTATCAGTCTTGAGCTCAAATGGATTTCCCAAAAAATAATGTCTCTAAACTTGCAAAGCATGGACAATTGTTTGAAGTTTAAGATCATCAAGGGTTTAATTCACCTTATAAGGCTTTAGCTTCCTTGACCCATAATCTACTACTATACTATCCTACATAAGGAATCCTCCTAATCTATCTATAGACACATATGTGATCACTCAAAATTGACCATTGGGATCAACAAACCTTAACATTGGTTCTAAATTAAGCCTTCTTTTTAATTCCTAACATGTTACTTCACACTTATCTAACTAGATGAAACTCTGATTCTTATACTACAAAGAAGTAATTAGATTAGTTATCTTAGAAAATTTTGAGATGAAGTTCTTTTAATAACCCACTAATCCCATAAAACTCCTAACTTCATGGACATTCTTTAGTGTTGGCCACTCCATAATGGCTCTTATCTTAATAAAATCAACATAAATACCATCCACTGAGATAATGTCCTAGATGTTGCACTTTCTTTTGTAAAAATGCACACTTGTACAATTTTATATATAGTTTGTGCTTTCATGGACATGACAATACCATCTCTAGATGTTGAAGATGATCTTCTTCATCCTTAGAGTATATAAGAATGTAATCTAAAAATACCAAAATAAAATGATCTAAGTAATATCTGAATGTACTATTCATGAGATTCATGAATGTTGCAAGTGCATTCATGAACCCAAATAGTAACACGGTGAACTCATAATGCCCATAGCAAGTTCTAAATGCCACTTTAAAATATATTCATATTTTATCCTTAATTGATGATATCCATATCTAAGATCAATCTTAGAAAAGATTGTTGCTCCTCATATTTGATCAAAAAGATCATCTATTCAAGGTAGTTGAAACCTATTCTTAATGGTTACTTTATTCAACATTCTACAATCAATTCAAAGTTAAAGAGTGTCATCTTTCTTCTCAATGAAGACAACTAGTGCACCTCATGGTGACACAGTTAGTCTATTCAACCCTTTAGATAATAATCCCTAAATTTAGGCCTTTGATTCTACTATTTCAGTGGTTGTCATTCTATATGGAACCTTAGATTGAGGTTCTGATCCTGGTTTGATATCAATTGAGAAATCAAATTCTCATTTAGGAGGCAATCTTAGAAATTCTTCTAGAAAGACATCATGAAAATTCCTAAAGAAAGGATAATCTTTAATTGTTGGTTCCTTGTTTCCTCCATTTCATTTATCTTAATGACAAACGAAATGGCATCCTTTACCTTGGGCCTTCCTGAGTTGCATTTCAAAAATCAGCCTAAGCCTTAACTCCATTTTTCACCCTGAATTAGTATTTGATTTCTAGAATCATCAAGATACTCAACCCTTTTTATATAATAGTCTACCTTGGTTGTATTATTCATAAAATAGTTGACACCTAAGATCACATCATACGATCCTAGAGGTGATACATAAATATCCAGAACCTTTATGAATTTTGGAAACCTGATTTTTACTTTAACTAAGCACTTGTCAACCTAGACTTTAGAGTCATTCCCATATTATACTGACCATGCATTTGCCATTACACCAGCTTTTATAGATAATTTTTTTAGAATTATAAGTGCTATAAAACATTCCATAGCCCCTATATCTATCAAAATGGAAACTTGATGTTCAAAAAAATACTAACAGTTCTATGGTTGAAGCTTGGAATTTAGATTTTCAATTAACAACTACCACATGAATACATTGTTGAAAATTTCCTTGTTAAGGGGTAGCACCTTTGTTCCTTAACTTACCCTAGGCACATTCATGTATAAAATGGTCACCTTTATAGATGAATCAACCTCCTAGTGGTCCATTCCTATCAAATTATTATTTTCCCTTGAAAATGACCTTGGATCCATTACCCAATTTCTTGATACCTGTACCACTGTTGAATCTATTATTTTGATTCTTAAATTGACTTTTGGAGTCTCCACTCCTCTACTTCTAGTTCCTCTTATTAAAATTTGGCTTTGAACTTCTAAACTTTTTATTAAACTTGTCCTTGACTTGAGCAAGAGATTTCAACTTTTACTCTTGCTTGACTACTTTCTCAAAGACTTGGTCCATGGTAGATGGTCTATGAATGTCCACCTCTCCACCAATATAGGGTTTTAATCTTATGATATTCTTATTTTGAACCTCTCATCAACCTAATATTGAGGTACATATTTTAGAATTTTGGTTGTATTATTCCCAATACTCATTCACCGACAAGTTTGTTTGCTTCAAATTCTAAAAATCCATAAGCTTTTGATCAAAATAAAATTTTGGAAGCCACTATGATCTAAATAGTTTCAAAAATTTATCTTAGGTAGTGGTGGTCAAGTTTAGATTCATTTTCAACTTCTTGTTGGCCCACCACATAGTTGCTTCTCTAGCCAACTAATAAGCTCCCCAAATAAATTTTGTGACCTTAAAGTAGTTTCTAATCTTTAAATACTTCTCTATTTCATTCAACCATGCTTTAGATCCATCTCCTATAATGGTTCCATCAAACTTAGGTGGATTAACCTTTTTCATATCCCTTTCTAATTCTACGGCTACACATGCTCTCACATCTTGGTGCACTTTCTCTTGTCTCTACTCTTGATGGATTTCTTGCTCAGTAGGATGTTCTTCATGCTCATCCTATTGGACCTCTTCCTCATGTCCATGAATTTCCTATTCTATGGCTATAACTCTATCCCTAGTCTTCATGGTCACAATAATCTGATCTAACTTTGTTGTTTGTTTAGTGGTAATTGGTTAGGATCAAATGGAGGGTTATTATCATTGACATTTGAAGGACCCTCAAATGATTTTCACTCATACTATTCTCTTTTTTTGTACCATAATAATACAAAAAAATTAGTTAACTCATTAAGTCCTAGAGTTTGAGCTATAGCTTTAATACCATAATGTAACATCCTCATAGGGATTTACTAGAATAATGCATTAAAAAAATTAAATTATTTAATAAACACGTATTCTTTAATTATATTACACCATGATAATACAATTAGTGATCTTCAACATACTACATATATTAACATAAGTAAACATATAACAACAACATTTACTAATCACTAGCAATTAATCACAACTGGACAAGGAAAGTAATCATAATAAAATCTAGTCATGGATAGTATAATAGTATTATCACCACTGTAAATATATTAAAATTAATTAATTACATTTATAATAGGCATGTAGCCTCACCATAAGTACAATGATAGCCACTATTCTCCATGAAGCTCAAGTTACTCTAACTCAATTATAGCTCTAATAATCTCAAGTGTAGTCTCCAAGTAAGGTGGGAAAAGAGCATCATCGCAGCTCTTTTCCACACTAACCATGAACCATTGATCCCCTGCATAATCCCCTCAAGTATGGAATGGCCTTTCCTTCATATATGGGTAGATAGTGATGGTGCAAGAATCTAGAGAGACATGCTAGTACCCATGTACTGTAAAAGTTCTACTACATGATGTGTATCATAAATAAAATATAATCTGACATGATATCACACAAACACATAAATCATATGTATAAAATGATAATGTCTATCTAACATTACTTTGGCCAAAAATTTGAAATAGTTATTAATCTTTAGGATCAGTGAATTTCATACACACCACTTGATTGGATTACCTTCATCTGGCATAAGTGATGCTAACTAAGATGGTGAAATCCATCTCACTACTTAGTTACAACCATTAATGCTATATTTGGTTAAAATTTATAATAACCAATAGGTTCATGTATTTTTTTCTACTAGTAAGTACACCCATATACTAGTTATGAAAATAATTACTATATATATATATATATATATTTAGTCTATCAAACATATGAATGAAACTCATTTATATACACAATATTTATGAAAATCAAGTTTATTTACCATATAATTATAATACAAGTCATTCAAAGATTCCATTTTCCTTGAGTAAATGCTAAGCACAAAAATTATCATTTTCATTACATAAAGTTCATACCACTCATTATACCTAGCATTCATAATTTACATAAAGATTTACTAAACTCATTTACAAACACTTAATTACTCATCCTAGAAATTAGGCTACTTGAGTATAGTTATAGTTCTAAATCCATTAGGATTTCATGACTTATATGCTCAATAACATACTATAAATATAATCACATAACTTATTTTATAAATATAGGCTATAGACGTATAGGAGGACCTAGGTTCTCTCATATATACATTTCATATATTTTATATGTTCTTTATTATCTACATCTCATAGTATAGATAATTTAAAACATACTACTATTTTTGTCCTCACAATTTATAACCTTTTTACATAATTCACTACAGGTTTATTCATAACCAAAATGTAAATTCATAAACCTTTAATATTTGGTGAAATATATAATTTTATATGAATCAAATTTGATGTTTATTTACAGCCATACTTTTTATAAATGTAATTACTTTGTTCCTTTATAAACATGCACAATTCACTTGATTAGCAACCTCTATACTTAAACAAAAACCTACCTTAATGAATATACATGGTTACCTTTGGTATTTGAACCTCATTATAATCTATTTAATAGTTTATATATATATGTATGTATATATATATATATATATATATATGTATATATATATATATACATATATATATATATGTATATATATATATATATACATATATACATATATATATATATACATATATATATATATATATGTATTACTATTACTATTACTATTACTATTACTATTACTACTACTACTACTACTCGACCCTATCGACTTACCATAAACCAAAATTATTATAATAATTTTTTATCAAGAGTTCAACTTTATTATTTAACCCAATAATCAACTACAGTCACTTATTTGAATATATGAAAGTCCCTTGTATATGTTAATGGATTTTTTAAAGGTTATAGAGTCGACTTAAAAACACAGACTTAAGTCTCAAACTTATATTATTTCCCCATACTCTGTGTTCATATAAATTCTCCTTGATTGAAATGTTAAGCAAATACCTTATTCATTGTTTTGAAATAATATTTACACGGTGTAGACTTATATATACTCTCAATTTTGTATGATAAAAATACACCCAATATTTATGTGTGTGTATACATTATTTCATATAAAAAATACAAAGTCCATAATTACATAAATATCCCCTATTTCAAAAAGACAATAATACATAGTCTTATATAAATTCTCATGATTTAAAAATAGAGTTTACACAGTCCATATAATTTGTTGTTTCAATTTATAAATAACTTGTCCAAACATTTACATTATTATCAATTTGAATAACAAACACTGACAGTCACCCTTCATAAAATGAGAAGGATCAATTTATGATTTCAAAGTTATTTTAGTTGTAAAGTTGGTTTGGGTATATATATATATATATATATATATATATATATATATATATATATATATATATATATATATATATATATACCCAAACCAACTTTAAAACTAAAATTACTTTGAAATCATAAATTGATCCTTCTCATTTTAAATTGACACAGACTTCATATCAAATCAACATAGGCACCAGACCTATACATTAAATTCATATGCTCAGTTTATCAAACTATGACTATTTGAGTATATAAATGTAATGAAGATTTTAAAACAAAATGCAGTCCTTATATATTATCAACCTTCTACCAGGGTTCTATATGTTTATCATAGCAAGTTAAATACTTTAAACCTTATCAAAAAAACATAGTTTTTGTTTAAATTCCTAAGGAATTAGAGAGTATCCGTTTAGTGATGAAGATGGACAATCCATAAATAGGGATTGTCATGTACCTTACATTTAAATTACTATCAATTTAAACCCCTACATAACAATTTTATACACAAAATTTTTCTTGAGTTAAAAAAATAATAATAGCATCACCAACCTTTTCAACGCTTCCAAATTAAAACCTAAAATCCTTTTTTATTTATTTTCTCATTTCCTCTTCTTCTCAACCATGTCCCTTATTCTATGGCTTGTTTCTTATCAAAAAAAAATATGTCAATCCTAAACCATTTAGAATTTGCATGCATTTGCTAGCTCCTAGTTAGTAGTTCATGCATAATCCCCATTTTCACTTAACTCGCTAAGCTCCCAATTAACAAATCATAAAAATACCTAATTCCTATATCAATTCTTCTATTATTCCCTAATTATTATTATTTTTATTAAAATCCTACTTTGTATGCCAATTATGTTTCAAACTCAAGTATAATATTCAATAAGTCCACTTTTATTATGATAACTAACACATATAAATCTCTACGTATTCCAGACTTAGATTTTAGGATAGATTTTTAAAATATTCAAACCCAAAAAAATATATAATAAATATAATTATCCCTTTTATAATATACCAAACAAGTATTACTTTCAATTATGTCTAGCTAATTGTTTGGGATCTTTACTATTTTATATAGGCTATATATTTATTTATAATATCTTGATATATATTGATATTCTTGAATATCAATATTAGTAAGATTAACACTCTAAAACTTTATCAAGACATTTTATATTCTATATAAAATAGTAATTAGATGTTATTTATAATATTTATGTTTCCTTATTCATACACAAACATGAATAAAATAATCTTATATAATCATACTATAATTTTAAGCACTAAGTCTACATGTTAATACAAAATACAAACACCTACAAGATTTATCCCATATAAAAGTACTAACATTTAAAACATGCAATTTATAATATCTATTGAAATTTACTTTCAAAATGTACTAACTCTATAAAACCAAACACACAATGCATAATATATTTTAAAAAATTAATATGGTGTGTGCATGGGTATTATTAAATTCCTATGTCATCATTCACTATCTCTATCTGCACCACCCTCTTTGATGATGCTCTCCCTCCATCATGTTCTGAGGGATGAACTCTCCTACATATAACTCATGATAAGAAGGTAGTTATTCAATTACATCATAATATAAATCATAAAACAATGTTATAACAAGAAGTAACATAATCTTTATGTACATAATTCATAATTAGTCATCTCATAATAATGAACTCATGAAATCTAAGTAACACACATATGTCCCATAATAGCATATGATTTATTTAAAAAGCAACAAAACAAATTAAATATAATATTAATCCATGGATATATAGGTAAATCAGTTTAGGTGAGAGAATTGGGATGTAATAGAAAATAAATGTCTTATTCTTCATTCATACTTTACATGTGTCATGACGAATATGTTATTTGATAACATGAACATAAATACATATGATCCAAATATTATAGCTTAATTTTCTTTATATTCCTTCTTTATTACATAACATCATACATATATGACATCATCATTCCATGTGTGTGTGGCCTTTGGCCTTCTATGTTTGTACAATATTTACATGTCCCTTGTATTTAGCCTTTGGGCCTTATGTGTGATAGTTATGAAAAATTTATAACTCTATGTGACATTTTACATGTCCCTTGTATGTGGAATTTGGTCCTTCTTGTGTGATATTGTGTAACTTTTCTTACATGTTCATTATTGGATAATATGGTAACATAGTTATTAGCTTACACTACTATGTATCTATTACATATAACTATGGTTCTATGATACATATCATGCACATAATTTTCATGTGTTTCAATGCTTAATTTTTCACAAATGATATGTTTACAATAAATTTTCAACACTTATAATTTATTTACATGCTTCATACACCACTTCAATTTTATATTCAAATTACATTATGTAATGCAATATACTAGCTTTGCATATGTTTCAATATTACATCTCTAAGATTCCAATACAATGCAAGTATGAAAAATATTAATATATGATTATATATTTTACAAATTATCTCAATTTTTATTTTGAGACAATTTATTTTTATGTAATTTCCTTCATCTCAAAATTGGGGCATCATAATGAGCTTATCTCCAAGCTTTGATAAGCAGTAGATTTCAGATTTGATATTTTACAATATGAAAAAATCATAAATTTATAATTAAAGGGGAATTTGGATTAATTAATCACTCCACTATTACATATATTTGATCTCATATACACTTGTGTAAATACATTTACAAGATCTCAAGAAAAATCAAAATATCAAATTGGCTCTCTATACATTATAAGGGGCATGATATGCATTTATGACCAAGCTACTACTTTGAAAATTTTATATTTCTCTTTTTCAAAGGTCAAAGAAGTTAAAATTTGAATATATATACATCATATTTGTGTGATTATTCTTTTACAAGTGGGACACATTTAAAATTAGTGGTGTTCCACATCTTGGTTGCGCTTTAGTGATCCATTGATGTAGAGTATCACAGTGCAAATTTAGGTATAAATGTATTTAAGTATTTCTAGATTGTAATTATAGTTTTATTAGGATGTGATAGGTATTTAATGTAAAATATATTTGTTTTATATTCATTATGATTCTTTAAGTTTATTCATTTATAGGCCTTTTTGGTTTTCCCACCAAAAACCTTGATTTTAAAAATTTGAATCTTTTAACTAGCTTTAAGAGGTATTTAGAGTCTTGGTTGAAAAAAAATTATGGAATAATGTTTTATAATGACCCTATAAGGTCCTAATAAGGTGTATTATTATTTTTCCACGTTCACATGATGTCAAATAATAATTTAATCTAAGAATGGCATTTATAACTACCACTCCTACGTGGGAGATCAAAAGAAAAAGAGAGTTAAGTAGTATGTTAGCATAATAAAAGGTGGTGAATTTGAAGGAAGAGTTAGAGTGAGTATTATGATGATTATAATATATTATATTTTTAAATTATATCCTCAATAAAGGAACAAAAAATATCGATATTTCAACAAGAACCTTGCCTACTTTAAAATTATGTATATGCTTATGATTTAAGAAATATACAAATAAGTACAAGAATGTTTTTTGACATATTGATTTTGAGATATTTAGATCATATTTATGTGATTAATATTTATTTTTTATTACTATAATTATATTTTATTTTTTTCAATTTTATATAGGTTATTAGTTATACTATACGAGATTGCAAGAGCTCTATTTTTAGCTCAGTCTAGGTGAAAGAGAACAAGGTAGAGGAAACTTTTGAAAGTTCACTCAAGTATAAATGATATTTTAAAGTGTTATTAAGTATTAATTTTATTAAATTAACTAATATTTATGATCATGAGATATTTTATCAATAATATTCAATTCAAGGCCTCCCTGATAAGTGCACACAGTCAAATTAGGAGCAATTATGTGTTGATACAGTCTTGAAAATAGAGGTAATAAAGTTTCTTGGATTTTTCATAATGGTTACTTGGTTTATATAATATTTATGTCATTAAAAATAATATTTAACTTTCATGATTATCATTAATATGTTCATGAAAGTAAGAGTGATTCAATTTTTATTAAACCTCCACACACAGTCAAGAAAGGTAACATAAAATTATGTTTCAAAGCCTATAAGAACCCTTTATAGGTTATTCAAGGAAAAATAATGGATGTATAATATTATTTAAGTTTATTTAAACCTTAATTATCCATTATATTATATTTAATATAAGCAATACTCAAATTATTCTATTTTTATCCCTCTCAGCCTTGCACAAGCCTATATAAGCCTAGACTAGGGTTTCAATTTAAAATATTACATAACTTTTGTTTAAACCAAAAAAATACTAAAAATTTTTAATATAAGGTTTTTTAATTTCATATAAATTATGGATGAGTTTTTAGGTTAGTACATTATCATACTATATAAATTACAAGCTTATGTGTTTGACTAGGCCTTGGAGAAACCTAATTAGAAGAAGGATGTGTTCAGTTAGGTAGGTTGCATTGATATTTTAGCCATAAAATTTTATTTGACATAAAAAAGGATAAATTCTATCCAAATATGTTTTTATATAATAATTAACCCATTTATATTGGTCAAACCAATTGGATTTGCATAAAAATGGGGCTACAAGGATTGAACCTTCAAGACAAGAAAAGTGTATTGTATCAAGAGTTTTTGTTTTAGGTTTTGGATATTGGTTTGTACTTTAAAGGGAGTTTAAAAATTTATATTAATTACTATAATATATATTTTGATAATTCTATAACCATGAATCTTTGAATGAGGCCTTTAGGTCTATGATGTTACCTAAAGAATAAAAAAGATTAAAAGAAGAAGGGAGAGTATATAGATGAAATATGTGAAGGAGATAATTATGGTGATTATATGGATAATTAAAATTTATGTATGATATTTTTTAACCACATGAATAATGACTAGCCACAATTAAGGAGATTTATGATCCTAGAAAGCTAGATTTATAAAGAGGATTCAAAAAGAAAGCAAGTACCTATAAATTGAAGACAATTTAGAGATCATTGAAGGAATTAAAGTGAAAAATCATGTCCAAGGTAATGAATAAAATAATTTTGTGTTAATATTATTTAATCATCCATGTACTAGTTCCCACTATTTATTTTTAGGTTAGCAAGTGAGGTGTGTGACAGCTCAATGACACTCAATGTTTTGGTTACACTTTAGTGACCCACTTTATTGGTTGCCTTATTTTAAATAATTATATATTACTATATGAGGGTTATATCATACAACATTTCAAACTCAATCATCTTCAATTATTATTCAAATGGAAACTTGATCACTCTCAATTTTCCACATGTTCAAAAATTCTCCACATACCTCAACAAGGAGCATGCACACCTCCATGACAAAGACAAAGTGTGTATATACACTTAGGTTTATATTTAATTTACTCTATTTATATTATGAATCACTAAAATAATGAGGGAAGGTGAATTTAGACACTAAAGTTTAATCAATAAATGCTTGACAATGCTTATCCTTGACATCCTACCTTGCTTAGCCAATTCACCATTCCTATAACCTGCAATCTCTACAAAATATCCAGTCTTATAATTACAAATAACATCTTCTAAAATTATCTATTTTTTCCTATTAATCCATATTCAATAAATACTTTATCGTCACTCTTGTTTCAAAATCCTTTATCCTTTTAGGATAAGTCCACACTAGGTAGATACTGGTGTATTTTGCACCTATCTTATAGTGTAGAATTGTTTCATGTGATATAATGTATATATTTAAAATATTACATGCTTCCCAATGTCCTTATTTCACATATCAATAATTAAATTATCATAAACATTAGAAAAAAATCTCTATAAAAATGCATCAAGGTTCGTACTTGAAATGATGTAGCACTCTCTTACAAGGCACCTGACATTCTGATTTCAAAAGCATCTATTTTTTGAGTAAATATCCCTATTGCAATTTTTCTATAATTTTACAATCTTTATCCAAGTCTAACATTATTTATTTTAGGTTGATTTTGTCCCTTTTAAATAATTCTAATCAAATTTTATATTTTCATTCATAAGATCTTCCATAAATGGATAACTACATTAGTCTAAGGCCCTTTAGGCTATGTAGGCAACACTCAATCAATAAGGTCTTTATGTAGTATATCTCAACCATGCCCACTTTCCCCATTTTTTCACCTTTTACATTTGATCGCCTTTTGTGTGCTTGTGGAGGATTAAGATTCTAATTTTACATATCGTTCACACATGACCTTAGGCTCTAATAGAGATAAGTTTCATATAATTTTTTGTGAATAAACCCATTTTTTTAGATATAGTGCATATCCTAATAGGATAAAGTCTTAGTAGACAAACAACAATGTACTACACTCTTGTCTACCTCCTACGAACTTGTCCTAGTAGATAGACAGCCATATTTTTCTAATATATCTATGTTTTAAATTATTTTTAGATAATCATAGTTCATATAAATTATATATATTCTAAAATAAATCATTTTCAAGGACAATTTTCTAACCTTAACCCTAGTTTTTATTTTTAGAAAATTTACTAATTTTTTAAATTTTATGGATCTATTTATTTTAATTTTTTCTACTATATATCATCCTAGATCAGATTATAATAACATATATTTCCATTTATAATTAATTTTAATTCATAGTTAATTCTAGTGTAAACACTTATTTTCCTATAAAATGAGTACATATGAAAGGCATATGCCCCAAAAATCTATCTCAATTGGTATGCAATGGGCTATGATCAGCCTACAACTATCTTATCTCTAAATATCTAGACTCGAAGAAGGTTAATCAAATAGATCCCAATGATACTTAATGATTCAAGATATGACCAAATGGATTCACATAACTAGAAGAGCAGCACCTAAAACACAATATCAAAGGAAAGAGTTCCAAATCTTTCAGGCCAATAACACAATGAAATAGCTCTAACTAGATCTATGTTTATAAGTATTCTAATATTAAAAATAATCAATGTAAATAAGGGATAATGTTTATAAACATATCAAAATGGTAAGGAACCATAGTATGAAAATGTGTATGAAGGTTACCTAAAGTGGATAGATGAAAATTTTAATCAATTTTATAGCCACACTAAGTATACGTATAGAGAGATCTTAAATAAGGATATATGCATTTATTAACTAGTCAATTAGGAAACTTATATATAATAAATGAAATATTTAGGGTTGTAATATATTTACCTTGAAGAGGACCCATCAATCCTCAATCTCCCCCTTGTCTAATGGTGATTTACAAGAGATTGTTGTGGTTGTCAATATCTCAAAGATTAAATCAAGATCTTGGCTAAAAAGACTTCTCCTAATGAATCTCCAAGACTCCACAAGACAAACTTTCCTTCAAGATAATATCTTAATTAATAACTCCTCCAATTATATATCTAGGGTAAAAGTATGAGCATAGTAATAAGAAATAAATTTCTCCCTATTAGAATGAAATGTTGACTTGTATTTATAGTGGTCAATAGCCCTAACCCATCCTAAAATTTAAGTCGATGCCATCGATAGCCACAATGTAGTTCAAAATGGGTTAACATACCTTAAAATACATTGGCTAGGATAATATACTTATCAATATCACATTAACACATTTAACACTACATCAATCAAATTGATGTAGTAAATAAGGGATAGGTTTCAAATAAGACTACGTCATATTTGGCTAACATAGTAGGAAATATATGTCATGATATAGCTCAAGGATGTAAGATGGAAGGAGATAAATTGGGGGATCAAGTTCAAGGAATATATAATAGATATAGGAATGATAGATAAGCTAAAATATCTCTCACAAAGCACCAAATTCTTACCCACCCCTTTCTTGATGCACTTTTTAAGATATGCACTCAAGGAGATTGAAGTTCAATAGGTTGTTGCAATAAAAACTGTCATTAAATGATAAAAGTGAAAATTATTATGTGTATACATATACCCCATCCAAAATTCATCATGTGTCATAATAGTGTAACATGGGATGGTTCTTTAGGAAATAACATAACATCATAGTAACTAATCTAACTCAAAATAAAATAATGAAATGAATGTTGTAAGTAAATGTTGATATTAATACTTGAAAAACACCATACACATATCTTTACTTACCTTTATCATCGAATGGATACATGCTAAAATCATAATATTGATTGTGGATGGCACAATATTTGATTTGGAAAAAACTTAGGGATACAAGGCTAAAGGTATAATCAAAGCAAATAATCATAGGAAAACCAAAGTAAAATGAAAAATTTGTCAAAATTTGAATAATCACTTGGAAGATTAGAAAGTCAAGAGGATAAAGGATAGATTAAAATAAAAAAACCAAGAAAAATTAATAATGATAAAATGGTAATATCATGTAGCTAAACATCCAAGGATACTAAATGACCAAAAGACCTAAAAATGTATCCAAAGTAAGAAAATTAAAAATCTGAATCAAACCACAGACACATGAAACTGAATAATGAAACCATTATCAATCTGAGCCAAGTAATAATACATAAAAATATGGAAAAACATGAAATGATTAATGTTGGTAGCATCTATCAAAGAGAAGTAACAATCCATACTCAATCAAAAGATGTAAAAATTATGTATATGGGATAAATAAGACCAAATGGTTTGTAAAAAAGTGAATTGAAAACTCAAGATCTAAAAAACTAAGAGAGATCTGACAAAGATAACACAATAACTAAGAGATCATCTCACTAAAACTCAAAAAAATTGTTTCTATGCTAATTATGGATCAACTAAACCATCATATTATGATCATGTCAAAAAGAAAGGGAGAATGGGAGGTACAAAAAGTGGGAGTAGATGTTGAATTAAAACCTACCTATCAAGGGGGGAATGAAATGGGTGGTGGGGTAAAGATGGTGGCACCAAGGTGAGAACATAATATTTACTAGAAATAATACTCTCAAATAAAGTAATAAATACTAAGATACTTTTGATGTCAATTACTCGAGAGAACCATTCTTAACAACTTAAGTTTGGACTAGCTACTAAAGCATATATATCAGCTGATGAAGTCTAGTATGCATGAAAAATAAAATGGACCTACCTTCCCATAGCATGTTCCCCATTCCTTAGAACACCTTAAAGAGTCATTGGTATACTATAAATATTGGTTACTTGTGTGAGAAAGTAGGTAGAACTAAATAGTATGAGATAATGAGGCATCCTACCCCAGGCTACTAGCTTATTGTACCATAATGGACCTCATCTCTATCATGAGGCCAACTCTAGAGTTTGAGCTTTGACTATCATAAGAGGTGTGTCTAATATAGATCATGTCTTTTAATGTGATCTAAATTTTAAGAGTGTATTTTTACTTTTGTTCATTACATTTTTATTTTATGATATGGCTTTTAAATTTTGTAGGTTTTTATATTCCTCCTGTATATGGATTCATAAAACCAAGCATGGGTGATAAAGATGACTATCACAAGAGATCTTACACTATGTATCTAGAGAAGATAACCTAATGACTATGAAGTCTAGGACTCCTAGAATTACACATGAGAAAAGAGTACAATCTCAAAATTGACTATGGTGTGCCCAAAGTGATGTGGAATAAGGGGAATGAAGGAATTGAGCATTGAATGATTGAGTTGTTCCAAATCACAAAAATGTTAAAAGGAATTTGGTAAAATGATGGGTAGGCATGAATCATCATCATATGAAATTATATATGTGAATAAATACATAAGTGTAAACTATTAGAGTTTTACCACAGAGGAATATAACTGATTTTAAGTATATAAAAACATAACTCTCGAGCATTGCCTTATCTTTTAGGGAAGACATTTATCTAAGGTTAGGATCAAAAGTGATATTTAAAAAGACTAAAATGATGGGTATTTATGAGGAAGGCCTAGGCCTAGCTAAGGTGTTATTATGAAACTCACAAATGAAAAACTAAGTGATGTAAAAAAATAAGATATCAAATGACCAAAGATATGAATCAATGCTTATGTTTAAGAAAACCCATAGGTGTGTAAATAACTGATGTTGATACTATGTTTCATAAAAGAGGGTCTACCTAAAACCTATAATAAATGTTATATCCATAGTATATGTATAAAATTAATTGAAATCATGTAATTAAGAGCAGACTAGAAATGGAAGAGATTAATACATAAAGTAAAACTAAGGAGGAACATAGAATTAAACAAAATATTTGTTCAAAAACTTAGGGTTAGTTAGTTCTTTGAAGACATGTCCTTCATTGGTTTACAATCTAAATGTATTTAGTCCTAGAATGTCTTTGACTAAGTAAGTACCCCATCACTTTTGGGTGTACTTTCCCTCTTTGTCATGGGTGTAATCTAGCTTAAGTACTAAGTCACCAATATTGAAAGTATGGATTTTGACTTTTTGGTTATGTTTTCTAACAATTTGAGCTTTGTATTGATGATTATGTTGTAAATCACCCATACATCACTCATCAAGGAGATATAAAGTGGGAAGATGGGCTTCATAAATCTCATCATTAGGGATGATTCCAATAAGATAAATTTTAATGCAAGTAAATTTAAATTATAATGATAAGATGGCTTTAGAGTCATAGACTAAAGATAAAGGAGTTTCCCTATTAGTAGTATGAATGTTATTATGATAAGCCCTAAATGTGAGATAAATCTTGAGATTCCATTCAAATCGAGAATCCCTAATAGTTTTTTATAATATTTTTTCATTGGCTTCAACTTGACCATTACATTGAGGGTGATAAGGTGTGGAAAACTTGTGCATGAATTTTAATTTGGAACATATTTATTTCTAAAATTCCTCCTGTTGTCAGATTGATAGTGTGAGGAATGAAAAAATAGTAAATGATTTGATTAAGGATGAATTTGTAAATAGTAATGTCAATTAAATTTACAAGTGGCACAACTTTAACCCACCTAGTAAAGTATTTGATGGTGGTAATGATAAAGACATGACCATCTTGTGATATAGGTAATTCTCCAATGAGATATATTCCCCACATATAAAATGGCTAAGGAGACTCCAAGGTTTTAAAAGTAGCTGAAGGAGATTGAATGAGATCATCATGAAGCTGAAAAGGACTACACTTTTTATTGAATGTGATAGAATATTTTTCAAGAGTAGGCCAAAAATATCCCATGCATAGGCATTTATAAGTTGTATTGTATCCACTATAGTGAACACCAAAAATTCCCCCATGGTCTTGCTCAAGTAGAGAAAGAAATTCATCTTAAATAATATAATAAAGTAAATTACCTTTGACATTATGATAATAAAGGATAATGTGTCTAAATATGTCAAGTTTACTTGTGAAGTTAGGTATTTTTACAAAAATCAACCTCTAGAAGATAGGTATGATGTTCAATAAATAATATGATGTCTTTATACCATAGTCTTTTCCAATTAGTGGTATCCTTGATGTGGTAGATAAGAGAATCATCCTTGGATTATAGACTAAAAGGTGACTTCCTCATGTGAATAATAAATTATGAATCATTAATTACTTGATGAGGGTGAAAAAGAGAGGCTAACAAAGCAAGAGAATTATCTACAACATTTTGTTCTTATGGCATTGCTTCAATGGTAAAAAATGTAAATTATTTTTGAAGAGTGGAGGAAATTTAGTGATATACAATAATATTTTCACTTTTTCATTGATATTCACCATTGATTTGATGGCATATAATTTTTGAATATCTTAAGACATGTAAGTATGGGATGTCTAAGTCAATGGTTAATTGCATCCCTAATATGAGGGTTTCGTATTCATCCATGTTATTAGCAACTTTGAAGTTTAATAAAAAATAAAAAAGAATGATTTTACATTAGGATCAATTAGGACACATCCTACGCCATCTCCTTAACTATATTTGTATCCATCAAAGATAAGTGTCCAAGTATCTTTGTGTGCTTCGATTATTACTTGTAGTGGTTATTCTATGATGACTTTGGGTTTAGGTTTAGAGTTGGAAAACTTAGGTTCTTTGATATTTTATAACTTGAGATCAATGGTTAAATTTGAAAAATAATATTTAAGAGATATATCTTTGTTAAAACCTTTGATTTAAAATATTTCTTCATCAGGAAGAGTGTATTGAAAATTACTAATAGCAAGTGTAGGTGTGACAACAAGTTGATCAGTGATCTTTTGGCCTTTGAATAGTTTTTTAATGATAATTATTAATTTAAATTCAATTAAGAGTATCATCCATTTTCCAATTCTATATCTAGGTAAGAAAGCTTTGGATAAGTGTCAAATGGGATCAGAATGGACAATGACATAACTAGTCTGATAAATCATACAGTGCCAAAACTTTTTAGCTAAAAATTATATGGTGAGATAATAACATCCCACTTTTATGTAACAGGTCTCATAGTCTTTTAAGGCATGACTAATGTAATATATGGCGTATTCTCTATCGAATTCATCATGTTGAACTATCATTTCCTTGAATTACATGGGGGTATATGAGGTGTACAAGATGAGTGGGTGATCATTGGAAGGTAGTCAAAGAGTGGGAGGATGAAGTACTAATTATTACATGTGATCAAAATATATTTTACATGTATCTGTCCATTCAAGGGTAACACCTTTCTTAAGGAGTGAATTAAAAAAATATCTATAATAATCCATCTTGGGGATTAATCACCAAATTTATTCAAATTTCCAAAGATGGGTACTAATACACCCTTAACCTATGGCATGTCTAGGGATATGTGTGGCCAACTTGTAGCTTACATACCTCTTATATTATCTTGTCACATCTCTCTATGTTCTTAGTAAGGTCAACCTATGGAATAACCATGGCTAAGTA
This sequence comes from Torreya grandis, assembly GCA_037957365.1. NCBI lineage: Eukaryota > Viridiplantae > Streptophyta > Pinopsida > Cupressales > Taxaceae > Torreya > Torreya grandis. Next base: position 1,121,822 of record JARHVA010003660.1, on the reverse strand, counting down.
AAGTATATATAAGATGTAGTGGTTAGTATTTAATCATCATAATTTGAATTTTTCTCTTATTGCATTATTATGGAGGTTGCCCCATTGAAGTAGCTCAGCTATATTTATCAATAATTCTACTCTTCTATCAATTATTTTTGTGGATCTATATATTTTAATCTTATTTTTTATGATATAATATTATATTATGTGAAAATCTAAGAAATTTTATTATAGGTACAAATGCCTATAATAGAGTGATGAATAGGAATTTTGATGATAGCCTTGATTGTGGTGAGATCAACATCAATCCTGCATAGGGAAACTAGACATCCTAAGAGATTATTAGAAGTGACACTAAAAACACACTTGTGAATATTAAGTCAAACTTTATATTGTATGAGTCAATAAAATATGATAGTAAGGTCAATCAGGCAATTTTCATGATGTTTATATTTATCAATAAGATGATCTATATAGGTTCTGATGATTTTATGGATCATGAAATATATGTGCCATTGCATATTGGTAATAATTGCCTAGATTTTTAAATCTAAAAGGCATATTAATGTAGTAATTGGTTCCCCATTTAGTGGTGAAAGTGGTTTTATGTTTATCTTTGGGAGCAATGTGAATTTTATTATACCTTGAGAAACCATCCATGAGACATATCATTTGTAGTAGGTTGTAGAATCAAAAATGGCATCGATTGATAATAAAGTAAAGTTGTCTTAAGGACATGCTAAGTTGATATTATGAAATTTAATACATATATGAATGCCTATGGTGAATTTATTGAATGAGAATAATGTTGGATACCCATTCTATGTAATCTACAATTTTAATGAACTTAGCATTTAAAATCTTTAGATTTATTTATGACATAGAGTCAATATCTAAGGAGGAAATTTTTTTTCTTTAGACATACCATTTTTACATCAACATAGGTGATGACATTATGTACAATGGTGTTGGGATAAATAATAGGCATGTCTTCATATGACCAATCAAAGGCTTCATGATATTTTTTGAAGAAGAGGATATAGTTATCATGTTATTCATGAAAACACTCCCTAGAGATAATAATGGGTCTAGGATAAGCAATGGTGTCATAATTTATTACAATTGTTTATTCAACAAGCATGGCATTTCCATCTTAAAAATGATAGGGATATGGAGGAAGATTGGAAATAAGATGTGTAGTGGGATCAAAGATAGCAACAAAATTATTATATTAAGGATCCTTTTTCTAAAACTTTCCAAGCTTATGATATTGGCAAGGAATTTTAGGCTCTCTAGAATGGAGTAGTTTTAGGATAGCTTCATCACTAGGAAGCATGGATAAGGGTTTAGAATATTTGAAATCTAATTCAAGACCTAAAATTTGATTACCTTTTCTATCAAACTCAAAATGGATTTTTCTTACAGTAATAGCTTTTGCATCTAAGGTAATTTTTGTAGGTGTAATAGAAGGTAAAGAATCTGAACGAAAAGTATTTGTTTGGTTGGTATGGTTTGGTACAAAAAGGTTGGGTTAACTTAAATCATGTTGGTTGATTTAATTAGTAGTGACAAGAGTAAGTTTAACAATATTATGTTTTTTATGTATTTATTAGATGTGAGAGTATATCAATTTGGATAATGTAGTTTAATGATAGTAAATGATCAAAGGGGATTATATCAATGTTTGAGGATACCTAGATGATACAGTTTTAGAGTAGAGGCTAGATTGTAATGGGTTGGATGATGCAGTCAAGTTGAGATGTGGGGAATATTTCCTATATAACCATGGTGTATTTATCAAATGTGGATTAACATGAAGGTCATGACCTTTAGGTTCTACTTCAATATCAATAGAGGCAGGTGATATATGAATGACACAAAAATCATAGTTGAAGGCATGCATTTTAATGAGAGTATTTGATAAGGCATAACATCCAAGTATCATGATTGATATTGAGCTACAATGTAAGCATAATCATAAGAGGAATAAATGTTACATGCACGAGAATCAATAAAATTACTTTTAGTATAAGTGTCTATAATGGAGATACCCATGTTAATGAAAGTATGAAGGGACATGGTTAGAGGATCCTGAAAGAGTTTGGCTACCCCATATTGATTGTAATTGAAATCATTGTCTATGTAAGATGATTCTTTAGAATTTCATGAGGGATAACTTTTAGTATCATCATCAATTAAATTAATGGCCCTATCTTGTGTAATGAGAGAAAGAAGGAGCTATTCTGAGACATAAAAAAGTAATGGAGATATTGTAAAACCTTTCTTTCAAAAGAATAGAAAAAAGCCTTAAAAGTGAGAACTCCAAGTTTAAAGCAAAGGAAGGATACCAAAGGTAAAGCACTATAGATGGAGTAAAAGTGTTTTAAAAAAAGGCAATGGCTTTCTGAAACAAAACCAAAATTATTCAAAGAAGGAAGCAATACCCACACCTAAGTGAATAGATAAGCTAAAATTGAAAATATATAGAATACTTATGGTGATGAGAAGATATGAATAGAACATATTTATTTGAACAAAGAGAACTATCAAAGAAACACAAAATTAAGTATGCAAAAAAATGATTTTTATTTTAATAACCCTACAAAAAAAGGTTATAAGTTTTCAAGAGTTATCCAATAGATATTAGTTTTCTTTATTATTAGAAAACACCAAGTTACAAATATAAAATGATGAAAACAAACCAATAGTTAATGGTTTAAGGTGCCCAAATATTCTTGATTTTCCAACCAAAACTTTGCACAAACACTCAAAAATAATGTTAAATAACTAAGGCTTTGATAAAAGGACAAAAATGTTTCCAAATATTAATTTAAACATTTAAAAGTAATAAGACTTAAGGAGCTATGTTACCTTGAAGTGATAACAAACCATAAAATTAGGTAAATGTAACAAGTGTGGAAACCATTATATGGATAAAAATCCCAAAATATATTAGAAGCCTTGCCAATAATTAACTCCAAGTAAAATAGCCTGAAAAGTAAAATAGCATGAAAATGTGTGTGTGTGTGTGTGTGTGTGTGTGTGTGTGTGTGTGTGTGTGTGTGTGTGTGTGTGTGTGTGTGTGTGTGTGTGTGTGTGTGTGTGTGTGTGTGTGTGTGTGTGTGTGTGTGTGAGAGAGAGAGAGAGAGAGAGAATAGCTTTATACCAAATATAATCACAAAGATACAAGAGCAATACTAGAACAATAAGAGTATTGTGAGAGTGAAGTAACAAGTGTTAAAGAAAGGGAGAGGAAGGATATTTATAAATAGCTAAGATAAAATTATTTAAAAGTGCAAGATCTGAACGTGTGCCATGTGTCCCTAATCCTCTTATAAGTGGGGAGGATGTGTGTACCATGTGGAGGGAGAGGAGTTACATGTAACTCCAAATCCAACAAGTGGATTAAAAAGGTGAGTGACACCTCATAAAGGCTAAGATAAAGTGCATTTATAAATATAATAAATACATACACATATAAGACTTAGGATAAGCCTAAAAACTTATAGGAAGGACCCAAACTAAGTTTAATTCTCCAACATGAGCCTTGATAATATCATCATGACCAAAACCATCTCCAAACATGATGGAAACCATAAATTTTAAAATGGCATGACATGTCTCTTGAGAGTGACCAATGATAACATGAAACCAAAAAAAAAAATATTAGGGTCATGCCATGATGGAGAAGTAGTAGTAATGTGAATAAAAGGTTTATATGGAGATAACAACTTCCTCATTTCTAACATACTAAATCATGGTCAAGAGGGAGTTTGAGTGTATGAGTTGGTGGCTCCTATTTTGGGTTGAGGAGGCTTATATTAGGGATATTTAATGGTGATTACATTAGTTTAAGTTTGTAAATATACATTTATGGGATTATGAGAAAGTTTAAATGGATCAATAAGGAAATATTATCTTTTGGATTGATCAAGCAAATTCTAAGGTTTGGGGAGAAAATATCCAAACCTTATACTAAAGAGAGGATTCAAGGGTGTTAATGGAAAGTTTACATAGATTATCATTACTCATTTTATGATCTGATTTATGAGCTAGAGACTTCTATCATTTGATAAAAGTGTGTGAAGATTTGTTATAAAAGTTGTTTAGCACTAATGAAATGGCTAAGGCTATTTTTAGAAAAATCATTATGTTAAAACTCCTTGACTAGAACAAAACCCTCTATTTGTATAATAGAATGTCAAAAAGTTGGTTATACCATTATAGTGCATCTCTTGTGAAGGTTTTGGAAATAATTTTGGTAGTAGCAACGTATTGGTTTAGACCCATTCCTTATAGATATTTCTAAAATATTTTATGAAAATAGTAGGATCTTTAGTCCCATCATATGTGATGGTTGGAGAGATGCTTCCCATGTCTATGGAAATAATGAAAGGAGCTAAAGGCTAATTTTGAAGATGTTGTAACATTTTGTTATGCATAGGAGGTTAAGGGATTATATTCCCATTGGAATCTCTAAGAGGAAGAGGAACAAAATTTTAATTTTATTGATACATGATTACTTGAGGTTGGATAGCCATTTTCAAAGTGTTATTTTTGCATTTGGATCATTTATGAATTATTGGTTGTTTGCATGACATTGATTTTTTGGACCATTTTTGAAATGATTTGAGTTTTATCAATAGGTGGAATTTGATTGTAAGTATTGCGAGGTGGATTACCAAAATTAGTGTTGGAAGGATCATTCTCAAGATTGGTATTGGTTTCAACAACCATGGTAGAGGAAGAATGAAGTTTAGATAAGTTAAAATTATTGATAGGAGTGTAAATGGTATTATCATCAAGGTTTCTAAAGATGCAGGAATTATCTAGATCACATTTTTTTAATTTCAACCATGTTACATGTAATAGATGTATACATGGATTATGGAAATACTTGCACCATGAATTTTTGGGTTCAATGGTGGATAAGGTAGGTAATAAAGATCATCTTATGTAAAATATAAGTGGGTTAAGTATAAAAATTACAATACTAATGGGTGACATCATGATACTAATTAGATGATATAGCTAATGTGAAATTTTGATTGGTTATAGAAAATGAATAGTATTGTACACACCTATGTAGTTGATTTCTAAGTTTATCAAGAGGAATTGTATTAAGTTGGTCAATGTGGTTTAGGGAGAAAAGGAGATGATAATAGTAGTTTTTAATCATAAGGGGAAAGGGTAGTTCAATATTAGAAAATATAAGGGTTGGTTATACCATTATAGTGCATCTAATTATCCAATATTTTTATGGGAGTTTGAGTATTGTACTTCCTTTTTTCTAATCATAAGGGGAAAGGGTAGTTCAATCTTAGAAAATAAACACAAAAAGAGAGGGAAGATTAGGGTAGAAAAGGGATCCTCTAGGTCTAAAATAAACTCAATGCATTGATAATCTAACCAAGTGACCTTACCATAATTATACCATTGTAGACTGAGTTTCACTAAAGTCATACCTCTAATAACACATAGTGGGAAGATTCTGAGGGAACTGGGAGTATGCCTCCAATATGAACTCTCACTAAATATGAGTACTAGGATTTTATAGGAAACTACACATAAAAACCTTGTGGCAATTTTTAGATTAATACATAGAATAATAGTACTATAAAAGGAAAACAAGAGAACTCAAACAATTATTATAATAGCTAAGCACATCATAACCATAGCACATATAAATTAGAAAAGTATTAATATAATTAATCTAGCATTGACAAGTATTTAAAAATGGATATGAAAGATAATTGAGAATAAAACAAACCCTTTATATAAAATAAGAATTATATTCATTAAAATAAGTGCCATTACAATAATCAATCTTGGCCAACTTTACAATCTAGAGAGATGGAGAAAAGTAGGTAAAATCCTAGATATAATCTGATAGCACTTTCAAGAAAATTTTAATTGACCCTTATATTACAATACAATTTTGGCTTATATATATGAGGATGGGACTCACCTCTAAATATAGTGAGGATCCCATCTTAGGCCATGATGTCCACTCATGATAGTTACAACCATAATTCAAAATTCCAAACAAACAAAACCCCTTAAACCCACAAAAGATTTTTGGCCATCCACCTAGTTGATATGCAAAGGTAGATAAGAAGGTTTGACTCCCAACTACTTTGATCTTACACTTCTAGCCTCAAATGTAATTACCATGAGGTTGAATTATTTATCCAACTTGGCAACTTCCATTGGGGGATCCCTAAATATCACCTTGGCTTAAGTCACTGGCCTCTGGTAGACTTAGAAGGGTGCTTCCATTGACACCTGGACTCTGGAGACCTAGTTGATGTTTGTCATGGATTGATTTTATATCTCCAACACTACCTAGGCCCCTTCCTAGTTTGTTTTGATGACCTTATTCCTCATGACCTACTCAAATTTACCTAGGTGGACTTTGAATTCTTCTTGGTCTAATAGGGTGCCATCTGGGTGGAATAGCAAAGAGATATTGATCTCTTTAAAGTAGGTCAATATATTTTTCCTACCCTCTTCTAAGGTTCCAATTGTAGTATGACCCATGGCCAGCCACTCCTCCATATTAGCCTTAAATATCCAAGTGTATGTTTGATATAACCCCAAGTCTAAGGTTGGTATTAGTTTTAACATTAGTAACATGCCTTTGTTAAACACCACCTATAACTTCCTAAACTTCTTGTATATCTCTATAATCCTCTCTAAGTAAGCCTAAATCCTCTAAATAAGCACATTGGTCTTTGAGAGAGTCTCCACTACCTTCCCAAGAATTGAGAATAACATTAGGATGTAATCCTTGACCGGTCCAATCAATCTGATATAAAAATATCTCTTCACTTGGAATTCTAAGGTCTATAATAGCTTTGCATGTCCTCAAGGATCTTTTCACACATATCATGATTTGCCTAGAGAATTGAAAGTGGGTCCTCCACCATCCTTTCTTACCCAGTGTAAGTCCTTACCTTAATGAGGTATAAAATATTTTAAAGGGTCTACCAAACCATAGGGGTCCCCTCCTGGATGAACATCTGCATCAATTTCCTATTCGTGCTCATAAAGTTTGGTCAAAGCTCCACTGTACATTTGGGTCACCTTGGGAAGTCATCTCTAGAGATGACAACCTTATGACCATTCTCTACATTATAGTGACTATAGGATGGGTGGATGAGATTCTTGTGAAGGGTTGAGGATGAGGTGAAGGGTAAATGGAGGAAGTGGAGGGGGTGAACAAGGAAAGTAGTAGAGGTGGAGGGCATGGGAATGAAAGGAGGAAAAATAAAAGGGGAGGCCCATGGGAAAATTTATACCCACCATTGATCTTGATTCATGTTCACTTGAGGGGGAATTTCCCTTGAGAAAGGGTTGTTGAAAAAAATGGAAGAGATCAGTTTGTCAAAGATAAATCTCATAGTTTCCTTGATAGTGGAAAGAGGGGGCTAAGGAGTAATGCATCAAGGTGATACAACTAGGGATAAAGGAAATATTAAATATGGTGGAGGAGTTTATATTAGACTAGAAGGCCTTCAACTTTTATTCTACGTGGGATACCCTCTACTTCTTTCTAGGCCCCTTACCTAGGTCAGCCTTGAATGTTGTAGTGGAAGGAGTGGCCTGGATAGCAAGAACTGTAGGAGCCAATGGTCGAATAACTAAAAATATTGAGGTATGCATTTGGATGATTGAAAGGGTAACTAGGATGGTTCTTGACATTGGTGGTATGCTCTTTATGGTTTTAACCACACTCACTAATCCCAAAGAAGGTCTTGAGATTGCTCTAGGTTATGAAATGGATGGGGTAGAGGGGAATAAATAGGTAAGGATGATGAGGAGGATTGAATCCAAAGGTAATTAGGTAAATTATGGATGGGGTGTAATGTGTAAAAAAGGAGTCACCAGTTGGGGGGCTTGTGGGAGTGGATTAGAACTTGTGGGTGTTAGTTCCAAGAGTTAGAAAGTGGTAGGACTTAGGGGTATAAGTCAGACAGAATAGATGGGAAGTGTAATTGGTGTAAACTATATTGGTTCCTCTTAGGAGACTTATTCTAGGCATTCCATTATACTGATTTTCACATTAAACCTTAGGGTCTATGCAACCTAGGGTTGAGGTGTTGATGGTTGAGTTAGTTATGCCTAGGCTACCTAGCATTGAGTAATGTAGGTATGATATAGTCATGGTTAGACTATTGGAGTTACTATAGGAGGTAAAGGTGGAGTAGGGGCATAAGGATAAGGATCCACTAGAGGAGGTGGACCTAAAATTAGATCAAAAAGAGGAAAAGGTGAAGGGATGCCCTATAAAATCCTCTTGAATATAGTAGGAGGAGTTGGTGTCAGATCTTCTATAGTTTGAGCAAGATTTGGAGTGGGATTAGATGGGATTATCACCTTCTTTTATTTCTTAATCTTCTTCACTATAATCTGGGATAATTCTTCCTTTTCATCAATGGTATCAAATTATATCTCATTATCATCCTCTATTTGATGACCATAGTTGATAATAAGGTGGGATGAATAATATGATAAGTGAGCTTTGATCATCCCCTTGAGGTCCCAATGTTGGAGCTTGGCTCTTACTAGGGCAAAGGACTCTCACACAGCTACCTTCTTTTGGATGGAAGGGAAGGCCTTTTACACATGGTACTTGATGGTGATTGAGAGCATTGGGTATGCCTTTTTCTATCATATTATACAAAATCTAAAAATACCCACCACTAGCTTGTAGGTGATCTACTCTACCAAATGATCCAAGATGAAATATGGTAAGCACAAGGGTTCATTAAGGAAATTTTCCATTTATATCATGGTATCCTCTCTATAGACCTAGTAGTCCTTGATGGTGGTTATGGAGTCACATATTACTTAAGATAGCTAGGTCATTGGGGACTTATTTATCACTTGGTAGACCACTAGATAGAATTACTCATAAATGTCCCAGATGTGGTTTTATAGTTGGTGGCCATACAGTTTTTAGAAGATCACGTGGACTGTTGAGCCTCAAGGAACCCATGTAGAAAAATTTGAGGGTTTGAAGGAAAGCATATTGTAAACCATGTCCATAAGTTATATCATCTAATATAAATTTCTCCTAGCTCAAACAATCATGATGGCATTGACCAACTTGAATTTGATCTATCCTCCCATGTCTAGGAATTTTAAGTCTGTGAGGATAATATAGAATAGGGTCACCCATAGTTCATTAATGTGCAAGCATTCTTAGGCCTGAACAATTAGTTTAATAAAATCATGCCTACCTTGACTTCCTCATAGAAGGTATGGACTATGTATGCATTTATTTCCTCCTTACTAACACATTTAGCATCTGGTTTCTCAGCCCAGTCATGTAAGACATTTTATATTTGTTAGGTCTTCATATAGACTTTCACTACTTTAGCATCATAAGAGGAGTATTCTAGGAGGGATTAATACACCTTATATGAATTCTTGAATATATTAGTAATCTAGTTACAAAATTTGGGACAACACACCTAATCATGGACCCCATATTTCACTTGGATGGTGGTGAGAAGGAGATTGTCAAATAATTCAATATATGGAAATGCCTCTAGCTTGGCCATAACTTTATGAATTTTGAATTTATTATAGGACCGAAGGGAATCTTAGAATTATGATCATTGGACATCATCAAAGGACCGAAGGGAATCTTAGAATTATGATCATTGGACATCATCAAAGCCTAAGTCTTTGGGAACTTGATTGACTACATTGAACATGTAATTGTAGTGCTTAAACTTAGTCAAGCCTATTTGGAATATGGTATCTTGGTAATCAAAATTATCCTTTGGGTTTGAAGAGGAAGTGGTCATTATATCAACATAGAACGGAAATAGTAAGGCTCTAAGCATAGGAGGTAAGAAACATAGGGGTACTCTATGATAATATATAGATAAGGGTTAGATTGCTCTTGAAGGTATGTGGTGTTAACCATTGGTGGTTTTTCCTTAGGATTTTATAAATACATGGACATAGCCTCTTGTATTAATGGAATTTGGTGGCTCACTTTCTATGAATTCAAATTTGAGTTGGTGGCTATATTTTATCTCTTTAATTCTAAATCTAGAGTTAAATTTGGAACCCACAATCCTCCACCACCATTTGGATTTAAAAATGGTGATGGGATGTTTTAAACATACCACCTTTATATTTAATTAATGCCCAGTGCATGGTAAGAACATGGTCATGTCCCTTAGAAGCTTCCTCATTAAGTCCACTTTATAACATGTGTCATTTTCTCATTGATCTTCTTGTTAATGGTTAGTACCTAGTCATAGATTCATACTCTATGACATACCCTTAAGAAGGGTAAGGTGTCACTTAAGGACACCTAGCACATCTTGATTAGTTCTATAGTATCATTAGTACCCCATTCTAACCCTTTTAGGGCCTTAGGTGGTAGTAGATTCATCTACCTTACTGGGTGACATGGCACCTTTTGATTATGTTAGTCTCTCCTAGGATCTAACATATTTGATAGGTCTAAATATTGGCTTCTTTAACAACTCAGTGACATGGTGCCTCCTGATTGGGCTGAATTCTCTTAAGATCTGATATCTCTAACAGGTTTAGGGATTGGCCACTTTGATAACTTGATGACATGGAAATTCTTGATTTGGTTAGGCTCTCTAGAGCTCTTACATTATTGATAGGTCTGGGTACTTTCCACTCTAACAACTCAATGACATGGTGCCTCTTGATTGGGCTAAGTTCTCCCAAGATTTAACATCTTTGATAGGTCTAAGGACTATATGCTCTAACTACTCAATTATGCATTAATTCCTGATTAGGCCAAGCTCTCCTAAGATCTAAAATCTTTGACATGTTCAAGGACTGGCTGATCTAACCACTTTATAATGTGGTACCTTTTGATTGGGTTAAGACATTTCAAGCTTTGACATATTTGATAGGTATGTGGATTGGCTTCTCTAACAACTTAGTGACATGGCACCACTTGATTAGTCTAGGCACTCTCAAGCTTTAACATCTTTGATAGGTTGAGGGACTGGCTGCTCTGATAACTCATTAATGTAGTGTCTCCTAATTGGGCTAGGATTTGACATCTTTGATAGGTCTAGGTATTTACCACTCTAATAACTTGGTGATGTGGTGCCTCTTGATTAGGATGGGATCACAACTCTATGAAATCCATAAAAAGACTAATTAAGAATTGAAAACACATTTAATACTTACTCATTTGTCATTAGGATTATGATTTATTGTGAAGAGAAATAGATTTTTTGTGCTAGGAAAATAATGAGACTCCAATAACTTCCATCAAAATAAAACATAAAATGTTAGGACTCTAATCCATAAAATAACAAGTCTACCTTAGTCATAAAAATAAATAAAGTTGTTTTTACTCAGGGAAATCAAGGTGACATAATTTTCCAAGGGTTTTAGCTAAAGTAAAATTAATAAGAATAAAATATAGGACCATGGAGCTCTGGTTTAGGGTATTTCAAAAGAGGATTCCCTAATTTTGAATTAAAAGGGGCATGTTGTCTAAAACAATAGGCCACTTCCATGGGGAAAGTGATGACAAGCACTTAGAACCCAACTAGTTTTATTTCCTTTCCTTGCATAGAACAAAGATTATAAGAGCAATATTTATTCACAACAAAAAAGATGAGGGAATAAAGTCTCATAATAGCAAGTGGAATACTGATATTTCACCTTATATATGACCACTAGTGTGTGTATTAAGTGATTTTAATTTTCCATTCAATCTCATATTTTATTCAAGTAACATAGGCTAGACTAGTTATCAGGCTAGACTGGTTATCAGGATTCATCTAGGGCATTGATGATTTGATGGCTTAGAGGTGAGATGCTTTGTACATTGATTTGATACTATAAAATTTTCCATATCCTTGATATAAATACCTTTGGTCTTATTCATGGCCTTTTTCCACTACCAATCAAGCTAAAAATCCTATAGTGGAGATTGTCCGTACATCCCTTTCAAGGTAGACTTAGAATTTAGGTTTTGCATGATTTTATTATCCTTTTCCAAGATTCCTTATGAAAATATTACATTTATTAGGTTATTCTATTAAGTTTTCAAGACCAATCCAAGGGTGAATGGATGGTGAGGAAGTTTTGAATACATATCTAGTCTTTGATTTGCTCAAATAACATATTTTTTATTGAGACATTATATTAGGTGCATCTTGATGGCCCTCTTAGGATATGGTTTATTCTAAAATCCACTTATTTATTTTAAAATAATTAACCTTTCAAATTTTAAATTTCAAAAGTTTCAATAACCATCCCTGACTTTCTTAGATCAAAGCTTTTAACTTAGGTCTTCCTACTTTCAAATAATCCTTCTAGGCTTTGGTCAACACCTAGAGTAGTCACTAACAAGGTTGGGCATCAAAGGAACACTATAAAACAAAGAGGGAGATGGAGGGGGGGAAAAAAAACAAAATAAAACACATAATGCAAGCAAACCCACAATAAAAACAAACCTATCTAATATATACATTACCACCCTTGCTCAGATTACTCGAAGACTACACTAGAGGGGACAATCAATAAATAGTGCTTTAAGAAATTCCCATTTACTAGAAGTGGTAGATCATTTCCATCAAGATATTTGAGACCAAAGGTGTTCCAAACTAGGATTTTGACCATTTTATATGGGCCAATATAGAGGGGATTGAATTTTGAATGTTGGCCTTTCTTCTCGTGAGTCTTGTCCCATATTGGGATAAGGTCAAATATTTTGAAGGTCTTATTTTTTTCCATCTTATTGAACCATATTTTTACTATATCTTGTTGTTTACTAAAGCTTAATATAGCTTCATCTTGGGCTCCTTCCAACTAAATTAGGTTAAGGAGTCTAGAATCCACCTTATCATCTAGTTCTATGAATTCTTATATAAACTTATAAGTTGGCAATCTAATCTTGATTGACATGATTAGCTCCAGTCCATAAACTAGAAGGAAAGGAGAGATTTTTGGGGCTTTCTTATACTTGGTTTGGTTTTCCAATAGGGAAAAATTTAGAAATGAGTGTCATTCTCAGGGTTTTTCTCTAGTTGATTTCTTGATAATGTCAATAATATTCTCATTAGTGGACTCTACCAATATGTTTCCTTATGGGTAGTGATTGGATGAGAACTTTAGAATGATCCCATTATCATATTCACATTATATTAATTATTTGTATTTAAAGGTAAGACTATTATCACATACTAAAGAGATGGGAACCCCAAATCAGTTGGTTATGTTGTTTGAAATAAACTTGATGACTTTAGTAATGGTGCTTCTTTTCGTTGCAACTACCTCAAATGACCTAGTGCAATAGTTTGTGCCCATAAGAATGAACTTATGGCTATTGGATGAATTGGGATTCATGACCCCCATAAAATCCAATCCCCATTGTGTAGATGGTGTAGACTCCATAATGGACTATAGTGGTATTGTTACATGTGTTTTTCTTTTAGAAAAGGTCTGACACTGATGGTATAAGTGGACATGGATGTGAATATCTTTGAATGGTGTGGGTTAGTATTATCCTACCCAAAAACATTATGGGCCATGGTGCTTGATGTAAGGTGGTTGGCTCTCAATTTTTCATGGAAACTTGTCATTATTTCTTTAGCCTCTTCATGTGATATGCATCAAAGGTAGATTCCCTCATGGTTCCTTCTTAAGATAACTTTCTTATTCAGCATATATTACACATCCTTCAATTAGAGGACCCTCCTCTATGTGTGTTTTAGTCCCAAAAGTACATTTCCATATATTATAAAGTATATCGTCAAGGTGTACTAGTCTGATTATAATACCCTCTTTGGTCTAATTGGTGTAATATAATCCTTGGGTCTATCTCTATTATTAGTTGATAAGGCCTTGTCCTCTAATCAATTTGTTTGGCTTGATTTCAATTTAATACTCTTATAACTTTTTCATCCATCGACCTCTTCTTTCACCCAGCTCATTCTGCCCCAGCATCTATTTTATAGCCAGGTCCAAGACAATAGCATGTACTTTATTCTAGAGAATGTAATGTCTAAATTTATTCATTTCCTTGACCAATTCATAGGCATGATTAGCAAGGGTATAATATATAATATGGGCATACTTAAGGTTAGTGCTCATAAAATTAATCGGGTAACCTTCTCCCTCTATTCTTTGGGTGAGGCAAGCAATAATAGAATGCTCTAAAAAAAGGGATAGATATAAAAAGCTTACATATATTCTAGGTTAATGATTATTGAGGCTTGTATAATATAATAATTAATATCTTGAAATGTCTTCTTTTATTCTTATGCCATTCACTTTTGCATACTATTTCAACATTGAATTCAAAGGTCTTACTATTTCAACAAATCTAGAAATAAATTTATGCATAAGTTTGATTTTCCCAAAGGACTTCAGATCCTTCTTAATGTTAGGTAAAGATAGTTTAAAAATTACATTTTCCCTTTTAGGATCGATAGCAATACCTTCTTTTGTTATAATGTGACGGATAAGTTTACCTTTAGTGATATCAAACATGCTCTTCTTTGGGTTTTGTTGTACCCAACATCCCCCTTCTTTCCATAGGAAATGGGGACCCACTTTTTTTAGACTATGGTCTTGACTTTTAGCCCCTCTTATATGTGTTTATGCATTATTTTGGAGAATATTGATTATTGACCTTTTCATACTTTGGCAAGATGGCATTGGTGTTGTGTTTTCAAAGACTATCTTTATAATTGTTTTAGGCTTATTATTTTGGACTTATTCTTGTGGGATTTTTTCCATTAAATTATTTATTTTAGCATATTTGTTTTAGATACTTTATTTGACATAATTTGGTCTTTAGATAATTTACCTGATACATTTTGTTCACAATAATCTTGCTGATGCATTTTTTCTCGACTAAGTAGACCCTTCAGACCTTTTGCACTTACCCTTCAAGATAATTGTCATGGGCATTTTACCTTACAGACATACCCTTTAGCCTTTTTGAAATAACTCTTTTGGATAATTGTGTCAGACATTTTGTCCAAAACTATTGCCTCGTAACAATTTTACCAAAAATTTTTACCTCGGTCTTATTCTATCAGAGTTATCTTATTGGAATTATTTCAGACATTTTATCTGAGACATTTTTTCCCATAGACAACTAAATACTTTTAGACATTTTATCAAAAACAACCTTATTTGGGCATAAGGTCACATACCCTTTGGACTTTTGTGTAATTGCCGTTTAGCCTTTTTGATGCATCCATTTTGCCTAACAGAATGAACCTTCAGCCTTTTCACATTGACCCTTTACCCACCAAAATGTACCCTATGAAGTAAACCCTTCAAGAATTTTCACCATGAATTAGACCCTTTGGACCTTTTGCACTTACCCTCTGAGATAATTGTCATGGGCACTTTGCCCTACAAGCCTATCCTTCAAGATTCTTATCTTGGACCAATTCTTTTAGGCCTTTTTCCCTAGACCAATT
Organism: Torreya grandis; assembly: GCA_037957365.1. Classification (NCBI taxonomy): domain Eukaryota; kingdom Viridiplantae; phylum Streptophyta; class Pinopsida; order Cupressales; family Taxaceae; genus Torreya; species Torreya grandis. Next base: position 1,106,379 of record JARHVA010003660.1, on the reverse strand, counting down.
CCTTTGAAAGTTATGTTTCAAACATTTTTCCTGATGAACATACCCTTCAAAATAGTTTCCATAGGCATTTTTCATGATGAAATAGACTCTTTAGGATAATTTATTTAGACATTTTGTCCCAAATAATTTCCCTAATGATATACATGCCCTATATAAAAAACTTACAATAATTCCCCCCACATAAAATGGTTGAAAACAATACCCTACTACCAAGTCAAGAGCCCAAAAACATTATATAAATAATAAATTTCACCCTTGTGTTCATGCACTTTACTATATATACTAAGTCATTCTACATTTATGTTTGTAGGAAAAAATCTAGAAATGACAAGTGTCAAGCTCGTAGGGAGTCAAAAGGTCAAGCACCAAGATCTACGATGCATGTTAACTCACATATTAAACATTTAAAGGTGCATAATCAAGCGTAGAAACAAAGGATTTTTAAAATATCCACAAGAATGCCAAGTGGAAACATTTTGGGATCTTAGTATATAGAGATCCCATAGTGTACAAGATCCCAGTACATGAATATCAATGGTGCAAGATCAATGGAGAATTTTCAAAGGTCCCAAGATAAATGAGAATCTACCACATGGTAAAAAGGAACTAAGTGATGGAATGTGTTTTGTAAAAGAGCCTAGGAATCCTGTAGATCTACCAAATGGGATGCTCCTATTTCATCATGTATAGAGATCTAATAGTATGAGTCCCAGGTGGAATTTTCAAAGATCCAAACTTAGTGAGAGGTATGGGTAACATGCAATGCATAGTTATTTTTGGTTAGTCATAGTTTCATTGATTTTAAAGCATTGGTATAGTGATATTTATCTTTGATAAACAACCTGTAGTTTTAATTTCCACCTCCCAGGTCATTCAGATTATGTAACCTTAAAAGGCTAAGACTATGTGCATGTATAATTGTGTAAACCATGTATATATGTTTAAGTTTTTCATGCAATTCAAGATATAATTATAAAAATTGCCTTCATCTTCATATACATGCACGTGTTTCATATATTTTTTAAAGGATATTTTAAATCGATAACTGTAATTAAACTCTTATATAGTTTTAGACCATAGTTACAACTCAAGTTTTGACTATCACATGTACAACCTTACATGAACTTGAAGGATGAGGTGAACCCTTCCCCAAGTCTATATAAACAATAATAATCCAACTTATAATTTTTTTAGATAATTTTGAATACAAGAACAACATACTTTTTTCATCAATGAATGTGTTTGTGTATTTTCTTTCCAATTTTTGTGTAATTAGTTATTACTTATTATTTGTATGTTTCATTAATATTTAGTGTGAAATAGTTATGAATGGATTCTTGATTATAATGATTTGTAGATATGAAAAATCTATTGAAATATTGGTAAATATATTGATTAAGATAATCAAGTTCAAATTGATTCATGATTCTAAATGTGCATGAGTGCTTTCTTTGATGTAGTTTTTTTTGTGTGTGCAACTACTAACTCAAATATTTCACTAGCCCAAGCCATAATCCCTTGATTAAGTTCATGAAATATCTGCCCTAAAAGGAGTAACCCTTTTTTGAGGCTTGTGAATTTCCTACATCATTATTTCCTTAGACTTCTTAGTTGTGTCTAATTATGTGTGTGCAATTGCTGATAGCACTAGGCATAGTTTATGAGAACACTTGTCCTTTTAGAAACTAGCTAGGGAAATAGTTCCTTAAAACCATATATATTTATTTTCTACCTTACTCTTCCCTCTCTTTTTTTGAGTTTGTTTTGATATCTACCCACTTTAGATTAGTAACTAGCCATCCATCTAACTCATGTAGAGATTCATTATCCTTTAGAGGCCACACCTCCATCAAAAAACCTTGTCAAAAACCTACATATCCTACCATCTATTCCATAAATAGGTTACCAAAAATTGCATGCCTAAAACTTGTGCCCTGGAGTGGAGTTCACCTTCATTGAGATCCTAAAATGTTAGAGGCTCCCTCATTACATTGTGGTATGCATAAAACCCACATCAATAGTGAAATTGGTACTAAGAGGGTAGCATCCCCAATAATAGTAGTTATCTTTTATGAATATTTGCACTAGATTCACCCAAAAGAGTGACTAGATCTAATTCCTAGGCTAGTTTTCTAGTTTCACCCCTAAGAAATCATAAAAGACCTAGAACTGTGCCAATAGTCCTAGTTCAGAACAATCCACCTCCTCCATTAGGGAATCCTTTACCTATTAATCAACCAATGGCTCAGCCCTAGTTAGTTGTATATACTATTGTCATCCTAGAAGATGTACATGATTTACCTTGAAATCCCAAAAGTACTTACCATCCTTTTCTCCTATAGTAGCAAGGATAGCAGAGGAATATATTAGATATTTTAAAGCTATGTTAAGGCTAAGGAATGTTGTCCATGAAGATGTTACATGAAGATTATTCCATTTTAATTTAATAGATCCTACTTATGATTGGTATTTAAATTGAGGGAAAATTCCATCACTTCTTGGGATGAATGTCAAGTAGTTTTTCTTACAGAGTTTGGACAGGTCACCAATCCTAGTTTATTATACCATCACTTCACCAGCATGAGGAAAGAACCTAAAGAACCCATCTTTTCTTTCAATTCAAGGTTCTATAATATGTACAATTGGTTGATCCCAAGATATAAATTAGATGAGCTATTAGCATTGGATATGTGCAAGAACACCCTAGACCCAATCACTGCCATGTTCCTGAGAAGAGCGGCCATTGCCAATAATTTGGTTTTAGCATATGAGGAGGCTATCAATATAGGTAGTTAGCTCAACCCCCAAATGCCTAAAGAACCTAATGTCAACAATGAATTTATAGCACTCAATATAGTATGACATATGAAGCAGAATGTTCCCATATTCAATCAAAATCAATTTTATGCAATGCCTCCATTGGCACAGACAACACAACCAAATTTTAGCTTCTTAAATAATTATATGATAGGCAATGGTTATCAGTAAAATCAACATGTAGTTTCACTTCCCACTACTATTTTAAGAGTTACTAACTCTAAAAAGGTAGAACTTGATACTATTCAGAAGATGGTTTAAAAGTTGAGAAATTATTTCTTGAATATGAAAAAGAGGATGGGAAATTCCGATGGACCAAATGGTAATCAGAATACTAGATTATTAAGATATAAAAGACCATTCAACAGGCATAAAATTAATATTTATTATCCTAACAAGCTCCCAGAGATCAACATAGCAAAAATAGCTCTTCCCAATTAGTGAAAAATTCATAATACTTCTAAACATGGTGAGTTTAATTGCGTTGAATTTTGCATAACATTTAAAATATTTAAAAGAAAGGTGGTTAGACAAGATCAAATGCATAATCTACCTAATCATCACCTAGATCCTAGCTCTTTTATTACTACCATGTTCTTTGAAACTCATGATTTTCCCTTCCCAGGTGAAGATGATAATGACCCAGCACATAACATGGATGAAGTTCATGCTTTCTAGTAGTTATAGAAAGGTGCATACAATCTGAGGAATAAGTAGCCACTTATAACATCAACTCCTCCAAATACCATGATGATTCCTTTAATCCTAAAGTAAACAATAATCCACCCCATCTAAATGGGAATGATCCCTCACAAAGTAAGGAAGAACCAGCAAAGGAGGATACATTATTGTAGAGGATATAAAAAAAGATCAAGGTGAATATAAATCTTCATGAGTTAGCACATATCCCTAAAAAAAATGAGTTAATATGGATGTCCATTACTATAAAGGCTATTATGAGTTAATAATTAAAGCATCTATAGGCAAAGTAAAAGTTGCTAACACCAACATCATTTACAAGAGTAGCCAAAAGTTCTACCCTCTGTACTGACTATAAGATCATTTGGTAAGAATATTCATAATTGTTTAGTTGATTCTATAGCTTTTACAACTATCATGCCCACATCCATATGTCAAAATCTTGGTCTCAATTCAATCCCCTCAAAGATAATAGTTTTACATCTAGATAAAACAATAGTACTATTAGTTGGATAATTGACCAATGTGCGCATTCAAATAGCATCTAAACTACGAGTCTAGATGACTTGTGATATTCTCATGGTAGATGTACCAAAAGGCTATGGACTATTTCAAAGTAGATATTGGTGTAAACATTCAATGGATATCTCTCTACAGGCTTCTCTCATATGTGGCTGCCATGGAGAGGAATTGTGAGTCAAATCAAAATTGATAGAGAGCCAATAATGAAGTATCCCATCATGAAATACAATGTCAAGAATGAAGAGGTAAAGTATTATTCACATAGTCTTGGTATTTATAATTTTACCACTCAGGATCAAGTATAGAAATTATAACCTAAATGTTTGAATCAGTTGTGGACTATGCACTTTGATGGCACTAAATCTAAGCAAGGATCAACCATGAGAATTGAGCTAATTATTCCATAAGGTAAAAATTTATTGGTAGCTTGTAGATTTAAATTTCTATGCACTAATAATAGAGTTGAGTATGAGGCTCTAATTTTGGTATTAAAATTTACACTTAAGAATAATGTAAAGTAAATACTAATATTTGGTGACTCAAAACTGGTAATTAACTAGGTTAGAAATAAATACTAGTGCAAGCTATCTCATTTAAGAAGTTACAAGCATAGAGCATGGGACCTGATTGAAAGCTTTGAAGTTTTCAACATAGTAGCACTTTTTAGAGAGAAAAATCAAGAGGTGGAATCACTAGCTACTATTGCTACTAATTCGGAGCCATTATAATAAGCTAAGGTAAAAAGGTTCTCTATTGAATTGGTACCATGTCCTTCTATCCTAAATAATGTATAAAATCTCTAGGTCTTTGATGATGACCAAAAGATTATTCAATTTTTAACTAATTCAAGGGAATTTGAATCTCAAATCATTGATGACAAGTATATTAATCACTTCTATCAAGAGGAATCAGATAAAAAAGGCATCTTCTAGCTCAAAGAGAATCAAATTCCAGCTGGGTTGGTCTCTTTGGAAAGACCATTCAACATAGACCCTCAAGCTCAACAACTTAAGCAGGCCAAGGTTAATGAATCAGATTTCATAAGAGAAAATATAGGAGATAGGCATATCCCATGTTATGTTAATATCAGTCTCAGTTGTACCCTAGAGGAAAGATAGTGAGTGAAGGATCTAATCACTTGATATAGGGACGTTATTGTCTGGACATACTAAGACTTGAAAGTATATGACCCACAGGTCATTACTCACATGATTCCCCTGAAGCCAGATCATAATCCATTCAAACAAAGGTAGAGACCAATCAATCCTATCTTTGAGCCTCTCATTCAAAAATAAGTGGAGAATTTTTTAAGTGCATAAATCATTTTTCTAGTAAGGCATTCTACCTAGGTGGCCAATTTGGTCCTAGAAAGAAAGAAGAATGAAAAAATAATATTGTGTGTAGATTTTAGGAACCTGAATAAGGCTTATAAAAATGACAATATTCCTATACCTTCTCTATATAGGGTGATATAAATAGTAAGTGGTTCTGAAATGATGGATTTTTTAGCTATAATCTGGTACTGGTATAATCTGAGGATAAAATGAAGATGGTGTTCATTATGAAGTGAGGAACTTATGCATATAAGTACATGTCATTTGGCCTAATAAATGTAGGAGCTACCTTTTAACATGCCATGGATCGTGCCTTCAAAGTAATAATAGGAAAATGCATAATCATCTACATGGATGATCTTACGATATTTTCAAAAAATTAGAAAGACCACATTAGTCACCTACAATCCATTTTTGAGAGATGTAAAAGGTTTGGTGTTTCATTAAACCCAAATAAGAGCATATTCAAAGTGATTGAAGGTGATCCATAAACCCATTTTGAATCCTTCAATTTCACTTTTGATTTATAATGGATACTGAATAATGGCTTTTAAATAAATGATCAAAAACTAATTTAAAGTATATAAAAATTGGATTAAAACTGAATATGAATATCTATGTATTCATTCCTTCCAATTACACCTTCAAATTATCATTAGCCATTTGATTGATTTTTGTTAAGTGTTGTGTTTGATTAAAACTTGCATCCACATTTAAATAATTGAATCAAGTTTGTGGAAATAACTAAATGCAAAATAATAGAAACATAAACACTAAAATTGTTAATGGAGTTCACCCGATTCGGGCCACATCTTCAAGTCCTGCTCAAAGGTGGAACCTATCAATTATTGATGAAAATTTTATTTCTACATCATCTTATCCCTAGTAAGGTTTTTCAATCTATAAATAAATGTTTTGATGCTACTAGCTCTAGCTTTGGCAACTCAGTCTATCTCTATCTCTCAACTCTTAGCTCTGACTCTCAGCTCTAAGCTCTGGGTCTCAGCTCTCAGCTCTAGCTCTCTATTTTGGCTCTCAACTCTTGGCTCTTAGATGTTAGCTCTATATCTTGACTCTAGCTCTCAACTCTTAGCTCTAGCTCTCATCTCTGGCTCTCAGCTCTGGATCCTAGCTCTTGGCTCTGGCTCTCGTCTCTCAATTCTTTGAGCTTTTGAATGAATTCACTAAATTTCAATTCCCTTAATTCTACAAATACCCCTCACCCATTTATATACTTGTTGGGGTGCATAAATAGTGGGCTTAATCATTATCCTCTTTCCCATAATAATGGGATCAACATTTATCTCTTCCTTTTTTTATGGGATTGAATAATATCCCATTCCACCATGTTTTATGGGATTTATATTATCCCTTTACAATTTAATATGGAATTTTAATAATATCCTACATATTTAATTTTTAGGATTCCACATAATTATTAAGGTTTTAATTTAAGCCATAACACCAATTAATTATAATATTTGAGGAATGGGGCAAATTAATAAGCCATAAGTTGGCCTAAGTTATGGGGTTTTATCCCACATAGAAATTATTTTAGACATCTTTAAAAATGTCTTTCTTTACCTTTATAATTCACCTTAGCCACATGTGTCAACTAAACATTTTTCCATGTGTCTCATGATAATTTTTTGACATGATAGCATTTAATTGGTCCATGTTACCATGTCATCAATTTTACCAAGTTTGACCATAATTTTGACTAGTCATAACTTTCACATAAAGACTCAAAATTGGTTCATTCAAAATGCGTCAAGAAGCTTATGATAATTTATACACCATGGAAATATTTTTTAAAACATTCCAAGACCATTAATTTTTTTAGTTTGACCAAATTTGACCACTTGACCAAACTTTGACCAATGATAAATGGAACATACGATGTCCATTTTTCACATTCCAATAGTTGCCAAAAAGCTCTTGATGAGCTCTACATAATGGACCACATTTAAATAAAACTAGGGAACATTTTAAAATATCCTCTATATCATGCTTCCCCACTAAGAAGGCTTTTTGTCCACAAAAAACTATTTTCACCCATACATGTTGTTAATCATCTTCCTGCATATCACAAACACACAAGATCCATAAAAATAGCATTATGGGTTCAATTACTACAAATTGTTGATTAGTTTAATTAAAAAAATTGATCAGTAAAAATTAGATAATTATTCACCAAAATAGGCAATTGTCCCCTAATATTATGTGATGATGTCAATCTTTGCAAATAGATGTGAACCCAATGATCTATCACTACCATCACAAATAATTGATCAATTTTTAAAAATAGACAATTATTTACCTCAAGAGGCAAGTGTTCAATTGATACTCTATGATAAGGCCAATCACTATAATTGCAAAATTTTAGTGAATTAGATCAATTTGAATTAGTCAACTTTAAATTCCAAACATAGGCAAGTGTCCATTGACCTTATAAAACTATAAAACTCTAGGAAGAAGAACAATGTCATTATCTTCCTCTGGAGTGATCATATTCTTGAACCGACTCTTCTACTACTACACGACCTCAAATAGCCTCTACATAGAATTGGGAACTCATAATTTTTATTGGTTGACCTCCTCTACTACATGGCCTCAAAGAGCCTCTACACAAAAAAGTTATAATTGGCTTATAATTATATCTATTGCATAGCCTCAAAGAGCCTCTACATAGAAATGAGATTCATAGCACTTCCATCAACATCTTCCTCGATCACATGACCTCAATGATCCTCTACATATAAATAAAGAATTGGACACCTCTATCAACATCCTCTTCTATTATATAGCCTCAAACCTCTACACAGAATGGCATGTGGAAAAATGCCTCCAGATGGTGTCTATAAACTTAGAAGGCTTATACAAATGACCACCAAATAAATTTATTTTAAGGTGACTTTAAGCATGCCAAATAAACCTTAGCTTTGCAAAAATTCTATCTATTTTTTATCGATCCAATTTAATGGATGCTCCACTTTTGGATGTTCCTTCTTGATGAAATCTTCTTTAGATAGGTGAGATTCTTCATGGGTTACCTCTTGGACTGTTGGTACTTTACCAACTCTTTCATCTACTACCTCTTTCTTCATGGGTGCTTGCACAACTTTATTCTTGCAAGTATCTATATGAGGTTATGGATGAAGTTTCCAATACTTGTCAACCTAATAACCACTCATATTACAATGAGTGCAGTAATTCTTGTCCATTTACTTGGATAGAAAATCTCTCTTGCCATTTTCCATATTTTGGCTTGGAGAGTGATCTTTATAACTTGTCTCCTTCTTGAGGGACATAACCTTTCTTTCTAAGGATTTTCTCTTCCAACACATGGCCATACAATGGTTAATTAATCCACAAAATGTACATGGATATTTATACCACAAATTTTGTGTATCAAGACCATTCTTCTCATAATCAAGAAGACATTAGAATATTTATGCTTGCCATACCTTTTAGGGATATCTTGTTTTCAAGCATGACAAGGAGAAATTATTTTACCTTCTCTATTAAGATGTTCATCTCTCAATGGAGATGCCTTGCATTTATTCTAGATGTATTTTCCATAATTGAGGGGTTATCCCTTTCTAGATTTTAGATTATAAACTTTTTCATCTCTTTGAATGGGTTAAATCGGTAGTGGCTTAGGCTCATCTCTTGAAGCTTCTCTTGCTTCAGCTATTTTGGAGCATTCTCCAACTTCTCTATTACCACTAACAAATCCCAAACTGATATATTAAGGTCATTCCTCAACCTATATTAGATTAGTAATTCCTTGGCCATTCTTACCAAGGCTTCTTCTATCAAATCCCATTTTAATCAAAAGCTTAGATCCTATGCCTTTAGGATGTTTATCTCTCAATGGAGATGTTTTTCATTTATTTTGGATGTATTTTCCATAATTGAGGGGTTGTCCCTTCCTATATTTTAGCTTACAAACTTCTCCATCTCTTTGAATGGGTTGAATCGGTAGTGGCTTCGGCTCATCTCTTGAATCTTCTCTTGCTTTAGCTATTTTGGAGCATTCTCCAACTTCTCCATTACCACTAACAAATCCCAAACCTACATATTGAGGTCATTCCTCAACCTATATGGGATTAGTAATTCCCTTGCCATTCTTACCAAGGCTTCTATAAAATCCCATTTTAAGCAAAAGTTTAGATCCTATGCCTTTAGTATGCTTTTCAAATTCACCAAAATCAATGTTTGAAACTATGGAAAAGGAAGTATTATATGGTGAATAACTTATAGTGCATTCATATATCATAGTTCCTACATCTAACATGGAAGTTGATTCCTTCTCCCATTTACCATTATGTAATTGAACCAAGAGCTCATCCTTGGTCTACAATTCAATTTTCAAGTGCACAATCTCCTCTTTCAAGGAGTAAAACTAATCTCTTAGGAAAGATTTATCTTCCCAGATCTGGAAGTTATACACTTCAAGATCATCAAGCCTCTCTCTTTCAAGGCTTTTCCCATGGCTTCTTGTTTCTACAAACAACCTATACTTAAAATAATAAAAACTACAAATCGAAGGTCAAAACACATCCAAATGTCTGCACAAACTAAAGGAAACCAACTGAAACTAAAATCAAACTTTTACACAATTAGAAGATAATCCCTACATTCTAACTACTTTGATACCAAAAATGATCTGTAAACCCCTTTCAAACCCTTCAAGTTCACTTTTGGTTTATAATGGATATTGAATAATGGATTTTAACTAAATGATCAAAAATTGATTTAAAGTGTATAACAATTAGATTAAAATTGAATATGAATATATATGTATTCATTCCTTCTAATTAGACCTTCAAATGATCATTAGCCATTTAATTGATTTATGTTAAATGTTTTGTTTGATTAAAACGTGCATCCACATTTGAATAATTGAATAAAATCTATAGAAAGAATTGAATGCAAAACAACATAAAAACAAACACCAAAATTGTTAACATAGTTTACTTAATCTAGGCTACATCTCTAGGTCTTACTCAAAGGTAAAACCAATCAATTATTAATAAAAAATTTCTTTGTAAATCACCTTATCCCTAATATGGGTTCTTGATTTATAAATAAATTTTTTGATGCTACTAGATCTAACTCTAATAAATAGCTCTGGCTCTAGGCATTAGCTCTCAACTCTTGACTCTGACTCTCAGTTTTAGCTCTCAGCTCTTAGCTTTTAGCTCTAGCTCTCAGCTTTGGCTCTTAGTTCTAGCTCTTGACTCTTGATTATCTGCTCAGGCTTCTAGCTCTAGCTCTCAACTTTAGTTCTCAACTCTCAGCTCTAGCTCTTGACTCTCAGCTTTGGCTCTTAGCTCTTAGCTTTGGCTCTCAAATCTTAGCTCTACCTCTCAACTCTTTGATCTTATATTTAATTAAACCCAAATAAGAGCATATTCAAAGTGAATGAAGGGAATCTTTTGGGTTGCATCATCACCAAGTATGGGATCACCATTGATCTAGATAGAATTTAGGTAATTTTAAAAATTTATCCACCAAATAGCAAGAAGGAGCTCAAATCATTCTTTAGAAAAATTAACTTTGTAAGGAATTTCATCTCAATATTTTTAAAAATCATCAAACCTTTGAACACCATGCTCAAGTAGGATGCCAAAATAGAGTAGATAGGTGAAGCCAAAAAGTCTTTTCGAGACATTAAAGATGCAATATCACAAGCTCTAGTATTAATCAATCCAGATTTTATGAAAGATTTTTACCTATACTTTTTCACTTTAGAGCATACAATTATTACTGTCATCATGTAGAAGAAGGATGAAATTGAGCATCCAATTGTGTTTATGACCATAAATCTAAAAGATACAAAACTTAGGTACTTCATGATCGACAAATAGATTTTCACCCTTGTCAAGGTAGTAAAGAATTTTTGGCATTACATCTTAAGGAATAAAACCATCACCATTATACCTAATCATATGGTCAATATCACCCTATCATAGAATGAGATAGAAGAACATCTAGGCAAATGGATAGCCAAACTATAAGAATTCAATAGAGAGATCAAACCTACAAAGATCATTCAAGGCCAAGGCATTATTCAGCTCATGACTGAACCAGATCCATGCATCACCATTGAAGAGGTATGTGAAGATCAAGTATCTAAAGGAGAGTGGTATACTGATATAATATAGTATTTACTTATAGGAATTTATTCCTCAAATCTCAATAGAGAAATAAAAATAGATTTAAGACTCAAATCTACTCATTACATGATCAATAAGGAAGTCCTTTATAGAAAAAATTATGAAGGCATCTACCTCAAATGTGTATCTTTAGATGAAGCTAAATAAATTTTGGAAAACTTGCATCATAAAATAGGTATTATTCATCCTTTTAGGAATACCATAGCTCATAATATCTTAATAATGGGCTACTACTAGTAAATAGTTTTCAAGGATGCTTATGCTCATGTGAGAACATGCCATGAATGTCAATCCCTAGCTAGGAGAGAAATACATGCAGTAATGCCTCTACAGTCAATTTTTGAAGGAAATCCATTCTCCCAATGGGGTTTAGACTTCATTTGCATCATCAACCCAAACTCCTTGGTAGGCCATATGTTTCTACTTACTGTTACAGACTATTATACTAGATGGACTGAAGCCATAGCCACAAAAAACTATAGAGCATAAGATGTGATTCACTTCTTAGTGGAACGCATAACAACCAAATTTGGAATGCCTATTTATCTAGTTTATGATAATATATTGGCTTTCATATCAATATAATTTACTAAGTGGGCACATGATAACTAGATTATTATGAGGTCAACATCTAATGACTAGCAGAATCGATGAATAAGAATTTGATCAATGTAATTAAGAAATCAGCTAGAGACAAGCTCAGAGATTGGCATAATTTATTAAAGTATGTTCTTTGGGCAGACTAGACTAGACACAAGCAATACCTTAAAGCTTCACCTTACTTGTTGGTATATGGATGCAAACTAGTATTCCCTATTATGTTGAAGTTACCCACTTATTAGTTTATGCAAGACTACATGGAACCAAATGATAAAGTAGAATCAAGATTGTTAGATATAATAGAAATGGAAGATTCAAGGACTAAATTCTTATAAACATTTATAAAAAAACTAGGATGTGGTCAAGAGGTGGTTTGATAAGAAAGCAAAGGTTAGAGCACTTAGGATTTTGGATCTAGTACTACTTTGAGATAAAGTCCATGAAAATAAAGAACAGTATGACAAGTTTTCCTCATTATAGATTAGACCATAATAAATTTTGGAGATCATGGTAAATTATTCATTTCATCTTAAGGACCTTCAATGCAATGAGATTATATATCCATTCAATGGATAGTTTCTGAACCATTACTTCAAGGTTATGCCATGTATTGATGTTATTGAGTAACGAGGGACATATGAGCATTAACATAGGATTCAATTAGATTTCTTGCTTTCTAGATTAGATTTATGTGCTTTATAAATTAATTTTTCATACTTTTAGTATTTTTATTTCATAGATTAGATTTCATGATTTCTATATTAGATTTATGTGCTTTCTAAATTAAATTTTTTCTAATTTTAATATTTTTTAGTGCTTTCTTGGTTAAGTTCCTTGCTTTCTTCGATTAGTTGTTCTTTGCTTTCTCTAACGATTAGAATTGTGTTTTCTCTAATTATATCTTAGTTAAAATCCAAACCAACTGATCTTATGACTTATAAAAAGGGGAAAAATTAAAATCTTGACACTTTGGGACTAGTTTATAGGTTAGGTGTTTTTCTATGTTTTTGAGTCCTTAGTATGAAGGTAGGTAATCATGGATTATTTTGAATGGTGTCATAATTAAATAATTTTACCAAGCATGTGTAAGTTTCTCTCAAATTAATTCATACAATTTTTTATTGGATCAAATGCACTTATCACATTAAATACATGTTAGTATTGATAATTATGGGTATAGGTATGGCTAGTAGGGATGTTCTAGTAATGATTTTTTTATAATTATACCAGCTCACTAGGGTTCTAGCTCTTCTCTTTTCCATTCAAGAACAAAAGACAAAAAATAAGAATAAAAGAACCAATGAATTCAAAAGATCAAAATAAAATTTAAAGAAAATTAAAGGGATCATATGATGAAATAAGGTCAATGTACCATGTATCATGATTAAAATAAAATAATGGAAAGCAAGGAGATGGATCCTAAGGTATCTCTATTGGGGATATGGATGCCTAGATGGAAGTAATACAATGCCTAATATTCCCTTAATTTTATGAGCTTTAATAAATACTATAATGAAATTTGCAGTCTCATCAAAGCCTTTAAAAAATTCATCATAGCAAGGGTTAAATAAACTACACATTTTGACACACATAGATCTAAGAAATTAGAAGCTAAATATGTTGTGTGAATTAACTTAGGAGTTTATTTCATGTTTCTAATTTAAGTATTCTTTTGTGACACACTTTGTGATTGATTTAATATTACAAATTAGAGTTCTGAGTTCTTGAATACTCAAGAGTATTCCCCCTATACATCACCATTTGTTGTACCCAACATACCCCTTCTTTTCATAAGAAATGAGAACCCAATTTTTTGTAGACTAGGGTCTTGACTTTGAGCCCCTCCTCTATATGTTTATGCAAAATTTGGGAGAAGATTGATTATTAGCCTCTTAGTACTTTAGCAAGATGGCATTGTTATTGTGTTTTCATAGACTATATTTATAGTTATTTTGAGCTTATTCTATTGGACTTATTATTGTGGGGTTTTTTATGTGGACTTATTTGTTCTAGAATATTTATTTCAAACACTTTGTTTGATGTAATTTAGTCTTTGAACAATTTTCATGATACATTTTTACCTGATGAAGTAGACCCTTTGGACCTTTTGCACTTACCCTTCAAGATAATTGTCATGGGTGTTTTACCCTACAGACATAACCTTCAACCTTTTTAAAATGACCCTCCAAGATAATTAAGTCAGACATTTTGTCTACAACTATTACCCCAAAATAATTCTATCAAAACTGTTTGCCTCTATCTTATTCTATCAAACTTATCTTATTGAAATTATTTTGTAAATTTTGTCTGAGACATTTTTTCCCATAGACGACTAAATTCTTTTGGATATTTTATCTATAACAACCTTGTCAAGACATAAGGGCATATATCTTTTGAACTTTTTTACAATTTCCCTTCAGTCTTTTTGTTGTAACCATTTTGCCCAATAGAATGACCCTTTGACCTTTTTACATTGACCCTTTCACCACTAAAATTTACCCTATGAAATAGACCATTCATAAATTTTTGCCATGAAGTAGAGCCTTCAGATCTTTTGCACTTACCCTTTAGGATAATTGTCATGGGCACTTTTCCCTACAAGCCTATCCTTCAAGACTCTTGTCTTGGACCAATTATTTTAGGCCTTTTTCCCCAAACCAATTCCTTCAGAAGTTATGTCTCAAACATTTTTCCTGAACATACCCTTTGAAATTTTTCCCACAAGAATTTTTCCTAATGAAATATACTCTTTGGGATAATTGCTTCATATATTTTATCAAAAATAATTTCCCCAATCATATAATGCCCTACACAAAAAGCCCATAACAATTCCCCCCACACAAAATGGCCAAAATAATACCCTACTACCAAGTCAAGACCCCAAAATCCCTTGAAAACAACCAAATGGCACCCCCATGTTCAGTCACTATACTATATATGCTAATTAATTCTACATTTTTGTTTGCAAGAGTGAATCTATAAATGACAAGTGTCAAGCTTGTGGAGAGTCAAGAACTAAAATATACGGTGCACATTAACTCACATACTAAAGATCTAATAGTACATAATCAAGCACAGCAATAAAGGATTTTCAAAGGCTCTATGAGAGTGTTAAGTGGTAACATTGTGGGAGACTAGTACATAAATATCTAATAGTGTGCAAGAGCCCAATACATGAAGATCAATGGTGCAAGATCGATGAAAACTTTTCAAAGGTCCTAGGATAAATGAGAAGTTTCCACATGGTGCAAAAGCACTAAATGATGGAGTGTGTTTTTCAAAAGAGCCCAATAATCTTAAAAATCTTCTAAATGGCATGATCACATTCCATCATGCATAGGATCTGACAGTGCGAGTCCTTGGTGGAATTTTCAAATATCTAGACTTAGTGAGAGGCATGAGCAACATGTAATGCATAGTTATTTTTGGTTATTCATAATTTCACTAGTTCTAAAGCATCGATATAATGATACTTATCTTTGACAAACAACCTACACTTCCAGTTCCACCTCCCTAACTATTCATACTACATAGCCTTAAAAGGCTAAGAGTTTATAGATCAAGGTAAATTTTAGTGGAAAATTTTCATTAATTTATAAATATTCCATTTTGGGGAATTTGAATTTGTTGATTTTTAGAGTGTAGCATATGTCCCTTTCACCTAAAATTTTGGGATGTCAAAATTTTTATGGGTTAACTCACTAATGATTTATAATAACTATGGTGTTATCCATGCAATTCATCATCTATATATAGTACATATGTTCATAGAGTTCATGAACTTAAAACCAAAGTTTCTTTCTTTACAGCATTGTGAAGATCTTGAGACTTAAGGCCATGGCCCATACTCCATCACTTGACTACTTTTAGAAACCTAAACTCTACCAGTATTATGTCACATAATGTAAATTGAATGCTCGATGACACTATATCATGTGGTGGAAAATAGACGCCCTATGGAAATGTTTTATATGATGGAAACTTGTCATGCAATGACACCCTGCCATGCAATGGTAACCTATCACATGATATTAAGCTACCACATGATGGAAACCTACCACTCGATAGTGATTTGCCACATGATGGCAACTGCTCACCTAACAGTCATTCTCCATGTGATAACAATGTGGCATCTAGAAGTGATGTGTCATGTGATCATGGATTGACACCCTATAGTGTTGTGCCATGTGACTATAGTTTGATGCTTGATAGTGGATGGGAAGTCAATAGCAATAAACCACCCTCCAATAAAGCTCTAACATTAAGAAGTAAAAACAAGGGTAAAGCACCACAGCAAGCACCAAAAATATACAACATTATGTCTTATTTCATAAATCTAGGAAAGAGAACTATGTCGACAGTAGGCACTTCAAACACAAGTAATTATGAATCTTTTTAAAAATATATTAGTTAATTTCTTTTCACTGTAAAATAATTACAAAACCATTTCAATGTAGAAATTGACATGGATATTGACAGTATTTCATTAGAAAGAATTAATCTCAATAACTTATCACTACTTGAAGATTTTATTGATGATATGCCAACCCTAGAAGAGACACCTCTAGGCACTTCATTAGAACACACTGCTCTAAGCACTCAACAAGAGAAATGTGGTTCTTTTCAAACACCAAATTTTTTTGAAAATTTCACTCAAAAAAGTTGGAGGAAGAGAAGTACATGAACAATATGAAGGTCTTTTCAAGTTGACTAGGCTGCAAAATATCCCTTTATAGATCCTGTAGACCCAAAAAATTGTAATGAGCCTCCAACAGAATGCATATGTATAATTTACAATTGAAAACTTGGAAAATAACATAGAATGCAACTTAAATTATACATAATTGAGAAACAATATGGGAATATATATATATATATATATAGATCTTTGAAACACCTAAATGGATAGATAATAAGAACACATAGATGAAAAAATGGAGAAGAATGCATGCATCTAAGATATGCACGTGAGTACAAAAATGATCAAAAATGACAAAAACATCTTATTGAGAAAGGGGGAACCATCAAAGAATAATTTGGAGAAGTTATGCAGTCTAATCTTAGGGCAAAATATGTACATTTCTATACTATTTTCCACATTTAAAAAAAGGGAAGACCCATTTCTAATTTTATAGATTAAAAAATTTTGTTTCAATATAATGGGTTTTTGGATATTTCATAGTCACATTGGTTGAATAAAAATGCTTGGGAAATGGCAAAATGTCTATCCATTGTTGATAAGGAAGATTTGAAAAAGTGTTAAGAGATCTTTGAATATCTCTCTGTCCATCAATGAGGTATCTGCAGTCGACAACACAACATGGGTTTTCATGCATGTCTATACCTTTAAAACTACTCAAGGCAATCTCATATTTTAGCTGTCTATAAAATGGTAGAAAATTATAATGCAAAAAACCGCCATAAATTGGTTATATCCAATTTACAAGAGATAATTGGGATAGATGATTATGACATAGCTATCAAGCTAGTGTGTGTTGGATTTGATGGTGCATCAATGATGTAGGGGCATAGAAAGGGTCTATGTATTCACCTATAAATAATTGTTTCACTATTTATGATTCTAATCCATTCCATGGCACATAGGATGAATCTATCTTGCAAAATTGTTAGCACATTTAGTAATGTCACAAAATTAGAAGAGCTTATTCATGACTTACATGCATACATGTCCAATAGCTTAAAAAGATTTATGGAGTTTATAAATTTTCAATTGGGGTGATAGATGGTAAAAATTTATTGAAATATGTGGAAACTATATGGATTTACATATATGAACCTACCTATAGAATTTTTTAGGAACATCCATCTTTGACAGGGTTTACGTATAAATATCATAAGGAAGTTGACAAAGAAAAATATTTGTTGTGTCATTTAATAGATCTAGAAACTTTACTCGCATTATGTGGTATTTTTCCAATGTTGAAGGAAATCAACTTTTTAATGAAACATGCCCAAGAAAGATCTATCTATATTTTTGACATCATACATTTGAGAAAATATGTATGTCAATGTTTAGATATATTATACACATCAAATGAAAGCTTTCACAGACTTATTTTTATAACCTGGTAAATTTTGACTAATTTTTAGAATCCAGAGATTTATTTGAAATTCAATATACATGATCATCTTTGTGTCATGGTTAATGGCATGGAGATCTCAATACACACATGCTCTAGAAGACTTGAAGTTGTAGGAGCTAAGCCTGAAGATCTACCTATGACATGTTTACTATATGATATTGTTTTGTCAAAAACATGAATTAAATTAAGAAAAATCTCACAAAGTTTAGCTATTGAGATCAGATAACAATTTAAAAGGGATGAGTTATTGGAGGGCATAGGATTTTTAATCCCATTTTTTGAAATAGTATTAATATTCAAGAATAGATCAGTACATTATTTCAAAAATACATGGGTATAATTGTTATGAATTTTTGTAAATCTATAGATGTAAATGGAGTTCAGATTAATGGTATTTTAAATAAATAATTACTAACATCTCAGTTAACACAGTTTGGGATTACAATGATGGATCAATTTCATTGTTTAAGTGACCTAATAGACAATGGTGCCATTACGTGTCTATGGAAAAAAAATTATCCAAGTAGTGTATTACAAGAAAGTATTAATGAACATTTCAGATTATACAAACTTTCTCAAACATTGATTTTGGGTTTTGTGGAAGATGAATGAGTGCTTAGTGAATTATCCTTCATGAAGTTAAAACTTATAAATAAATTGGATAAAAATCTAGAGACTTGATTGAGACTATATGTTTCACATTATTATGTGGTCCAGTTTCCATATGATAGAGTAGTGGAAACATGGAGTTCTCTAGTGGAAAGAAGAGACATGACTAATACAACTACCAATACAGAGGAATAAAATATTGAGACTGAATATGGTACTGGCATGGTAGATAATAATCACACTTATGATGAGCAAGTTTCTCGATGATTGTTTAAGATTCCCAAATTTTAGTTTGATATGTATGGAAAATACTATTTTCTAAAATATTTCTTATTCTTTCATCTTCAAATACATTAAATTCTATAATCTATTTCCTAGATGTTACAATCATGAATCTTATTCAATACATTGGAATTAATATTTTTTTTGTCTTATTAAAATTCTATGTATTTCAAATAGTACTTTATCTTTGCAATTCATGTCATTCATTAACAATCATAATTCTCCTCAACATTATACATATCATTTACTTATAGCATTCATTGATGAGAATATCAAGACTGAATATGGCACTGGCATGGTACATATAAATCACACTTACGATGAGCAATTTTAGGATTGTTTACGTTGCCTAACTTTTGGATTGATAATTATATCAATTACTATTTTCTAAAATATTTTTCATTCTTTCATCTTCAAAATTCAAATACATTAAATTTTGTAATCTATTTCCTAGATATTACAATTATGAATCTTATTCAATACATTGGATTTAATATTTTTTGTCCTATTAAAATTCTATGAATTTTGAATAGTACTTTATCTTTGCAAAGCATGTCATTAATTAAGTAGCAATCATAATTCTTATTAACATTATATAGATAATTTCCTTATAGAATTCATTGATGCACACAAGTCTTATGTCTAGACATGCACGGTGCACCATAAGACACCAGTTCTCTTATAATTAAAACTCTAATTATTAAAATTTATTGGTATACATGCATAATAGTGTAACTATAATTATTCCATATAATATTTACTATACAATAGGCTATGTTTCCTACAACTACTATAATATATAATTATGACAAATATATAATAAATATTTTTCCTATAGTTGGAACTTGGGGTCGCATATTTTCAAATTCCACCACAATCAATCAATTCAATGCTATAGTGACTAGACCAGTGTAACAATGCACTCCAATCTACAACTACTAGAACAATATAAAACTAACAATGCATTCAATACTACAACTACTAGAATAGTATAATTCCATAGAATATTTACTCTACAATAGGCTATGTTTCAACTACTACTACAATATATAAATACTACAATATTCAAATACTACAACTACTAGAAATATTTTTCCTATAGTTGGGTATGCATATTTCCATAGAATATCTGCTAAAATAGGCTATTTTTCCATAGAATTTTACTAAAATAGGCTATTTTTCCTACAACTACTACAATATTCAAAGACTACAAATATTTTTCATATAGTTGGGTTTGCGTATTTCCAAATTTCATCACAATCAATGCATTCAACATTACAAGTACTAGAACAGTTTAACAATGAATTCAATTATACAACTAGTAGAACATTATATCCATGCATTCAAACTCTACAACTATTATATTTAAACTACTATAACATTATAGCCATCCATAGAATATGTACTCTACTTTTTATCTATACAATATATAAACTTGCCCATAATACATTTTATATATATAAAATATTAAAATTATATAGCTAAGAGTATTTAGAACAACTATAAAATATCTTTTAATAAAACAAGTGTTTTTCAAATAAACATGATATAAACTATTTTAAATAATATAAACTATCATTGTGAATAATATAAACTTAGACATATCATCGTTTTTCTACTTGAGACTCTCCACCTTGTTGTTTCTTTCCATCTCCTCACATGGAAACCCTATTGTCTTAACCTACCTATGGAATTGCATCCTCCATTATCACTCCTTCCTTCTGAAGATCCTGTATAGTATAATTCATTTGTGTAAGAATCACCCTCTCCTCATTTGCTACATCTCCTATTGAAATAATTTTAGGATTTGCATCTATTTTTTGCTACAATAAAATGCTTGGATCTATACTGTGTTCTTTAATTTTTCTTCTAGGTGTTGTTCTATTTATTTAATAGAACCAGCTTTTCCTTCAATGCAATCATTGAGGAGATAATTTTGCAATCATTTTTCAAATGCACATTAAGAAGATGTACTTCTTGCTTCAAATTTTCATATTTTGCCTACAAACAACAAAAAATGTGTCAATCACATACAAAGGTATTATAATAATCAAAATATATGCTATAGATAAAGAAAACTTACCACAACTTTATCCTTCTCTACTTGGGCAATAATAACAAGGTGATATTTTTATCCCATTTATTTAAATATGCTTAGGTTTCTCTATTTAAATTTTCCATCTTACTTATCATAATCTCTAAAATCTTATCATTGTAAACATTATCCACAGAGATCAATCTAAATTGAGCTTACTATAATAAAGCGTCAATATTTGAGGGTTCATTCTGAACAAGAGAAAACAAATTCACTCTTTGGTAGTGGTTATGATAATAGGCATTGATTTCTTTGATAAGTGATTTTTCCCTTATCTCCCATTGTTTTAAATCATTAAACTCATCAATAACACCATCCATCAAATTGGCAAGAATTTTTTTCCAAACTAGATTGTCCAATGAAAAACTAGTAAGGGAATCCATAGAGGTATTTAAATTATCAATGTGGGGTGGGGAAGAGGTAGCTAGGGAAGAGGTAGCCATAGGAGGCACTTGTGAAGACATATTTTAACTTGAATAAATTCATGTGGATTGTATCCACAAATATCCATGGGTTTGCTTTCAATGCCAAAAAACTCTTCATCTAGATCAATCTACTAAAAACATGTAAAACCTTGTGCACTTGAAAGGCCACCAATAGAGAAAGTTAGGAAATCAGACATTTGCAACATTTTGTGGCTTTGTGTAGGGAGGATGATTGTCTTTCCTTTTCTCTAAATTTAGATGGGTGGTGGGGGCGGTGGCATACTTTGAGGTCTCATAAAATATGTTGGGTGGATTGCAAAAAAAATTATTCAAAAATAGTAAATTTGAAAACATAAAATTAAAAAAAATTCAAATTGAATCTGTTAATGTTATTACCTAGCGAGGTGACTACCTCATTCATTTTGATTGTCTATGCCAGAGTTATATCTTCCCCTTTTGGCATCCTTATGGGAGTTGTCTCTTGTCATCTTATTGTGCTTATGATAGAGACATGGGTGGTTTCACTTGTGATTGCAAAATGAGTAATTTATCTAGTTAATTAACATGTAAATTCTAACAAAATTCAAATCAAAAAGAAAGTTATAATGGCAAAAATTGATTGTGTTGTGTGGAAGAATCCTCAATGGCAATGTTTCAAGAGTAAACTATGAAAAAAACCAATATGAATATTATTTTTTTCCATTGAATAAAAAAACTAAAAGATATTAAAGGAAATTTGGGAGAACTTGGTAGCAGAGACAAAATAAAATCAATTATTGGCATTTATTTGAAATGAATGGAATGAAGACTCCATAGATTGTATATCACTAGAGCCCTCTAGAGCACACTGACCTTTACTTTCCACCTATTTTTTTGTGTCATAAAAATGCACTCTCACTTGTAACAAATAATTGGATTAAAATATTAACATTTGAAATATATATAAATCAAAAAAATGAGACTTGGGAGAACTAAACTTACCTCCTGTTCCTCGAGAGATAAAGCATTAGCCTTCATTTTTTTATGGAGTGTGGTGGGAATTACAGTATTCTAGATTTCATACAAGGCCTCAAATTACAAGGCCAAAATGTACTTAGAAGATGCAATGGTGCAAGTTTCCTTCAAGAAAGCAAATTTCAACTCCACCCCAATCCTATTGGATATGACTATGTACCAGTCACATACAACACCCAAGAGAGAACAAAGAATATAGTAAATAACCCAGAAGGGAATGTCTGATGGTATTCTGTATAGTACAATTCTCACTTGAAATAAATGGACAATAGATTTGAGAAATGGATTTGTGATTTTTTCCATGGGGATCCCCCTTTGATTTTGACTATCTATAATGAAATAGAAAAGTAAAACATGCAATTGAATTAGGATACCAACATACTTAATTGAATTAGGATAATAAAATAATTAATTTAATTAGGATACTAAACTACTTATAATAATGATTTTGGTATAATAAAAAAATGCTAATTTCATTAATAAATTGAACACTTACCAGCAGGGTCAATGGACACTTTGTAAATCTACTTCAAGTAATTTTTATTGACATCAGATAATACAAACTTGATGTTAATAGGACTTTCATTACAATGTGGAAGACCTATTAAATTATGTATATCCAATGGAGACGTGCCAAAGGATATGGTTTTATTATTAAACTGAATATATAAATGGCTCTCACTATGGTTAAAATAGCCAACTAGAGATCATAGGAGGTTTTTGTTGATACCCATATCATATTAAGGCATCTACACTAGGCCTCTAAACTGGCATTGATTAATCCAATCAATAAAGGATTCATGTTGTTCCAACATCTAGAGGAAATTTGGACATAATATATTTTTGAAAACATAGTTTTGGATCCCCCCTGATTGACTCTGAGTTTTCATGGGTGTGGAAGCCATTGGAATCTTGAAACATTTTAGCTGGAAGTAGGTAGGTACTAGGTTTAGGGTTTGCGTAGGTTGAGTTTGAAGTAGGTAGGCTGAGTTGGAAGTAGGTTATATGAAAGAAAACTTTTAATAAAAGTGTTAAAATGAGGTTGATGTAGTGTTATTTATAATCAATTAAGGGAACTAAAGTAATTGATTGGTGTGACAAGTGACCAATGATAGGCATGGTTGCATGCTATCATGCAAAAAGATCATGACATGTAGTAGTAACATGGTGTCACACAGAAGGATTATGATATATTATAGTAACATAGCTATATGGCACTATATATTTGCATGGTATTATATGATAGCATAGGCCACATGACTTTATGGTACCATGTAACACCATGGGTTCATGCAACACCATAGTAATGAATGATAGAATGGTATTGTGCAGTGGTATAATGGTGTACAATGGAATCATGTTGCATGATAGCATTATATTTCATGATGGCATAGTGTCACATGATTGCATCATATCATCCAATGATATGATATCATGAAATAACATCATGTCACATGATTGCATGTGATTGTGCAATGTTATAATGTCACACGACATCATGGTATCATGCAATAGCATATTATCATATGATAGTATATTATCATGTGATAGCATATTGTCACATGATAGCATATTGTCATGTGATAGCATATTGTCATGTGATAAAATATTGTCATGTGATATCATATTGTCATGCAATAGCATATTATCATGTGATAGCATATTGTCATGTGACAATGATTACTACCACCTAGTGGTGTTGTTTCACTTGATATCATATTGATAGCTAGGAGTATAATGTTTCCCATCATTAAAATGACACCTAATAGTGTAATTAATTAAACAGCATGCGATCTTATACCAGTATAGTATCACCAAAAATAAAGGGTAATTTTCCACCTATACTGCACACTCTAATTCATAAAAAGAGTAAATTAGATTCACCTAAACAAACCTAGGAGGTTTTCTTCATGGACTCTTAAAGTGAACCCTAGTGTGCATATATAATTTTGTAAACCATGCATATATTTTAAAGTTTTACATACAATTTGAGCTATAATTGTAAAAATTACCTTCATCTTCATGCACATGTTGTATAGCTTTTACAAAAGCTATTTTAAATTGATAACTACAATTAGACTCTTATACAATTTTAGACTATAGTTAGAACTCAAGTTCTAACTATCACATTTATGACCTTTCATGAACTTAGAGGATGAGGTGACCCCTTCCCCAAGTCTATATAAATAATTGTAATCCAACTTGGATTTTTGTTAGATAATTTTTAATATAGGAGCAACATCAATTTTTTATCATCAATGAATGTGTTTGTGTATTTTCTTTCCAATTTTTGTGTAATTAGTTATTACTTCTTAGTTTTGTGTTTCAGTAATCTTTAGTTTGCAATAACTGCAAATGGATTCTTGATTATGCTAATTGATGTATTGATCTATATATGTGCAATATCTATTGAAATATTGGTAAATATATTGATTAGGACAATAAATTTTAAATTAATTCATGATTTTTAATGTGCATGAGTGGTTTCTCTGATGTAATTTTTTATGTGTGTGAAATAGCTACCTTAGATACTTCACTAGCCCAAGCCATAATCTCCTAATTAAAGGTGTATAATAGCTACCCTAAAAAGAGTAAATTTTATCTAAGTATTATGAATTTATTGCATTGTTTTTTCCTTATACTTCTTAGCCATGTCTGATTGTGTGTGTGTAATTGCTACTAGCAACAAGCATAGGTTCTGAGAGCACTTGTCCTTTTAGAAACTAGCTAGGGAAGTAGTTCCTAAAAACCATAGAGCTTTTTTTTCTACCTTACCCTTCCCTCTTTTTTTTTGAGTTTATTTTGAGATATACTCACTTTAGATAACAACAAGTCATCCATCTAACTCACATATAAATTCACTATCTTTTAGAGGCCATACCTCCATCCAAAAACCTTGTCAACAACCTACATGCCCTACCAATTATTTCATCAATAGGTTGTCAAAGACCGTATACCTACAACTCATGCCCTAGAGTGGATTTCACTTCTATTAAGATTTTAAAAGGTTAGAGGCTACCTCATTACACTATGGTGTGCATAAAATCCACATCAATAGGTTTAGGTAAATGCCATACCTTCTACATCTTTCAAATACCCTTTCCAAGTGGCACACATTATCTGACCTATATTTTGAAAACATAGTTTGGTCATCCATATAGATTATTATACATGTATCTATCAGGCCTTTAAAATTTAAGTCCATTTCTTTTTATAAATTTTCACTATCATTGATCATCCCCAAGGGCATTCATTCATAAGCAAATATTCCCCACTTAGTGGTGAAAGTAGTCTTAGTTTTATCTTTGGGATTAACCAAGACCTCATTGTATCTAGATAAGCCATCTAAAAATGACATCATTTGAGACCCACTCACTATTTGTATCATCTCATCAAGGGAGTGAAATGGGTAATTATCTTTATCTGAGGCCTAATTCAAGTTTTAAAATTCCACACTTAGGTAGATTTCTCCATTCTTATTTCACATGGATCAGGTTGGCCACCTAGGTGGAGTGAAAGATCAAGAAAATTATCCCTACCGAAAAAAGCTTATGAACTTCCTTGTGTATCAAGGGATCCAAGATTAGGTTTACCAAAGTCTATCTTTACCTAAAGGGTTTTTGGTTGGGTTTTAGGGGAATAGTTTCAGTGATTACTCGCAAGTCGAAGACCTTAAGGTCCCCATAGGCCTAGGAAATTACATTATTATATCTCAACAGTAACTTTTGTAACTACTCCAATTCATGGTCCATTCAATCAATACCCACATTAACCATCTAAGTATTTTCTATCAAGATGAAGTTGATAAGTGGGCACTTTTAGTCCTCAAACTTAGGTCTTTTCACTTAGAAAGTGGGGTCTAATGCATCAAATGCTCTCTCTAATGAGATCATCCCATTTGGGATCTCGTTCCCATGAATATTCAAGATCCCATCTTTATCTAGGTCATTCCCAAGGTTATCTTTGCCTTTCTCATCTATAACTTAGTCCTCAAATATTCCCTTATTGATGAGGAATTAGATGATTTGTTGGTCATCCTTGAAGACCTAAAATTTTATCATCCACCTATAACTCTTGTAATTTAGTTTCATCTTAGGGGGTTAGTTTTGGTGCCATAGATGCTAGAGAGTTGGTGACTTGGTTTATCTCCTAGGGGATATGGATAATATTAAATGTGTTAAACATTTTGATTAGATCCCAAAACATATACTTATACCTCTTGAAGTATGATAGCTTGTATTGAAATTTAGTCTTAATATAGTTGACCACTATCTTAGAATCACTAAATACTCTCAATTTGTTTGCCTTGTATTTTAATGCAAATTATAATCTTAGGATTAGAGCTTCATACTCAGCTAAGTTATTTATGTAGGAAAACTATAGCCTATATGATGCTAAATGTTTTCTCCCTAGGGGATATATTAGTAGAACACCAAATCCAATACCTTGTTTGGAATGAGCTCCATATATATGAAGAGGCCATAAACTAATCAGACATGGGTTGTGACTAACTTTATCTTGGGGTGGATTTGTTAAGCATACAAATGCTTAAGTCTAAGAAAATTAGGTTTACCTTCTCATTAATGGCATTGTACTTAGTTATCATGTGTTTCATGTGGGTTTATTTATCTACCCATATTTGGTTGGATATTACTCTCCATTGTAACCACATATGGGATAAATCTATGGACATATATCCATTCAAGAATTTAGACCAATCCATGTTAAGGAGCATGTTATAAGCTTTAGGGATCTCCACTACTTGAATATATATGAAGTGTTGAATCTTAGGCTTGAACTCCAATTGGATGTGGGCATTTACAAGTTCACCTATCACTTTTACTTTTCACTTGTCTAGTTGGACCACTACCTTGTCCAACTTTATGGGGACCAACTCGAGCTTGTCACATATGATTTTTGGCATCACATTAGCTAAGGCTCCAAAATATACTAATAATTTATGTAGATTATTTGTAATAACTATATGGTTAAGAGTTAAGTGGGCACCTCCATCTTATTTTTTGAATGAGCACATTGGTGTGTGTTTTTCTCATTTATGGCTAGGCCTGTGGGGTTGGTTTTTAAGTGAAATATTTTAGTAAGAGATCTTGTTTCTCTATGATTTGAACAAGCTCATGAAGGTTAATGTTTGCCTTGATATTTTTCATATCCTTGACTATGTTATAACCTCCTTTACTTTATACCAACAGGGTTTCCATAGGTGCCTTAGGTTCTTAAGGTCATAGAGGTGGGGGATCATTCTTAGTATTTTGATTTGGTGGGTTTGTACCATTATTAATAGGTTATTGTTGCCTATTATTGAGGACATAGTTACTCTTTTGGAATTATTGAAATGATTGAAACTCATTAATACCCTCATATGGTTCATTTTCTTCCTAGCTAAGGATATCCATGTTCTCTAACACCATAGTAGTAATAGGTAATTTACCCAAGTTGGAGGATCTAGGATGATTAGGGACAACCTCATAGTCTTCCATTTCCATTTGAAAGATCTCAAAAATAGAATCAAACTCCATGTAGTCTATCTCCCCATGTGTTGTTGTGTTATGCACTTGACACTAGTTAGGTAAGGCTATCTTGAAGATATTGATTTAGGGAAGCATATTGGGTAAAGGTTCCGGGGGGTTGCGAGAATGTTTATAGTTCATGTTTGGTATTTGATATGTGAATTATTTTTTGGAAGTTTTTGCATTAGAGCTATTCACTTACCTCTATAGCCCAAATAAGTCATTGTTGAGTTTTTATACCATCCACTTAATGGAATCTAACTCATTCTTTATGGAATCCTAAGGTTTGATTTGGGTATTGTTAGTTATAGCCAATATCACTTTATCTTGAGTTTGAGGGGTTAGTTCATGGGCCCCTGGGTTAAGGAAACCTAGTTTTTGGTCTGAAGTGGGATGACCCAATGAGATTTGATGCATTATAGGGAGAAACTAAAGCATTAGGGAATTCTAATTAATGTTGGACAAAAATCTCAATGCAAGCATTTGTGGTATCACACTAGGAATGGGGGTCATTATGTGGACTTGAGGGTTTAGTTGCCTATTTACTTTGATATCCCTCACATAAGTTGGGGATAGGTTTGCTATGGTTGCATCCCTCCTTAAGAACATGGTTATCTAAGGGTATAGAATATTCTTATACATGTTAAGTGTTAACTAAGGGTTATGTTGATAAAGCATGATGACATGGATTTACATCTTTTGAAACCTATCATTGAAGTTTTTAATGGGTTTGTTAGGCTCCCTTTTGATACTTGAAAACTACTGATATAGTACATTGGAGTCTATCACTTGCCCAAATTGGGCAAGAAAAGTAGTACTAAAATGGTCCCAACTCAGGATAGAATCTTCAAGGAGGTTAAGAAACCAATCATATGTTGAGTCCATTAGAATGAAATATAAAATCCTACATACCACATCCTCATGTTATACATTTATAAGTCTCAAGGTATTTGTATATTAAGTTATGTGTTCTTTTGTATTTCATCCCATGTTAAGGGTGAAATGGGGAAGATACCTCTTAAGGTTCCTAGATAAGTTGTGGATAATTCCTGGGACATTGATGGTAATGCCAACTAACCAAAAAATCTTAGGTTATAAATTTAGAAGTGGTTATAAGGATGAAATGATTGGAATCATAGTAGGTATATGTTGGTTAAACTTGGTTTTTTTGTGTAAAATTAGAGGAAATTATTGATTAACCTTGATAGGACCTTGCCCTAGTAACAAGCAAACTAGTCTTTAGGGTCTTCCATAATCAAATAGTGGTTATTAAATTATTATCAGTAAGAACAATCTCTACACACTCATAAAACAAAATTAATGACAAGCATGAAGTACTCCCTTTATCCCTCTTTCTAGTGTTAGTTATTGTTCACTCCAAACTCCTATGTTCATAAAGTTACCATGAGATTGGGAATTCCCTAAAAGATAATATGGGGACAACTATATACTTTTGTCCTCCATTTTAGGACTGATCTAGGATCATCCTAGGGCATAAATATATGCATTTGACTTCACAAATGGAGCCTATGAGAATATTCTCCAAGAGATATATTGTTACCATCAAAATTTTAATATGAAGTTCCTTTACATAAGTCTAATTATCAAATATTATTATGGGATTTTGAGTATTATGATTATCTATTTTTAAACACAAGGGGAAAGGGTAGTTCAATCTTATAAAACAAAAACAAAAAGAGAGTGAAGAGTAGGGCAAACAAGGGAGCCTCTAGATCTAAAATGAACTCAATGCATTGATCATCAAACCAAGTGACCTTACCATAATTATACCATTATATAATAATTTTCAATGAAGTTATACCTCCAAGAAAACATAGTGGGAAGAGTCTGAGGGAACTGAGATTATGCCTCCACTATGATCTCTTATTAAATATGAGTACTAAGAGTTTATAGTAAACTACACATAAACACCTTGTGGTAAATTTGTAGATTAACACATAAATTAACAATGCTATAGAAGGTAAACAAGAGAACTCACTGTGTTTATAATATCCAAGTACATCATAACCATATCATACTTAAAGTAGCAAAGTATTAATCTAATTAATCTAGGATTGACAAGCATTTAGTAATGTAGGTGAAAGATACTTGAGACACAAAACAAACCCTTTACAGAAAATAGGAATTATATTCATTAAAATAATTGTCATTATAATAATCTATATTTTCCAACTTTACAGTATAGAGAGATGAAGGAGAAAAGGAGGTGAAATCCTAGCTATAATCTAACAACACTTTCAAGTAAATTTTAGTTGACCCTTATATTACAATACAGCTTATCCTTATATAAATTAGGATGGGGCTCACCTCCAACTAGCATGAGGATACCATCTTGGGCCATGATGGCCACTCATGATAGTTACAACTGTAATTCAAAATTCAAAACAAAAAAATCCCCTCAAACCTATAAAATATCTATGGGGGACCACCTAATTAGTATGTGGAGGTGACTAAGAAGGTCTGGCTCCCAAATAATTTAATCTAGTGCCTCTATCCTCCAATTTGGCCACCATAAGGTTGAATTCATTATCAAGCTTATAAAGGTTAATTAGGGGCTCCTTTAATATCACCTTTATTTGAGTTTCCATTCTTGGGTAGACTTGGAAGGGTGCTTCCATTAACACTTGGATCCCAGAGACCTAGTTGTTGCTTGTCATGGATTAAGTTTATAGATGTCGCACCACCTAAGCCCCTCATTAGTTTTATTTAGTGACCTCCCTCATTACCAAGTCAAATTGACCTAGGTAGACTCTAAATTCTCCTTGATTTAGAAGGGTTCCATCTAGGTGGAATAGCATAAAGATATTGACATCCTTAAAGTAGGTCAATATCTTCTTCCTACCCTCTTCTAAGGGTCTAATTATAGTATTAGACATAGCCAACCACTCTTCAATATTATCTTTCATGGTCCTAAAATACATTTAATATAACCCCAAGTCTAAGGTTGGCACTAGTTTCAACTCTAAGGACATGCCTTTATTATTCGCCACCTACAAATTCTTACACTTCCTATCTATCTCTGCAATCCTCTCCAATATGCATAAATCCTATAGATAAGCACATTGGTCTAAGACAGAGTCTCCACTACCTTTATAAGAACTTAAAATAGTAGTAGGAGGGTGTCCTTAACCTATCCAATTAGTTTGATAGGAAAATATCTCTTCACCTAGGCTTCCAAGGTCTAAACTTAGATTTGTTTGTCCTTGAGGAGATTTTTGGGCATATCATGAGTTTCCTGAAGAATGGAGAGTGGGTCCTCTGCCATCCTTTCTTCCCCAATGTAATTCCTCACCTTATTTATATAGAATAGATCCTGATGGATCTGTGAAACCATAGGGTTCCCTTCCTAGATGAACCTTTACATCAATGTCTTTTTCATGTTCCCTAAAGTTTGGTTGAAGCTCTATTGTACATTCAGTTCACCTTGGGTAGTCATCTCCAATTATTGAAAAATTGGGACCATTCCATGGTTTAAAATAGGTGTATGAGTGGTGGAGGATATTGTGGTGAATGGAAGAGGATGAGGAGGAGGGTAAATGGAGGAAGTGGAGGGGTAAACAAGGAAAGTAATGGATGTGGAGTGCATGGGATTAAAAGGAGGAAAAGCAAAAGGAGAGGCCCATGGGAACATTTATCCCCACAAATACTCTTGAGTCATGTTAATTAAGGGTTAATTACCCTTAATAAAGGATTCTTAAATATAAGGGAAGATATGGGTTGGTCAAAGACAAATCCCATAGTGCCCTCAGTAATGGAAAGAGTGGGTTAGGGAGAAATGCATCGAAGTGATATAGCTAGGAATGAAGGAAATATTGAGGCTAGTGGAGGAGGTTTGAATGGATTAGAATACCTTAATATTAAATTTTAAGCATGGTATACCTTCTAATTTTTCTTAGGCCTCTTAATTGGGTCAACTTTGGATGTTGCAGCATAAAGACTAGCTAGGATAAGAAGACTATAGAGATCAATGGTGGAGGAACTAGAACTTCTAATGGAGGTACTTAAATTATTATAGGGGGAAATAAGATGGTTCCCACCATTGGTGGTATGCTCCCAATAATTACATCCATGTTCATTAATGAACATGTGCTCAAAAGTACCTAGAGTGAGGGCAAACCCAAAGAAGACATCAAAATGGCTCTGAGTTGTGAAATGGGTGGGGCAGAGGCGGAAAAATAGGTAAGGATGATTAGGAGGACTAAGGCAAAATTTAATTATGTAAATGATGAAATGGGTGTAATGGGGAAAAGAGGAGGCACCACTTGGGGGACTTGTGAGAGTGGAGCAAAACTTGTGGGTGTCAGTATTGAGAGTTGGAAATTAGTGAGAGTGAGGGGTGGAAGGGAGATTAAAGAGATAAGAGGTGTAATGGGTAGAACCTATGTTGGTTCCTATTGGGAGACTCCTTATATGCTTTTCTTCAAACTACTAGTCATATCAAACCTCATGTTATGTGTATCCTAGGGTTTAGGTGTTGGTAGCTAAGTTGGTTGAACCCGGGTTTCCTGTCATTGAGTAACATAGGTCTAAACTAGTCATAGATAGACTATTAGAGTTTTTTAAGGAGTTAAAGGTGGATTAATGTCACAAGGAGTATTATCCATTATATTATTAATAGCTATAACTAGATCACAAGGAGGAGAAGGCGGTGGCATGCCTTATAAAATCTTCCTAGAGATAGTAGGAGTCAATGTTAGATCTTACGTAGATCAATTAGGAGATAGAGGGTGAGTGAATGGGCCTACTATCTTATTTCCTCTCTTATTATTCTTCACCATGATCTAAAATTATACCTCTTATTCATTGATGGAATCTAATTATATCTCATCTTCATCCTCTATTTGATTATTGTATTTGATATTAAGGTATGCCAAATATTGTGGCAAGTGAGATCTGATCATCCCCTTATGGTCCTAATGTCAGAGCTCAACTCTTGATAGGGAGAAAGATTCCTACCCAACTACCATCTTCTATATGGGAGGGAAGGCCTTGTATACATGTTGTTTGATGATTATTGGGAATGGTGGTCACACCTTCTACTAGTAGTTTATATAAAAGCCAAAGATGCCCTCCACCATCTGGTAGGTGATATCACACTCCACCAAATGATCTAAGATAAAATATGGTAATTAGATGGGATGCTTGAGGAAACCCATAATTCAAATGATGGTGTCCTCTCTATAGAGATAGTAGTCCCTAATGGTGGTGATAGAGTCCTATATTTCTTGTGATAGTCAGGGCATCAGGGCCTCATTGATCACTTGGTAGACCACTGAATAAAATTACTCATAGATGTCTTAGATGTGGTTCTAGAACTAGTTCAAATATAGTTTTTAGAAGACCACATGGATTACCAAGCTCTTAGGAACTCGTGTAGGAAATTTTGAAATTTTGAAGGAGAGTGTCTCATAGACTACATCCATAAGGTAGCTCATCATATATAAATTACCCCTAGCTCAAGCATCTATGATGGCATTGAACAACTTGAATTTAATCAATCCTCTCATGTTTGACACTTTTGAGTATGTGAGGATCATATTAAGGACTGTCACCCATATTTCATTAATGTGTAATTAGTCTTAGGCCTTAAATAGTTAGTTCAATACAATCATGCCTACCCAAACTTTCTCTTAGAAGGTGTGGACTATGTATGAATTTATGTCCTCCTTTTTAACCCATTTAGCATCTAGGTTCTCATCCTAATCATGCAATATGTCATATATTTGGTAGGTATTCATCCATATATTCACCACTATTTCATCATAAGAGAAAGTTTAGTTTGGGAGGGAGTAATGCACATTGTTAGAGATATTATTAATCTAGTGCTAAGAGTAGGTGAGCACACCTAGTCAAGTACCCCATCTTACACTTAGATGGTGGGGGGAATAAGATTACCAAATAAGTCATTGCATGGAAATTCATTTAGCTTAGCCACATCTCTATGAAGTCCACATTTATTATAAGATCGAAAGGTATCCTCAAATTTTGCATGTTAGTCATTATTGGAGCCTAAGTCTCTGGGAACTTGCTCGACTACTTTGAACATGTTGTTTTAGTGTTTAAACTTGGTCAAGTCAACTAGGAATATGGAATCTTGGTACTTATACTTAGCCTTTGGGTTTAAATATGATGTAGTAATTATAGAAGGATAGAGGGAAAATAAGAAGGATCTAAGTGTAGGAGGCAAGAAACACAAGGGCCTATGTGAGAATTGGAAAGCTAAGGGTTGAAGTGCTCTCAAAGGTATTTAGTATTAACCATTAGTGGTTTTTCCTTAAGCTTTTATAAATTCATGCACATATCCCCCTATATTAATGTTGTTTGGTGGCTAACTTGTTGTGAATTCAAATTTGAGTTGGTGGTTATATTTCCTCTCTTTACTTATAAATCCATATTTAAATTTGTATCCCACAATCCTTCACTACTAGATAGATTTATCAATGGTAATGGGATGTTTTAAAGTTGTCCAATTAGGCTTGAATTTCTATTTCATTAATGCTTAATGCATGATAGGCATGCAATCATCTCCCTTAGAGGCTTCTTAATTAACTATCACTTTACAACACATGTCATCTACTCATTGATCCTCCTGATAATGGGTGGCACATAAACATGTATTCATACTCCATGTCATACCCTTAATAAGGGTGAGGTGTCATTTAAGGACACATGGAACATCCTAATTAGTTTTCTAGTATCATGTGTACCCTATTTTAACCCTTTTAGGGCCTTAGGTGGTTATTATTTCATATGCCTTATTAGGCAACATGGTTCCTTCTAATTAATCCAAGCTCTCCTAGGATTTGACATCTATGATAGGTTTGGGGATTGGCCACTCTAATAATTTGGTGACATGGTTCCTCTTGATTGGGTTAGGCTCTCCTAGTTTTTAACATATCTAACAAGTCTAGGGACTGGTCATTTTGATAACTCAGTCATGTGGTGCCCCTTTATTGGATCAAGCTCTCCCAATATTTGACATATTTGATAGCTTTAGGGACTATCCACTCTGATAACTTGATGATGTGGTACCTCCTAATTGAGTCAAGATATCTTAGGCTCTAAAATCTCTAATAGGTCTAGGGAATGTGCACTCTGATAACTTGATGATTTGGCACCTCCTAATTAGGTTAGGATCTCCCTATCTTTGACATCTGATAGGTTTTGGGACTATCTTCTATAACAACTCAATGGTGTGGCACCTCTTGATTGAGTTAGGCTCTTTTGAGCTCTGACATCTTAGATAGGTCTAGGGATTAGCCTCTCTAAAAATTTAATAATGTGGTGTTTCATGATTGGTCTAGGCTCATCCAATATCTAACATCTCTAATAGGTTTGGGGACTAGTCACTCCAATAACTCGATCATGTGGTGCCCCCTGATTAGGTTAGGTTCTCTTAAACTTTGACATCTCTAACAAGTCTAGGGACTAGCCACTTTAACAACTCAACATGGAACCTCCTAATTGGGTCAGGCTCTCAAATCTATGAAATCCATAAAAATAATAAGTAAAAATTGAAAATATATGTAATACATTTAATAATTACTCATCTATCATTAGGATTTTTATTTTTCATGAAGGGTGATAGGTCTATTGCTCCAGGAAAGGAATGAGACTTTGAGAACTTCCATCAAAAATAATCCTAAAATGTTAAGACCCTAATCCATAAAATAAAAAGTCTACCTTAGTAATAAAAATAAATAAGGCTTTTTTTTGTTTGGTTAAATTGAGGTGACATAATATTCCAAGGATTTTAACTCAGGCAAAACTGATAAGAATAAAAGAAAGGACCATGGAGTTCTAGCTCATGGGATTTCATAAGAGGGGTCTCCCATTTTGAATAAAAGGGGGAATTTTATCCATAATATTATCCACTAATATTATAATATATATATATGGATGATGTAATCAATTTTTAAGTCTATCAAGATAAACTATATCGGGTTGGCCAATGTAATCATGGAGTAAAATTTAGCACTACTAGTGGCTACCTAGATCAGATTGTATCGATTTGACTGATATAGTAGCTTGAGAATTGGTATAAAATATATTATATCAAGTTAATCAATATAGTCATAACTTAGAAGAGTGAAAATAATAATAAATAGACCATATCAATTTTTTCAATGCAGTCTTATAATTAATAGCGTTATACAAACTTTATCGATTTGTTTGCTGTTGTTTGGAAGGAAATGACTATATGATGTAAAATATAGTAGAATATATAGATATATTTAGTGTATTCCAAACACACATTCAAATGTATCTATGTTATTCAATGTAGTTATAACACAAATCAAATAATTTTATAGACATTGGTTGATGCAGTCTATAATACAACATACAATAGCAAGTAGCAAATTGTAAATCTAATTATTTTTGCTAACTATAATTATAAAAATAAGATCAAGTAGATGTACTAAAAGGATTTTTAAATAGTGTAGGCTCTCATGTTTACTTTTTTATCCATTAGATAATGTTAACCCAAAGTTTTAGAGTGCTAACTATAGAGTTAGAACCATACTTGTAGCTGACTAAACCTAGTTT
This sequence comes from Torreya grandis, assembly GCA_037957365.1. Classification (NCBI taxonomy): domain Eukaryota; kingdom Viridiplantae; phylum Streptophyta; class Pinopsida; order Cupressales; family Taxaceae; genus Torreya; species Torreya grandis. The sequence goes on along the minus strand of JARHVA010003660.1, from coordinate 1,069,597 downwards.
TGAGGATAATTTGAGAGTAGCTTCTCATGACTAGTTGTTTATTGGTGCACCACAAAATCATATGGATGGTTAGCTTCCTAAGGTTCAAAAAAAATTGAATCCTATGCATTTTTGATATATTGTGAGGCACATGGAAACTAAACTATGTGTTTAACTATTAATTATGGTTATGAGTATTGGTGTAATCCCCTCACACCATGATGTCTATAAATAGAGCACCATGTGTCCCTTCATGATAGTATCTAAGTATTTTGAAAACAATCTAAACATAATTTCTAGGGAAATCCAAATAAATAGAAAATAAATTTTGAAAGTTCAGTATCAAAAAATAATTTGTAACATTCAATAGATTGAAATAAACATGCAGTCAACTTGAAATGAAATTATTGATTAATATTTGAAATGAAAAACTATTTTTTTTAATGATGCCTGAAAATAAAAAAATAGAACTGTATCAGGATTGGTTGATGTAGTTATACATATATTATAGAATAATATCAAGATAATTGATGTAGTCTACATGCAAAATTATAAGTAGATGTAAAATTGTATCAAAATATTTAATGTAGTTATTCTAAAAAGAGATGAAAGTAAAATTGTGTCATGTTTGACTAATACAATTTCCTAAAAAAGGGTTGAGGCTATAAATTAGAATCAAAACTATATCTAATTTTTTGATACAATTATCTAAGAAGGGAAATTAATACATAGTTATATCAAGGTTATTCATGTATTTGGATAGGATAAATATGAGGATGTAATTGTATCATGTTGTTCAATATAGTTGGCTGCAAAAGATGAAAATACATAATTGTATCAATATATTTGATGTAGTTAGTTAAGGGAGAAATTTTGAATAAATATGTATCAACATATTTGATACATTATGTTAAAAATAATACTACTAAATAATTGTATTGATATCTCTAATACACTTGACTAAATAGGTAAATACGATGGTAAGCTTCACATTTGGTTCACCAAAATATATGTAATGGGATAGGATCGGCCTAAAACTATCCTATCTCTAAATATCTAGACTCAAATAAGGTTAATAAAATATATCTCAATAAAAATTAATGATTAGATATGTAACCACATGGATCTATAGACCTAGTAAGAGGACCACCTATAACACAATGTCAAAAAAAAGGATTCCAAATCCTTCAGGCTAGTAACAAATTCAAATAGCTATAACTATATCTATGTTTTCAAGTAGTATTATACTCTAAATAAGTAATGTAAATAAGTGGGAAGGGTTAGAAACATATCTAAATGTGTATGGATCCATAGTAGGTAATTGGGGGCATAGGTAACCAAAAATGGATAAATAGAAAATTCATTAAATCCTATAACCACACTAAGTATAAGTGTAAATAAATATGAAAACAAGGTGATATACATTCATTAGTCAATTAATTGTGCAATTTCTATCTACTAAATGAAAGAAATAGGGTTAGAGTATACTTACCTTGAAGAGGACCCATAGAGCCTTAGTATCACCCTTGGCCAATGGTGTTTTGTAAAATATTTTTGTGGTTATAAGTATATAAAAGGATTAATCAAGCTCTAGTCCAAAAGGACTCTTCTTAATGAATATCCAAGATTCCCCAAGACAATCTTTCCTTCAAGACAACATCATAAGGAATAACTCCTCCAAGTGTAGATTTAGGATAGAAGTGTAAGTAATAGCAATATGAAATGAATGTCTCTCCTTATTGGAATGAAATGGTTATATGTATTTATAATGATAAATATCCCTAACCCATCCTGAAAGTTAAGTTGACACCATTGACTAGCTATGATGTAGTTTAAAGTGGGTTGACAAATCTCAAACTACATCATCCAGGCTAATATAGTTATAAATATCATGCCAACATGTTTGGAACTAAATTGATCAGATCAATGTAGTAGATAAGGGACATGTGTTAGATAAGACTACATCAAACTAGCCCAATATAGTAGGAAATATTAGTCTTGATATAGCTATAAGTGTAAGATGGAAGAGATAAATTAGGTGATCAAGTTTGAGGAAGCTAGAATGTATATAGGAATGATATATATGAAATAATATCTCTCAAAAATAACCAAAGGCCTATCCACCCATTTCCCAATAAACCCTTTAAGGTGTGCACTCAATTATAATAAATCTCAATAGGTTGTCATAAGGTAAAGTGTTAGTAAAATATAAAATTGAAAAATATTATGTGTATATGTGTATATGTCTTACATCTGAACTAAACTAATAATTTGAACCAATCTAAAATATTTGAATCCTAAAAATTATACCAAATTTTGAAAAAATTTCTCATGAAGGCTTAATTTTATATGACAAGCCCACTAAAATTCCCCCTTTTGAAGTGAATGATGTAGCCTCTGAGTTACTCATCTCAAAATAAAATAGCTAATTGTATCATGTTTATGTAAAAAAAAATCATGTAGAATCATGTCAACATGTGGAGAATATGTCATCATAGTATGAATGTATCATCAAAGCATATAAGGGACATGTAATATAAGACATATAACTATGCATGCAATAGTAACAATCACTGATATAAGCATTGAAAAAGACTACATAGTAAAGGTGCATGATGTGAATCATGGCACTACATATAATAATAAAAAATACATGATATGGATCATGGCACCAAAAACTTAGCAAACTTAGCAATATCAATACACAATCCTATATTAATCCAATCATAAGCATATAATTTCATGTCAATGATGCAAATAATAAAATCAAATGCAATAACACTCAATTTTACACATAAGGCCAAGGGTTATATACAATAGACAATAACATGTCTATCATATCTTGTTTAGGTAGACCTTGGATAATGTGCCTAATGTAATGTTTTAATGAGCCATTTTTTGTTCATAAAACTTCACATATGATTAGATATTTATTTACTTTATGATCTTATTTTTTTAGTATTTTAGTTCATACTATAGTTGGTTATATTTCATTCAATATTTTATTTTATAGATAATTATGAAGATCCAGTATTATTGATGTTATTATGTTATTACAGATAACAGTTGAGTGACTTAGTTAGGTTTGGGGCTGGAAGAATTCATAAAACTATCACATCAACTTGATACAATTAAATGACCATAACATAAAATAATTAAATCAATTTGAGTATCCACCTATCCCATATATGATGTCTTGTATTATATTAACTAATGTTTCATGTAATCCTTATCAGTGTGTATTCAATGATTGTTATTGGCTTATATATTATTATGCTCCCCATGTTTATATGAATTTTTATAATTAAATTCAATCCAGTGAGTTGTTATCTTTAACTAATATAGGCTTCTAATTTATTCCAAGTTCATAAACCTTAATGCTTGGGCACATTTCAATATGCTGACATGATAAATATATATTTTTTATCATGTTATGTTCCTTGATTTTCAAAGGTTATTGAGCCTTGTTAGTACCTTGAGCATGTTTTTTTTTAATATGGATGTCCTAACAATATATTTCCATCATGTTTGTTTGGTAAAAAGGTTTTATTGACCCATGATGGGATCACAGGTGCATCTTGGCATTTGATTATAGTTGAGATAATAATCATTATGATTTTAGGGTTTGCATGTAAAATTTATAGAATGGTTATCATTCCATTTTTTTACTTTTAGGGAAATAAGGAGTGAGGAGTATGGAGAAAATATAGGGTTTTCTAAAGCCTACCATGGTGGATAAGGAAGTTATTTTTGGAATCCTTACTACAAAAGCATTTACATTTTTTATGGCCATGAAATCTCACACAAGGTTATATGGTATTTTTGGATTGTGCCCAAACATACAAATAATAAACACAATGGTGGTGGAAAAAGAAGAGAAGAAGAGAAGAAACCAAAAAGGAGAGAATTTTCAAGTAAGTCTTTTGTTTGTTTCCTTAAGAAACCATAGGCAACTATATGAGTTATGTGGAGGGACCTCACCTTACCTAAAACTAACTCATTCACCTCATCAGTGTTTCCTTTTTTATTTAGTTTTTATTGTATTTATATTTGAGTAGGGTTTTTTTTAAGGTGGTCTTGTGATTTTACTTAGAATACCCTTTTGGATAAGCTTTGGCTTGGCTCATCTCACCCTTAGATGGTATATAGATGACATGAATATTTTTAATAAAGCTAGGAAGGCATTTTATGTTGATTTGGCATCATGTTTAGTGTATATATACTTGAAATACTATGTGTTAATTTCTTATTGGGTGTTATCTATCAATGCTTATTTTGGACTATTTTTTTTAATTCTTGGATTTGACCATGTGTGGAAACTCTAAACTTGGTGGACATATGATCTTTATATTGAACTCTTCATCTCATTTTATTTTATGACATTAGAATTCTATTTGATGGACTCTTACAACCCCAATTTGATGGTTGGCATAGGTAGGGCTACCACTATATGGATGGTCTCAGCTATCACATTTTTTTGTTATAGGTGTTTGTGTATAAATAATTATTTTAGGAGTGTATATGTAGTTTTATGGTCTCTCTAAGCTATTGGAATGATCATATAGTTATGTGAATAATCTTTGAGGCATGAGGGAAAATTAAAAATATTTCTCGGAATTGTATTATAATCTTTGTAAAGGAATGTATAATGTTTCTTATGATGCACTAGTTATTGTTGTGTAACTAGGATGCAGTACTATTTGATGACTATGTTGTATATCTTAAACTATAAAAATGAGAACCTAGATAATTTACCTTAAAAATAGAGTTAGCATTATAATATGAGTCTAGAATAATGGAAAATTGGAAAACTAGCTCATTACTACCTTTTGTATAATGTTATCCTCATTATCCTTAAAATTTTGTGTTGTAACTTAGTTAACTTTTATAGTTATAATATCAAGATATTATGTGTGTTGAATTGTGTTGGCTCAAAAAAAAATCAGAGGGATAAATTGGTGACTTTGAGTCAATAGTGTGGGAACTGAGTCCTCACGTTAGTCATAAATGAAGGGACAAAGTCCCTATCCTGTTAGTAGGTAGAGCTAATTTTATTGAAAACCAAAAAGGAAAAACTAAGGGAAAAACTATTCACATTTATTTATAGTAAAAAGAAATTCTATTGAGGGTTTTGTACTTTTAACTAGAAATCATGAAAAGGAGTTAGAAAGGAAAATGAGAGGAGTGATAGAAAAGAGGGAGAAAAAGAGAAGTGAAAGGAAGAATGGGATTATTATAGCTAGTTAAATACATAAGCTACCATGATAACCTAGGAAAAATGAAAGACAACTCTGGGTAGATAAATATAAAAACTTACTAGAATATCCCAAGAAGGAGAAAATATTATATTTATGGAAACCTCTCTAATTCAATAGATGGTAAAGACATAATACACTATTAGGAATGCAAAACATACATTGAGATAATTATATACTACTTGTAATATAAGAAAGATAACTATCTTACATTTACTCGTAAAAGATAATTAAAATGTTGTTTAAACCCCACTAAGATTTCACATTCATATAAATAACACAAAAAGATTCTAAATGAAATACTTGATGTGAATTTCCCATTTTTTGATAATTTGATAGTGATTATAATTAAAGATACAATTACAAATGAATCATATGCAAAATTATAACTCACAAAGAAATCTTGAACACAAAGTCTATAAAAATTCCCTATTCTAATATTTATTGAGTCAAAAATACAATCTTATCATTCAAAATTTTTTTGTAGAGTCTCACTACCAAAATTCCTTTTTACAATAAGCCTAACACTCAAATTTATAGTGTGGGAAGGTGGTTACAATGTGTAACCACCTATTTTTGAACTACAAATGGTGCAAAAGTTAGTTTATAAAAATGCATCACTTAAGTGATATAAAGATGTGTTGGTACAACTACACTTCATGCAAAATTAAAATTATAAAATTCCACCAATTAAATGGTGCAAAAATGATTTGGTATGTTTACACCACTTGAAATGTGTAAATCAATATTACATAATTCAATAATTACAAAGTGACAATAAATTTGCATGAATTACATTTACAAGGTTTCAATTACACAAAATTTGTAACTAGAAATTACAAAATGATATCCAACATTAACATGAAAAGACCATAAGTTTGATGAAGAACTCATTCACTTTCTCCTTCGTTGAAGACAATCTCAGTCATTATTTTACACTTGTCAAGGAATTTTGTCCTACATATGCTTGTATTTTATATCAGGATCTAACTAAGTAATCTCAAATTTATTTGACCAAGAATTTTCAATGACCACTAATGTTTTCTAGTCATCGTTTCTGTTCACCATAGAAATGTTTCCTTCATAAGAGCATAAAATTCATGTTAATATTTTTTTTAATCCCTTCATAGTAATATTTAACCTTACTAAGTCACTGACATGATTCAAGGGCTAATAAGGTGCTTACAATGGTAAATAATTTTAATTTACACCTGCCATTTGCATTTGGCCTCCAAAATTTTAGATTGGAAACCTATGCCCACAACCAGAAACCCAACACTAAATACTACTTAGCACATGCAAACATATATCTATCTGACACTTGAATAAATGTTGGAGATGCCCATGTAAAACAAAATTTTCTAATTAAAATTACCTTTTACTAGTGAAAACTATAAACTTTTATCTAATACCATGCTTCTATAGTAAATACCACAAGTTTTGGGACCAAAACAACCTTTTAAACACTCAAAGCCATGGGTTTTATTGATAAAACCACTTCATTTTCAAAATACCATGAATTTATTATTGAAACCACCATCATTCTCAATTTACCATGAATTTTGGAAGTGCAAAACAAAATTACATGACTTGAGGAAATGTAATTTCAATTCGTATGATTGGAGAAAATGAAATTTGAATTTACACGACCATGGAAAAGAAAAATTCAATTTGAACCAGAAGGGAAAATGTAAAACAAATTTTCAAATTACACCGAGTAGAAATTTGAATTTGTAAACTACATCAAGTGGAAAAACCAATTTTCAAATTATACCAAGTGGAAAAAATAATTTGTAAATTTCACCGAGTGGAAAAATGAATTTGCAAATTAAACCTTGTGGAAAAAAGACTTTGCAAATTACACTGAGTGGAAAAAAATGTAAATTGCATGACTTGGAAAAGTGTTGGGGCATTTTACACAACTTGGGATTTACAAAAAAAAAATTGCACGACTTGTAAAAGTGCATTAGTGTTTTTACACAACTTGAAACCTGCAACTATGATTTTTCCCCTTGGTTTTTGAAGTTCAAGATGAAATTTTTATACCAAGTATATGATTATCAAAATTCATCTCTCAGATCTGGTCTCCACATTGGGACAAAATCAAGAACTTTCATAAAAGTTTGATTTTATCTTAAATTTTCATTTTGGTGTTGATAAGATCAAATTAATTCATGACTTCTCTTATCTCTGTCATAGTACACTTTCTATTATAACAAGAATCTTGTTGCACTGAAAGAGAAAGAGTCAAGATATTTTCAATACACTATTTGGAAGCTTGAAAGATAGTTAGATTTCATTATTCTACCCAAGCCTTATCCATTAAGCTATAGATTTGATGTCTCATTCTACAAAAAAATTACCATCCCTATCTTTAAAACACCTCTAATTATCTGTATGATCATAATTGTGGGTGTTGTCATGAACTTTAAAATTTTAATACATCAATTGGCCCTAATTGTGGGACCACATTTTCAAAGAGAAATGGAAAAAAATTAGAATCTTACATGACTGGTGCCTCATTGCCATATAATTTTTAAAGACTTATATGCAGCTCATATTTACATGTCTTGATTTGACCAACTGACATCCAATTCACCTATCACAATCATATGAGAAATGAACATGCACTACCAAATTAGATCCTTTTCTCTGAATATTTGCATATTCTGATATGACCAACTAATAGACAGTTTGCCCATCTAAATCATATGAGAAATTAACATGCACTATTGGGATAGATAGCTTATTCTTTAAATTTTGCATGTTCACCACCTATTCACTTGAAGAGATCCATTATAAACCTATTTATTTTTTTGCTTGAGATATGAGTATCCATATCACCATTTTCATAATTGCAACAATTATTTTCTGTATAAGTTGTCAAATGTCTCTTTTTTAAAATCACTTTACCAAAATACTTCATGGACTATTTCTTAATGGCATCTAGGAACTAAATAATATTTACACTATAAAACTCACATGATTTTTTTAGATGACTGACTAATTAGGATTTAATGTAGGTATAAATCATGGTTATGAACATGTGTAAGAAGGACCAAAACAAGGAGAGAAATAAACAACAAATGACTTGTTATATTTATAAGACTATACAAAACCATTCACTGGTTGGGAGAAGTACCCATCATTTCAAAACAATGGATTTGACTAATGAACTTTGTAAACATTTAGAAATAGTGACCAAGTAGGTGGGAAGAGAAACTTATAGTTATCATTCACACAGGGATGATCATGAATGAAAAAAACATTACTATGTTCATATCCTAGAATGGAAACATAGTGAATTCTCTGATATTATGTGATCCCTCCTAAGTAATACCAAACTTTTTTAATGACTTATTGGTTGGTTTTGAATGTATTTATACCAAATATAAGATTTGAACCAAAGATAAGTGTGTTTCATGTTACTTTATGAGCTACAATAGAAATAGGAGTATCTTTTAGAATGAATTGAGTGTAGATATTCCTTACCACATTACTTCTCACAATAGAGACAAATCATTTAATGAATCATTTTCATCATCTTCATCAATATCTTATACCTTGATAGTTTTCACTTCACTTGTAATGAATATCAGGCACCATTCATTTTACTCTGGCTTCATGCATTTCTTGATTTTAACTTTGGCCTCCTCATGATTTTCAATCTATGTGGGCTTGATTATTTTGTATTCATGTTCTATGGAGAACTCTTCTTAGGTATAACCTAAAAATTAAATACATGAGAAAACTTCAACTTTTGACTACTGATTCTTCCAATCTCATATAAAAAATATGTTTTGGTTTACTAAAAACTAGTTCCATACTATCTTCACCTTTATAAATTAGAAAATCATATTCTACATTATTGTTTCTCTATTTTCGATTCAATCAATTATTCTTCAGATACCCATTTTCTCTTGGGACCATAAGGTTTGAGAAATATTTTTAAACATGTTAATCTCTCTCTTTTTTGCCAAGGGGGAAGCCAAATTATTTTTTTTTCTAATCAATCATTAGTTCTTCCAATTGTTCACCTTCTTCCATAATTGTGAAATTTAAATAATCATATGTGATAAGAATCACTTTGTAATTCTCCTTGATATACTTTTGACATGTTTGATTGAGAACTTGCCTTTGAAGTCTCTTTTATAAATATTATAGACCCTTGACTGTATCAAGTTTCACTATTTCTTCATCACCATTTGCAATAGTTGTAGCACCTTATAAAACTTCCTTCTTTGACATTCTAGACAAAACCATGTCATCTTCAATTTTGATAGCTTCTTGTTGTGAAGCTTCCAAGTAGTTTACCTTATTCCTCATCAAGATGAAGTTGATCTCTAGCTAAGGAGAACCAATGAAGATACATAGATAATTATTAGGACTTGGTTGATCCACCTTGAGAATCAGTCTCCATAATTTTTTGAAAAGTGTTATGAATTCTCTCATCTACTCATCATCTCACTTCAGAAATTGGAATAAATATGAAAATGATGCACACACATCCATATCTAATTTGAATCTATTTAATAACATGTTCTTTAATGAGTCCCAAATCAAAAGACATCCATATTCTAGGTATTGAAACCACTCAGTAGCATATCCAATGAGAGTTTCAACAAAAATCCTAATAGCAACATCTTCATGCACAACTCTCAAGATGATACAAGACATTATGAAGGCCAAGATATTTTTATTTTTATCTTGACCATTTTATCCAAAAAACTTTGAAAATTTATTCCTTGAATCCTGATAGTAATTCATTGTACTAATCCAAATCCAATGAACTAAATTTTTTCCCCATGGGATATAGGGAACATTGGGGTTGGGGTGAACTAATGCCATTTATTTAATTAAAAAGATGTAAGAACTAGTTAATTTATCTCAACAAAGTCACCAACCTTCATTCTAGGGGATGTTCCTTGAAATTTCTAAAAATTGTATACATAAATCACCTTGATCCCTAGCGGATTCATCAAAAATTGTTGGCTTAAAAATTTATCATGGGGACAAATTGGTGACTTTGATTCAATAGTGTATGAACTAAATCCTACCATTAGTTAGAAATAAAGGGACAAAGTCCCTATCCTATTATCAAATGGAGCTTCTTTTTTTGAAATCCAAAAAGGAAAAAGTAAGGGAAAAGCTATTCACATCTATTTATAGCAAAAATATTTTTTATTAGGGGTTAAATACTTTTAACTAGAAGAGCGGAAGTAGAAAGCTGAACATCGGGCACAAAGGATGAAGGCGACTAGGAGGGCATGACAAGGTAGGGCGTGACAGGGCAGAAAGTAGGGCGTAGTTATAGGGAAGTGCTCAGACTACAACAGGCATCATAGGGAGCATGCAGTAGTGGGAAGGCTCCACTTTTACAAGGTTTAGGTTCCTTTGCTGCTCTTGAGCAACTAAGTATGTGCATCCCCAAAGTTAATGGATGTCTGGAAAGATGCAAGGAGAGGCCCAAGATGGATATACCAATGGAAATGATTGCTGAAGACATTGAATACTATTCCAATCACTCCCTGTACTACAAGTTTTTGGGGCTTAAGATGTCACTGTTATTCCTAGAAACATGGGCTCAAAGGATGTGAGCACCAGAAGGAGATATGGATATTACATTACTAGCTAATAGCTATTTCATGGTCACTTTTACTTATATAACAGATTGTCAACAAGTTTTTGCTAGAGGTCCTTACTTCCATAATCAAGTGGGATTGTTTATCAAGCCCTAGCATGCCGGTTTCATACCTTCAGAGGAACTACCAAATCGTGTCCTGATGTGGGTGCATCTACCCCACTTTTCGATGGAATGCTACTGAGAAGACACTCTCCAATTGCTTGCATCCTTGCTGGGAAGGCTAGTAGGTTCCTCAATGTCACTCCTGGGGAAAAAGGTAATGACTTATGCCCGCATTTGTGTGGAAATTGATCTTAGTAAGCCATTACCAGATGCTATTGAAATGAGTGTGGGCCCTTTTTCATGGGTACAAAAGCTGGATTATGAAACCCTCCCTTTTCACTGTCACCTATGTCATGCTTATGGGCATTTATAGTGATGCTGTCCCACCTCAAAATCCACTGCACCTCAGCCAGCTCAATCTACTCGCACTCCTTCTAGTACTGACAAGGAAAGGGGTCTGATTCTAGGTGAGATGCCTAAAACTGATCATTTTATGTTGGTTAAAGGTTGATATAGAAATAGAGGCCAAAAATGGTCCATGAAGGAAAGACAATTAGATGACTCACTCAATAGATTTGAAATATTGGATGACCGTAATCAATAGGAGGTGAATCCTAGGTTGATGATTTTGGACCAGGGGATTGAGGGACCAGCTCAGGAGACCAATGCTTTAGGGGCTTTAACTAAAACACAAGATGATAGAGATTATCATATGGATATGGACCAGTAGCTAATAATTTTGGAAGGAATGACTTCCTCAGTTGCTCCCCTTAAAGAAGATAGAAATATGCCCCTTATCGAGAAAACTGGGGACCTAGGGGCAGCAAGAATCAGTAAATCTTTTCCTCATCTTGGCCTTATGCAAAAAGACCTTAAGAAAGGAGGGGGAGATAAATCTGGCAAGCTTGGTAGAAAAAAGGACCAAGAAAAGATCAAGCTAATGGGAGAGACTTTGGTGGAGTCAAGGTCAGTAAAGACTCTGGATGCACACTTTTTGAGCTCTCTAAAATGATTATAATATCTTGGAATGTAAGGGGTTTAAACAATAGTCCCAGACAAAATGATATTCACAACCTAATTAAAATTCATAAGTTGGATGTCCTTTTCTTGCAGGAGACTAAGCTTTCAGTTGAAGACATGTCCAGACTTGTAGCCAAGTTGTGGTGGCAAGGCAAATGTCAATGCATTGGTGATACTGGATACTCAAGAGGACTAGCTTGTCTATGGAACCCATGAAAGATTGGCCTCATAGGCTTGCTAACTTCTAAGTACTCCATGACAATGATTGCTTCTATCTTTGAGATGAGGGAAGTCATTCTCTTCTCCAATATCTATGCTCCCAATGATTGGTGGGGTAAAAAACTCCTTATGGGACCACATAAGTTTTGTTCATAGCCTGGCCCCCTTCCACCCTTGGATTATAGCAGGTGATTTTAACACTATTCTTGATTTGACTAAAAAGAGTGGTGGCACATCAAGGCTAGACCCATCTGCTTTGCTAATGTGCAACTACATTGAAATTTTGAATTTAGATGACATCAGGCCCAATAATGGATAGTTTACCTGGAACAATCGCAGGAGTGGGAAACATTGCATTGCTGAGAGACTTGACCATTTTTTGGTCTCAACTTTTTGGGTTAGAGGTATGTGGTCTATGAGGTCTGAAATTTTGGACTGGAGAGGATTGAACCATTGGCCCATCAAGCTTAATAATGTCTCACAGTATCACCCACACTCTCCTTCCTTCAAATTTTAACTCATGTGGTTGTGGGATCAATCTCTACATGAGTGTGTTGCCAATTGGTGGTGTTGGGGTAGGCCTACCCATGGTACGGCGATGTATATTCTTGCCAAAACACTACAATATGTGAAGTACAAGCTCAAGCAGTGGAATCACCAAAGTTTTGGGAACATTTTCCATGCTAAGGCTGTTGTACAAACCAAGCTTGATGGTATCACAAGAATAATAAGGGAAGAAGGACTAACTGAAGACTTACTGCAACAAGAAACATAGGCTATAAAAGACCTAGAGGAATGCAAGCTATGGGAGGAAATTTTTTGGAAGTAGAAAGCTTAGGTCAAATGGCTCTAGGAGGGGGACAAAATTACATCCTTTTTCTTCAATTCATCCAAAGCTAGGAGACATGGCAATTCTATTTCAGCCCTGGTCAATGAAAGAGGTGAGCACCTTAAATCCTTTCTGGCAATTTTAGAAGAGGTAGTGTAGTACTTCTCTACTCTCTTTAGAGAAGATGCTAATGGGGAATCACCAGAAGAAGCTTAGGTTCTCTTTTGCATTCCATCATTGGTGACATGTGAAATGAATGAAAATTTAATGAAACCAATCACACTTAGAGAGCTTGAGGAAACCATCTCAGATGAAAAAAGGGAAAGTAGCTGGACCTGACGGCTTCCTAGCTGAATTCTACCAAGAATTCTAGGATATCATCAAACTTGACCTTTTAACTATTGTCCAAGAATCTCAACGAAATAAACAAATGCTTAAGGCTACAAATGCGATCTATCTTGCTCTCATACCCAAATGCAAAGGTGCTGATAGGCTAAGTCAATTTTGCCCTATATCCCTTTCTAATTTTGTTTAAAAAATTATAACTAAAATCATTGCAAATAGGTTAAAAAGAGGGTTGAGTGTTGTGATCTCAAAAGAGCAGAGTGGTTTTGTGGAAGGCAGGCAAATCTTGGATGGTATTGTTATTGCTATTGAGTTTATTCACTCCATGGCCAGCTCAAAAGATAAGGTGATGTTCATTAAATTGGACATGGCCAAAGCCTTTGATAGGGTCAGATGGTCATTCCTATGAAAGGTTCTTAGTGCTTTTGGATTTGCAGATGAATGGACTCAATGGGTCATGAGTTGCATATCCTTAGCTTCCTTCTCAGTGCCAATGGAGAACACACAGAGCTTTTTGGTGTTATAAGAGGGCTGCGACAAGGTGATCCTCTATCTTAGTACCTTTTTCTTCTCCTTGCTAAAGGTTAAGGGAGTTTGATCAGCAGGAACAAAGAGGAAGGACATATCTAAAGATGGCAATGGGGAGGGGAATTACCGGCACAATCACACCTATAATTTGTTGATGACATTGCCCTTATGGGCATGGCCACAATGACTGAAACTACTAATTTATGCAAGGTGTTAGATGTTTATCTAATGGCCTTGAGACAAAAGGTCAATGAAGATAAGTCATCCATCTTCTTCTTCAATACTCCGGGCCCTATTCAGTAATAGATCATGAGGACCCTACATTTTCAGATTGGGACTCCCCCCTTGATTTACTTAGGTATCCCTATCTCAGCTGGTCATACATCCAAATAATCTTGGTAGACAATTTTGGAGAAATTTTGGGTGAAAGTGAATCATTGGACACACAGGTGGTTATCCTTTGCAGGCTAGGTTTAACTTATCCAATCTGTGGTGCAGGCTTTACCCATTTACAAGTGTATGCTCCAGGTTGCCCCGATGGGATTTGTTAAGGAGTTTGATTCGGTTACCAGACATTTCTTATGGGTTGGTAGTCTAAACTCCACTAAATGGAGCCTTATTAGATGGGAGATTGTTTGCAGCCCCAAACAATATGGCGGGCTTGGTCTGAGGCAGACAGCCTTAAATGTTATTGGTTTGGCAACCAAACTTTATTAGCGATGTGCACTAAACAAGACAAAGCTTGGGCCAGAATTCTCTCACAAAAGTACTACTTTGAAACCATTCAGAGGGACATCCCTCGCTATCTACTTATTGGGAAAGGTCCAGCAATATGGGGTACTCTCAAAAAAGGGGTTGCTCTCATCAAGAATAGCTTATTCTAGATTTGTAAACAGGGATCCAAGGCTCTCTTTTGGTCTGAATCTTGGGATGGTTATCCTCCCATCATTTTTTAGTTTCCAAATTTGTTGAAACTTTATCAAATATTCCTTGATGCTAGCTGGTCTTGGGTGAGTGACTTTAAAGTTTACATTACACAAGGACAGGTGGAGGTAGCTCACTAAAAAGCTCCCAAAACTTGGCTTGTTAATGGGACACAAGAAGAGAATGAGGAGCTATTGAGCATCCTTTTTAGGCGTCACTGTAGTCCTCTTCAGGAGGAGGATGAGCTAGCTTGGTCTCCTAATCCCAAGGGATCTTACATAGTTTCATCTGGATATTAGGCTTTACTTCTTTAGAGATTGGGCAGGGGGAAGTGCATTGGTGGAGATAGGTCTGGAATAATTTCACATGGCTTAAATGCAACTATTTTGCTTGGAAGTTAGCTTGGAATAGGTGCTTGACCTGGGACAATCTCTAGAAGAGAGGTTTTCAAGTCCCTTCTATATGTGTTATGTGCAGAGTAGTCGAGGAGGATTCAGCACACCTTTTTTTACATTGCCCCTTTACCTCGTAACTCTAGCATTATTGGTGGGATGTTTGGCAGCACCCATGTTTTCATGCTCAATCTTTGGTCAATTTTTGGAATGGAATGGGGGACCCCCCCTCAAGGACACCCTTCTTGCAAGACATATGGCTAGGTGGCCCCATTTTTTTGTTCTGGCAGATTTGGCTTGAGAGAAATAGGCAAATTTTTTGAGGGGTGAGGGTCATGGTGCAGCAAGTATGGCAGAAAGTGGTGGGGATGATCCAGGAAACCATCCAAGCAAAGAGCGTGATCTGCCTTCCTTTGACCAAATAGGACACTCAGGCGATGGCGCGACTTGGATTCTAGTAGTTAACTAGTAAGTTTGTGTGTGTCAAGAGGAGCAAATAGGTCAAGGAGCAGATTCTTAGGACTGGTCAGTGGCAATGCCCCATAGTGGGATTCTCAAGATCAATACGGATGGTTCCTCCAGAGGTAATCTGGGACCCATGGGTACTAGAGGGATAGGAAGGGATTCTGAAGGTACGGTGATTTTTCTTTTTACGATTCCTAAGGGGCTACAAACCATTAACATGATGGAAGGTTAGGCCATTCTTTATGCCCTTGAGAAGGCCCAGGCATTAGGTTGGTGTAGGATTATCTATGAATCAGACTCTCAATTCTTGATTAACCTACTCATTAAGAGGAAAGTGGTGGATGTCAAATGGTAACTATCTTTGATTGTGCAATAGATTTTGTAGATTTGCTCACTTATGGATAGCATTACTTTTGCTCACATTCCATGAGAATAGAACAAGGCAATAGATATTTTGGCTAAATGGGTGTTTGACCATTTGGATGGTGGAAACATTGAGGATTGGGGGTCCCTCTCCCCAATGCTGCATTCTAATTTGGAAAGAATTCTAGAGGCTGATAGGGAGGCTCATAATATTGTCTAGTTGGGCATGTGCCTAGTTTTTTATTTTTTATTGCTTTCTTCTAGGGGTTTCTACCCCCCGTTCTTCTTGTAATGCTTTTCTTTACTTATTAATATTATTTTTACCCCTTTTTATAAAAAAATAATTTTAACTAGAAAACATGGAAAGGAGTTACAAAGGAAAATGAGAAGAATGATAAAAAAGAGGGAGAAAATGAGAAACAAAAGGAGGAACATGATTATTATATCTAGTTAAATATATAAGCTACAATGATAATCCCAAGAAAAATGAAAGAAACCTATGGGTAGCTAAATACAAAAACTTACTAGAATAGCCCAAGAAGGAAAAAACATTGTATTCATAAAAACCTCTCTTATTCAATGGGTGTTAAATACATAATTAACTCTTAGGAAAATAAAACATACATTGATATAATTATGTACTAATGTTAATATAATGAAAGATAATTATCTCATATTTACCCGTAAAAGACAATTAAAATATTGGCTAAACCCTAATGATATTTCACATTCTTAAAAATAACACAAAAAGATTCTAAAAGAAATAGTTGATGTGAAATTCCCATTTTATGAAAATTTGGTAGTGATTATGAAAAAAAATTAAAAGTAATGATGCCTATACAGATTAATCATATGCAAAGTTATAACTCACAAAGAAATCTTGAACACAAACTCTGTAAAACTTCCTTGTTCTAATATTTATTGAGTCAAAAATATAATCTCATCATTCAAAAAAAAAAATCAAAGTCTCACTACCAAAATTCCTTTTTAAAATGAGCCTAACACTCATATTTATAGTTTGATAATGTGTTTATAGTGTGTAATCACCTTTTGAATTACAAATTGTGCAAAAGTGAGTTTACAAAAGTGCACCACTTAAATGATATAAAGATGCATTGGTACAATTGCACTTATGAGAAAGTGAAATTATAAAATTTCACCACTTGAATGGTAAAAAAATTATTTGGTTATTTTACACCACTTGAAATGTGTAAATCAATATTACACAATTCGAGACTTACAAAGTGACATAGTGCATTTGCACAAATTGCATTTACAAGGTTATAATTACACAAAATTTGCAACTATAAATTACAAAATGAGATCCAACATTAACATGAAAATACCATAAGATTGATGAAGAATTAATTCACTTTCTCTTTTGTTGAAGATAATCCCAATCATTTATTTGTACTTTTCAAATAATTTTATCCTGCATATGCTTGTCAATTACCACTGGTGTTTTCTAGTCATCCTTTTTGTTCACCATAAAAACATTTTCTTCATAAGAATATAACATTTATGTTAATATTTTTTGAATCTCCTCATAAAAATATTTAACCTTATCAAGTCACATGATTCAAGGTGTGGGAGGGAACTTTCAATGGTGAATAAATTTTAATTTACACCTACCATTTGTATTTGGCCTCCAAAATTTTAGATTGGCAACTTATGCCCACAGCCAGAAACCCAACACTAAATACTACTCAGCACATGCAAACATATATCCATATAACACTTGAATTAATATTGGATATGCCCATATAAAACAACTGTGTCTCATTAAAATTACCTTCTACTAGACAAAACTACAAACTTCTAGCTAATACCATGCTTTTATGGTGAATACCACAAGTTTTAGGACCAAAATAACTTTTTAAACACTCAAACCCATGAATTTTATTGATAAAACCACTTAATTTTCAAAATACCACAAATTTATTCTTCAAAGCACCATTATTCTCTATTTACCATGAATTTGGGGAAGTTCAAAACAAAATTTCATGACTCAGGGAAATGTAATTTCAATTTGCTTGGTCGGGGAAAATGAAATTGAAAATTGCATGACCACGGAAAATAAAAATTCAATTTTAAGAGGAAGGTAAAATTCAAAATGAATTTTCAAATTTCATCGAGTGGAAAATTACATTTTCAAATAGCACCAAGTGGAAAAATGAAATTACAAATTACATTAAGTGGAAAAAAGAATTTACAAATTGTACCGAGTGGAAAAAATATGCAAATTACATGACTTGGAAAAGTGTTGGGGTATTTTACATAAGTTGGGATTTCAAAAAACAAATGACTTTTAAAAATGCATTGGTGTTTTTGCATGAATGAAAACTATGATTCTCCCCCTTGGTTTTTGAAGCTCAAGATGAAATTTTTATACCAAGTGTTTATAGTTAAAATTCATCTCTCAGATCTGGTCTCTAGATTAGGAAAAATCAAGAATTTTTTAGAGAAGTTTGATTTTACCTTAAATTTTCACTATGGTGCTAATAAGATCAAATGAATTCATGACTTCTCTCTTCTCTATATCAATTACACTTTCCATGATGCCAAGAATCTTGTTGCACTGAAATAGAAATTATCGATATATCTTCAACACACTATTTAAAAGCTTGAAAGATAGTTAGATTTCATTATTATACCCAAGCCTTGTCCACTAGTCTATGGATTTGATGTCCTATTCTAAAAAAATATTACCATCCCTATCTTTAAAACACCTCTGATTACCTATACAATCATAATTGGGGGTGTTGTTGTGAAATGTAAAATTTCAAGACAACAAATTGGCATTTGCATTCAATTTTAGCTAAACATGGAAATATCAATATATTATCATACTTTATGAATATCATGTTTGCATTCATTATTTGTATGACTGTATAAGTATTAACATGGTGAGTATTGCATAGTTTTAATGGATTTCATCTAATTGTATTGGAACCTTAAGGACCCATGATACCATTTAGATAGAATGGTTAAACAATGAAGTTGTATTGATTAATCTTGAAAGGATAAAAAATGAGTTGTAAAATCATTATAAATTTAGTGTTTTACACACCTATAATTTATTATTTAAGATCATTTGGTCATAATTATAGCATGTCCTCAAAGGAAACAAAAAAATATGTTTTCAATCTTATGTTATTTTGATGCTATT
This sequence comes from Torreya grandis, assembly GCA_037957365.1. Lineage (NCBI taxonomy): Eukaryota > Viridiplantae > Streptophyta > Pinopsida > Cupressales > Taxaceae > Torreya > Torreya grandis. The sequence continues at coordinate 1,050,423 of JARHVA010003660.1, read as the reverse complement.
TTAATTTATGAAGGATTGTTACTAATTTGGAAACATGGAATTGATTAGTAATATGTTGACATTTCTTATGTTTATTGGATTTTTTTTTAGACTATATAAGACTAGCAATAAGTTGGAACACTATGTGAAAAGGGTGACTCATAATTTTGAACCTTTAATACAATTTATTTTACTCTTGTTATTAAATTCATTATTTTTATTGTGTTTAAATAAATAAATTGTGAATGAAATATCTTGATGCAAAGGATATAGTCCATGAATGGGTAGTGGACTATGTTAAATGATGCATATCTTGATCCAAACTAGGAGACCATGGGGAAATATATTTATTGTTATTTTAATTTTTTAGGCATTTACTAATGTAAATATTAGATTGTTAAATGGTTGAGTAAAGGGGGTATATATATATATATATATATTATAAATAGCTAGTTAAATTAATTTACCTGAAATAGTGAGTGTAAGGAGAATATTCACTTATCTGAAATAAAACAAGTGTTCCTAGATTTTGAAAGTGTTGAAATAGGTCAGGAGAAATAGCCTTGGGTTCTTTCATTTTGATTCTTGAGTTCTAGTTACCTTAGGATAGTAACATGATCATCTGGACATTAATGCACTATGTTATTGGTAAAGGACCATGCTAATGTCCTTTTGTGGACAATAATATTAAGACTTTTGGGGATGATGTGAGATGTCTTATGGGTTTTGTAAGTGTGCTTAGGAGATTGTGTTCATCCTTTTGTGTCATTATTTGGTTGTTTCTCCTTTAAAACCCTAATAAACACTTGTACACATGAAACAATAATGACATCAAATTCAAAAGGAAGTGGAAAAGTGGGTTGTGGGATATTACATTTGCACGATGTAGAAACCCTACTATTCTAGTTATTTCCTACATGAACCCCAATGATATGGATCTCAAATCACATGTAGTTCTCCCTTAGGTAACATGCATAATCAATATACATAGTATGCTATAATGAATTTTATTTAGGCCCTCCTTTGATTAGGCATGCATATCTACGTGTGATGTTGAGTAATATGTAGAGTGTTGTACAATATTATTGAGTGATTTTTAAGTAATTATGTGCCAAATTATTAAGTGCTAGATGTAAAATGAATTTTGAGGCTCTTTATATAGAAATAAATTTAATTTTAATGTAAGACATTTGATCACAGGATAACAAGGTTAAAAGATAGATAAAATCATTAGAAGATACCTAAATTAATGTTAAGGACCTAAAATAAGTTAAAAATGTGACTATTGAACAATAGCAGTGAGGTGGACACTAGTGTAGTGTACTATTATCTAAGACCACATTAATGTCATATTGACAAAAAACTAGGTTGTGACTAAAATAAATAGGCTAGGGGCTCCTACAATTGGGATAGGCATGACATAAGACAACTAGAGGTGAAAAAATATGGGAATACAAGTCAAAATAAGGACCAAAATACCAAAGTTACCATGCAAACAAGACCTTCATTCATCATTAAGAACTTCTTGTGAAAGAGCTATAAAATACATGGTAATTGTGTGTACTTGACCAATTTAGGGTTTGTAAATTCCCCCTCCCCCCTTTATTCTAGTAATGTAATCGAAATGAAAGTTCTAGAGTAAAAGAAAAATAAATTGCATACCTATACTTGCATGTGTGGAAGTGCTTTGGACCCAGCCCACTTCTCTGTTAGAGAAGTGGATAGGCATTGGAATACTAGTTGTGAAGAGAAAATTCACAATGTGGGTGTCCCATGTATTGAATATGAGTAATGAACTAGATCATGAGAAACAAAGCCTTGTTTTCCCCTACTTTGATAGGTGACTGAATCTAAGAGGTAATCTATTAATATTGAGAAACAAACCCTACTTTCCCCCACTCTAATATGTAACTGAGTCTAAGAAGTAATCTATGAATGTGGAGAAACAGGCCTTGCTTTCCCCTACTCTGATATGTAATTGATTATGAGAAGTAATCTATGCTTAGAGTTCAAAACTATTACTCAACCTATATAATTGGGGTTTGGTGAAAACTATGGATCAACCGCTATAGACAACTATATGACCTAATATAGTGAAATCCTGGTGACATCCTAGTGACAACTTGAGTGTAATATGGTATTTTATGCATAAATAATGATATAATTTCCATTCTATCTATATAACCTAGTGAAATCATGTGTGATCAAGGAAATGTGTCATACATCATACCCCCAAATTTAATATCTGAGTAATGTAGCTATGTTTCTAGTGTATAAATTTGTATGTATATATAGGGTTGGTGTATGATGTAGTGCCCCCATAGTCATAATTTGAGTTTAGAACAGTGTTTAGATCCTATATAAAATCTAAGAATTTGAACTAGTATCATAAAACCATGAAAATCTAAGTCAAATTATGTGTCTACTTATATGAGTATCTAAGTGTCTGAGTAAATAAAATCATGTATTTATATATCTAAGTCACTGATTAAATATATATATATATATGAATATCCAAGTCAATCTATGTATCTAAGCTAAATTATGTGTCTGAATATCTGAGTCAATCTATGTATATGAGCCAAATTGTGTGTCTAAATCACTAAATCAGGAAATCTAAGTCAATTATGTATTTGTATATCTGATCCATTGAGTAAATATATATATATATATATCTAAATATCTAATTTAATTTGTGTATCTAAATATCTGAGTCAATCTATGTATCTGAGTCAAGTTGTGTGTCTAAGTCACTAAATCAAGAAATCTAAGTCAATTGTATCAGTGTAAAAGGTGTATATATACCCCCATTTTGGTGAGAGATTTGATACCAGGGTAAGGGTATCAAACCAAAAGTGATATTGGTAGATATTTTAGTGAATAGTTAGCGTTGATAAGATGATTGTGAGATCAATTTTTTTGGTGATTGTATAGGAATTGCTTGTAAACTAGGACTAAAATAGACCTATAATATATAGTGAGCTTGTTAAGGAAATATGAGTTTTTCATTTTTAAATTCAAATTTATTTGGATAGAAGTGTAACTAGTAAAATGTAGGTGATATCATCATCAAGTTTTGACACAAGAAATGGATCAAAAATTGGAGCCATGGTTATTGAGATATTATGATTGGAAGATTTTGGTAATAGTTGGATAAATTTGTGCATGAGATCAACCTTAGGTGGGTGGCATTTTTAAAACATTGGTTAAATAGATTTATTGATTGATTTAAAAATCATTTCAAACTTTCTAATTTGAGATAATTATTGCTCTGAATGAAGAGAAAATGCTAAGGAGATGAGGTACAAATATGACCCACTGTAAGGAGATAAAGGCACTTATCTAGGCTAATGAGGAGGTTACCCTAGTAAGATTTCCATTATTTTTCTTGTTTTTGAATTTTTTATTGCATTTTTCATCATTTTTTAAATCATTTGAGCTAGATTAGGGATTTTTTAGGAGGGTCATGCTACTATCCTAAGGACAACACTAGTGTCTTGGGTTACCACACTAGTGTCTGTGGACTATGCTAGTGTCCATCACTTATGTCATGTCTACAATGCTAATGTCTTATAGACTCAACATGGAATTTTTTATTCACATTTACCTTTAATGATTGTTTTATCATGTACATTTTCTATCTAGAGATGTTAATGTCTTATTCTATGTATTTTTTAGGTGGATGTGTGTATGATGGAGTTTTGTAATGGTTAAATAATTGATTGCTTATGTAGGCTACCCTTTATAGATGATGAGAGAGTAGTTGTGGATATGGCTAGCTTGGGTTATGTGGAATCACTTACACCAATACCCTAGTATTACCGCATAATGATTGAATTGTGTAGCAATGGAATGTTAATACATATACTTTTTGGCTACCCACCAAAGAGATTATTGTTACCCTAGAGGATGTCTATAGGATACATAGATTGCCCATTATTGGTTAGTAGTTTGTATTATAGGAGGCAACTAGATATATATCCATAAACTAGGTCCTAAAGTATTTTTTAGCCATACATGTGGGGACCCATCATTAGGGGAGTAGTAGTCATGTATTATTATATGTGATTATTATAGCTAGTGTTCCGTGGTTGTGGAAGTTTTTGGTGGTGTTACTAACTTCATTTTTTTCTATTGATGGTAGTGGGGTATCCATTTCATACAAGATGCATGGGATATTATATCACATAGAGGAGCATGGAACCATATACTTATGGGGTCACAGTATGTTGGCCCATTTGTATCTATATTTATACCATTTTAATCATTAGTTGTATTATGGTGGTATTGGATCATTAACATTATTAAATTATTGGGATTATGAGCACATTATAATGGATAGGCCTAAGGGATTTTTACTTGCAGATTAGGCACACCCAAAGTTATTTTCAAAGAGATAGACTCTTACTTATCTCATGTAAATTGAGGATCATGATGCATGTCAATAGGTATTAGATTGAGTGAAACTTAGATATATTATTTGGATACCCTATAGGGGATTTTAGGGATGGCCTAAGGATGGGATTTAGTTGATATGGATTCAAGTGAGATGCTAGTTGCATAGTCATTAGGTCATAGTTTTTGAGAGGTTATAGTATGAGTGGGTGACATGGTAGTTTGGTGTGGTCCAAGATGTACCTCCCATACCATGGGTGTGATTAAGTATTACTCATGCCCTAGTGATTCTAGGTAGTAGACTGACACCCATAATGACTTATTTGGATTTGATTCAATTGTTGGAGTGAGATCCTATGATAAATATACCTAATTTAGATGATGTGGGGGATATATATGCCTTCATATTATTGTGGGGATGACATATTTTATCATTATTATTTTTGGGAGATGTGTCCATTATGGAGGACTTAATGGATCTAAATCCCATTACAGTAGTTGAGTGTATGTTTTCATTTGTTTGTTTAGTATTGGCTTATTAGTTTTTTTAATTTGTTCTAATTTATTATGTTATTGTGTATATTTTTAGGAGATGACAATTACTAGGATACCATCATTGAGGTTACACTACAAGAGCTGACATAGCATATTCCTAATGATGTTATGGATGATGGGTTAGTGGAGAGGTAAAAAAAGGTTGTAGGAGTTTTTTCCCACCTATTTGATAGAATAGCCATGGATAGAGATGAGGCATGTGCCGAGTTTTAGAGGCAAGTTATGCCCCCACCTAATAGTCTGGGTAAGGAAGGTATCAAGATCATAGATGACTATATTCATCTACAATAGGAATATGTAGAGCTAGTGGCTAGGCAGAGTTGTTATGAGATAGGGAGTGCAGTTGTAGAGCTTAATCTCGATCTAAATCTAGAGGGGATGTGGGAGCATCTATATCTAATGTGTATGTATTTGAGAGTGAGGGTGATGAGGTTGGTCTTAATGACCAAGCTCTGATTACTAAGTGATTATGTATCATTGTATGAAAACTTGTTTTTGAGTTATATATATGGACCTATTGGTATCATGTCACTTGGAATTTTGACTTGTGGCATTATTTACCTATTAGTAAATGTTTGATTATGTTCATTGGTTATGTGTTGATATACAAATGTATTATATGGCTAGATAATGGTAATGGATTGTGATTATATATAGATGTTTGAGTAGATATTGATATTGGATTAGGAGTGTTAGTTGTTAGTATCAATGACATAGGAGTGTCATACTATACGTGAGTGTAAATCATGTGATTGTGACATGCACTATCTAAATATTGATGGAATAGTAAACAAGTGACCATATTTCTCATGTTGTGTAGGTGTAGAAGTAGACTCTAGAACTGATACTAGTCATGGTGTATTGTTGGTGAATATGTTTGTGTTCTCTATATTAAATATCTTAATTGATTATCATAATGGATATATAACCTATTATGAATTATTCCTTACAAATATTTTAATTGGTTGTCATCCGAACGCTATGTTATGATCTTTGTGATCTCTATCAAAAATCTTAATAGTTGTCATACTAAGACTGGTGGTTTTTTTCATTTCCATTTTGTTACCATGTTGATGTAATTAAGTTTATTTATGTGAACTGGTTGTCATCTATGATGAATCTTTGGTTCATGATATCTCACATAAGTAGGTCTCCTATAAACCACATGGCTCATATGATGAGTAACCAATTTCTCCTCAAAATGAACATCTTGGGATAACTCACTCATAGAGGAATGTGATCTAGGAGAGTGTGGAGAAGGATATCTATATGCCCCATATGTGAATGATATGTTGCCTCTATTAACATACTAGTCAATATGATCTTTGAGTGCACAACTATTGTTTTCCTAATATCCCTTGCTTTGATGATAATTACAATATGGTTGATTCCTTATTCTATGTAAATGATGTGTTGGATGGTGGTTAGTACATGGAAGTGTGATCATACCCCTATCCAATAATGTAAATAAGATATCATGAGGCTTATCTCTATTTCTAAACTATATAGCCCCTTTGTTGGTATCTTTTGCTCTACATACTATGGGAGATGCTCTATGAAGTGGTTCTTTACCCTTGTTAAGTAGCTTAATTAGTTTTCTTTGTTCCAATTTTTCTTATTATGGGTATATTAGGTGCTTGTACCATATTGGATAACTATTATTATGAGATATTTAAATCCAAAACTACCTTTAAATGTGTCTCAACTAGTCCCAACTTCATCTCTAATGTAAAAATTATGGAACAAACATGTCAAAATGATTTGGATGTTTGATATAATAATTTATCTTTAAAGAAAAATGGGGCCTATAGAAAAGATGTGATGTGTCTCTAAATCTATCAACTGGTAGATAAATTGTTTCATACATGATTTAAATCATAAGATGTAATCATTTATGATTTCTAACTCACCCTGGTGTAGTGAAGGTAACCTCTTATATGTGACTCAAGATCCCCTAATATAAATATAATGCATGATAAATACTTCTTATAACTCAATGTATGTATGTATGTATGTATGTATGTATGTATTGAACCAATGGGAAGTGAATGATGGAACCAATTTAAGGCCTCACCCTCTAGAGTCTATGTAAATAATTGTAAGAGAATCAAACTATGAGTGGCATGTACCATAGCCTTTATATAAACTTTGAGGTGAAATTATGGGTCTCCATTTCTATTGAACTTCGATAATATTGGTATCTATAATTAATTTTTTAATTTTGTACTAAATATTCTACATGGGATAGCATTGTCATGGATAGCATTGGAATCAACCCAAGAGTAGTATGATTTACTTTCCAAGGTGAGCTAGTGTACTTGTTATTATAAATTACCCACATTGTGCATCAAGGATATTACCTATTTTGAAGGTATATTAACATCATAAATAGGTTCATTTAAACCTTTAATATTATTATTTATTTTATCCATTGGCATACTACATTGGGGAACATTGGTAGAGATAGTGGGTTTGCTCACTGTAACCTTTGGAGGGGAGATAGCTTGGACTTGGTGAGATGGAAATTGGCTATTACCCTCATGTAGGTTAGAATGAGAAATGGGTTATACTATAGTAAGTATGGGTAGGGGAGATTCATTGGTATCAATTATATTTTTAATTGGTAAAGAAGTATCACATACTAGTGGAATAGAAGACACATCTTTATCATGTGAATGTAAACCATGTAAACTATGAACATGAGTATAAGTTCACACACTTTTATCTAAAGACATATTATTACTTGATTTAGCATTTAATAAGAAATAAATTTTTACATGAGAGATGGGTGAAGTAGCGAGAGGATTAGACTTAATTTATTCTTCACTAAAATCATAGTAATAATTGTTATTCCAAGTTTCATCAAAATCAAAAGTTATTTCACTTGTATATGTAAGAGAAGAATAAATGTCATTGTCATGATTATTAAGAGGAGTAGAAGAAGATTTTAAATTTTTACTACTATGCAATATCATCATGTGTAGGTGGAATGCAATGTGTATCTTCACTATCTATGAGTAGAATGCACATTTTATCATTATTTTCAATAATGGGGTCAAGGGTGGAAGAAGTATAAATCATTTTTTCATTTAGCACATTATGTCATGTAGTGGGAGGGTTAGAGAGATTTGAATTATCTATATTTTGCATGAAATCACTATGTTGAGCTTGAAATGTGAAAGAAGGTGACAAAATAATATCATATATTCTAGTTTTCAAATCTATAAAATGTATAACATCATTTATACTTGTTTTGTTTTAATCGAGTTAGGAAAGGTGAAGAAGATGCATATATTTTATCCTCATTATTAGTTCAATTATCATTCTCATAGTAATCATCATATCCATCATTACAACAATAATCATCATCAATATAAATCAAGGAATGCTCATGATCATGTGCTAATGTATAATTTTTAAAATTTATCCACTCATTTGCATAATTATGTGAAAATTTAAAAAATTGATCAACTGGGTGAGGGGGAAGAGGTTCCCTAGAAGTCAATTTAAACTTACCTCAAAAGACAATGTAGAAAATGAACAAAAGGAAAACAATGGGTAGAAGATAATCCAACATAAATATGTTTGAGAATATACTATATATTCAACCCAAAGTATAGAAAAAATAGAAATTGACTTGAAACCCTAAGGGCTAATATTTGGATGTGTGTGAATCTAATATGTAGATCTAGGGTTTTAAGGGTTTTTGGACAAAATTTTATAATATTGAATCAATTAAAACCCTAATAAAGGAATGATATGGATCAGTTAGGATGTGAAAAATCAAGAAAAAAAAAGAATTTTATAATCCCTAATTTGTTACACAAAAATGGAGAAGGCAAACCCTAGGATGGAACTAGGTTTATAAAGGAATATTCAAAATAAGTCAGTTACACCAAAAGATTTAATTTTTTAGGCATTTAATAGCGTAAATCCTAGATTTGTAAATGTTTGAGTAAATAAGATAAATACAAATATATATTACAAATAGCTAATTAAATTGACTTACCTAAAATATTGAGTATAAGGAGAAGATTTAGTTACTTGGAGTAAAACAAGAGTTCTTGGATGATGGAAGTGTTGAAATAGGTCAAGATAAATAGCCTTAGGTTCTTTCATTTTGATTCTAGAGTTCTAATTGCCTTAGGATAGTAGTGTGTTCATCTAGACACTATCACACTACACCATTGGCAAAGGCACCATGCTAATGTCCTTTTGTGGATAGGGGTCCTAAGACTTATGGGGATGTTGTAATAGGTCTTTTAAGTTTTATAGGTGTGCTTAGGAACTTTTGATCATCCTTAAATGTCATTGTTTGGTTGTTTCTCCTTCAAAAACTTAATGAACAACTACACACATGAAACAATAATGGAATCAAATGTAAAATGAAGGGTAAAAGTGGGTTTTGGGATATTATGATCACATGATGTAGAATCTATGTTATTATAGCCACTACCTACATTAATCCCAATGATAGGGGTCTCAAATCATATGTAGTTTTCCCTTAGGGAATGTGCATAATCAATACACACAGTATGATAAAATGACTATTACTTAGGTCTTTTTTTATCAAGTATGTATATCTATGTCTGATGTTAAGTAATATGCAAAGTTTTGAGCTCTAATATTGACTATTTTTTATGTAATTATGTGCCAAAGTAGTACATGTTAGATGTAGAATACCTTGTGAGGCTTTTTATATAGAAGAAACTTTAATTTGAATGTAAGATGCTTGTGCATAAGCGAACAAGGTAAAAATATAAATAAAATAATAATATGATACTTAAAAGAATGGTAAGGACCTAAAACAAGTTTAAAATGTGATCATTGGACAAAATCATTGAGGTGGACACTAGTGCCGTGTGTTATTGTCCAAGACCGCACTATTATACTATAGATAAAGAAATGGGTTGTGACTAAAAAAAATAAGCCAAGGGCCCCTATGAGTGGGGTATGAATGACATAAGACCATTGGATGTGTAAAAATATTGGAATACAAGTCATAATAAAAAATACCAAAGTGACCATATGAATAAGACTGTTCATCATTAAGAACTCCATGTGAAAGAGATAAAAAAGACAAAGTAATTATGTTTGATTGACTAATTTAGGGTGTGTACAATTGCTTACATATTCCAAGGTCATTATAATTAATCTTCATTTTGGTCCTTGATACTATGATAATATCAATACATGACTATGGATTTCTTATGTGGTTTGTAAGCAGACACCTATAGGTGTTGTGGTTTGGAATGAGTTTGCTTTCATAAGGCACAGTGATTAAAGTGAATTTTAAAAGGGTGGTTCAATATTAATTACACTAATTCATCATTAAAAAAAATAGTATAGGAGATTTAATCATATTTTATTATCTTGTACCACACTTGCACTCAATAACATGTTATATTAGTCTATGTTGGTAACTGAGTTGTTAAAATACTCACTTGGTAGGGTATGTATAAGTTATAAGTAATTTCAATGTTATATGTAAGCTTTGATTGACTTAGTTTCACGAATTAAGTTAAAATTAATTGAGATAGTAATCATCATCAACCTCAAATTATATATCTCAACCGTATAGGTAGATTGCAAGAGTGTTCTAATGAGGACCTGATGGTTACAAGTTAACAATAATATTCAATTATTAGGTAGTTTTGCTTTCTAGATAATTTATGGATATTGTATTATTACCATATTACCCTAAATGTGTTCTAAGGGTTTCCAAGATAAATTGGATTTTATTCATTCAACTTATCACATAATACCTTTGATCATAAACATTACTATAGGCAATAAAGTGTATTATGTTATGTGTATGTCATATGTTGTTGTTGATTATCTAACCCTTGAATAATATTTAAATGTGACGAACAATAATTATAGGATTCTTATGATGAATGAAAAATTATGGTTTAATGAAATTTTTTTATTTATAATAAAGGTTTGTGGAAGTGTGTTTGAGAATTTAGTAACTTTTGGAAACTTCAATCCCGTAGGTTATAAGTCTAGTATAATTTTGATAACATTTACTTTAGACTTAACCTTAATCTCATCAAGATAAAATTTGAAAAAATGTGGCTTTCTCTAGTATCTTTTAACACTAATATCATATGCTTGAAGGTTTTTTGGATCGTTTAGCATAATAATCTTGCTTATCATAGTTAGATGAAAAGTCTTAGAAAATTGTTCACCAAATTTGACGCTACAGGTCAAATTGGGACCCCTATAGGTAAAAACTTGATTTTCAAATTTTTTAGGGGTCTAATATTATGTCATAATATGTATTATAAGTCTTTTTATGTCATTAAATGCTATATTATCCTTGGTCTTAGTAATATTAATCCTTATATATTTTTTGAGTCATTTTAGGGGTCAAAATGGAGAATTTAATGACTTGTACAGATTCCTTGGGAGATTTGAAGGTTTAAAAGGATGATTTCATGCCACATGTGTCCTCATATGTCTTAATAAATTTTCTGTAAGTAAAAATTGGTAGGTTATTCAGAAGAAAAGGTAGTTTTTCTAGAAAAAATGAGCATTTAATGAGGTGTATAGAATTGTACAAACTCATAAAGTTGAAGACATTTTAGGAGTTTCCCTTGGTCTTTCATACACTTACCCCAGTGATCATTTTGATTAAAAGCTTCAAGAAATGAATAAAACTACTTTTATCTTCTTCCACTAGGCTTAGCAATCAAGAATGGTCATCAAGTTTGTTATTGGTATGGTTAGTAAGAGAGGTTTTAAGAAAAATTATCCTAGGGGTGTATTTTACACTAATTTAAATTCCATTTTATGTTTGGTTTTAGAGGAATGATGGTTTGTGCTTTATGAACCATTCCTAAGAAGTTAGACTATCTAATTTACTTGCTAATTTGTGTACCCTATAGGTTTTGATCTATTTTGGATAGGTCTATATAATCCAATTGGTGATATTGACTTTGGATGATGTTGGATATTTTCTTAGATGCTTTCCATGCTTAGTTTCATGTTTGGAAAATATCTCATGGAATAATTAGTTTAGTTTTCAAGTTAATGATCCAAGTGGAATGGAAATTAAGTTCACTACTTACAAAAGGTTTTATTCTATGCAAGGAATTCATATAAGTATGATAGGGTTTTTTCCATGTTAAAATTACATAAATACCACCTCCATTTCATGTTTTACCTTGCAACATTATACCTTAATTTTTACACTCAATCATTTAAAGCTCACAGTCAACTTTATGTTTGTTCTTAGTTATAGTCATGAGGTTTGAGCTCTGATCACATGTATAGATAAACAATGGAGACTCTAAAGGTTTTAGTCATGTTATTCTTGTTTTAATATTTATATTTGACACCCCAAGTATCACAAAAGGACCTTGATGATAGTCAATGATATATATGTATACATGCAACCATGAATGAGCATACACAGGTGCTTGGAGGGTTTCAAACATTGAAGTGAGGTGTGGATTATTGAATCAAGCTCTTTTATATCATAATCTACCATTTAGACCTTTATAATACCTATATTTTATCATAAATATGCGTGTATTTCTCACTTCTTCGAATTCTACACTACTGTCTGCATATATGAAAATGCTCATCTACAGGGATCCCATGAGAAGACTGGTCATGTTAAAAGGGAGTGTATGAGACAAATAAGGTTATTCATGATAAATAAATTATATTTTCAATCATTGAGAATATTATAAAACTCATAAAAATACAAGAAACCATGCACATTACTCTCATTCCATTCACTACCTGCAGACATGAAAATGGCCACATATAGGTGTTAGCAGAGAGTTGAGGAGTTATTTTAAGGCATTAAAACAAGTTATGAAACCTTCCTTAGAAGTCATAACATGTTTAATTTACCATGATAGGCCTTTTTTAGGGTTAATTTGTCTAATATAAGTGGAAAACCATGCTATAAGGTGCAATGATTGTATTTAGGGACATTTTCCCCAAAAGTGCAAAATAGAGGTCTGGGCCTTTTTGTCAAGGCCATGTAAAAAATTTATCAAAGAATTTGATGCATCTTGATGATAAAATTTTATAGTCTCCATATATTAAAATAACTATTCAAATTTTTGTGGGTAGATGACTTAAGAAAGATAGTTGTTGAAAAGCAGAAAGTTACATTTTCATGCTCTGAATTTAGACAATGATCACCTATAGGTTTGAATCCCAAAGAGACTTTTTTCACCCAAATTGGTAGTATTGGGCCATAATTTCACATTTTAGTGGTTAAAAATGGTTGAAAATTAAATTTATGATCTAAATATCATCAAGAGAGAAATGTATACTGATTTTGACTACAACACCAGCTATAGACCTTCTTTTCATCACAAAATGTACATGTACAGGATTTGGAGATGCAAGGTGACTCTACCACCCAAGGTTGAAAATGGAGTATATATTCATGATTGAACTATATAATCAGGTCAAATTCATATAAAATAACATGTATGATCTAAGTATCATTCAAATAGGTTAGAATACTATGTTTTAAGCCTCATTTACACCTACAAGGCCCAACATAGTTGATTATGTTTGACTATGAAAGGGCAGAGGGTAGATGAGTGAGTTTATTGAGTGTATATAACCCAAATATATAATGAATAGTTTCAAAAAATACCAATTAATCTTTCAATGTGTAATTTTTCCTAAGACTAAACCATATAAGGTCATCTACAAGTGTCCCTCCAAATAAAGACATGGTCAAGAAAGTATACAGTCTTATGAGTTCACGTGTATGGAAGGGTACATGAGAGGTCAAAGGGACAAATGAAGGATATAACATCTTAATTATGTTCATAATATCCTTGTGACACTCTCATATTATATATTTAATAGAGAAAGGACTCATATCAAGTAAGGCACAGTCCATGTCTTAAAACCCTGAATAGTATACCTTCATAGAAGTCTACCTTGGAGTTTGAAATAGTAGGGGATCTATTAAACTGATCAGGAACCCAAAAATGGTATAGAAAGTCTCCATAAATTTTATATTATTCTCAAACATTTATATTTTCTAGGAGAATAGGGTAAGTACCCTCTTTTTTGTCTCAAATAGAGGGTGCTTCCCTAAGTTGTAAACCCTGCAGTCTTGGGGATGGGAGACAAAAGGGTGAACCAAAGGTCAGTTGGACATTTATAGGAGGTTTTTAGAGTTTATTCACACCTAATAAAACATGATAAACATCTCATATAAGGTATAATCCTTATATGGAGGTCTAAACCATCAAAAGTGTAAACATGCTTATGAGGCATGGTTATGCCTAGAATCTAAATAAGAGGTCACTTTCACTTCTAACTCTTAGTGATCCTTATAAATAATTATAAAATGCTTTTAAGATTAATTTATACATTTAAAATCTCTTTTTGTGTATACAAAACCATAAATAAATCCATTTTTGGCTTAAGACTATCTTAGGCCTGCAAGAAATGTAGAAAAAAGCTCGATAGGCTAAGTTGAAGTGCTTACATTTTATTTGAGGTTGTGCATGGGGATATAAGGAGTTTTTGGAAGTTTATGAAGGTATTGAACTATTATCTAGTGTAATTTTTTGGCAAATTAAATTTAAAATTTTCATGAACAAACCTTAAGAGCCTAAAGCACTCAAAACCCTCACAAACACTAGTTAAAGACCTAATGAAGGAAATGAGGATGGTGAGCTACCCAAATGGCATAGATTGCCTATAATGATGATTGGAGGTTGTATAAGACTCATTAAATCTTCATAAAATTAGGATTAGTTATATGTAATTTTATGGATGGAGTTAAAAATAGGGTATTTTTTACTATTTTATGCATTGTGTAGGTTCTAGGATGTTTCAAGAGATGAAATCAACTTTAGAAGGAAGTTTTTTAGTGAATTTTAGCTTATATTTCAAAAAGGAAAGAACAAGAAACTAAATATGGTTACGGTTTAAAAACCTATTTTATTTTGCACATATTGAATCAGATGATTGTGAATAAATCATCTTTGGCTTGGGAGGATAACCTATAAATAAGACAACACTAAAGCAAATGGTTGGTTAGATAGATAGTTGAGTGGATTGCCTAGAACTAACTATATCTTAGAAGTAAGAGCTTCATCATGGGCTATCAATCCACACATTTTAAATAATTAAGTTTATAAAACAAAATAGAAAGTACTTGTATCAATAATCAAAAGCTACTAAAATTGAATACAAGAAATGCTTGCTAAAAAAATAGACTAGAAATGACTAATATAGCAATAAATAACTCAAAACTAGTGTTATGATTTAGGTCTATTTTATAAAATTGGGTAGGGGTCTATGAATAGGTAGGTACATATAAAATTAGATTGGGCTAAGGGTAAGTAGGTGGAAATAACTTATTATTATTTCTTACCATAATGACCATTGATGGTTGATGTGACCATCAGTGGTTAAGGTGATCATCGACAGTCAGGGTGACCATTACTGGTTGGGTAGACCATCAAGGATTGAGATAACCATCGATGGTTATTATGTGTAGGTATAGGTTGGTAAATAGCTAATTGATGGGATCACAAGGATGGATTCTGAGAAATGGGTTGCTAATGGGCTAAGTGTGAAAGGAAAATAGAGTAAATAAATATCAAAAAACAAATACTTATCTTACATAAGGTTGATTAGGTGGTTAATTGAGGTGGTTGACTCATTTTTAGAGTTTGACATGATTTTATCAAATTAATAGTACTTGGTGCTTTGATGGAGTTGTGATGTCAAGTTGGCTCTTTGATGTGATGACTAGATCATTTGACTACTGATGATGATTGACCTATAAAACAAAGTAACTCTTGATGTATAAGTTATTGATAATAATTTTAAATTAAATTCACCTTCCTTCTCCTCTTTTATTATAGGTAAGATGATAAAATTGTAACAAGATGTTAACTAGGCCTTTTTACTATAACTTGCTCATGTATTGGCTTACACTTGGATTTATATGAGCTATTTTTAGGATAGCAAGGTGGAGTGACTTGCATGTTGGTGGTTAAGGAAGTGCATCCTAATTATCAATATTTAAGGTGAACATCGGTGGTCATCCTAATTGTCTATGGTTGAGGGTAAAGGGGTAAAATGGGTAAAAGGGTAGGCTAGGTCAGTTGGGAAAATTGACCATGGGATAGGCTCAATTAGGGGTTGAAGGGTCATATTGGTCCCAAGGGGTTCTTAAGGTAGTTCAAGGGTATTTCAACATTTAGAATCATGGTGTGTGGATTTTTCGTGTCTACATTTTGCCCCTTTTTGTTATGTGACTTTGAATCAACAAGTTGTAAAACAAAAATGGATTACTAGTCGAAGGTCTGATTGCCCTGAGTATGGGAGAAGGTATTCCCCCTCAAATAAGGAGTCAATAAGGTATAAAAAAATTAGGTATGGGTTTTATATGGTGTATGAATGTGATTAAAAAGGTTGATTTCATGAGGATGGGTGATAGGTTAGGCACTAAAGTGCAAACAAGCACATAAAGTGTGATAAAAAGGTGTAATAGCCAAGATCATGTATAGACTAAGTTACCATAGTTGGTAAAAGTAAAGGTTGGTACTATAAGGATAAGTGAAAATTGGACCATAGTATCATAATTAGGCATGGTGGTTGGGTACACTTGTAAGTCTCTTAAGTGATTTTTATGTTTTGGTGGGTATCCAAGGTAGGAAGTGCTCCCAATGGAAACACATACTAGTCAAGTGTCATAGGTATCTAAGGTAGGAAGTGTTATATATTGAGGAGATAAAAGTTGGTTGGGTAAGCAAAAGGTGGTGAAAGTTCAAAATGAAATCAACATGGTAATGTTGTCTTTATGGTTAAAGTACCAGGCAAAATTTATCATAAAATGCATGCTAGTTAGGCTAAAATTGACCAATGGTGAGATGACAAGGTGGTTGGGGTGGGTGGAGAAGGCAGTATCCAAGGGTGAACTAGGGTAAATATTGATTGGATATATCACTTGGAGACATTATGTTCAATTTCTAGTGTGGCCTGGCTACAAGAGGTAGACACTCTCTCTATAGAGTTACAGATGGATATTTGGTAGGCAGGATGGGGAGGTGGAGATTATCCCCTTTGACAAGGTATGTTGATAGTTTGGCTTAGTATAAGGAATTCTAGGCACATTCCTAAGGTACCAACATGAGGACTTAGATATTTTATTTCTAAAGCTACATCTTGTGTTGACATTACTAGACTAAAAAGAGCTGCCAACTAGGTCATAGATAGAAGGTGTTGGGTTTATAGATGGGTAGATGGCATGATACCAAGCATTATATGTGGTATCAAATATTAGTGTGGATTATGGAGGCATAATGTCGATGGTTGTGGACCCAGCTAGGAGAGGGGGATAAAGGGTATAGGCATAGGGGCTAGCCTTGATGGATAGGTAGGAGTGGCATTAGCTACTACACAAGCATAGGTTATAGCATTACAGAGACAAGTGGTTGGTCTATAGGGTCAGGTTGCTACTCTCATAGGTGATAGGGACCAAGTGAGGGATTTATTATCCCTAATTAGACATGAGTGAGATTCCCTAAGGTAAAGAAGAGGAGGGGCAGCCATACAAGTAAGACCATTAAGCACCATCCCCATGCCATGATATTTAGCTATAGTGGAGGAGCTATGATATTATGAGGCTATAGTTTTAATTTAATTCCATAAAGAGCCCTATTAGGGCAAGTAAAGAGCAAGTTTATTGGGTAGTGTTAGTGTGGTGACACTAGGGCAATGGGTAACATCTATAGGTAGGTATCAGGACCTAGCAGTATACCAAGAGATAGTGGTACCCTAGGGGCATAGATATGACATGGCTTATGATATTTATGTTCTATATCATTTTTATTTTGTCCTATGAAATGATGCAATGAGATGTAAATTTTGAGAAAGGCATGTCTATCTACTTGTACACATTAATATGTTATTTAGCTCATGAGATATATATATATATTTGATCTATGTTCATTACTTATGCTCATGGTGTATGATTTACATTGATGATTAATGCTTATGATGTTATGTTTATATTTCTTATGTATTATGTTTATGTTATAGATGTTAAAAACTGACGTAGACTTAGATAGGTATGAGATGGCTTTGATTTATGGGTATTCTTATGGCATGTTAAATTTTTATGAGTAACTGGATTTCATTATTTAGGTTTAGACATGTGGTGGGAAATGGTCATTTGCTTTATTGCTCATGGATGTTATGGTTTTATTATGCTTGTTATGGTTATGATTATGGTTATGGTGTTACTTATAACAGATATACATATGCTTTGTTGTTAATTCATTTTAAGGTAAAACACATGAGGTAGTTTAATTAACAACACTAGATGGAAAGATAAAAAATATAATGAAGAAACAAATGTTGTATTGAAAATATCAACTAGTCACAATGAGATAAGAAGAAGGCACGATGCCTTTTCTTTGACAAAGATTAGAACAAAACTAAAGTTAAATTGGCTTAATGAACATAAGCCCTTTGAATGCTTTGGGTGAGCATTTTTTAGTTGGGTTAAAAAGGTGTGTTGACTACATAATGTCAAGTAAGATCAAAATCCCTTACTTATAGTGTATAAAGGGAAGATGGATCAAAATGGAGCCTTCTTGTGAGACTAGCATGCCTATTCTATAGGTATCCAAAGAATCAGTATAAACAAGTCTATGTCATACAAAGTGAAGACTAATCAATGCAAGAAGTCTTCTTGAGAAAATTGATTATGGTTTGCACCTTGTTTTGTTATGTGGGAGCTGATTGTGGCTTTCAAAATTAGTTTGATTTTGTTGTGATTTTAAAAATGGGTATTTTTATTTGTTGTTATGTATGGGAAGTTGATCAATGTAAAAATCTTCCAATAAATTATTGTGCTTTTAACAAATGCTTTACTTAGTCATCCTTCAAGGGAGTGGTCTAAGATTATTTGCTTTATTCAAGAATTTGTGATAGTTATCCTTCAAGGGAGTAGTCTATCTTATATTTGTGCAATTTTATGATGCTTATGTAGCTATCCTTTGAGGGATCAGTTTGTGAATTCTAGGAATGACCCATGATTGTTATTGGTTCATATTTTTATTTTTGATTGTTTTATTTTGCTTGACATAGACATGATTATATAGGATTAAGGGTTCACCTTTATGAAGGAAAAACTAGGAACACAAGATGGTGATTAGGTGTAAAGAGGTTTAGGTGACAATGATCATGGGAATCTATACCAATAAAGGGGTGAAAATTACAGGTAAAGCTATCGTACCCATTATTCAATATTAGGCCATGATAGTGATAGATAATCACATGACTCAATTTTAATCAGTTATCCCTAAAATAGGGTGATGAATGTGGGTGAAATCAAGGAATGAGCTTAAGGTAAAACAAAAGGTGAACTTGATCCTTCTTAACAAAAGAAAAAACACAAATGCAAAGCATTGAGGGCCTCATGTTCTATATGGCCTTCAAGAGAATACAATCAGTAAGATCCTGATCCATACTTATGGGTTATGATATAGGGTCCAAGCTAATTGAAAGCAAACTTTCCCCAATTTATTTTCTCCATATTGGTGGCATGTTGATTTTGCTTTAGGATGAGGTATTTGATATTGAATTATCATACTTTAAGGTGTTTGTTATAGGCATGCTTAACACACTCTTGATAGACATAAAAGTGGGTAAGGGATGCTAAGTAGTGCTTGTCAATTAGCTCAAGTTGGGCTAAATGTTGCTAACAATAATCATCCTCAAAAATAATATCTTACAAAGATATGTGAAGAGATGGGATTTGGACCTCAAGAGCCAAGACTACCTCCACTCAATATAAGAGAAAAGAGTGTAGCACTTGTAGGGTCTCTAATGCTAGTGTGATATGCCTATAAGGTGAAGGGGATGTGAAAATGCTAATCCCAACCAGATGTATTGACCATTTTAGTTAGCATGTTGTTAAGAGTTTTGTTAGAGGCCTTAGCCTATCCATTCATTTGAGGGTGATAGGGAGAGGAGAAGCTTAACTTAATGCCAAAATCATCAGATATACCCTGGACTTGCTTGTTCTTAAAAAATTTACCATTATCAATGATATTCTTGTGAGGAACACCGAAATGGTAGATGATGTGATGGTTGATAAAATTAATAATCTTCTCTATCTCAATTGAGAATAAAGGAATAGCCTCTACCCACTTGGTAAAATATTTGGTCATAGTGATGATATAATGGTGTTGCTGTAAGGAATGGGGGTTAATTTCACCAATAAGCTCTAGAACCCCTTATGAGAAGGGCCATAAATCCATAGAAATGTGAAGACTATGGCTAGGTGCATGATGCAAATTAGAATCTTGTTGACACTTGACACACTTTTTCACATAATCACATCAATCTTGGTTAAGGGTAGGCTAGTGATAGCCAAGGTGAAGGATGCATTTGGCTATAGCAAGGTCACTAAAGTGTCCCCCATAGATACCATTATGCATTTCCTTGATAGCATGAGAGGCTTCATGACTACATAGGCAATGGAAAAGGAGACCATCAAAGCCATATTTATAAAGAATTCCTCACATAATAGTTTAGCATGAGGTACTCTAGATAAACACTCTTTGAGCATTCCTAGAAAGGCCATAATGAATGATGGAACTGTTAAGGTAGTCAAAGGTCTATTGGTACCTATTAGGAATTCAAAACTTTTAAACCAAATGTAATATGACCATCATTTAGATCTAAACTATACAATAGCATGCATCATGAAAACATTCCTCAAATCACAATTATTATGTAAGCATAAATGGAGAGAACAAGAATCAATCACATAGAGCTACATCCACCAAGAAAGTTCTCAAATAAAATAGTAATCTAAAATAAGATTACAATGAACTCTCACAGAGATAGAAAAATATCTTGTAGAAAATGTTGCACTTTCACCTACACCTGCACAATGTTGTATCTCACAATTTTTTATACCACACCCTATAATGAACACTTTCACTTTGAAAAACACCTACACTTTTACTCTAATCTTAATATCCACACCCAACAAACAAATCATCAACTTCTAAAGGCCACACCACACCCTATATATATATAAAATGAGGGAAAATCCACAAAAGGAGGAGAAATGTGCAATGCTTATCCAAGATAAGCATTATCCAAATGTGACAACCCTCTTCCACTTAATCAAGCTCATCCATGAAGGAATATGCCAAGATTGGGCCTTCACCTTTCAAGGGCACATTTACCAACACCATGTGATCACAACCAACTCCTTACAATAAGGAAGTCAATACATTTTCCAAGGAACAACCAACTCCCTCAGAACAAGGAATTCAACATGGAAAATAGACATCTAATAACCAATTCCATAAAACATGGAAACATAGAAATTAGATAAAATAAGGCATATTCTACTCACTTGTGGAGCAAGGTTCCACAAAAGGTGGAATGGGGAAAAATACACTCCCCACATTTGTGGAGATCACTAAGCCCCCAAAATGCATTCCTATGGTCATGTGATAGCCCCAAAGGACTCCACACTCAAAAATCTCCCACTTGGAGACCATTTCTCTTGAATATAATCTATCACTGCTTTATGATCACTAAGGCCAACCAAATCTAAACATAGTCTTAGCTTATCCAATGTGACCACCTTGGTCATCATATCTATAGGATTCTTGCTAGTATGAATCTTCTCTAGCTTCACCAAGTTATTCCTTAAAGTTGTCTTGATGAAGTGATAACATAAATGAATGTGTTTTATCCTTGAGTGGAAAGCAGAGTTATTTGCCAAATGAATAGCACTTTGACTATCACTGTGTAGTATCCCAACTTCCTACTCATGCCCCAACTCTCAAAATAACTCTTATAACTTAATCATCTCTTTTTTAGCCTTTATGGCAGCAATATACTATGCCTCTATGGTTGACAAATCCACAACCTTTTGTATCTTATAAATCTAACTAATTGTTGTATCTCCAACAATAAATATATAACCTATCATACTTCTACTATCAATATCCCATCATATCCAAGTCCACATAACCATGTAAAGTGGTATCTGATTTACCATAACATAATGCAAAATCCATGGTTCCTCTCAAATACTAAATAATCCATTTAACTACCTACCAATGCTTCATAACCTGGATCACTCATATACCTGCTCATAACTCCCACTGCTTGGGTAATATCTAACCTAGTACAAACCATGGCATACATCAAGCTACTAACTACTGATGAGTAAGGTACCTTGGACATCCTAAGCTTTTTAGCTTATATCTTGAGACAATACTCCTTTGATAATCTAAAGTGGCCTACCAAAGGAGTACCAATATATTTATCATCAAAAATGCTAAACCTTTCCAAGACTTTCTTCAATACTTTTATTGAGATAAGATCATCTTCCTCTCTTTCCTATCACAAGAAATCCTCTTACCAACAATTTGCTTTGCAGCACCCAAATCCTTCATAGAAAAGGAGTCACTAAGTTATTTCTTGAGCATATGAATATGTTGTATGTTCTCTCCTACAACTAACATGTTGATCAGCATACAAGCATAATATAATAAAGGAACCATCAACAAAATGTTTGATGTACATGAAATGGTTAGAATGGCACCTTTGATATTCTTGTTCCAACATAAAATAATCAAATTTCTTGTACCATTGCCATAGAGCTTGTTTTACGCCATACAAGCTCTTCTTTAGTATACACACATATTTCTCCTTCCCTTTGACCTCATAACCTTGTGGTTGCTTCATATACAACTCTTCATCCAAGTCACCATGAAGAAAATTAGTTTTCACATATAACTATTCTAAGTGCAAATCCTCAATCGCAACTAAACCAAGAACAGTCCTAATAAAATTCATTTTCACAACAAGAGAGTAAATCTCATCAAAATCAATACCTAATTTTTTTTCAAATCCCTTGACCACAATCTTGGACTTATACCTTTTTCTCCCTTTATCCTCTTCTTTTATCATGAAGATCCACTTGTTTGGTAATGCACTCTTGCCCTTAGGTAGCCTTACCAAATCCCACATTTGGTTCTCCATAAGAAATATATGCTCCTCATCCATGGCTTGCTCTCATTTCATCTTGGAATCTACCTATATTTCTTCCTCATAACACTCTAGTTCTCCATTATCGGTGAGTAATAAATAATTCAAAGAAGGATAAAAACATGTAGGTGTTCTTCTTACCCTAGAAGACCTTCTTACCATAGGAGTTTGGGGTCCTTGTATAGAAGGTTCCAAAATTGATTGATTAGATACTTTGTCATCTACAATGTCATCCAATATTATGTACTCTTTTTGTTCTTATTCTTGTTCCTGCAACTGATCCTTAGACATGAATTTTTCATTAAAGACTACATCTCTAGACCAAAATATTTTCTTATCTTTAATGCTTCATAAATGGAAACCAAAGTCATCCTCACCATATCTAATAAATTTTCATTTTTCTAATTCATCCTCTAACTTAGTCCTATCCTCTTTCTTAATGAGAGAAAAGGCCTCACATCCAAAGACTCTAAGAAAATAATAATCAACATTCTTACCAAACCAAGCTTATTCAAGAATGCCTCCATCCAAAGGCATAGAAGGTCCTCTATTAATTAGATATATTACCATGCTAACTGCTTCTAACCAAAACTATAAAGGTACCCTCATACTCATAGAACATTCCATTATTATTCTATTCATCCTTTTAGATACCCTATTTTGCTATGGAGTTCCTGGAACCATCCTTTGCTTATGAATTCCATTGTTAGAACAATAGTCAAAGAAAGCATTACTATAATACTCATCTCCATAATCTGATCTGAGACATTTCAATTTGAGACCTATTTCATTCTCAACTAAGGATTTCCACTTTTTAATAGTGTCATATACATCAAATTTCTTTTTAAAATAGTAAACCCAAACTTTCCTAGTTGCATCATCAATAAAGGTGACATAATAATTAGATCCACCAATAGAAGATACCTAAGCTAGTCCCCATACATCTGAGTGTACCAACTCTAACTTGTGTTCTTTCTTTATGGGTTCAACCTTTAGGAACTTAACCTAATTTTGTTTCCCATACACACAATTCTCACAAAAGTCTAGATCTAGATCTTTCAATCTAGGCAACTTATCTTTTAACATCTATATGCCCTTATGGCTCATATGACCGAGCTTGTAGTGCCACATAATTGCATCTCCATCTTTAATAACTAAATCAATAGAATCAACACTACTAATAAAATATAAAGTACAAACTTTCTTACCTCTCAAAATCACAAGAGCACCTTTGGTAACTTTCCATGAATCTATAGTAAACATTACAAAACATCTCTCACTACCCAATTGCCCCACTAAAACCAAATTATATCTCAACATAGGCATGTGTCTAACATCTTTAAGGATCCATGTTTTCCCATTTTACATCTTAACTTGAACACAACTTTTTCCTACTATCTCACATGGTTCATCATCACCAAGATAAACATGTCCTAAATTCTCTTGAATATAATCAATAAAATAATGCCTATGTGGGGTGACATGAAAAGAAGCCCCTGAATCTAATACTCAAGACTCAAAAAAACTATCCATAAAAATAATTAAGGCATCCTAACATGATTTACCTGATGTCACATTTACCTCATTTATTTCCTCATTATTGGCATTCTTATCCTAAAGTGACCAATAATCCTTCTTTGAGTGTCCACTCTTCCCACAATGCCAGCATATCATATTAGATCTAGATCTAGAATTAGATCTACCTTTTGACTTTCCTTAGTTTCCTTTGCTCTTATCCTTTTACCTCCCTCTAGTATCAATGGATAAATCATTACATGAAGATGATTCACTAGTGTTTTTCCTTTCCATCTCCTTGCTAATAATCACACCTACAACATCCTCAAAATTCAAGCTTCCCTTGGTAGGGACTGCATTACTCATAGCCATAACCAAACTATCTCAACTATTATGCAAAGAACATAAGATTAGCAAAGCTATAACTTCATTTTCAAACTTAATTCCAACTAAAGCGATCATACTTACAACCATATTAAAATCATTTAGATGATTATCTATTGAACCAATCTTAGACATTTTCATGCTAAACAATATTTTCATAAGAGAAATTTTATTGGAAGTAGAGGGTTTCTCATATAACTTTCCAATTTTATCCATGAGATATTTTGGGTTTTTCTCATTAGAAATATTAAATGTAACAAAAGATGTGAGGCATAACCAAATGGTTCTTAATGCCTTCCTATCAAGTAATGACTAATCCACATCACTCATACTTACAGGTTATTCTCCTTTCCCCTCCAAGGGGAGATGTAACTCTTTCTAATATAGGTAATATTCCATATGCATTTTCCACAAACCAAAATGCTTACCATCAAACTTATCAACCCTAAATCTGATTTTTTCTCCCATAGCTCCCACTCAAGCTAATAGCCTTCATATGATTTACCACTTTATCAAAACACAGCACCAATGGCTCTGATACCAATTGCTAGGAATTAAAAACTTTTAAACTAGATTTAATATGACCAAAAATCAAATATAAACTATGTAATAACATGCATCGTAAAAACATTCCTCAAATCATAGTTATTATGTAAGCATAAATGGAGAGAACAAGAATCAATCACACATAACACATATCTACTGTGGTTCACCCAATATGGGCTACATCCACCAAGAAATTTCTCAAATAAAATAGTAATCTAAAGTAATATTAAAATGTGGTTCACCCAATGTGGCCATGGTATTAATGAACTTATTGGTAGATTGTGGGGTTGAATGAATGTGGTAGTGTTCAAAGGATGCTAAGAGTTCATCAACTAATTATTTTTACTATTATAGAACATCATTCTTACACTGGTAAGAACCATTGATTTTATTGACCACAAGCTAGGAGTCACCAAAGATGTTGATTATTTTGACTCCTAAGGCTAGGGTAGTCTAAAGGCCTATCACTAGGGCTTCATGCTTAGCCATATTGTTGGTACATTAAAAATCAAGATTTAAGGAAAAAGGAAGAGGTTCACCATTAAAGTGGATAAGGATGATACCAGATCCCCCACAAATTAACATTTTGATCCATTGAAGAACATGGTAACTTGATAGGTGAAGTCTACCTAAGAGAGGGTTATGATTGAATCATCAGGGAACTCAAGAGGAGGAGGCTGGTTGTCTACTAATGGTGTTTTAGCCAATTAGATAGCAATGACTTGCCCCTTAATTGACTTTTATTTTAGGAACTCAATATTAAACTCTAGTAAGATCATGAGCCATTTGGCCATACATTGGTTTTGGTATCATTTAGAGTGCATGTACTTGAGTGGGTCAAGATTGGTTTATGATATAGGTTTTATGGTTAAGAAGGTAGTGGAAAATTTTGGTGGCCATGAAGAATAAAGCCAAGCAAAGTTTCTCGATATGGGTGTATTGAGCCTCATACTTTACAAGTGTGTAACTAATGTAGTAGATAACTTTTTCTCTATGTTGTTCATCCTAATGAGCAAGTATTGCCCCTAGGGAGTGGTCAGTAGTATAGATATAAAGGTAGAAAGGTTGGTTATCCTTGGTAGGGGTGAGGATCAGTGGAGACAAAAGGTATTTTTGAGTGAATGAAAGGCCTTTTGATAGTTTTTATTCCACTTAAAAAAGAGATCCTTCTTCAGAAGATGGTGGAAGGGTTGACATTGGTCTAAAAGCTGGGAGATAAAGAGACAAATGGATTGAAGCTTCCCCTATAAACTATAGAGTTGCTTCAGGTTGACTAGAGGAAGTATGTCAAGGATTTCTTTGATATTTGTAGGATCAACTTCAATTCCATAAAGGGAGATGATAAAGCCAAGGAACTTTCTTGAAAAGACCCAAAAAATGCACTTTTTGGGGTTTAGGTGGACATGGTAATGGATAAGTCACTCAAATATGATCTTGAAAATGGCCAAATGATCTTTTTAGAGTTTTTATTCTTTGAGAATGTCATCTACATAGTCCTCTACAATGTTATAGATAAAGTCATGGAAGATATTGGTCATGACACATTGTTAGGTTGCACTAACATTCTTTAATCTAAAGGGCATGACTCTATAGAAGAAGGTTACCAACTAGGTGGTAAAGGTGGTTTTATGATCATCTTTAGGGGAAATTAGGTTCTGATTATAACTCGAGAATCTATCCATGAGAGATAACATTTTATGGTCAGCTGTAAGATCTACTAGTTTGTCAATGCTTGGTGAAGGGAAGTCATCCTTAAGGTAAGTGAGTTTGAGGTCATAAATTCCACACAAATGCATATTCCCCTTGTGGCTTTGGTTATAGCTATGACATTTGAGACCCATTAGGGATAGTTAATGGGTTGAATAAAATTGACAAATAGAAGATGTTGAAGCTCTTCTTTGATAAGAAGGGCTATACAAGGGTGCATGTATTGAAGTTTATACTTGATGGGTTTGGCATCATAATGGATGACTATATTATGGGTAGTAATGGTGAGGTCAATCCTAGGCATGTCAGTATAAGACCAAGTAAATTATATGTTATGGTCTTGGAAGAAAGAGGGGAAAACTTAAAGTTCCTTGACATTCAGTGATTGGCTGATTTTGATAATGTGGGGGTTATCCACAGTGCCAAAGTTGATGTCCATGGTGGATTAATTCAACATGGTTGAGGTCTTAGGAGGAAAGAATTTATGGATGTAAGATTCTAAGGCACCCAAGTAGGTGAGAATAGAATCATCATCCTAGAATTGAACAATATTAATGGTAGGAGAGTCATTTCCTATCATCTCAAGATGGATCAAAGGGATGGTTAAGATTTCCCCCTCCTTTTGATAGGTCAAGGGTTTGAGGATTATTAGGTTGATGAATAAAGTTATGTGGGATGATGTCATCATCCTCACATGCAGGTGGAGGAGAGGTCGGTGAGGAAGGGGTGTCTTCCTCAATAATGGTGGTAGGTGGTTTAGTTTGCTTCTTGGTGGGTAGAATGAAACTAAGGCCATGTTTCTCATGAGGCTTTCCAGTTTCAGTTTAAATCAATGCATGTGGGCTATTTTCATATCACCTAAGACCAAATCCTTTCCAATCACACTTGTAAAGGTATGTTTTGGAAAAACTTGGCTTGTCTAGGTAGGAGAATCCAGAGGTGAATGGTCAAGGTGAAGAGGAGGTGGAGGAATTGCCAAATGGTTTATTTAGTCCCCCATAAATAGAATGGGTTTGATAATGTGAAGGCCCAAAGGGAAAAATGGTCCTAACATTAGGTTCATACCTAAGTTGGTGGTCAAGATTCCCATACTCTTGGGGAGTATGGAAAGTGTCAAGGGCAAGGAGGTGATATTTCCCTAGTGAAAGATGTTAGAATGTGGATTCCAAGGGGTCTAAGGTAGGGATTTGATCAGAGGGGATGGATGAGTTAGTGGATTCCTCATTGGTAGAGAGAGGTAAAGCTTCCTCTTTTGTGGTGGAGGTCTTGTCTTTAGTTAAGGAGGGTATGTTAGATAGGGTTAGGAGGACATCGTTGGGTCGGTAAGTCATGTTGCATGTCGAGAAGTGACTTGGGTCAGCTTAGATGGTGATGACTTGGCCTTCATGTTCAAATTTAATGTAATCATGAAGGGTAGATGGGATGCAACCCATGGAGTGGATACAAGGTCATCCCAACAAAACATTGTATTAGAATTCACCTTCCACTACATAAAAGAGTTTAAGGAGCATGTGAGGCCCTACACATATATGAAGGACAACCATTCCTAAGGTAGTGTTTATGGTGTCATTAAAATATTGGAGTATGGATAACATTTTAGACATGACATTATCTAAAAGGTTGAGTTGGTTATAGGCATGGGAGGAGATAATGTTAATACTAGCTCCCCCATCAATCATGACCCATTTAATATGGGTTCAGTTAATGTAATAAATAATAAAGAGAGAAAGATCTTGGTCATCTAGATGGATAGAAGGTATTTTTGAATCCTTAAAGATAACAAGGTTGGAAATCTAGAGAGCACTGACAAAGGCTTCTAAGGGTTGAGGGTCTTCATATTGGCCCTCTATCAATTGTAATGCCTCTATCATTGCTTGGTGATGATGAGCTAAAGTGGTAATCAATTCATATAAGCTCATCTTTGTTAGGGTCTGGAGAAGATGTTTAAGCAACACCCTCTTGATTAACTTAGAAGGGTTGGATTGGGAGGCACCTAAGATAGATACCTTGGGTTTGGGTGAAGGTGAAGATATTTGGGTAGGGTTTGGTTGGGAGGTAGAAGATGGGTATATCTATGGAATGGACACCTTGACCTTCCCCTTATCCTTCTATTGTGATCTTGTAACCACATGAATGGTATGTATAGAGGGAGGAATTGAGATAGGATATTGGTTAGGCTTTTCATCACTCTAAGGTGAGAGTGGAGGAGTAGGTAGATGTTGGGTAGAGGGTGTTGTTATTAGTTAGATTGGTATAAGGATTATGGGAGTTTCATCTGTTAATAGATTATACTTATCATAGATCTGGTGTATAATGGTTTGGAGAGCTTTTTAGTTCTCTATATCATGTCTGAGTGTCTTATGATTAGATCACATGTGGTGGTTATTATAATAGGTGGGTTTTGGACAGAGAGGATCAAATGGCCTAATAGGGGGTAGAGTCAAGCAAGAAACTTACAATAAATTTTAGAAAATGGTGGAATAGGATTCAGCTGAAGGTGGAGAGGTTTTAAGGGTTTAGGTCTTGGTTGGTAAGGTAGAGGTCCTTTTGGTAGTGGGTTTGGTAATAAAAGGTTTAGGTAAGCTAGTGCATTTGGTTGGTGGTTTTGACTTTGGCAAGGTGGTGGTTTATAAAGTAGAGGTAGGAATTTTTAGGATAGGTAGCTTGGTTATTGATGGTTTTATGAAAATAGGTGTGTTAGAAATCAAGTGTGTTGGTGTAACCAACAATAATGGTTGGGTCTTAGTTAAGACAACTATATTTCTAATCAGATTGGAAGGATGAGGCCCTAAAATAGAGGGAAAGGTAGAAGGAGGTAGGAGTTTATAACTTTAGCCTTTTGGTATCTCTACTCCTTTGGTTGATTTAGGTTGGTGTTTGGTTATTGGATTCAGTGAGGTAATCTCTACTTTCACAGATGGGTGATTAAGACTCTATTTAGGGAGGGTACTGAGGTTATTAGTTGGCTTGGCTAGTTTGGTTGGAGAAGGTGATTTAGTTGCTTGGTGTTTAGGTGTTTTGGATGGCTTATAATTATTGGGTTGGTAAGAGTTACTATGGGTGTGGTTGGTAGGGTAAGAGTTTGAATAGTTAAAGTGGTGGGTTGGTCTACTAAAAGTATAGTTGGAATTTCTTACTTAGTGATATAAGGTAGCCCTAATTATTCCTAAAAGGTGGCTCAATCCATGTCTAGGTTGGAGGCAAATTCTAATTTCTTCGCTAACTTAGAGAATGGTTTGTAGGTTAGTTTTATTCCCTATATAGTGGACCTAAAAGATAAGCCCATAGATTAAGATAGAGGGGTGGTAATCTCATCCTTTCCTTAATCAAAAGATGCAAGGATTGAGTGGGTGACTCCTCTGTGAAAGGTATAGACATGGGGTTTTTCTCTTCAGGGATGATCTCTAAATGGGTAGTAGGTTGCTCAATCATTGATAGAGAAGGTAAGATGGGTGCTTGTTCTAGTATGTTAGTTGAAGAAGGGGTTGATGGATCCAATACCTCAATAAGTGGAGGAGGATAAATGGGTGTTTCCTTAGTTTGGGCTTCCAAAAGAGGAAAAGGTAACTCTACTACCTCAATAAGTGGAGAGGGTGAGGAACAGATAGATTGATTAGTAGGTTCTTCAATAATGAGCATGCCAAGAATCATGTTAATAATATGGGTATCATGAGAGCACTCATCCATGTCTAGGTTGGAGGTAAATTCTAATTTATTACTAACCTAGAGAATGGTTTTTAGGTTGGTTTTTTTTCCCTATATAGTGTACCTAAAAGATAATCCCATAGATTGAGATAGAGGGGTGGTAACCTCATCCTTTTCCTCAATCAAAGGATGCAAGGATTGAGTGGGTGACTCCTCTATGAGAGGTATAGACATGGGGTTTTCCTCTTCAGGGCTGATCTCCAAAGGGGTACTAGGTTTCTTAGTGGTTGATGAAGAAGGCAAGATGGGTGCTTATTCTGGTATGTTAGTTGAAAAATGGGTTGATGGCTTCACTACCTCAATAACTGGAGAAGGAAAATGGGTGCTTCCTAATTTTGGGCTTCTAAAAGAGGATAAGGTAAATATACTACATCAATAAGTGGAGAGGGTGAGGAATAGATAGATTGTTCAGTATGTTCTTTAATAATGAGCATGCCAAGAATCATGTTAATAATAAGGATATCGTGAGAGCACTCAACCATATTTATCTCATTCTTAGTAGGTGCATGATTGGGAAAAGTCTACCTAAATATTTTAAGGACTTGGTTTTGAGGTACATTGCAATTATCCAACACAAGCTCACCCTTATCAATGAAAGATTGGATAGCCCTCTTAAAGGTGTTGCACCTACTAAATTCATGCCCTATTACTTGATGGAAGGCACATAAACCATTCTCATTGTATCAAATAAGTGCTAGATGAGAAGAATCAAATTGTTGAGGTGGTTTGATAAGAGGAAGTTGTATGATATTAGATTTTAATAGCTTTTCCAGGATTAAAGTGTAGGATTCTCTAAGTGGAGTAAATTGCTTATGGGTGTTCTAGTCTTGGCTTCTCATGGTTTGCTTTGAGGAACCAAAGGAATTTGGTTGGTTGTAAGATGATGGGGAAGTGGATTTAAAGATAATTATATTCATAGTTCCCTTTATTTTGGTCTTGGTATTAGTTTGGTTGTTTGATTTGGAGGAGGAAGCCTCATTAGTTTTGTAGGTAGAGTTATTATTTTTTAGTTTTAGCTTTCCTTCATCAATGGCTCTATTCTCTAACTTATGTGCCACGGTGAAAGCTTCATCAAAAGTTTAGAAGATCTAAACACACAATGTGGAAGAGATGTGCTTGGCACATGCCTAAAAAAAGAGCTCTATAAGTTTCGATTGAGGTAGGGAAAAGAAGATTTGGTTGATTAGGTTCCACCAATGAGCTACAAAGTTAGCAATAGATTCATCATCAAACTATCGAATAGAGTAGAGGTAAATGATATAAACCTTCTTAGAGATATTTATCAAAAATCAGTCTAAGAAATTTTGAGCCAATTGGTTGAAGGAGAAGATGGAATGCTTGGTTAAGGCACTATACCAATCTAATGCCAGTCTTAATAGAGACATATAAAAAGTGTATAGAAGGAGGGCATCATCATATTAAATTAAATATAATGAATGCCTAAATTTCCTAAGGTGTTTTTGGAGATCCTCCTTACTCTAAAATTTAGAGAACTTGGGAAGTTCTCATTGAGGAGGATATGGCTTGATATGCAAAGAAGAATGGATGGGTTTGTTACAAATATGGTCATAGGATAGGAGATTGTGAGCTCCAAAGATGGATGACTTCAGATTTTTTATCTTGTCCATGATCATATTCATTAGGTATATTTGGGGTGGTGCACCTAAAGGGTTGTAAGGTGCATATTTTGGTTGGGGTTGAATGACATATTGATAATTTGCTAGAGGTTGAGAAGTTGCCACATATGAGTAAGTGGTCATAAGTGGTTGGGTTGAAGCCACATATGAATATGTGGTTTTTCATGGTTGGGTAGAGGGTATGTACTACTGATTGGGCATGGATGGTTGAGTCAGAGGTAAGGGATTAGTGGTAACCCTGGTAGCGATAGGTGGTAAGGTATAAGGTATGGGTGCCACTATGTTTTGAAGTGAGATGGAGGTAACTAGAGGAATGGTAGTGATGGTGGTAGTGGGTAATCCAAAAATAATTGGAGTAAGGATAGGTAGAGGTTGGGTGATATCTATGTTATAAAATTTGTTAGTTAGACTAGGAGGTGTTTGGGTGTTAAAAGGTTGAGTTGGTTGGTCCTGCATGGTTGTGTCATATGGGTTACCAGCTAAGGTAGATGCTTGAGTAGATAAGGTTTGGGTAGTGATAGTGGAAAAAAATAGCTACCTAAAAATCCCAATGGCATGCCATAGGGTGGATTATTAGGTGGTGATAAAATGGGTGTATGATGAGCTACTATGTTAAGATAATGTTGTAAAGCCATTGGGGTATTATCCAAAAAGGCAAAAAAGTTTAGAAGGCCTTGGGAGACCATCCAAGGCACACTAGAAGCATTATAATGACAAGGAGAACTCTCAACATCTAAGATATACTCCATAGATGAAGAGGTAGAGGAGACTGGATAATTTATATATGGGTCCTGACTTGCTAAGTCTCTTCATTATTGATGAGTGAGAACCAAGCAAGTAGGATAAGAATAAAACATAAAGAATCTTACAACTCAAATAGAAATAAAGTAATAAAATGATCAAGGAAATACAACACACACTAGAGTATGTTTAAAATCTTATGTTTAATTTTAATCTCACTTTTATCTTATGCCTTAAGTTATGAAAATGTGTGATAGAAGTTGGCTTGTAGATTAGGTACTATAAAAGTAATCTATGGTTGGTTTCAGGTTGTTTAGGTGCTCAAAGAGATCTATATTGGTAATCAATACATGGATTATTATTGGGGCCTACCCCCTCACTTCGCACACCATAACGATAAGGGTGTTGGGTGCTTAGCCAATATATATTGATTTTTAGAGTTTATACTCAGCTAGAGAGTTGAGTTAGTTCTCCCCTTAGTAATGACCTCCAAGTAGGATTTTTGAGAAAGGGTAAGGTTACTAATAGGTGATGAAATCCTAATCAAGCCTTGTCTCAAGTTTTTTTGATGTTTAATTGATGAAAGTTGTTTGGTTTAGTGTGTGCAACAAGAGTGAAGCTATGATAAAATTATTGTGCTTTAAATTGAAAGTAAGATAAAATTAGAAGAAAGCAATAAATGTACTTAATTTTAAACCCAAAAGAAATTTTAGTTTCATTAATGATCACAAATAGAGAGAAGAGCATATAGATGCAAAGAAAAGAAACCCAAAGTAAAGATTCAAGATCCCACCAGGTGTGCCAAAATATTTCAATGAATTTTAGCTTATATTTTAGAAAGGAAAGAAGAAGAAACTAAATATGGGTATGGTTGAAAAAACTATTTTGGTGTACATGCATTGAATAAAATGATTATAAATAACTCCTCTTTGGCTTGAGAGGATGACCATAAATAAGACAACACTAAAGCAAATGTTTGGTTAGATAGATAATTGAGTGGATTGCCTAATGCAGAGAGGATTACAAAGCAAGTTAGTCAAGCATTGGTCCATAAATAATGAAACATACATAAATAAATTAACCAAGACTATCTATTCCTATGGGAATTACAAAGGATATCAAGAAACAAATGAAAGAAAGCAACACCATATTACCTTCTCAAATGGATTCACCATACCCATGTGGCTCAAAAACATATTCTCCCTTGATCAAGCATCCCTGTCTTTGTCAAAAATGGTGGTAAGCTCCTCCAATGTCTCAAGAACACTCCATAAAACCTAAGCTCATGATTTCAAATCACTAAACTAGCCTATCAATGAATCTTACAAGAAAAATCTATGATCAAATGCAAAACCTTTTGAAAATAGTTTAACATTATAACTTTGTAATATTCAAGCTTTTTAAAGATATTTAAGCATAATAACTTTGCACCAAAATAGCTCAAAATTCACATCCATGGCCTCTCTATTTATAGATTCTTGAGATTGATCAAGATCAATCATGACCATCCATCTCAAGATTGAGATGTGTGGCCATGGATAATCCTAATATTTGTAATTAAATCTATAATTATATTCATCATGACCTTGGAAGAAGGGGCATTAAAGAGGCATATGAGGCATTAACTACGTATGGGTGACCCATAATCCTAATATTTGTGGCATTTATGGCCTAGGGATATCTTATCAAGAAAGGATGTCACCTGATGATGCAGTTAATAGGAATCAATTTTTAAAAAGAAATATTCAACAAATATCATGTAAAATCCACTTAAGCTCTTGATTTGGATTAATTATCCTTAAACAAGGTTAATCAACATTTGTCCAATTTTCTAAAAATTGGCCCTCAACTAATCAAAATGGTTAGAAAGTAATATTATTGGGTAATAATTTGACTAGAGAAGAACTAAAAGGTGATTTTAGATGTGTTGGAGTTACATTCCCATTTATGATATTTCCAACACTAAATAACAAAGGTATGTGACATGTACCAATGAATTAGAAGAAAAGAGTGATCTAGAGCAATAAATGGCAAAATTGTCATCTTGACTTGAAATGATATGATCAAAGTTAGCTAGCCCATAAAATGCATTTCCCTATTTAGGGATACTTTGACCTAAACTGGCACTTGTAAGTGACGATTTTGAACCATTTAGGTCATTTTATGGATTTTGACCTAAAATGTGCATTTGAGTGTAATTTGAGTAAGATTGACAATTTCAACACAAATGGTGTTAAGAATTGGACGTCTACATTTTGCCCGTATTTGAGAAGGCATAATGAGACATTCAAGAAAAGCAATGTCTTTTCAAAGAAAAGAGTTGTCAAGAATAAATGGAATATACCCATGATGCCCCCTCGAGAGGACATACTAGGATGAAAGATAAGGATGGACTCTCAAAAAGAGAGAGAAAGTGAGAGATTAACCCATGGAATAAATCACATCCAAATGAGCTAATGCTTGCACATGTGATTACTATCAATGATAAAAATATAATTAGAGGTATAATAGGCCCCAGAGATGGGGGGAATGGAAAAGATATAATGCATAAATGTAAGGGACACATTGTAAATGTACCTAATTTGAGAGTACAAGCTACGTACTTATGGCATTGATCAATCTCAAGACAAGTTGCACACTAAAATATTTCCATCATGGGATTTAATGTGGAGAGATTGGAATTAGAGGAAAAGAGAGAATGTTCTACTTTAGGAAGGAAGCACCACTAGAATGGGGTATTCAAAGAGAATATAATAAGAAGCACTTCAATATAATAGATTTGATCATGAGAAAATAGTTTTACCCCAATAGGGTGAATCTTGGTCATTGATAAAGAATAAATAATGATTTTGCCCTTGTAGAGCTGATTTGACTTAGACATGGTTCAGATTTTGGGCCCTAGTATGGGTAATTGGTTAGAAAAATAGCTCAAGGATATAACCCAAAATATAGGTTAAAGTGAGTGGACACAAATGTACATGTGATGGTGTAATGGCTTAGAAAACCAAGCATATGAGAATGCACAAAGTGATAAGAGATATGAAAAGAAGAATGAAGATAGCTGAGCTAACCTCAATAGATATTGAGTGTTACCTACATAGTTCCATGGACTCATGTTTTAACATAAACTTTAGGCCAATTTATTTCACCCAAGCTTGGGAGAGAATAGAATGAGGAATGATGAAAAATGACCAAGAATTTATTAGACTTACAATGTATATAAAGAGATGCACATATAAGCATAGAGAAAGAAGCCTGAAATGCATGTTACCTAGAACCCTAATTCTATATCATAAGCCTAGGTTTTGTAAAGTGTTCTTGTGAATCATTCATCTAAGTTGATGTTGACATTAAGACGTTGAGACCTAAGCACAAAGTGCTTGCTATAACAAAATAAATTAGGCATCATAAGTATGAATAAATTATAATAACATAAGATTCTAATTGCGTTGAGCCAATTCAACCTATAACTAAGGATAATGGTAAAACAATGACCAAAACTAGAGCTACAATGATTTGCATTTAAACAAAAATGCAAAGATAAAGATAAAGACAAACATAAATGAACCTAAGTTGAAATCAAGATATGATCAATCAAGACTTAAGTAGGAAAAAAAATGTTTTAAAAATAAAAGGCAAGAATGTCTTAATGACATGAGACCAAGATATAAATAATCAAGATCCATGTGGACCATCAAGACAATTTCGAACACAAAAGAGAAAAGCAAAAATAATCAAGGAAACACAAGACCAAGATGAGACAAGAAGTAATTAAAAGAGAGGAGGAGAAGAAATAAAAGGAGAGGTGTGAAAGCACAACAAAACACCAATAAAATTCAAATAAACACACATAAACAAAAACCAAGTAAGTGTGGTTTAAATACAAATGTTCATGTATGTGTGGTAGAGGTGTTACTTTTCACCAAATCATAATAAATAATAATGACATGACAAATGTTCCCTAATAAAATAGGAACAATGACAAAATAAATGGGGGAAGAGAAGAAAAGGAAGGGATTGGCCAAGCTAACTCCAAATGTATAAGACAAGTGGATGTTACCTACATAGTTCCATTGATGCATATTCCAACATGAACTTTAGGCCAAATGTAGTTCTCCCAGGAAATGGGATAAAAAAACATGATGATCAGACTAAGATGATTAATGTTATAGAAGAAATGGAAGATATGACAAATAAATGAGAATGGTCTAGTAAACAAGAAGCTGATGAGATGAGAAAGAATGACCTTATAAAATGGCAAGTGCATGGGATAAGATGAAATGAACTGGTGTTTATGTGCTTACAAAATGGCAAGAGCATTCAAACTTAATAGTTTCTCACAAAATGGTTAGACTGTGGGATGGTGGAATGGGAATGTATAAATGTATAGAAGCATGAGATAATGTTTATGTTCTTTTGTGGATCATGTTCTAATATTTTTGTATTTTCAAAGTATTTCTAATGTTTTTGGCATTTTTTGGATAAAATATGCACAAATTAGGACCATATAGTCGAAGATATGCACGTCTTAAGAGTAGAGGCTCCAATAAGATAGCTAAGTTGGTTAAAATGGCCCATGCTCATAAATCGATGAGAGTGAGGCTCTTGATAAAATAAAAAAGAGAATTAAATACTTGAACTAAGAAGATGTGGCTATTCACTTATCTAAAACTATACAAGACTATCCTGGTTGAATTACTTTGTATAACTACTGCTAAAGATGTTCATAATGTTCATCAGACATAGTCAAAATCATAATTGGTCAAGGGATAAAAAGTGTTAAAGCTTATAACATGCCTTAGACATAATAAAGATGTGTTTCTCAAAGAGAGAAATCTAGAATGGGATAAAGGATGTGTTTAGAGTGTTATGGGTTCAAATCCTTTACTATCAAGATTCATGAAAATTGGACCAGGGTTGTATAAAATGTGTTCAAGGTAAGATAAAAGGGTGGGATAAAATTATAATAGCAAAAATTACCCCTAAGTCAGAGGTCTTATAGACAATAGTTCAAAGTTATTTATGCATAAAATATCTTAAGTTTTATGATGTTTATGGGCTCTGAAAGTTCTTCACCATTAGGTTTAGCCAATTGATATGCTCCTAATCCATAGTTTGTTATGACAGTATATGGTCCTAACTAATTGTTGGGTGAATATTTTATCACCAACTAACTGAAGACAAAATTGTTATATCAACAACAGTGTAATGAGATAAATCTCTCTTCTCAGCAAGGGGAGGCTCCCTATAAACTATCAAAAACTTAACTTACACGAAATATTAATTCAGGGGTGAGATCATATCATCTATTTCTCTTTTTTTAGAAATGATATTCACAAAACAAAGAAAAACTTTATTGATATTAACTGAATCCACAAGAAACTCACGAGAGCACAAAGTCTATCATTGCTTCTCTTACTAATTTATGACTTATATCACAGTAGAATGAGGTGTGGCCCAAAGTCTTCATCGAAAACTACAACAAAGTATAAAATTACAAAAGATAAAAGTAGTTCAAAGCCTTTCCAATACACTAAAATGAAAATTAAAGACAATTATAGTAGCATAAAGTCTCCATAATTAGCTTCAAAACATCTCCCAGATTATATTCACTTACTCTACTTATTTGATCAGATAGATAAGATTATACTAGGAAAAGGACATAAAAACAATTTCCTACATAACACAAGTTATTTCAACACAAAGTTTGAAAGGTCACTTGCTTTCTCATTCACCTGATAAAATTTGATTTACAATCTGAGCTCAAAGTCTCAAAATGCCTTTCAATTTTTGTAGAGTTTTGGTTCCAATAACTAAGAGAGAGATAAAAATACAAAAGAGGCCCTCTTTATTTATAGGGAGAGGCCTTGAGGACTTTTGGAAAAACTCAACTACTTTGACCTAGTCAAAGATAGGAGTCCTTGTTGACTTTGACCTCCCATATTTTTACATGTAATTACATACACAAAAAGTACATGTAAAAATATCCAAATTAGTTGCAAAAGTACATCTGAGAAGTGAAAATTAAACCAAGGGAAAAATTGATTCAATTTGTATCCCCATCTTTCTTCATGTGAGCATCATAAATAGTAAAAGCTACTTGCATCTCGATATTGTCTGGATTGATAGTGTTTTTGAAAATCATCTTAGCTCTGACCATGGCATCTTTTGCAGCTCTGACTAATTTGGCATGACTATCCAACTTGGTCTTTAGATTATCTAGAGTTAACTGATTATCCAAAATGTTGTCCACAGATTTTATCAAAAATGTCTTATCTTCAAATTCTTTTTGGAACATACCTTCAAATTCTTGAATCATTTCTTCTACTGAAAAAAATCATTTATCTTGTGATGTAAGTCTGCAAGGTAGTTCCTCCAATTTGTTAAAAATATTGACATCACTTTGATCACTAAGTTTCCTTGAAGATTCAAGGTCATCGATCATCTCTCCAAGCACTTGACTCCTATATGTTAATGCCTCTTTGGTTTCAATGTAAGAGTCTCTATCGGTAATGACCCCAATGGATATTTCTATTTCTATGCAAAATTGCTTTCTACATTCAAAGAAGAAATAAGAAACTGAAATAAAAGGTTAAGGCTAGAAGTACCTGATAAAGTTGAGCGCACTGAAATCAGACGTTGGAAGATTCTCCTCTTTGGCTGTGGAGGAATGACACCTGCGAAAAAGAGACTAAAACACGGAAAGATGTTAGTCAAAGATATGGTGGGTTGTCAGGCGAACGCTCGATCCCGAAAGTACGAAGACTCCCTAGAAGGATATCAACCCACTGATAAAAAGCATAATATTGGACAAAAGTAGATAATAAAAGATGAAATGACAAAAATAAATGACAGAAAATAAAATGCGTACCTGATATGCGGCACTGTTCTACACAGTCACCGGTGTCGGTCTCTGTGGTGCTAGCGTTGGTCTGGGAAGGTGCCGACGTCGGTTGAAGTATCGTCATCGATTGGGGCAGTGACCGGCGTCGGTCGGGGCAGGTTCTGGACAGAGTCTGGGCGAGTTACAGAAGGTCTTGACAGGGTCGGGACAAGGGATTTTTGGTCGAGTCGGGTCGGGGTTTGAAGCTTCGAGACGGGGTCTGGGCAAGGTAAGGTCAGGACAGGGTCTGATAAAAGACAGGGTCTGAGAGAGTCGGGATAGGGTCTGGGCAAGGTAAGGTCGGGACAGAAGCAGGGATGTAAATGAGATATGCTGGGTCTGTGGATTCGGGATGACAGAGCTAATGCAAAAATAGTAACCAAGAAGAAATAAAATAGAGTAAATACTTACCTGCCAGAAGATGTGATAAAAGCCATAGTTGCGGTGACGAATTGAATGCAGATTGGTTAATGCCGAGAGTGGGTTGATGCCGAGAGTGTTGATGTCAGAGTTTGCAGGTTGATTGAATGATTACACGAGTTTCGATTGATCAGCGTTTCGAATGGTTGGTGGATGCTGATGAAGGTGAGGGACGGTCCCAGAGACAGTTCGACAACCGTTTCGGGAAACTGAATGATAACTGATAACGGAAAACGGCAAGGTGACCGACGTCGACAGGATTGCCGACGTCGGCCGATAAGTGACCAACGTTGGCGACATCGGCCGGGTAAAGACCATCGTCGGCAGATGCACAATGGGGATAGAGTCTAGCTTTAGCTCTGTGCTCATTGTTACATGCTGCCAGGGTCAAGGTTGGTGGAACAAGTGATCGACAAGGGTTAAATAGGCGAAGAAGAATAAGACGGGGAGTGACCAGGGGAGTCAACACGATTTCGGTGTCTACATTTGCCCCTTTTTGTCTTGTTGGTTGTTCTGACGAACTGCAAGACAAAAATAGGAGTGATTGCCCCAGGTGAGGGATAAGGTTGATTTCATCTTGTTGGTTGTTCGAATGAACTGCAAGACAAAAATAGGAAGCGAATAGGTTGCCCTGATTATGGATGAGGTATTCCCCCTCAAAGCAGGAGTCGAGGGAAGGGAACCGAGAATTAGGTGCTGATTTGACAAAGAGTGGATGAAAAAGGGGTGAGGGTGAACGCTGTAAAAGTTGTGATTGCACGCATACCACTGCACGAGATGGTCAGGTCAAAAGTGTCGCAGGTCAAGGGTCGAAGAGTGCCAAAATTGAAATAATCGGGCCCCAGCATTTAGTCATCTACTGATCGGGTCACTCAATCTAAGCTGAAGCTCCAAATGGTCGTCGTGTTCCAGGTATCCCGGGCTTAGGTTGTGCTCCTAGAAACACGAAAAAGCCACAAGTAGTGCGGATCAACCAGTTTGTGATCCTATGTCAGGCGAACGCTCGATCCTGAAAGTACGAAGACTCCCTAGAAGGATATCAACCCACTGATAAAAAGCATAATATTGGACAAAAGTAGATAATAAAAGATGAAATGACAGAAATAAATGATAGAAAATAAAATGCGTCCCTGATAAGTGGCACTGTTCTGCACAGTCACCGGTGTCGGTCTCTGTGGTGCTGGCGTTGGTCTGGGAAGGTGCCGACGTCGGTTGAAGTATCGTCGTCGGTTGGGGCAGTGACCGGCGTCGGTCGGGGTAGGTTCTGGACAGAGTCTGGGCGAGTTGCAGAAGGTCTTGACAGGGTCGAGACAAGGGATTTTTGGTCGAGTCAGGACGGGGTTTGAAGCTTTGAGACGGGGTCTGGGCAAGGTAAGGTCGGGACAGGGTCTGATAAAAGATAGGGTCTGAGAGAGTCGGGACAGGGTCTGGGCAAGGTAAGGTCGGGACAGAAGCAGGGATGTAAATGAGAGATGCTGGGTCTGTGGATTCGGGATGACAGAGCTAATGCAGAAATAGTAACCAAGAAGAAATAAAACAAACAGAGTAAATACTTACCTGCCAGAAGATGTGATAAAAGCCATAGTTGCGGTGCTGGATTGAATGCAGATTGGTTAATGCCGAGAGTGGGTTGATGCTGAGAGTGTTGATGTCAGAGTTTGCAGGTTGATTGAATGATTGCACGGGTTTCGATTGATCAGCATTTTGAATGGTTGGTGGACGCTGATGAAGGCGAGGGATGGTCCCAGAGACGGTTCGACAACTGTTTCGGGAAACCAAATGATAACTGATAACGGAAAACGGCAAGGTGACCGACGTCGACAGGATTGCCGACGTCGGCCGATAAGTGACCGACGTCGATGACATTGGCCGGGTAAAGGCCGTCGTCGGCAGATGCACAATGGGGATAGAGTCTAGCTTTAGCTCTGTGCTCATTGTTACATGCTGCCAGGGTCAAGGTTGGTGGAACAAGTGATCGACAAGGGTTAAATAGGTGAAGAAGAATAAGACGGGGAGTGACCAGGGGAGTCGACATGATTTCGGTGTCTACATTTGCCCCTTTTTGTCTTGTTGGTTATTCTGACGAACTGCAAGACAAAAATAGGAGTGATTGCCCCAGGTGAGGGATAAGGTTGATTTCATCTTGTTGGTTGTTCGAATGAACTGCAAGACAAAAATAGGAAGCAGATAGGTTGCCCCGATTATGGATGAGGTATTCCCCCTCAAAGTAGGAGTCGAGGGAAGGGAACCAAGAATCGAGTGCTGATTTGACAAAGAGTGGATGAAAAAGGGGTGAGGGTAAACGCTGTAAAAGTTGTGATTGCACGCATACCACTGCACGAGATGGTCAGGTCAAAAGTGTCGCAGGTCAAGGGTCGAGGAGTGCCAAAATTGAAATAACTGGGCCCCAGCATTTAGTCGTCTGCTGATCGGGTCACTCAATCTAAGCTGAAGCTCCAAATGGTCATCGTGTTCTAGGTATCTCAGGCTCAGGAAGTGCTCCTAGAAACACGAAAAAGCCACAAGTAGTGCGGATCAACCGGTTTGTGATCCTATACTTGTGAGGGTTCAAAAAAGTCTGCGCACAATTCTGCTAACCAGTCATGAGGTAGCATACATGCAAAAACAACCAAGGCAACAATGTTTTGGAAGTAGTCGAGGTCAGCGGAGATAGGCATGATCTCCAATGGTTAGTGGTCGAGGGGAGGAATGGACGAAAGGATGTGGCCGAGCTAACCCCAGAAGACCCCATGTCAATTGAGTGCTGCCTACATAGCCCTGGTGATAGGGCCTCAGGCCAATGTAGTTCTCCCTAGAAGGGAGGGAGGGTCAAAGGGATAAAATGGGTCATGGTCAAGGACAAGATTATGGTTAAAAGAAGGAAAGAAGGTTTGTCCATCAGAGAGATGAACAAACGAGAATGGTCGAGCTAACCTCAGAAGACCCCATGTCAACTGAGTGCTGCCTACATAGCCCTGGTGATAGGGCCTCAGACCAATGTAGTTCAGACAAAGGGTCCGAGTGGTAGACAGGTGGTTAAAATGGTTGATAGATTGGTCGATGATTGGATGAAATGATGAGGAAAAAAAGATGTTGCAGCCTTTTCCAAATGGTGTATTCTGCAACATTGGTTGAGGGGTTTTTCATCCCTAGCAATATTCCATATTCGTGATAGATGTATGCTAAAAATGAATTGAGGTTTATTTATGCTTCAGCAAGTATTGGTTTATGCTGAACATAAATTGTGGCGGGTTGATAGTTTCCATGTGTATATTGGTGTCCATAGAAACTAGGATGAATAGGCTAGGTCATGTTGATGGTCTGAAAAGAAAGTTGAGTTGAGTCGATTGACAAGTGATGAAGGTGAATGTGACCAAAGTGTAGAAGAAGTGAAAAGCATATTGCTCTTTCATTGACAAGGACCAAAAAGATAGCATAAATAGGGGTTATGAGAACCAAGAGCCCCATTCATGCGTGACGTCGTTGACCGTGGTTATGTTAGAGCGGTAATCGAATCACTTCGACATTAAAGTGAGCTCGAAGTCCCTTGAGCGGGTGATAGGAGGAGGAAGAAGGGTAACCCGTTTTAAGAGCAAAGATAACGATGCCCCTTTTTATAGGAGACCCTGAGACAACTATAAGTCAAGTCCATGACTTATTCAATTTTTTTTTTTTTTTTTTTTTTGGCGCAGACTGATCAATGCGAGAAGCCTGCATAGAGATGTCATTTGTTTGGTGGTCAGGTTGTGAAGCTGATCAATGCAGGAAGCTTCTAAAATAGTGTTGTTTATTGCCAGATTTAGTCATAGCCATCCTTCAAGGGAGTGGTCTAGATTTTTGTTTAATGAAAGGGCTTTTGAATAGCTGTCCTTCGAGGGATCAGTCTATTAATTACAGCAATGATAGTACAGCTATCCTTTGAGGGAGCAGTCTGCTTTTTGATTTTGATATAGATATAGTGACCATGGATATTGTGACATCTTGATTTGTTTTGACAGAAATGTGAGTCATGGACAAGATTATAGAAGGTCAAGGACTCCCTTTTATGAGGACAAAGCATCCATACCGCATAAAAGGGTTATAGGAATTGTTAAGAGGAATAGGGTTGAAAGGAGGTAGGATTAAGAGGACGGGGATTGCTCAAGGGACGAGCTCAAGTTAAGTGTCAAGTGGACGAGTACTCGACTAGCAATAGAACGGTTGCAGATGCAACGCATTAAGAGGCTCAGGTTCTGGGCGTCCATCAAGAGAAGACTGATGATAAGTCCCTGATCCATACTTGTGCATGATAATAAAAGGTCCAAGCCAATTAGGAGCAAACTTGCCTCGTTTACTTTGCTCCATATTGATCACGTGTTGATTCTCTTTGAGGATGAGGTCTCC
This sequence comes from Torreya grandis, assembly GCA_037957365.1. Classification (NCBI taxonomy): domain Eukaryota; kingdom Viridiplantae; phylum Streptophyta; class Pinopsida; order Cupressales; family Taxaceae; genus Torreya; species Torreya grandis. Next base: position 1,005,534 of record JARHVA010003660.1, on the reverse strand, counting down.
GATGTTGAAATCTCGTTCTCGCAGATTTTTGTCATAGGTGTGTTTGATGCGACGTTGATAGACATGGAGATGATTAAGGGTAGCAAGACGGCGTTCATCAAGTAACTCAAGTTGAGCTAAGCGATCTTGACGAAAGTCATCGTTGGAAAGGATATCATGTAGAGAAATGCGGAGAAACAGGATCTGTACTTCGAGAGGTAAGACAGCCTCTGTTCCGTACACGAGAGAAAAAGGAGTAACACCCGTAGAGGTTTGGATGCTAGTGCAGTAGGCCCACAAAGCGAAGGGAATGTGAATGTGCCAATCCCTGCCTGTGTCACTGACCACTTTCATGAGAATTTTGGTGAGAATTTTGTTGGAAGCCTCGGCCTGCCCATTTGCTTGTGGGTAGTAAGGCGAAGAGAAACTAAGTTTGATGCCGAAGGAGTCGCATAGCTTTTGGACAGTTTTGTTTTTAAAGGACTTGCCGTTATCGATGATGATTTTATGAGGGACACCGAAACGACAGATGATGTGGGTGTTGATGAAGTCGACGATCTTGTCGGCTTTTGTGGAAATGAGAGGAATGGCTTCCACCCACTTGGTGAAATATTCAGTGGCTGTGATGATGGATTGATGACGAAGAGACGAATGAGGATTAATCTCACCGATGAGATCTAAACCCCATTGAGAAAAAGGTCAGAAATCCTGAGCAATTTGTAAGGCGTGACTGGGGAGATGAAGCAAGTTAGAGTGCTGCTGACACTTGATGCAACGCCGAACATAGTCGCTACAGTCTTGATGAAGGGTAGGCCAATAATAGCCCAAACGAAGGATGCGCTTGGCAACCGAATTCCCACTGAAATGTCCGCCACAAATCCCATCGTGGACTTGTTGAATGGCTTGAGATGCTTCAGTGGAGGTGAGATAGCGAAGAAGGAGGCCGTCGAAGCCTCGCTTATAGAGAAGACCCCCTAGCATGGTATAGCGAGCAGTACGCTTGATAAAAGCTCATCGTGCATTACTAGAGAGGTTGGGAGGAATGACAGAGAAAGATAAGAAGTCGACAAGTTGCTTATACCAAGCATCTTGTGGGCTAGGGTCTATAGTGTTGACATGATGAATGTGAGGAGAGATATATGAAGGCAATGGCACACGACGCACCGTGACAAAAAGTCTAGATGTAGATGAGGAAGATGGGATATGTGAAGCAAGAGAAGCCATGGTGTCAGCAAACTTATTCGTGGATCGAGGAACAGTCTGCAGGAGGAAATGGTTGAAAGATGTAAGGAGAAAGTCAGCACGGTTTTTGTACCTTTGCAAAATTTCATTTTTACAGAGGTATGAACCGTTGACCTGATTGACGACGAGCTGTGAGTCGCCGAAGATGTTGATGGACTTGATGCTGAGAGAGAGGGCGGTCTGAAGTCCCAAAATTAAGGCCTCGTATTCGGCCATATTAATGGTACAATCAAAGTCGAGTTTAAAAGACAGAGGCATGGGCTCTCCTTCGAATGGAATGAGAATAACCCCAGCACCCCCACCTAGTTGACATTTGGAACCGTCAAAGAACATAGTCATCTGATAGGTGGTGTCATCAGAGGAAAGCGCAGCAATAGACTCATCAAGGAATTCACACTGTGAAGGTTGATTGTCAGGAAGAGGGGCATCTGCTAGTTGATCAGTGATGGTTTGCCCCTTGATAGATTTCTGCTGGATGAATTCGAGATCGAACTCAGCAAGCAACATGAGCCACCGAGCCATACGTTGATTCTGATATGGCTTGGAGTGCATATACTTGAGAGGGTCGGTGTGGGTGATGACAAAGGTTTTATGACTAAGAAGATAGTGGTGAAGCTTAGTAGCAGCAAAGACTAATGCCAAACAGAGTTTCTCGATATGGGTATACCGAGTTTCATAGTCGACCAGTGTTCGGCTGATGTAATAGACGGCTTGCTCATAGTGATGCTCGTCTCGGTGGGCGATCATGGCACCTAACAAATGGTGAGTGGTTGAGATATAAAGGTAGAAAGGTTGGTCGTCTTTAGGTGGAATGAGGACTGGTGGAGAGACCAAATAGCATTTTAAGGCTTCAAAAGCCTCTTGACAGTTATTATCCCATGTAAAAATGACGTCCTTCTTAAGGAGATGATGAAAAGGTTGACAGCGGTCTGAAAGCTGCGAGATGAAGCGATGAATGGACTGGAGCTTGCCTTGCAAACTGTGAAGCTGCTTGAGATTAGTCGGGGGAGGCATTTCGAGGATAGCGCGAATCTTGGCGGGATCTATCTCGATGCCACGGAAGGAAACAATGAAGCTGAGAAGCTTGCCAGAGAGGACCCCAAAAACACATTTCTTGGGGTTAAGATGAACATGGTACTGAAGAAGATGAGAAAAGATGATTCTGAGAATGGTCAGATGGTCACGGCGAAGCTTGGATTTGCCGAGCAGGTCATCCACATAGTCCTCCATGATTTTGTGGAGGAGATCATGGAAAATGTAGGTCATGGCGCGCTGATAAGTGGTGCCTGCATTTTTCAAGCCGAAAGGCATGACTCGATAGCAGAAAGTCCCCCATGGGGTGATGAAAGTAGTCTTGTGCTGATCTTTTAGAGCGATCAGGATTTGATTGTATCCTGAAAACCTGTCCATAAGAGATAACATCTCATGGCCGGCCGTAAGATCAACAAGCTGGTCGATGTTAGGAAGAGGAAAGTCATCTTTGGGACAAGCTAGGTTGAGGTCGTGATAGTCTGTGCAGATCCGAATCCCCCCAGTTGCCTTGGTGACTGGGACAATGTTAGAGACCCACTGTGGATAGTCGATGGGCTGGATGAAGGAGATAGAAAGGAGGTGCTGAAGCTCCTCTTTAACAAGGAGGGCAATGCGAGGATGCATCTTTTGAAGCTTTTGCCTGACAGGCTTAGCTTCTGGTTTGGTGACAATGTTATGGGTAACGATGGTGGGGTCGATGCCAGGCATATCACTGTAAGTCCAAGCAAAGGCCTTGCTATGGTCGGAGAGGAAATGGGTATAGTCAAGCTGCTCCTGAGTGTCTAAAGATTGGCCAATCTTTAAGACATGAGGAACATCAGAAGAAGGAAGGTTGATGTCAATGGTTGATTCATTTAACATAACTTGGGTCTCAGAAGGGAGGGAGCGCTGGATAAAAAAATCGTCAGTGCCCATGTAAGAAAGAATGGCGTCATCGTCAACGCAATGAACAGTGTGGATGGTTGCCGACTCATCTTCGATCATGCTGGGAAGAATGAGAGGGAGAGATTTGGACACCCCATTGAGCTGATAAGTCAAGGGGTCTAGGCGGATAGTGTTTATGGAAAAAAAAAACTAGGAGGAATGGAAACCACTGACTCCGTAGGTGAAGGTGGCGAAACAGGCGAGTGTGGAGGAAATTGATCAAGGACTGGTTCAGGACAAAGGTCTAAAGGGTCTTGAGTGGGGTCGTGATATCCCAAACCATACCGTTTCTTGGCGTCATCATCATTGAGCAGTTGGATAGGCTGATGGGAGCCCTGCTCATAGCGTCTGAAACCAAAACCCTTCCATGCACACCTGTAAAGGTAAGTGTGTGCAAAGGCGGGGTTGCCAAGAAATGAGAAATCTGATGTGAAAGGTTGAGGTGAAGAAAGAGGATTACCGTCAAGAGGAGCTTGATTAAGCCCCCCATAGACGAGGTTAGTGCGAAGGTGAGGGGGACCATAAGGTATGATCATCCCTATCCGATGGTCATAGGTGGGGCTATGATGAAGGCGTCCATACTCTTGTGGAGTTTGGAACATGTCTAAAGCCAGCAAGCGATATTATCCCAATGAAAGTCTTTGGAAGACGTCTTCCATGGGGTCTGTGGTTGTCGCTTGAAGGGGAGGTGTAAGGGCGACCACCTGTTGCGAACTGGTTAAAGCTTCCGCAGATGGAGGCAGTGCCAGGGTTGACGGCTTGATAGGAATGAGGACATCGTTTGGACGGTAGGTGGTGTTGCATGTCTTAAAGGGCGAAGGGTCAGCAGGAATGGTGTGGACTTGTCCATCATGCTCAAACTTCACACAACGGTGCAGGGTGGAGGGGACACAGGACATGGCGCGGATCCAGGGTCGACCCAACAAGATGTTGTATTGGAACTCTCCTTTGATGATGTAGAAGAGCTCCGGGACTGTGCGTGGACCTACGTGAATATGAAGGATGACTGTGCCAATGGTCGTGGCAGTAGTGTCATTGAAAGAGTGCAAGATCACGTCAGTTTTGGAGACGCAATTCTTGGGAAGAGCCAACTGATCAAAGGCATGGGTGGATATGATATTGATGCTAGCGCCTTCATCAATCATAACATGTTTAATGCGTGTCCGATCGATATAGGCAGTGATGAAGAGGGTGGCATCCTGATCTTCTGCGTTGGATGTGGGAATCTCAGAATCGCTGAATGTAATGGAGGCGATAGGGGCTAAGGAGTGGACAAGGGCAGCAAGTGGTTGGGGATCCTCGGGTTGGACCTCCGCTGCCTGTAGAGCTTGGATGAGGGCCTGACGATGTTGGGGCGAGGTTTGGATAAGATTATAGAGGGACATCTTCACAGGCGTCTGGTGAAGTTGTTTCAACATGGAGTCGTGGATTGGTCCAGAAGAAGAAGAAGAAGAGGAGGGTTGAGGCGCGCCAAGGATAGAAATCTTAGGCTTAGGTGGTTGAGGTGGATTGACAAAAGGGTAGGTCCAAGGAATGGCGGCTTTTTCTTTCGCCTTGTCCTTCTGTGACCTAGTGGTGACGTGAATGGCATTGATTTCAAAGATGGGAGGTGAAGATGATGAAGGGGTTGTAACTGGTTGATGAGATGTGGATGGATTTGAAGAGGTGGAAGGTTTATGAGGAGTCAGGGGGCGGTCAAAAGTGTCCTCAGAGAGAAGAGTGTCTTTCTCCAGATAACGGCGAATGACAACCTTGAGGGCACAGCAAGTCTCGGTGTCATGTCCTGGTGTACGATGATATAAACAAATCTTCATGTCATTGAACCAGGAGGGTTTAGACCCGAGAGGTTGGAAAGGCTTGATGGGTGGAAGAGTTATGCTAGAAGTTTGCAAAAGTCATTGCAAGATTAAAGAGTATGAACCCACTAAAGGATCCGTGCTCATTGATGTATGCGATGTTGGTGACTTTTGCTTGGGCGAAGTTGGAGGGGGTTTTTGTACCACCTTCTGGGTTGATGGTGCGATGACAGGTTGAGACGGTACACTCTTCATGAGAGGTATCGCCCTTTTGGGAGAGGGTAAGCTAGTGGTCGATAAAGGAAGCAAAGGAGGCAATCGGTTTTGATTAAAGGTTGGAGCGGGAAGGACTCTGGTTAGGGTTGAAGGATGCGGGCCCAAAATGGAGGGTAATGGTGACGGAAGAGGAGGCATTCGCCTCTGCGGTCTGGCAGTCTTTTGTGATTTAGGTTGAAGATTACTATTAGTTGAAGTCTGGGTTAAGTCCACCTTCACTTGTGGGTGAGTGAGGTTGGAGACGGGGCGAACGCCAAGCGATTTGATAGGTTTAGGCAGAGTAGATGAGGGTTTTGGTTTTGATGAGGTTGATGGAGATGTAGATGGTCTAGAGGCAGAAATCTGATTTTTGTTGATAGTCTTAGGAGGTTCTGCCATGGGAGGATTAGCAGCATGAGATGAGAGGGCTCGGGCTTGTTGAAGAGCTGTGAGACGGTCCCACAATCCCTGATGTTCCACTTTCCTAAAAGGGAGAAGTTTGAGTCTCTCCACTAGTCGGGAAAATGGCTGAGAAGATGTGGGATGAAGTTTGGGCTCTTGAGAAGATGTCGACGGTTGTGGGACTGAAGGTAAGATGGATGTAGTAGTCTTGGGCCTAAAGCATGGTGAAGTCGTAACAGGTTCATGTTTGGTTGGAGATGAAGGAGAGATAGGTTCTTCCCTGGGTGGAGAAAAAACTGGAGAATGAAGCTCCTCAAGCGGGTAAAGGGCAGGGATGATAGTGCCCTCCACTTGTGGTCGAGGAGTAGGAAAGGTTGGGTCCTCCATGGGCAGTAAGAAGGAAGATGGTGAAACTGGCGGTGCTGGTAAGGTCGAGGCATCCTCTAAAATGAGAGAAGTTGAGGGAGAACTAGCCGGTGAAAGAGGTTCATCCACATGTGATGGGCTGATGGATGAACTCACCTCTTGGGGTTGGTTAAAAATGAGGGGCGAGACCGTATTGACTGTTCGAATATTATGTTCATGGGTATTGTCAGTCAAGGTCTGGACGTTGTTTTGGGTTGGTGGATGATTAGGGAACAGTTGTTTGAAAATATCGATACCCTGATTAGGAGGGGCGTTAGGATTGTCGAGGATGAGGTCACCCTTTTCCAACATGTCTTGGACTATGTTTTTAAGGGTTTTACAGTTACCCGTGTCATGACCTTTAACACAGTGGTAGTTACAGAAGTCATTTTCCCTATACCACGCAGGGATGGCGCGTGAGGGATCAAATTGTGGTGGAGGTTGGATCTGAGGGAGATTGATGGCCCCTTGTTTGATGAGTTTTTCCAGCACAGACGCGTATGATTCTCCAAGTGGAGTAAACTGTCGCTGTATGTATCTCTGCTGAAATTGACGAGTGGCGCTCATAGACGTGGATGGTTCAGATTGATTAGTTGAAGGTGAAGAGGAAGAAGATCTAACAACCACAGCATTTGCTAAAGTTTTAGATTTAGAATTGGACGAGGAAGGCTTAGAAGAGGGGTCATTGGTTTTGGAGTTGGGATTCTTACTCCGCAACTTGACTTTATTCTCCTCAACGGCACGTAACTCAAGTTTACGAGCCATCGTGAAGGCTTCGTCAAAAGTGCGGAAGGTTTGAACCCTCAAGGTAGAAGAAATATGTTTAGCGCAGGCTTGAGAGAAAAGTTCAATAAGCTCAGGCTGGGGTAAGGAAAATGAAAGTTGATTGATAAGGCCCCTCCACCGAGCAACAAAATCAGCAATGGATTCATCCTCAAACTAGCAGATAGAATAGAGGTCTGTGATGGAGACCTTCTTGGTGATATTGATGGAGAAATGATCGAGGAAGAGCTGGGCCAGCTGAGTGAACATGAAGATGGAATGACTGGGAAGAGAGCTGTACCAATCAAGTGCAGCACCCGAGAGAGACATGGGAAACGTGCGTAAGAGTAATGCATCGTCATGGGCAATAAGGTAACAGGCATGTCTGAATGCCCGTAAATGTTGTTGTGGGTCTTCCTTGCTCTGGAAACGAGAAAACTTAGGAAGTTCCCACTGGCTAGGATATGGTCTGATGGGGACAGAAGGATGGATGGACTCGTTGCAGATTTGTTCGTACGAGAGAGTATTGCACGAGCTAGTAACGGAGGTCTCTAGGTTGGACATTTTATCCATCAGCATCTTGATAATATCTACTGATGGATTGGTGGGTGGAGCGCCTCCTAAATTGTAAGGTGCTTGAAAGAGGCTGGAAGAGGTATACGACGTAGTCGGTTGTACCAATAAGGGTGCAACGTACGGATGACTAGTCATAGGGACAGAAGAAGTGACTAAGGATGGTTGGATGGAAGACATGGCTAGGTTTGATGTGGTCATGGGAGGTTGACTAGAGGTAACATGGGCCAATGGATGGGTAGCCACCCTAGTGTTGATAGGAGTAAGGGTAGGCGGAATGGAGACGACCAAGTTTTGAAAGGGGGTAGAAAGTGGTTGAGTGGGTTGAGATTGATTGGGGGCCGAAACCCAGGTGAAAGTGGGCCCAATGATGGAAGGAGAAGCCACACTTGGATGGTTGGTAAAAGGTTGGTCATTGTTTGAGGTAACAGCCTGGGTATCTAAGGGTTGGACTACGGACGCCGTTGATACGGCTGCAGTTTTGAGGAGAGAAGTCGGCATTCCATAGATTGGATTGCCCGAAGAGTCTCGCGTTTGGCTATTCATGAGATAGTATTGCAAGGCTGCGGTATTGAGGTCCAAGAATCGTGCGAAATCTTGGTCCCCTTCTGGGATGATAGGCGTTTGGGTCAGAGATGGTCTGGTAGGAGTTCTTTCAGTTTCCGAGTTGAACTCCATTATAGGGTTGGTTGTAGGCGGGGTAGACGGAAGAGGATGATGCCTCGCGTGATCGACTAGAGCCTTGGCTTGGCTACGAGTCAGAACCATTCAAGGCAAGGAAGAACATCCTCACAAGCTCAAACAAGCAGATAAAAACCAAAAAGATGAAGACACAAGCAGATCCTAAAACCCTAGAAGTAAATTATTAGGATTATAGTGGCTTATGCCTTAGAATGTGTGTAGAGGAAGATTGGTTTTGTGAGTTGGGTCCTAGAAGAAGCAGTCTATGGAAGGTTTTGGGTTTTTTTATGGTGCTCAAGAAGTCTGTGTTAGGGTCTGGTACGTGGCCTGGTGCTAAGGAGCAAGCTCCCCTCACTTCACGATTCCAGTGGTTAGCTGGTTTCGCTTAGCCAAGATATACCTCGCCTAGAGATTATACTCGCCAGAGAACGGAGTGGGCTTCCCCCTTGGTGATGAAATCCAAGTAGGGTCATCGGGACGGGTAAGGTATCCGCTGGGGGATGAAATCCCTAGTCGGGCCTTGTCTCAGGTAAGTTAAAATGTTTGTTTTGTGCAGGTGGTTTGGTCGTGTAACATGAAGTGATCTAGATTAATTCAATATGCAGTTTAATTACTATGTGTGGTCTAAGAGATGCAGGCAAATAGAAATGAATGCAAAGTGTTTTAATGTCCAAGTCGAAATGTTTGTTTGTATGAAGACGAATGGAGAAAGAGTCGAAGAATATGAGTTTAGCTAGTCTAAAAGTGCAAGAAAGAAATGTTCGTTTTAGTTCTGCTTATGATGTCGTTTAAGAAGAGACAAAAGGAGGCGAAAAGGAAGAAACCTAATGCGCCTAAATGAACGAAAGAAAGAAAGAACCCAAGGAGGACCTAGGGTCCCACTGGGCGTGCCAGAATGTTTCTATGCAAAATTGCTTTCTACATTCAAAGAAGAAATAAGAAACTGAAATAAAAGGTTAAGGCTAGAAGTACCTGATAAAGTTGAGCACACTAAAATCAGACATTGGAAGATTCTCCTCTTTGGCTGTGGAGGAATGACACCTGCAAAAAAGAGACTAAAACACGGAAAGATGTTAGTCAAAGATATGGTGGGTTGTCAGGCGAACGCCCGATCCCGGAAGTACGAAGACTCCCTAGAAGGATATCAACCCACTGATAAAAAGCGTAATATTGGACGAAAGTAGATAATAAAATATGAAATGATAGAAATAAATGACAGAAAATAAAATGCATACCTGATAAGCGGCACTGTTCTGCACAGTCACCGGTGTCGGTCTCTGTGGTGCCAGCGTCGGTCTGGGAAGGTGCCGACGTCGGTTGAAGTACCGTCGTCGGTTGGGGCAGTGACCGGCGTCGATCGAGGCAGGTTCTGGACAGAGTCTGGGCGAGTTGCAGAAGGTCTTGACAAGGTCGAGACAAGGGATTTTTGGTCGAGTCGGGATGGGGTTTGAAGCTTCGGGATGGGGTCTGGGCAAGGTAAGGTCGGGACAGGGTTTGATAAAAGACAGGGTCTGAGAGAGTCGGGACAGGGTCTGGGCAAGGTAAGGTCGGGACAGAAGCAGGGATGTAAATGAGAGATGTTGGGTCTGTGGATTCGAGATGACAGAGCTAATGCAGAAATAGTAACCAAGAAGAAATAAAACAAATAGAGTAAATACTTACCTGCCAGAAGATGCGATAAAAACCATAGTTGCGGTGCCGAATTGAATGCAGATTGGTTAATGCTGAGAGTGGGTTGATGCCGAGAGTGTTGATGTTGGAGTTCGCAGGTTGATTGAATGATTGCATGGGTTTCGATTGATCAGCGTTTCAAATGGTTGGCAGACGCTGATGAAGGCGAGGGACGGTCCCAGAGACGGTTTGACAACCGTTTCGGGAAACTGAATGATAATTGATAACGGAAAACGGCAAGGTGACCGACGTTGGCAGGATTGCCGACGTTGGCCGATAAGTGACCGACGTCGGCGACATCGGCCGGGTAAAGACCATCATCAGCAGATGCACAATGGGGATAGAGTCTAGCTTTAGCTCTGTGCTCATTGTTACATGCTGCCAGGGTCAAGGTTGGTAGAACAAGTGATCGATAAGGGTTAAATAGGCGAAGAAGAATAAGACGGGGAGTGACCAGGGGAGTCGACACGATTTCGGTGTCTACAATTTCTTATTTTCAATTTCTTCATATCCACCCATTTATCAAGATACTTTTTAGTGCTCTAAATGTCATGAGAAATAGCATTGATGAGATAATCAAGTTCTTTCATTTTTTTCATTTTATCTATCTTCTCAGATAACTCTGTGAGTAAGGAAACTCCTTATGCACGCATCTTTATCTAAGTACTATTCAATTACTTTTCCCTTGAGTTAGGTCTTTTCCACTTTCTAAATAATGGGGTCTTCTATAGAAATGGCCTCAAGAGCTACCATTTCTAAAGTGAAAGTGATTCTCCTGACCACAATAGTCAATTTCTCCACTATAGCTTTGTAGTGATCCTTCATCTCTTTCTCTTTGTCAAATTTCTAAATCAAGATGTCCATGGTTGACTACATATCACTCTTGGCACTCTCATGAGTTATCTTACCTAATTTAACTCTAGAGATAGAGTAATTAGTTATATCTAAATTTTCAATTGCTACATCTTATAGAGGTTTTGCAATTTCCATAAAATTGTGTCCCTTATCCCCAATCATCTTCGAAAGAATCCTCAGCTTTTTTAGAGCCTTGGCTTTTACCAGCATCAGCTTATTGAAATCAAAGTCATCTAGAGAGATGGCTTGTTTCTTCCTTTTGGGAGTGTAAGCTAATAACCATGGTAGGAGCACAGAAGTACTTACATTAAGATCTACCTCTATTTTTGGCATCATCAGAGTTGTATTTGTACAAGTAGTGGAAACAATAGGTGGAGTATCAATAAAAATTACACCTTTTACTAAGTGATCAAAAGTAGAACCATCTCCAATAGCAAAAGATGGGGATGACAAACTAGGAATTGACCCTAAGGAATGAATAATATCCTCAAAAGTGTTATGAGGGTTGTCAAAAACCATTTTAGAAGAAGAGGGTGATCCAAAGAGGGAACACTAATTAGAGAAGTAGGTGAAGGAACTACAATGGGTGTGTTAGGTAGAGAAGAAGAGATTCATGTTCCCTATTGCACATTCTCTTATGGAGACAGAGTTTCCTCTCCTCATTGATCTGTAGGTCTATCATCAATCTCCATTTGTTCTATTGTTAGTTCTTCACTATTTTATTTCTCAACCTCCACATCTTCTATTTTTGACTCTTTTTCCATAACTTTTGACTTCTTCGTCACAAATATGATCTTCAGCTTATGTGGCCTAAAAGAAGAAGGAACATCACATTTATTATTTGTCCTATTGTTTACTCTTCTACTTGTTTTCTCTTGAAATTTAGCTTCTTCTTTCAAAGTGATTCCTTTATTTGCTAACTAATTATTGGTGTTTGCCAATATTGGTTCAAATCTTTTCCTTAAGGAAGTCAGCTCCTTTTTTGACCATTGGATTGGGGGAAGAGGGGAATTAGAAACTTTTTTAGATTTGTATATATCATTAATCAAACATCCATCATCCACTAAATTCTCAGGGATATCAACAAGTCTTATATATTCTATCTACTCAAAAGATAACCTATTGTATTCTATTTTCCTAACATCTTCTGTTGTCCTCAAATCTACCCAAACTCTTCAATCATAGGTTCATGAAATTGGGTTTTTCTCTTTATTATGTCTTTTACGCCCCTGTAATCAAAATTTGGTCTTTTTTTGAACTACTTCATGGTTATGAGCTGCATTTTAATTTCCATAACTCTAGCTTTCCCAGTGATTAACACTGAAAACCTGCCAATTTCAATTGACAACCTAAAACTAGGCTTCTTGAGTTCCATCTGTTTATTATGTACCACAATTATTTGCCTGCATAGCTCCATCAAGACTAATTTTTTTGAAGGGAATTTTGGAAGCATATAAGGATGACCTTGGAAAAATCCAAACTACAGGTATGAAAAAGAAGGAAATTTCAAGAACATACATCCAAAATCATTCACAATTGCCTAGGCCTCATCTTACATTCTTCTTTATTATAATTAAAGATCAAAGAGATATAAAAATATTGCAAAGAAAGCATCATTTACTCTCTTGAAATGATGAATATAACCCTTCAATGTTAGCTGAGAGTATTATTGATACACTGGGGTTACTTTTCTATCTCCTTTTGATGTTAAACCTATAAAGATTCTCATCGAAGCTGCAATATACACTAGGTAAGAAGTCATGTAGAATTTGAAGGTAGTGGATACCTTCATCAATTGCTCATGCAGAGAATTGATGACTTGTTCTCCCTATAAGATGATTTGTTTGTCTTGGATAATTATCTTGATGAAGGGATACATCCACTCATGAAATTGTGTGGAAGAGGGAAAACTTCTTACCCTATTGAGAAGAGTTATCAAATCACCAACTTCTTCTGAAAAGTCACTCCTTGGAAAACTTCATGGCTACCTTGACAAATTTTCCCTTGGATTCTTGAGCTATTTATTATTGATTACTTTCTTTGCTTTTTTAGGATCTTTTTCATATTCTCTTTATGCCTCAACAGATTCAAGCTTTATCACTTTTATATCAGGAGGGCACATGAACACTTTATCAATGAATTCCAGATTTAGTCTTATTATCACACTGCCACTATCATCCAACATAGCCCTGGTATCTTTATTATATAACTAAGCACACTGAAGGATGAATTCTGTGTTGTGAGCCACTATAGGAAAAGAAGATACCAGATGACTAATACTTTTGGTTATCTTCTTCATTTCAAAACTGGGATTACTCGACCTAGTTCTTTCCATAAACTTAGCCATGTCCACATGACCAATCTTTGTATCTCTAATGTCATCGACATTAATAGTTACCGAAGTGATTGGAAAAACACCTTGATATTTATAATTCATTGCCTTCAACTTCTTCAAAGAAATCTCTATCATCTAAAAGAGCTTTTATCAAGAGGATGTAGATGAAGAAAGATCTACGAAAGAAACTACAACAAAATCCATGATCATTTAATTAAGGAAAATACTAGCAATTTAGAAAAATTGCATGTCAATGATCACGTCTATGGGGATGCACTTAAAAGGGATAAAGTGTGATCAGGGAAAAAAAATAGAGAAAAGTGGGCTTGAAAAAACAAAATTTAAAAATTTTCCAGAGTTAGGAAATTTGAGAGAATATTTACATGGATCGCAAAATTCACCACCCTTGCATATGGGGGGTATGTCACTTCAGTGGTGAAAATTGCCGACCTTATAGATGAAAACCATTTTCATGCAGGAACAGTGAAATTTGATGCCATTACATGTCGTTAAACTTCATTTGCCTGTGGAAGTCACAAAAAATGCTAACACTACAAGTAGGAGAAACTTTAGTTCACATGAGCAGCAAAAATCATCACTTAGGCATGATTAACGTGTAAGCATGGTGAAAAATGCCGCTAATGTAGGGAATGGTAGATATGGGATTTTACGTAAGGGCAAAAAAAATTGCCACTCTTGTAGGAGGAAACTCACTTGTAAGTGGTGGAATTTTATTTTTTAGGCTTTTGCCTAGTAAACCTATTTGGAGGAGTGAGGGTGGCTATTTTCAAACAACAAGAAAACATAGGTCGGATAGAAACTGATTTTACATGCACTAAGGTTTTGATGTTTTTAGCCACTAAGGCTCACTAGGGTAAAAAAAAATAAGGGGGAGTCAAAATATAGAAAACAAAACCTAAAAATAATAAAGAAGAAAAAACCAAACTTAAAGGAAAAGAAAACAAAAAATAAAAACCTAGAAGCAAAAAGACTAAAAATCAAAACTTACCTAGTAATTTTGAAATCCTAAGCTCGAAGTTGGAAAATTCCTAATCCTACTCATTTGCATGGTTGAATGATTTTAGGGAGGAGTAGACAACTTAAAATGATAAAAACAACAATCAAACAGCAATAAAAATCCCCAAAACAAGTTTCACCAAGTCAATGCGTGCAGCCATAAATGTTGTACGAGTTTCAAGATTTGTGAAAGCTTGTGCTCGGGTGACAAAAATCACTGTGCTTGTAGGAGAGGGGAAAAACATGCACGGGTGGTGAAAATCATTGCACAAGCATGTGCTGGGGGAAAAACATGTACCAATGGCAAAAAATGCCACCTTTACATGAAGAATCATCAAAAAAATGTAGAAGTGGCAAAAAATGCCACCAATGCATGGGGAAAAGGAAAATATCTAACACCTTAAAAAATGATCAAAACTAACATTTTGATCAGATAAAGACTACAATGGGTTTCACATCTTTTGAGAAAACATAACGAGGGAGTGTTGAAAACTTTTCTAGGATGTTAGTCAACTTCACTCGAGATGAAGAGAAACTTGCCTCGAACAATGAACCTTAGAGTGAAGATTATGAAATGGACAAGTTTCATAGTTGTCCCCAAAATGAGCGTGGCTGATTTTGGGAACAATAGCTGGCTCCAACTGGGGAACTTCCATTGATTATACTTTGAAATGATTGAAGGGAGTAGAATCTAGTCTCTAAGTGCCTTTATCCATGCCATTGAGCCACAGAGTCAAGCTACCAAAAAGAAAAAGACACCAAAAGCTAAACAAATTAACAAAACAAAATAAAAACAAAAACTATATAAATGTACAAACAAACTTATTTGATACTTCAAAGATTGAAGTACTTTAGATGTTGCCCACTGTGAGGCAGTGAGAATGGCATTCCATCTTGATATTCTAGCAAGAAATTATTTTCACCACTGAATTGATGAATGGTGAATGGACCTCTCCACAAGGAATCAAAATTTCAATCATTCTTTTTGGTTCTCTCCTCTTGTCCCATAACAAGACTTGATCTCCAATCTAAAACTCACAAATCCTTACTTTCTTGTCAAAGAGTTTTTTACCTAATTTTTATGTTCATCAATATGGTCCACTACCATAGTTCATTGCTCTTCTAAGTTAGATATATGATTCTCTTATCCATAGCATTTTTAAAAGTTTGATCTTCTACTGCCTTTGCCAACTTCAGTGCTGGTAATTTTAGGGTAATTGGTATCTCCACATTCAGGCCATACAGAAGTTGAAATGGTGACATTCTTATTTCCATCTTAGGCATAATCTTTTCTACCCATAAAGCATCGAACAATGCTTTATGCCAAGTTCTCTGATTGTCATCTACCAATTTCCTGATAATAGTAACCAGATTCTTGTTACTTGATTCTGCCTAACTATTTCTTTGCAGATAGTAGTCTGAGGAGTGGGAAAGAATAATCCCATGATTGTAGTAAAAGTCAATAATCTCATGAGAAGAGAAATAAGTGGCATTATCTTCTATAATCTTATTTGTAACTTCTAATCAGGAAACAACATTTTTCTTAAGGAAATTACATACTACTTTTGAAGTAGCATGCTTAACTGGAATGGCTTCCACCCACTTAGTAAAATAATCTATTGCAGTGAGAACATAGTTGTGTTTAGCACTTGAGGATGGGTTCATGGTGCCAATGAAATCAATACCCTATTTCTAGAAAGGTTCTACAATCACCACTGGCTTGAGAGGTAATGCGGCCAACTTGGGTTTCCCAACAAACTGTTGACACAACTCACACCTACGTATCTAATTGTATGCATCTTAAAATAGTGTAGGCCAATAGTATCTAGCCCATTAAATTTTTTGAGTCATCATGGGTGCAAAAAAATTCCCTCTAAAATCCAAATTATGAAAGGACTCCAAAATTTTACTTTGTTGCACTTTATCTACGTAACGAAGAAATACGCCATCAAGGCTTCTTTTGTACAAACCATTGTCCCATAAGACATAGTTAACAAATTTTAACTTAATATTTCTTTTTTTATAAGATATATGGGTAAGACACTCACCATAAGTAATAAAATGAGTGATATTAGAATACCACTCATCAGTAGTAGTGACAAAGAGAACTGTAGGCATGTCTTCAACTTCTGCTTCTTCATATCCTATTTCTTTTAGTATGTTATCAGTAATTAATTGACAGAGACCTCTTCCCTACACAAGTTTAGTAGGTTTGATATTAAGATAAAACTCTAGAATTTTAGCAATCCAATTACCCCTTTTTGTATCAAACTCTTGTTGGGTTAAAATATACTTTATTGTCGTATCGGGCACTAGAATAGTAGTATGTGAATTCAGGATATAGAATCAGAAATGTTTTACCACCTTAACCATGGCATAAGCATGCTTCTCCATGTTTGAATATTTCAATTCATGAGCTTTGAGGGGAAAACTCATAAATGGTATGGGATATTCCACACCTTTTTTATTTTACTGAACTAAAATGGCTAAACTTGTATGTTTAGAAGCATAGCTATATACTATGAAGTCTTTGGTATAATCCAGACAAACCAAGATTGGGGCATGAGCAATAGCCTTCTTAATATCTTTAAATGCTATTTTGCCTTCTGTAGTCCAATTAAAAGTAGCTTTACCTTTCATCATGTCAACAATGTGGTGAGTTTTCTCTGTGAATTTAGGAATGAACCTTCATAGAAAATTCACCTTTCTAAAGAAAGAATGAACTGCAGTCTTACTAGCAGGTAGAGTAAGATTTTGGATATATTTGACTCTTTTTGAGTCAATTTATGTGCCTTCTTGAGATACAATGTGGCTGATAAGTTTACCTTCTGTAACCCCTAAAACTGACTTCTTTGGATTGAGAGAAATACCATTTTATCAACAGCATTCTAGCACTTGTTGTAAATAAAGCACCTAATTAGGATGATGTTTGGAGAATATAGTCAAGTCATCAAGATACACCACGATAAACTTCCCTATTTTGTCTCTGAAATTAAGGTCTATTGCTCTCTAAAATGTGGTGCTAGCATTAATCAAACCAAAAGGCATTCTGCGATATGCAAATGTGCCCCAAGGTGTAGTGAAAGCAATTTTATGTCGATCTACTTCATTAACTTCCACTTGATTATACCCAAAAAAACCATTTAACATAGATAACATTTTTGAGTTGATTACTATTTTCAATACTTGATCCATGATAGGTAGAGGATAGTTGTCCTTTAGAGAAGATTGATTGAGATTCTTGAAAACAATGTAAATACGAATCTCTTCATTCTTTTTTCTTACAGGAACTATGTTCACAATCTAGGTGGAATGATGATTTAGAAAAATTATTCTTGCATTCAACATCTTTTGAATCTCTGAAAGGATAGTACCTGATATTTTAGGATTGTATTGCCTTTATTTCTGCTTGTGAGGCAATGACCCAACTTTAAGAAGAATTCAATGCCAAATTTCTTTAGGCCTGAGAGATTTCAAATCATCATAAGAATACACCAAAACATTAATGTAATGGTGAAGAAGAGTAATGAATTTAAACTTTTCATCATAAGTGCAACATTTTCTAATGTTGACCATTTTATAATTTTCTTCTGTACTCAAATTCATTTGATCAAACTCCTTGGGGGAACTTGAATCCATTTGTCACTGCTTGATGTACCTATCATGCTTATCAAATAACTTCTCAAGAGAAACCAAACCTTTTGGAATTTTATTCCCTTTGAGTTGAAGAAACTCTTCACCAATTTGTGAATCTATTTTAGGAACTGATTCCCGTAGTGGAGAGTCACTACCTTTAAAATAAAGCTCCTCAAAGCTATCCATATTTTCCAAAAAAGTAATGATTTGATTATCACCATTAAACACTTACCAATGGTTGGCATTATTAGGTACACTTGGTCAAAAGACTAGCTCAATAATGTACTTATTTCTTTTAAAATCTTTATGAGAAACCATGAGGGTTGTAGAGATAGCTAATGAATCTGCACGATTATTAAACTCTCTTGGTATTGTAGAAATATTGAAAGCATCAAAACTTTCCATCCAATCCCATACAAGATTGCGATAATGTCATAGTCTTTCTTTTTTAGTTTGGTACAGACTTCTTACTTGACAAACCCTTAATTCAACATCTCCTCGAGCATGAATAATTTTAACGCCTTTAGCACGAGTAGCTTTTAATCCAAATAACAATGATTCATATTCGGTGATGTTGATATTGTCAAATTGAAACTTATATGAGTAAGGAAAAATATCTCCTTGTGGGGATATCAAAACAATTTTGAATCTAGAACTGGTAGAAGAGCAGCTGTCATCAAATTATAAAATCCAAACATCATTAGAATTTGATCTTCTTGAAGATTTCTCTTCGTTAGTGAGGGAAGATTCCTTTTTACTTGAACTTTGCTCTAAAAATTCTTCTGATTTTCTATCTAAATTTTTGGAATTATCACCTGATGAACTTTTTCCTGATGAGCTAAAAACATCTTCAATAAATAGAAAATAATTACCCATTCTCAAGCATTTAAATAAAATTTGAGCTTCGGGGTATCACGTTTGGGTAACAATATATTTTGACTCTTTCTCAGGAAGCCACTTTTGCATGATGCATTTAACAGGTATCCTTGCTTTAGATAGATCTATGTTCAACTCTCCACCTACATCCTTGCAAAAATTATGTCTGAGTAGAATGTCATAGGAAGCTGGAACATCAGCCACTAAGACTGTCATCTTAATCCTCTTATCTGGAAAAGCTGTAAATGCAAATTGGGCGTCTTTGATTTGACCCAAAATTGGTACTTACTTGTTTTCCATGGAGAAACATCTCCCAAAAGTCTTAGTTAAGGTAAGACTGAGAGAATCTACTACCTTGGCAAGCATAACATTATCAGAGGCTCCATAGTCTATTATATAGTTGCTCAACTTATGACTATTTATCAATAGAGAAACATAAAAAGGTTCTATTTTTCTAGGGGAAACAAGACTAGTAGCGACAAGATTATTTTAGGTGGATTTGTTCTTTGGGGGATCATGAGTCACTTTTGGAAAATCTTGTCCTATAGGGATAGTCTTATTTTTTATGTATTCAGCCAACCTATCAAATTGTTCAGGATTGGCTTGTAAGTACTCAACTTCAGACATTTGGATCTTGGTCTTACTAGCATGATCAATTATGTCGAATAACTTAAATAAACTAGAAATAGAGGAAGGAAGTCTATCATTCTAATTTTTATTTGGTATGATACTGGTGTGAGAAATTGAAGTAAAAGTTATAGGATTATTTGAGGTACTTAATTTCTTATTGGTCATCAGATCCTTTAATTGGAAAGGCAGTAAAGTCCCCCATTTAGTAATTGAGATCACTGCCTGAGGTTTTTCTCCTACTTTTCCCTTATCAGCTTATTGAGTTGACTAGTTTTAAGACCTAATAAAAAAAACATATGATCCATCAAACACTTCTCTCTTTTTTGTAGCTTCATCTTGGTAATTTAGAAAACCAATGTTAGAGTCACCAGCTAATTCTTCTTCTCCTTGTACAAAGATATTAGCATCATTTTCTTGGTCCAACTCAATTTGGAAAGAGATATCATATTCAGCTTCATGATAACCAACTGCTGAGTTGACCGGTGCTACTTCAATGGCAAGCTTCCCCTATGTGGGAGGAAGATGATTGGATTGCCCTTGATTTGTGGTAGCATTGCCTTGATATGAGTTATTGGGAAATGTCCTCCTTGGTATATCTATATAGTAAGGAGGGGCAGGCATACCTTAGGACATTTGCCTTTTTAGAGTTAGCAATTTATTTGCTAAATTTTGTACCATAGGAACGGTGGTGCTTGTGAAAGAAATTTTAGTAGATGAGAAAATTTTATTTTTATTAGAATTTTTTCTTATCTTACCTGCAAGGATAAGATCATCTTCAACCTTGATAGATAAAATATGAGCTATAGAAATATCTATAGGGCCAGCTTACCTTAACAAAAAAATCACTTTGGGAAGTTGAGAATTGATAAAGAAGCACTTAAGATTTTTTGGTGTTGGCTGAGCAATTATAGGGATCCTATTCCTTAGCTTATTGAATTTAGTAATGAATTCTTGCATAGGCTCATGAGGCTCTTTATTCATTTGAATAAGTTGATTCAATAAGGCATGTGCATCTTCTATATGTTTGAACCTAGACTCAAACTTGGTCTTGAGAGTGTTCTAATTGGTTATAGTCTGAGCTTGAAGATGATAAAACCAATCTACGACAGGACCTTACAATGTTTTGACAAAAATTCTTACTACTATATCTTCATATTCAACACCTATCACACCACAGGATATGTAGAAAGCTAAAATATGCACATCAAGATGAACTTTCCCATCACTATATAACTTGGGAAAATTATTTCTTAAACTATGAGGTAATTTATGTAAAGGTGGGGTTAGATTGAGAGGGCCAAAAGTGTTACCCCAAGGGCCTTGGGCTACCATAATGTGACGATTAAAGAGGGATAAAAAACTTTTGTTGGGTATGTATAGATAAAACTCTGCTAGCACTAGAACTAGAAGCTTTACCTGGTATGGGAGATCTAACATTGTTAGGAGGAAAACTCTTGGTTCACTAAAGGTGAGATTGTGGAAGAAAAAGATCAAAATTATTTTGTTCCACCAAGTCAAATACAGCATCAACAATACCTTGAGCTCTCTGGCTTCATGTATACCATGGATCTGCCAGAATGTAGAATGGAAAAGAACTAGAAATGCTTCAATTTCAAGCTTAAAGCTTTAAATTATGTGTTCTTCCCAAGTGGAGTCACCAAAAATTATTGGGTGAATATTTTGTTGTCAACTAATTAAAGACAAAATGGTTATATCAATCACAGTACAATGAGATAAATCTCTCCTCTTAGTAAGGGGAGGCTCCCTATAAACTATCACAAACTTAAATTATACTAAATTTTAACTTAGGGGTGAGATCATATCATCCATTTATCTTTTTTTTTAAATGATGTCCAAAAAATAAAGGAAAACTTCCTTGATATTAACTGAATCCACAAAAAACCCACGAGAGCACAAAGTCTATCGTTGCTTCTCTTACTAATTTATGACTTATATCACAGTAGAATGAGGTGTGGCCCAAAGTCTTCACTAAAAACTACAATAAAGTATAAAATTATAAAAGATAAAAGTGTTTCAAATACTTTCCAATATCCTTTGTTTTAAAACACTAAAACACAAATTAAAGACAATTATAGTAGCATAAAGTCTCCATAATTAGCTTCAAAATATCTCCTAGATTATTTTCACTTACTCTACTTATTTGATCAGATAGATAAGATTATACTAGGAAAAGGACATACGAACAATTTCCTATAGAACATAAGTTATTTCAACACAAAGTTTAAAAGGTCACTTGCTTTCTCATTCACTTGATGAAATTTGATTTACAATCTGAGCTCAAAGTCTCAAAATGCCTTTCAATTTTGGTAGAGTTTTGTTTCTAATAACTAAGAGAGAGATAACAATACAAAAGAGGCCCTCTTTATTTATAGGGAGAGGCCTTGAGGACTTTTGGAAAAACTCAACTACTTTGACCTCATCAAATATAGGAGTCCTTGTTGACTTTGACCTCCCATATTTTTACATGTAATTACATACACAAAAAGTACACGTAAAAATGTCCAAAGCAATTGCAAAATTACATTTGAGAAGTGGAAATTAAACTAAGGGAAAACTTTATTCAATTTGTATCCCCATCTTTCTTCATGTGAGCATCGTACATAGTGAAATCCGCTTACATCCTGATATTGTCTAGATTGACAGTGTTTTTGAAAATCATCTTAGCTCTGACCATGGCATCTTTTGCAGCTATGATTGATTTGGCGTGACTAGCTAACTTGGTCTTTAGATTATCTAGAGTTAACTGATTATCCAAAATGTTGTCCATAGAGTTTATTGAAAATTTCTTATCTTCAAATTCTTTCTAGAACATACCTTCTAATTCTCAAATCATTTCTTCTGTTGAAAGGAATTGGTTATCTTGTGATGCAAGTCTACAAGGTAGCTCCTCCAATTTGTGAAAAATACTGACATCACTTTGATCACTAAGTTTTCTTAAAGATTTAAGGTCATCGATCAACTCTCCAAGCACTTGACTCCTATATTTTAATGCCTCTTTAGTTTCAATGTAAGAGTCTCTATCAATAATGACCCCAATGGATATTAGGGTGCTTATTTTTAGTTTCCTCATATCCACCCATTTATCAAGATACTTTTTAGTTCTTTCAATGTCATGAGAAATAGCATTGATGAGATCATCAAGTTCTTTTATTTTTCTCATTTTATCTATCTTCTCATATAACTCTATGAGTAAGGAAACTCCTTGTGCATGCATCTTGTCCAAGTCCTCTTCAAGTACTTTTCACTTAAGTTAGGTCTTTTCTACTTTCTAAATAATGGGGTCTTCTATATAAATGGCCTAAAGAGCTACCATTTCTAAAGTGAAAGTGATTTTCCTGACCACAGCAGTCAATTGCTCTACTATAGATTTGTATCAATCCTTCATCTCTTTCTCTCTATAAAATTTCTAGATCAAGATGTCCATGGCTGACTGCATATCACTCTTGGCACTCTCATGAGTTATCTTACCTAATTCAACTCTAGAGATAGAGTAATTAGTTATATCCAAATTTTCAATGGCTACATCCTATGGAGGTTATACAATTTCTAAAAAAAATTGTCCCTTATCCCCAATCATCTTCAAAAGAATCCTTGGATTTTATGGAGCTTTGGATTTTATCAGTGTCAACTTATTGAAATCAAAGTCATCTAGAGATATGGATTGTTTCTTCCTTTTGGGAGTGTAAGCTGATAACCATGGTGGGAGTATAGAAGTATTTACATTAGGATCTATCTCCATTATTGGCATCATCAAAGTTGTACTTGTACAAGTAGTGGAAATAATAGGTAGAGTATCAGTAAAAATTGCACCTTTTACTAAGTGATCAAAAGTAGAACCATCTCCAATATCAAAAGATGGGGATGAAAAATTGAGAATTGACCCTGAGGAATGAAGAATATCCTCAAAAGTGTTATGAGGGTTGTCAAAAATGATTTTAGAAGAAGAGGGTGATCCAAAAGAGGGAACACTAATTGTAAAAGTAGGAGAAGGAACTATAACAAGTGTGTCAGGCAGGGAAGAAGAGATTCCTATTCCTTGTTGAAATTTCTCTTATAGAGACAAAGTTTCCTCTCCTCATTGATCTGTAGGCCTATCATCAGTCTCAAAATGTTCCATTGTTGGTTTTTTAGTGCTTTATTTCTCAACCTCTACATCTTCTATTTTTGACTCTTTTTCCCCAACTTTTGACTTCTTCGTCACAAATATGATCTTCAGCTTCTGTGGCCTGGAAGAAGAAGGAACATCACTTTTATTCTTCATCCTATTTTTTGCTCTTCTTCTTGTTTCCTCTTGAAATTTAGATTATGAACCTGTGATGAATTATTTTAAAGTGATTCTTTTATTTTCTAACTAATTATTGGTGTTTGCCAATATTGGTTCAAATCTTTTCCCTAAGGAAGTCATCTCCTTTTGTGACCATTAGATTTGGGGAAGAGGGGCATTGGCAACCTATTCAGCATTGTATCTATCATTAATCAAATCTCCATAATCCACTAAATTCTTAGGAATATCAGCAACTCCCAGATATTCTATCTACTCAAGAGATAACCTACTATAGTCCATTTTCTTGACATCTTCCATTGTCCTCAAATCTACCCAAACATCTTCAATCATAGGTTCATGAAATTGGGTTTTTCTCTTGATTATGTCCTTTATGCCCCTGTAATAAAAATTTAGTCTTATTTTGAACTGCTTCATGGTTACGAGCTACATTTTAGTTTCCATAACTCTAGATTTCCTAGCGGTTAACACTAAAAACCTACCAATTTCAATTGGGAACATAAAATTGGGCTTCTTGAGTTCCATCTATTTATTATGTATGACAATTATTTGACTACATAGCTCCATCAAGACCAATTTGTCTGAAAGGAATCTTGGAAGCATATAAGGATGACCTTAGAAAAAGTGAACTCACAGGTATGAAAAAGAAAGAAATTGCAAGAACATACATCCAAAATCATTCACAACTACCTATGCCTCATCTGAAATTCTTCTTTGTTCTGATTAAAGATCAAAGAAACACAAAAATACTGTAAAGAAATCATCATTTACTCACCTAAAATGATGAATAGAACCCTTTAATGTTAGCTGAGATTAGTATTGATACACTGGGGTTACTCTCCTATCTCCTTTTGATATTAAACTTGGAAAGGTTCTCATCGAAGCTGCAATATACACCAGGTAGGAAGTCATGTAGAATTTGAAAGTAGTGGTTACCTTTGTCAATTACTTGTGTAGAACATTGATGACTTGTTCTCCCTAGAAGATAATTTATTTGCCTTAGAAAATTATCTTGATGAAGGGATACATCCACTCATGAAATTGTGAGGAAGAGGGAAAACCTCTTACCCTGCTAAGAAGAGTTATCAGATCACCAACTTCTTTTGAAAAATTGCTCCTTGGAAAACTTCATGGCCACCTTGATAAATTTTCCCTTGGAGTCTTGAGACATTTATTAGTGATTACTTTCTTCACTTTTTTAGGACTATTGTCATATTCTCTTTGTGTCTCAACAAAGTCAAGCTTTATCACTTCTATAGCAAGAGGGCACATGAACACTTTATCAATGAATTTTGGATCTAGTCTGATTATCACACTACCACTACCATCCAACACAGCCCTGGTATCTTTATTATAGAATTGAGCACATTTAAGGATGAATTTTATGTTGTGAGCTGCTACAAGAAAAGAAGAGACCAGATGAATATTACTTTTAATTATCTTCTTCATTTCAGAATTGGGATTACTTGCCCTAATTTTTTCCATAAACTTAGCCATGTCCACACGACCAATCTATGTATCTCTAATGTCGTCAACATTAGAATTTACTGAGTTGATTGGAAAAACACCTTGATATTTATACTTCATTGCCTTTGACTTCTTCAGAGAAAGCTCTATCATCTGAAAGAGCTTTTATCAAGAGGATGTCAATGTAGAAGGATCCACAGAAGAATCTTCAACAAAATCCATGATCATGCAATTAGGGAAAATAATGGTAATCTGGAAAAACTACATGTCTATGATCACATTTATGGGGATGCACTTGAAAGGGCTAAAGTGCAAGTAGGCCCAAAAACTATAGGAAAGTAAGCTCAAAAAAGTGAAAATTCAAAATTTCCAAAAGTTAAGAAATTTGAGAGAATATCTACATGGGCAAAAAAATTTGCCACCCTTGTATATGGGGGCTATGTCGTTTCGGTGGTGAAAATCACCGACCTTATAGGTGAAAACTATTTTCTTATAGGAGTGGTGAAATCTGATGCCATTACATGTCATTGAACTTCATTTGCATGTGGAAGTGGTAAAAATGTTGACACTGTAGGTAGGAGAAACTTTAGTTTGCATGAGCAGCAAAAAGTGCCACTTAGGCATGATTAACGTGTAAACATGGCTAAAAATGCTGCTACTGCAAGGAATGGTAGAGATGGGATTTTGTGTAAGGGTGGTAAAATTCACCACTCTTATAGGAGGAAACTCGCTTGTAAGTGGCACAATCTGATTTTTTAGGCTTTTGCCTAGTATACCTATTTGGAAGAGTGAGGGTGGCTATTTTCAAATGATGAGAAAACATAGATCAGGTAGAAACTAGTTTTACATGCACTATGGTTTTGACATTTTTAGCCATTGAGGCTCACTAGGGTAAAATAAATAAGG
The DNA here is from genome assembly GCA_037957365.1 of Torreya grandis. Taxonomy (NCBI): domain Eukaryota; kingdom Viridiplantae; phylum Streptophyta; class Pinopsida; order Cupressales; family Taxaceae; genus Torreya; species Torreya grandis. The sequence goes on along the minus strand of JARHVA010003660.1, from coordinate 979,787 downwards.
GGGATTCGAACTACAGAAAACAAAACCTAAAAATATAGAAAGAAGAAAAAACTAAACTTAAAGGAAAAGAAAACAGAAAACAAAAACTTAGAAGCAAAAAGACTAAAAATCAAAACTTACCCAGTAATTTTGAAATCCTAAGCTCAAATTTGGCAAATTTGTAATCCTACTCATTCACACAGTCGAATGATTGCAAGGAGGAGGAGTATACAACTTAAAATGATAAAAATAATAATTAAATGGAAATAAAAAGCCCCAAAATAAGTTTCACCAACTCGGCATGCGCAGCCATAAATGTCACGTGAGTTTCAAGATTTGTGAAACCTTGTGCTTAGGTGGCAAAAATTGCCACCCTTATAAGAGAGGGGGAAAACATGCACAGGCTGCAAAAATCACTGCTCGATCACGTGCTAGGGGAAAAACATGTACCGGTGGCAAAAAATACCATCATTTCATGAAGAATCATCAAAAAAATGTAGAAGTAGCAAATAATTCCACCAATGAATGGGAAAAAGGAAAATCTCTAACACCTTAAAAAATGATCAAAATTGACATTTTGATCAGACAAAGACTACAATAGGTTTCACATTTTTCAAGAAAACACAATGAGGGAGTGTTGAAAACTTTTCCAAGATGTTGGTCAACTTCACTCAAGATGAAGAGAAACTTGCCTCGAACAATGAACCTTAGAGTGAAGATTATGAAATGGACAAGTTTCAGAGGGATTGTCCCCAAAATGAGCGTGGTTGATTTTGGGAACAATACCAATTAGGCTGAAAATTGCCTTTCTTTTTGGGTTTAGAATTTGTGTTCTTATGGTTCTCTTTCAAAACTATGTCACCAATCTCAAATTCTCGAGGGAGAATGCATTTATTGTAGATTCTCCATAATCTATTATGATAGGCTTTCATGTTTTCTATGGTAGCCAAATGCTTACCATCAAGAAGTTATAGTTCTTGTAGTCTTGAGGCTCTATAGTCTTCATCATCTTCAATATGCTCTAGTGATATTCTAAATGATGGGATCTTAATCTTGACTAGGATGATAGCTTTAGTGCCAAAAATAAGGGAGTATGGAGTATCTCTATTTGCGGTGTGATGATTGGTTCTATAAGCCTAGAGGTCAAGAAAGAGTTGTAAGTGCCAATTATATCCAACATCATTGACAATCTTTTTTAAGATGGATAGAATGGTTTTATTTGATGCCTCAACTTGTCCATTGCCTTGAGGGTTATATGGAGTGGATTGCATGTGCTTGATCTTGAATTTTACATAAAGATATTTCACATCTTGGTTCACAAAGGATCCACCATTATCGGATGTAATACGAGCTAGGATGTCATATCAATAGATGATATGGTAATGAATGAATTTGGCTATTTGTTTCCTGGTAATATAAGTGAGAGTAATGGCCTCAATCCACTTGGTAAAGTACTCAGTTGTAGTCAAAATGTGCTTATGTCCATCTGAAGATGTTGGGTTAATTTTCCCAATGAGATCAAGACCCCATATTAAGAATGGCCATGGTGTTGTAATCGGCTGTAATGGTAAGGAAGGTGAATGTATCAAGTTACCATGCTACTAACAAGGAACACATTTATTTACATAATTACAAGCACCTATCTCCATTTTAGGCCAATAATAACCTATTCTAAGAAGTTTCTTTGCTAGGACTACACCATTGGTATGGGCCCCACACATTCCTTCATGAACCTCCTTTAGTGTTAGTTTGGATTGTCCCAAAGATAAACAACAAAGAAGCATTTCATCATAGCCTTTTTTATAAAGTTTATTTCCAAGGAGGATATAACATGTTAAGTAATGAAGGAATAGTTTTTTTTGGTTATTGGAAAGGTTGGTGGGAAATACATGACTATGGAAATAGTTATAAAAATCTTAGTACCATGGTAGCTCAGGTGAGACATTAGGATCATTAATGGTGTATATCCTCTCTAAATCTGATAGAATATGTGCCAATTGAAGAAGATTTTTAATCAATAATTGATACTCTTTAGCACTATCATGGATTTGAATCATGGAACCAATTGTTACCATGGCATTAATAGATCTATTGTTGACTCACAAAACTTGCTCAAACTATAGAGATTTAAAATGTGTTTTGAGGTCATCGACAATTTAATTATAAGGAACAAGCATATTATATCTTATTTGATACTGATCAATTGTATAATTTATGATTAGATATGAATCTTCATAGACATTTAAGCTTTGAATGTCACATTTTATGGTAAGACAGAGCCCTACAACCAATGCCTCATATTTGACCATATTGTTTATACACTAAAATTATATATGGAATGTTTTGGGGATCAAATCCCCCTGTAGCATGATCAACAATATACCATCTCTAGATCCTCAAGATGTAAAGGATCTATCAAAATAGAGCGTTCATTATTTAATTTCTTATGATTCTTGTTCCATCATCATGATAGAATCATATGTAAGGTCGAAGTTGAGAGGTTGAGTGGCTGTAATAGGAGCTTCTGCAAGTTGGTCTATAAGAACCTATCCTTTGATTACTTTTTGATTCTAGTATTCAATATCAAACTCACTGAGGAGAATAATCCATTTAGCCATGTATCCTTGAAGATTTTATTTAGATAAGACGAACTTGAGAGGATCTACCTTGGTGGTAACAATAGTTTTGTTATTTAGCATATAATGTCATAATTTCTAAGTGATGAACACCATTTCTAAACATGCCTTCTGGATAGGCATATAGTTATGTTCATAGGCTACCAATGTGAGCTTAAATAATAAACCATGTGTTCCTTACCATGATCATCATGTTGAGCCAAAAGTGCCCCCAGTGCATGTTCCATGGCTGATATATAAAGAAGCAGTGGCTTTCCTTGTGTTGGAGGTCATAATATTGAAGGATTGGCCAAGTATGTTTTAATCTTTGAAAATGTTATTTGACAATCTTCATCCCACTAAAAAATTACCCCTTTCTTTAAGATATGGGTAAATGGATGGCACTTATTTTCCAATTGAGAAATGAACCTGCATATAGACTAGATCTTTCCTTGTAGACCTCATAACTATTTAAGATTATTTGGTGGAGGCATTTCCATAATAGCATTGACCTTTGTAGGGTTGACTTTGATCCTGTATTGTCATACAATGAACCCTAGTAATTTTATTTATGTGACTCCAAAGACACATTTCTTAGGATTCAAGTGGACTTTATGTGCATGAAGCCTCTCAAATATTCTTCATAGAATGCCAGGGTATCCAGCTCTTATTCTTGATTTTGCTAGTATATCATCAACATATTCCTCAACAATGTCATGCATCATGTCATGGAAGATGATAGTCATTATATGTTGATATGTGGCTCTAGCATTCTTCAAACCAAATGACATGACTTGGTAATAGAATGTCCCCCATAGAGTGGTGAACATGGGCTTATGCTGATCTTTAGGGGTTATCTTGATCTTATTATAACTACAAAATCCATCCATTAAGGATATCATCTCATACCCAGAAGTTGAGTCGATAATCATGTTAATGTTGGGTAGAGGAAAATCATATTTTGGGTATGGTTTGTTGATATCATGAATATTAGTACAAAAATGTATGCCCGAGATCTTTTTACTTACTGGCACTATGTTAGAAATCCATTTAGAATAGTCTAATGGTCTAATAAATTTGGCTCCTAACAACTTTTCTAAATCATCCTTAACCAAAAGGGTGATGCATGGATACATCTTTCTCAACTTTTGCTTGACTGGCTTAGCATTAGGGTGAACAAAAAGATGATGCATAACTAAATCTAGGTCCAAGCCTAGCTTGTAGGAGTATGCCTATGAAAATATGTCTATATAATCCTTAAGAATGGATAATATGTTCATGTTCTATTTTAGTAAGGGAAGTTCCAAGATAAACAATTTTAGGGTCCTCATGGGTTCCCAAATTCACTTTTGTTATGCTCTCCATAAGGAATGTGAATCCATATTATAGAATTATAGGAAACATATGGTCATGATCCTCTACTTCATCTTCTTGTTGTCCTTCCCAAAGATCTAGATAATATGAAGAATTAGAATCTACCTTCTCAGGTAAAGGCCAATTAGCAAAAACCTCTAGAGACTCAAGAGTAAGATGCTCAAATATTTGATGTTGTTTTGAAGAGATTCTTGTGCTAGCTATGAAACTTGGGCTAGATGGACTTTCTACGCCTTAAGGGGATGAGAAAACTTTTTCACCTAGAAGCACCTAAAATAGGTTTTCACTCAAAGGCTTGTATTTTTCTTTACTTTTTCCCTAATTAACAAGTGCATCAAAGAGGTTTTCACCTGAAGATCTTTATGTTTGTTCTTTATTATGACCAAGAAAGTTTGCTTGCTCTCCAAAGTAGGAAGAATATTTCAATGAAAAATCAAAACCCTACTTATGATCACCAATGGGGAATGCATCTTGTACACCCATGAATTCTGTAATTGATTCTTCATTTTGAAACTCATTGAGGCATATGACCAAATTTTGATGATCCTAATCTATGAGTTGAGGATGGCAAAGGCATAGGCTATAGTGAGGGTTTGATCCAGGATGTGAAGTACCAATGACAAAGATATAATGTCCTACTTCAGGAAGGGAAGCACCACTAATATAGGTTTTCTCTTCAAGATGAGAAGCTCCAATAAGTGTTATGGTTAATAAGTCATTTGAATCAAATAAATCTGAATCAGTAAGCTCATCAAAAAGGCTATAATGGGACAATGTGTCACTACTAGGATTCTTATTGCTAGTCACTTTGGAAGAGTCACTACCAAATGTTATGAGATTATCCTCTAGTGGTTTAAATCTAATACGATGATTCCAATTGACAACTCCAATTGATAAGGGTTCTAAAATTCATTACACCTGTGGTCCAAGGCCTCTCTTGGTATAGTCAAGATGATCCATTATCCTGTTAGGGATAGGATACTTTGGATTTTGAAAACAATTGGCAAGGCCTTCAAAATATAACCAATCTCCCTCAATAAAATCCTCTCAATCTTTCTTTGGTGAAATTGTAGGTACAAAAACCATAGGAGGTTTTGGTTACTTCATCTTTGGTTTCCAAATCAAATTGGGTATGTTAGGAGTCTATGAAGTTTTAGGCTTACCAAATTTTTTAGGGGATTTTGGTAATTTTACAATATGGAGGATGTCCTTTAGATGGTATGTGGAAATTTCTACATCTTTAATAATTACCTATTTGGCTAGAGCTGCAAGAAATAGATCAGTCAAAGTGGAGGCTAGATCACTAGGGTCTATATAATTAGATGCAGATGGATGAGAAATGATGGCTTTATTCTTCTTTTCAATGAATTTAAAACTTGGGAAATAGTTATAATTATGAAACTCTACTTCAAGATGTTTGCAGTATTGATATGGCTGTTGATCAATGGGAATAGTAACCTTGATCCCATCATGGGGAAACTTAAGGCATTGATGAAGAGTAGACAGAACTTCCTTTACTTCATGGATCTAAGGATGACCAAGAAGTATGTTATAAGGAAGCTCAATATCCATAATATGGAATAATGTGTGATGATAAATAGACCTAACCATGACTAGCAACCAAATTATACTAGATGACTCCCTCTCAGTATTGTCATAAGCCTTAATTATAATAGTTTCTAGCTGAATGTCTTTATCCATGTAACCCAATCATCGCACCAATTTAAGAGATATGATTTTTAGCTCTGAACCATTATCTGTAAGAACCTACTTGATTTTGTGATCCACAATGATTATCTCAATGTATAGTGGGTTATTATGGTTCAAGTCGAGGGTAGACGTGTCCTTTTGATCAAATGTGATTTATCAAAATGAAGATAAATACCCAATTGGTTTCTAAAATTGATCAATTTTTATATCATGAGGCACAATAGACTCTTGTAAAAGTTTGTTGAAAATGGTTCTATGAACATCAAATGTCTAAAAGAATTATAATATGGGAATTTGTGTAGGGGTTTTATCTAATTGATTTGTTAGACTATAAGGCCTTTAAACTATGGATTGAACTAGTTTAGTCTTTGTTGGGATAGTATTCATCTTTAGAACCATTAGCACAATGTTCTAATTGGGTTTATGGAAAAAAGTGGGTGAAGGGCCCTGAATGGTAACTCACAGGAATCTAGTTGTGAATTGCATAACCTAGAGGTGGTAAGGAGTTATTATAATCAGAAGAGGGAGGCAAAGGGCCTTGAATGGTGATTCACAAGTGACTAATAGTATTTCAACAATGTTGGGTCAATGAGGAGCCTTTATAAGATAGGTATTGTTGTTCAAGATTAGTAACCTATGCAAATAGAGTAATAACATGATGATGTAAACCTAACATGGTATTATTAAGGGGAGAGGGTGTTGACCCTATAATTATGGGTCTCTTGTTACAAGGACCACAATATTGGCCATGTGGCTTCATAGTAATAGTGGTAATGTGGGTTGAAAAAATGTGTCCCACAATGTTATTATAGGCATAAGGTACATTGTTATAAGCCACATTATTAGTATGGGTATTATGATCTCAATTTTTTTCATTATGATTTTGACCTTGTTATTGGTTATGATTCTACCTCTATCCATGCTTGTGACCATTTTGATTATTTCTTGGTGGTGGTGGATCATGTCAAGGAAAGGGGTCTTTATAGATTCCCATATCCTGATTTGTGTCCTAATTAGGGGCCAACTTAATTTCCAATTCACCACTTTCAACAAACTCCTTAATAATATGTCACAATTGAATGCAATGATATGCACCATGACCAACAACATGATGAAAGTTACACCATTCATTCTCTTTGTACTAGTCTAGTTTTAGTTGATCTTGAGGAAATCACCTTGATATTGGCCATATAATTAAATTATCTATAATGAGATTTTGTAACACTAATTCAAGTGATTCTCCTAACTTGATAAAGACTCTAAAATTGTTATGAAATGTCCTTCATGGAGGTTATCTCTGCAAAGTCGGTAGTGGATTTAAGGGAGTTAATTGTATATTTGGAAGAGGCATAGCCTATACCATTTGTACATGTCTTATTTCTATCACCCCATTTCCAACCATGTTCTTATTTTTTTTTAACCTTAAGACTTATCCTACATAACTTTTTGAGGATCCAATGATTTAGTCTAATTAGATTCTTGACCTTGCATAAATATCTTAACAAAGCCCCTAGCAATAAGAGCCTTTTCAATCTACACTCCTTTGTCAATAATTTTTTCAACTTAGTTAGCATAAGCTAATCATAAAGTATGCACAAATTTAGGATGAAAATTCTATGCAAAGATATTAGCCAACTATTTGTTTGGCAAATTATGTTGAAAGTGACCTATCAATGGTCTCCACCTTTGTAGATATATAGCAAAACTTTCACCATCACATTTCTTGGCTTTGCATAAGTCAATAATGGTTAATTCATGTTCTATGTTATATGAGAAATGATTAATAAACTTTTTTGATAATTCATTCCAATCTAAAACTAATTCCTTGGCTAGTTTAAGTAGCTAATCAAGAGCTTGTCCCACTAAACTTTGCAGAAATAGTCATAGTAAGTACTCTCTAATATAAGCAACCTCTTGACATAGGATGAAGAATGCATGTATGTGTTCACACAGATCTCCTTTCCCTTTGTATTTGTCAAATTTAAGTGCCTCAAAATGAGGTGGAAATGGGTTTTGGAGAATAGATAAGTCAAATGGATATGGGCATATCTCATCAAATTTGTACTTTTTGACTCTATTATTCATCTCCAATCTTTGGACAATTTCCTTCATAGAATTCCATTCTTGCATGTTTGGTGCATTTGTGGATTGGATAAGATGTTATTGGGGTGGAATGTTCCCCTAGTTTTATTGTTATTAGGTTGGAATGTGCCCTTGGTTTTGTTTTTGTTGGGGTGGAATGTGCCCCTAGTTTTATTGTTATTAGGGTGGAATGTGCCCTTGGTTTTGTTTTTGTTGGGGTGGAATGTGCCCCTGGTTTTGTTGCTATTAGGTTGGAATGTTCCCATGGTTTTGTTGTTTTTGGGGTGGAATGTGCCCATAGTTTTGTTATTGTTGGGGTGGAATCTGCCCCTAGTTTTGTTGTTGTTGGGGTGGAATGTGCCCCTAGTTTTATTTCTATTAGGGTGGAATGTGCCCTTAGTTTTATGTGGATCTATATGGAATGTATACCTTTTGATCCATGATTTAGTTCTAATTTGTTTCTTGAGTTGAGAACATAGGCCATTGATTCTTGGATTGTAAAACATTCCCTGAATCCAGTTATTTCATACTTTGTTGATTTTGGAAATTTCTATGTTTATTTACCAATATTTGGGTTGGTTGAAAATAACTAGCCAAATTGTCTTGAGGGATTTCCTCAATTCGAACTGAATGTTAAGGTTTCTAATTTTGTAAAGTAATAAGAGGTTCTTGATGATTGAATAATGTATGTTTTGTATCAAATGGAACACTTTGTAAGGTCTCTTGTGACTTTAACTATTCATTTAGATTACCTTGATCTACTATGGTAATGTCCTCATCTAATATTTGTTGTGTACTTTCAACCACATTTCCTTGTTCTTTCAAAGCATTGTAGTGAATTGAAGTGGCAACTAGGGATTCAATTAAGTCTATGACAAGTTGGTCTGCATATCATTGACTTATTATCCTAATCTTAGCTAGAAGATCTAGATTTGTGGGTTTTAACTTTGTTTGTATTTCCTTTCCTTTATCAGAGGAAAAATGTATGTTAATTCATGAAAAAGCTTTCTCTTTCCATCATTTTTATCCTTCTCTAACTAAGGTATGCAATTATTTTGTAGGAAAATTAGAAGGTAGTCCAGCACCTAATTTTATCAATATAAGAAGGGCTTCGTCTTGATCATCTTGGGGTTTATATCCATTGTAATCATCTTTAGATCCTAATTTTGTGGGGATATCATCAAAAATAATGGGGTTACCTTGACTATCATAAAATTTCTCACCTTCATAACTAAGACCATAAGAGGCCCCACTATGAGTGAACCTTTGATTCATGTCTAAAAAAAGTTGTTATGTCTGTTTGACAATCTTTGGACCAATGTTTCACAGCCAATCAAAGTATGATTTGGATTTCTTTTAAATAAGTAACCGAGGTATCAATGAGACTATAAGGGAGGGTGGTTTGAAACCATGCACAATTTAGAAGATTTGGTTCATGAGTTTACTCAACCTTTGGTAAAGCTAAAATTATATAGATCAGAAGAGAGTAAGGTAACTCAAAGACCCAAGGTGAAAAATAGTACACCAAAGCCTAGATCTTTGTGATACAGCCACACTGTAAAAGATATCTTTAACTTTGACAAGTTGACCCTAGAATTTTAGAGTAAATCCCTCTAGATTACGAAGAAGATAAAATGAACTAATCAACTCAAGATGTAAAAACATACGTGAATCACTAATTATAAAGTTAGGACTAAATAGGCAGTATAACATCGCTACATTATTCTATTAGGATAAACTATGTTCTAGGACTAAAAGCATGAGTGATATGCAAGATGACTTGATTCCACCAAGATGATAATATGGTTTTAATTCTTAATAAATGACCTTCAATCCAAATATAAAATTGAACCCAAGTTAAAATAAGCTTAGTGAAAAAATGGAAAACCCACTTTGTCACACCAACCCTTAGAACTCAGAAAGGTTCAATGTCAAATGTGGATTATAAATGAAGGATTTAAATAAATTGGGTAAAAGATCTAGACTCAATTGGGTAGCATGACTGTGCCAAAGTGGATGACATGACACAAAGCTTTTGATAACAATTTGAACAAGGAAAAGATGAATTTTCCATTTGGATAGCGTAATGCCTCCCTTGCTCAAGAAAATTGAGGACAATGTGATTTGGTTAAGTTCTTTGAGTTAACAAGTAGTTTCAGACACAAATCAAGACCAAGTAAGCTAATGATAAAAAAACAAATGTCTTAAGTCTAAACTAACAAGGTATGGAAAAGTGGGGTCTACTAAACTAGTAAGGTTTTGATTGTTCTAGGAGAATCAATTGGACAATGACTTTCATATCAAATGATGTAAAAGATAAGCATAGAAATTGGGTGACCATAACATTGGCTAGTTTTTAAAATGTCCATTCCTTTTTACAACCACTACATCATGTTATTTGCTCAGTGTAATGTGATGTCTAAATGTAGATACGTCCCATGTGAAACTCCAAAGGAGTCAAATGAAGTCAATGTCAGGAGATGAAACTTTAGGTCAAAGCTTCCCTAAAGAACTTGTGGGAGGTAATGACGTCCCCCTCACAAGACAAGTTTGCATGAAAATAAGAAAATCATAAAATAAAAAGACTTTAGGGTCATTTTCAATATCACCCAAACTTTGGTGAGTTCTTGGGGAGTGCTTTAGGTGACATTCCTTCTAAGCCTTAGACTAGGTTATGTGCAATAGGAATGGCACTTTTGATTCCAAGGATTCCCTAAAGGGGATAAATAGAAAATCATACATGCAACATTCCTCTTTTTTCCAAATAAAACCTAAGTAAACAACTATTGCAAACAAGAATTGAAAATTTTCTTCAATTTTAAGCCCAAATGAAATATTTGGTGGTGTTCATTTGACCCCTTTGGTCTTAGTTGCAAAGTTTGAAAACATTCACCAAAACATCTAAATTCTTTGTTAAACACCAAAACAAAGTTCCTAATTGATTTTTATGCATGTAAAAGGTGATTTAATCATGTTTTTATCAAATTTCAAGCTTGGTCCTATATAAAAAATGTTAGCATGTCCTTTATCTTTGAAGCTCTTTTTAGCTTGAAATAATGAACTTTGGAAAGAAAGCTCTCAGGTCCATGTTTTAATAAAAACACAATGATTGATGTCGGTTATTACAACCAATGATAGTTATTTTGGCTAACCAATGTTGGTTTTACTAACTAATGTCATTTAAGTAGGTAAATGATGTCGGTATTCTTGCTGACATCGGTTACTATGTAAAAATTTTGGAAAACAAAAATGGAAAAATAAAGTTAGAAAATCAATTTTCAAGAGTTTTAAAGGTTTAAATAAATATTTTAGAGTTAATAAATGATCTCCTTCAGGTGTGAGATGCATATTGACCCACCAGGCATGCCAATATGTAGAGAGGATTACAAAGTAAGTTATTCAAGCATTAGTCCACAAATAATGAAACATGCATAAAGAACTAACTAACCAAGCCTATCTATTCCTATGGGAATTACAAAGGATAGCAAGAAACAAATGAAAAAATACAACACCATATTACCTTCCCAAATGGATTCACCATACCCATGTGGCTCAAAAACATGTTATCCCTTGATCAAGTATCCTTTTCTTTGTCAACAATGGTGGTAAGCTCCTCTAATGTCTCATGAACACTCCATAAAACCTAGGCTTATGATTCTAAATCACTAAACTAGCCTATCAATGAAGCTTGCAAGAAAAATTTATGATCAAATGCAAGACATTGTGGAAACAATTTAACATTATAACTTTGTAATATTTAAGCTTTTTGAAGATATTTAAGCATAATAAATTTGCACCAAAATAGCTTAAAATTCACATCCATGGCCTTTCTATTTATAGATTCTTGAGATTGGTTAGGATAAACCATGACCATCCATCTCAAGATTGAGATGTGTGGCCATAGATAATCCTAATATTTGGAATTAAATCCATAATTATCTTCATCATGACCTTGGCATAATGGGCATTGAATAAGCATGGGAGGCATTAACTAGGCATGGGTGACCCATAATCCTAATATTTATGGCATTTATGGCCTAGGGATGTCTTCCCAAGAAATGATGTCACTTGATGATGCAATTAATAGGAATCAATTTTCAAACATAAATATTCAACAACTCTCATATAAAATCCACTTAATCTCTTGATTTGGATTAATTATCCTTAAACAAGATTAATCAACTTTTGTGCAATTATTTTTTTTAAAAAAAAAAAAGACCTCAACTAATCAAAATGGTTAGAAAGTCATATTATTGGGTCATAATTTGACTAGAGAGGAACTAGAAGGTGATGTTAGATGTGTTAGATCTATATTCCTATTTAAGATGTTTCTAACACCAAATAACAAAGGTACGTGACATGTACCAATTAATTATAAGAAAAGAGTGATCCAGAGCACTAAATGGAAAAATTATCATTTTGACTCGAAATGATCTGATCAAAGTTAGCTAGCCCATAAAATGCATTACCCTATTTAGGGATACTTTAACCTAAAATAGAACTTGTAAGTGACAAGTTTGAACCATTTAGGTAATTTTATGGATTTTGACCTAAAATGTGCATTTGAGTGAAATTTGAGTAAGATTGATAATTTGAACACAAATGGTGTTAGGAATTGGATGTCTACACCTACCACTAGCTAGATCCCAGAAGCAAGAGCTTCCTCAAGGGATATCAATCCACACATTTTTAAAAATTAAGTTTATAAAACAAAATATAAATTACTTGCATCAATAATCAAAATCTAATAAAATTGAACACACGAAATGCTTATTAAATAAATAGACTAGAAATGACTAATATAGCAATGAGCAACTCAATACTCGTAATAAATGGTTTGGGTTTGTTTCAAAAACTTAGGTAGGGTTTTATGAATAGGTAGGGACATATAAAATTAGATTGGGTTGAGGGTAGGTAGGTGTAAAAAACTCATTGTTATTTCTTGCCAAAGTGACCATTAGTAGTTGATGTGACAATCAGTGGTTAAGGTGATCGTTAGTGGTCCAGGTGACCATCAGTAGTTGGGTTGACTGTTAGTGGTTGAGACAACTATTATTGGTTACTATGTGTAGGTCTAGGTTGGTAAATAGTTTATTGATAGGATCACAAGGATGGATTCTAAGAGATGGGTTGTTGTTAGGCTAAGTGTGAAAGGTAAATAGAGTAAATAAATATCACAAAATAAATACTTATCTTATAGAAGGTTGATCAGGTGGTTGATTAAGGTGGATGACTTATTAGTGGAGTTTTACATGATTTTAGAAGAGTAGCGATACTTGGTGATTTGGCAGAGCTATGGTGGTAAATTGGCTCTCTAACATGATGATTAGATCATTGGATTATTTATGACAATTGGCATGCAAAATAAAGGAAGTCTAGATGCACAAAATCTTGATAAAATTTAGAAAGTAATTTCACCTCCCTAGTCCTCTCTTCTTATAGGAAATTAAAGATATTTATAATAATACATTAACTAGGCCTTCTAATTATAACTCACTCATGTATTAGATCATACATAGATTTAGATGAGCTATTTTTAAATAAGCAAGGTAGGGTGATTTGCATGTTGGTGGTTAAAGAGGTGTACCCTAACTGTTAGTGGTTAGGGTGACCATTAATAGTCAAAGGTGAAGGGTAAAACTGGGTAAAAGGATAGGCTAGGTTATTTGGGCAAATTGACCATGGGTTAGGCTCAGTTAGAGGTCGAAGGGTCAGATTAGTCCCAAAGGGGTCCTAAGGTGGTCTAGGGATATTTTGACATTTAGAATCATGGTATGTGGATTTTTGGTGTCTAAAATAATATTGAGACTTAATATAACTCCCCATGTCCATTTCATGCCTTGGAAAACTCCTAAGTGTTCCAACAAGAGCTTTCATCTCAACCAATGAAAATTGGCATAGTGAGCAAGATGGTGAGAAGTGTGAAAACTCTAAGTGAGAACCTTTTCAAGGTGTTCCTAATGCCTCTAAGGTTATGGAAGGTCTTTCCAAGTTTCATCCACTCCATTTTGTTAATTTTCATAAAACATTGATGCCTTTTTGGAAGCCAAGTGTGATGGGTGATTGAAAGAAGAGTTTTCTTTGAGTACAGGTAGTCATAGCTCATGTTTAGAAGATTCCAAATGACTAGGAATGCAACCAATTCATGGAGAGGAATTTTTTAAAACCTTTCATCTCATTCAAATCATTAAACCTATCCCTAGTTAGTTTTTATATGTTCAAATAGGGGTGAATGATGAATGCAGTTTCTTTATATAAATTGAGAACTCCTATGCCACATTTCAAGAGTTTCATGACTTAGGGTGACACTTGTGCTTCTTAAATTTGCATGATCAATTTCACATTCACTTATCATGCATAATTAACTCATTTTCTTAGATTTACAAGTGTCCTTGTGACCCTTGGACTTATTTCTTCTCCTCTCTCTCTCAAGTTCTATAAGAACTAGCCATTTTGACCTTTATAAATAATGTTCCACTTGAGTATGGTGAAGCCCTGCTAATTTGCATACCATATATCAATAAATAATACTGATTTTTACCTATTCTATGAGATTTTCATAGTGTGTTTTACTTGTATGATTGATATTTCTTAGTGATGACTCTTGTTTCCTTAGCATGTTGTCTCCTTCTCTCACCTATTTACAACTTGAAAGCTTCTTCTTGTAGGTCATGTGATGTGTTTTATGATGTGTCAAGGTTAAGTGAGTTATTATATTCAAATAGCTCCATTTTAGGCCTCTTGTCTAGTTCTCCTAGCCTAAACTTTCATCACAACCTCATAATTAAATATTGATGTGAGAAGATTCAGATTGGAGAAGTGTATGTTTGGTTAGTCTCTTGATCTCATGTGTGACATGCAGCTGGTTGGTAGTCATCAATCAATTTGGTGTATCACCTCATTTAGTATAGTTTAATTTCAGTTTTCTCTCCTTTTTTCCTCACAATAATAGGTGTAGTAGTGATCTACAATTGGTACATCAAGGGAGCTAGCCATATCTAGAGATTTACCTCATTCTTAGGTTACCCATAGCCTAGAGGTATTTTAATTGTCCCACTTGGATAAGGAGAGCTGAGACATCTCTCAAAGGGTTAAAATCCAAGTGAAAACAAAAATTATAACTGATTCTATTTTTTCTAAATAATTATAACTCATGTTTAAAAGGTACTCTTGCTATCCTAGAAACCTTACATGATTATCCATTATTGAGCTCAATATGTTTTAGAGGTAAATGCCTTATAAAAAAAGAATTATTTAATGCTTTATAAATCCATAAGTAAAGAGTTTAATTATTAAATTTATTCTTGGAATAATGTGAGTAACCACTCAACCTAGTGTGCCCTAGTGAACTATGCTTATAACTATCATAAGATATTCAATATCAATCATGTAAATGAATTTGTTATATTGTTGGAATTCAGTACACTTGTAAATTGTTTAATGTTGTAAGCCAAGTATCATAACCCTATAAAGCCTAAAAATTTTTGGGTTATGAGTGTGGTATCATATTCTAGTTCTACTCTAGGTAACTTTGGGGAAATTTTGGATAAACATGTTTCGGTGTTTCTTAAGATGATGAGGACACAAGCCAATAGAGGTAATGATGATAATAGTGATTATAGTATGAATGTATGAAATAGACATGTTTCCAATAATAACGTTGGTGTAAATGCTATAAATAATGATAATTTTATCCATAATGGAAATAACCATGTTGGGAATGACCATGCCAATAATGATGTTGTCAAAAACAACAATGTTTTTGATGCCAAAAATGATCATGTTATAACAATGTTGGGTATGATGATGTCTAGAATATCATTTTGGGTGTGCTTCACAACATTTAATTCTTGCTATAAGGCACATGGAAAAATGTTGTCACATCTATAAGACATGCAATAAGGGGGTGAGAATGAGGAGGTACAATGGAATGAGTAAAGGGGTGAAAACCTTAGATAATATGATGTTATGTATCCCATTATTAAGGAAAGAAACTCCTACATCCTACCCATTCTAGTGAGGAATATAGAAATGTCATTGAGGCATGGTTGGTAATCTATATAAATATTTTACCTTTCATAACATGGGATCCATTATCAAGGCCTATAAATAAGAATACCATTTGGTGGGTGATGTTTCCTTAAGGCGGACCACCTATGTGATCTCAAGGGTTATATACCAATGACTCTCACTTGGGAAACCTTTGGGAGTAAATTTAATAAATGATACCTATATAGAAACTATAAGTTATAAATTTGGGAGGTCTAGTCACAAAGGGCCACACCCATGGTCATTGAATTACCCTTATAATCTCCATATTCTGGCAAACCATGCAAATAACAAGCCCTGCATACTCACTTGAGGTGTGGAGAGATAAAGGATCTAGGTTAGGTCAGGGTTATTTACATGTAGTGGTGATTAAATCTTACTAGGCATGAACATTGGGACTTTAGAGTGTGTGTTATATTTTCATATCAAAACATGGTAAAAATAATACACTTATATGAACATAGCATAGACACATCATATAATATAATTACACTATCTTTCTAATGGGGTGACATCAAATAATATTATACATTTATAACAAGGATACAACATCAATCCATTACTTATCAACTCAAGATTACATGGATTAAAACATGCTCAAATGCACTAGTATCAATCATAACCTACCTACTCTCTAGGAGTTCTATCGCACCTCATTATCACTTTCCAACCCTCATCTCTGAGCCTTATGCATTCAGCCCTAGGCCATAAGTATTTGGCCTCATTTATCTTTAGGTTTCATTCCTTTAACCTTATATCTCTCTAGGTTACATGTCTTTGTCCCTATTTATCTCTAGGTTGCATATCTCCTTTTACTTCTCAAGTATCGACCTTTTATATGGATTCAAACATCCTTACATTTCAATGGGTAGATCAATTACCACCAACTAGCAATTAATGTCTTTCCCACCCATTTAATAATAAAATGTGTGCTTTAATCAAGGTTAGATACCTCATCATCCTTCATTACTTCCCAATTTTTTATCAGAATCAAGTCATTAGTCATAAATTATGTCATTTTCTTTTCATAAATCATGTTCACTCTAACTAGCCTATCATTGTCAAGTTATCACTTCTGCTAACTTTTTACTATCATATCAGGATTGCACCTACCTTGCTAGAAAAAAAAATCTAGTGGAATGCATATATAGAGGGGTTCAATATGTGCTTATTATAATTTTATTATGCATTTCATGTTGCTTCCGTCTCTTGTATTATGTAAATTGCATATGTGATGAAGAGACCAAGGTAACTCAATACAAGTTAGGCTTATGGGAGGTTTTAATTCACAATGTAAACATGAAAAAACCTCACACTTTGGATATTTAAATTGAATCTTCACATCACGTAAAATAAAAATAAAATTATTACCTGAAATCAAGACAAGAGTACCAAAATAATAGGTTGAAGCCTAAACCTAAAACATATATTCCTCTTGAAAGTAATAAATTCAATAAATCTAATCAAAAGAGTGATTTTTTGAAAAATAAAATCAATTATAAAATATCATAGAATACAGATAGAGGTTCCAAGCCTAAAACAATTCAAAAGTGAAATAAGGGGAATTACATTTATCAACAAGGTAACTTTCATGGCCCATCCACTAGAGCTAATATAGTGTCTTTACCCCTGTAAATAGTTATGGAATGTTGGGAATGTAATGATAATCATTACCAAAATTCCCCAGCTATAAGGCAATTAACTAGGAAATCACTATGTATGATGTCATTTATAATATAAATATGGACCTATAGTCTACTCCAATAGAGAATAAAGCTATAATCTCTAGTTTTAAATTGGACATTTTAATTAATTCTAGGCTAAATGGTAGTTTCATTTCACCTTATATTTATTTTAAGTGAAAAATTAAACCCTCTAAATCAAAAGAAGGATGGGAGGTAGAGTTTGGTAAAAGGAAAAGAGTGGTCATTTTGGAGTGCATTAAATAAAATAATTATACTTGGGAGTATTTAAGACTCAAGTAAACTTTTTTTTCACCATTAGGGTCCTATGACATGATTTTACCCATGGAGTAGCTACAACTACATCAAGCGAAGCTTGACTATTTCAGCAAAAGGGTATAATGTCTTGACAATGTTGGTAACCTTATGGAGATCTAGGGTGTCATGAGGCCCATAGCTATAAAATGTATTTCAGCTATGACACTAAAAATATATGTAAGAAAATGTTGAAAACTTTATAATGTGAAATTAAATGAACTTTCTAAAGAGATGGAACATGTTATACAAGACTACCTAGGATTAAGATAATTTGAGGATGTATTCCCTATAGATATTTTAGGTTTACCTCATTGAAGAGAGTTTGAAATTTATATTGATATTGTATTTGGGTTTGAAATGTAATCACCTAAAATTGGTAATTAGATGCTAAGAGTGTTGCTTGAGTTAACCTATCCCTAGGCTATCCATAGACCTATCCTTAAGCATTAGACTTACTTTTTTAGTCATTAAATAGACCAAAATCATGTATAACCAGTCAAAATATAATCCCAAAAATATCATCTTATACCCTAATAAAACTTTCTCAATATTATTCTAATAGGACATTAGCACCACATTTGGGACACTACAGCCACATGGCACTAGTGTCCCCAACTAGACACTACTATCTTTAGCCCTAACTCTTCCAAATGGATACATTTTCAAAAGTGTGACCTTCCTAAGGTTATCCTAAGCATATTTTCTTATATACACAAGAAATATAACTCTATAAATACAAGTCTAATCCACCTCTATTCACTATATGGAAAATAGATGCAAAATTTATTCAAACCAAAGACAAAGCTGAGCAAAATCAAGGTATTTGATCCCTATTCTACTCTAATTATATATACTACCATATACATCATCTCTAAACCTAATTTACAAAAATTTAAAATATCAAGCATATTCAAGGCATCCAAGCTAACTCTCATTCTAGCATTCACTTGAACTTGCATCAAGCACTAGGTGGGAGACTACATCAAGCTTAATCCCTCTTCAGAGTATTGGTATATAGGCAACTCTCTTCATAGTAGGGTGTTGAGGATGTCCAATCCATCATAATAATACACAAATTATTTCTCATTCCATACTTTTAAAGAGGATTGGGGTTTGCACACTAAATCATGTTTTTTAGGTACAACATAAAGCTCTAGGTTTTATGCATGCAAGAACAAAACATACAAACATAGGCACAGGTGCTCTTAGAAAATAGGAATAATCCCATAAAGAGGACACTACCACCACATGAAGGACACTACACATAGATAGTGCTATTATCCATATTAGGTTCTATTATCTAGTGAATATATGGACACTAAAATATTATTGATGACACAAATAACTACCCAGATCTCAACTTTCAGAACCCATATCATCTATGATAGTTAGTTTTCATATAAGTCTCTGTTTATGCCTATTTATTGATATTTTAGAAATTAAAATAAGGTCAAAATCACAACAAATTGGAACTTAATTATTACATATTTATTTAACTAATTTAGGCATCTCAACCCTTTAATCTAAACATGTGGTTTTCATTTTAAAACCCTAAAAGGTTAAATCATTTGGTGAACCCATCTTACTTAGAATATGTCTTCAAACCCTAGAATGCATTCATCAAAATTTTGTGAAATAAATTTAGGGATGAATACTTCTAATTTTATAAAAAAAATTAAATAACCAAGCTAATTAAAATCAATTTTACATTAGGGTTTCAATTTATTTTACATTTAATTTAAATTGGTGTAAAAAACCCCTAATTTCAAAAACCCTAACCCTAGATACACTTAAGGTTTGTATCCTTTTCCATCTATACTCAAATTTTAATTCCAAAAATGTCATATTTGATGTTATATTTAATTTTTTCAAACTTTCATAGATCACTATTCTTAAAAGGTTCAAAATATACAAAACTTGTTTTCCTAACTTTCAACCTACAATGGCAAAACTTAACAACAGATTTGATGAAATTGATAAGTTTTAATTACAAGAATTTTTATCTAAAAATAAATATATCAAAGAGGATTTCATAAAAATTCTTCAAGAGGAAATCCAAAAGATAAATAATGGTCAATCTTCAACCCCTCCAATTAATAGTGTTGTTACACCTTCAGTGGGGCCCACTCAACCAACTCAGATAACATAACCCAAGATTGTTATTCAACCATAATTAATAACTACACCACTTATGGCTATTTATTCTCCTCCATCTATAAATCCATTATGTATGAGGTTCTTAATCTACAATCTAAGGTGGTACATCTTGAGCAGGGAGTAGTTAAGCCATCGCATGCCTTAGATTCTAACATTCTCTTGCATACACCTTGGCACATCACATAGTGGAAAATAATTTTCCATATAGTTTCATGGCACCCAAGCTCATGTTATATGATGGAAATGGTGACCCATGACATCACCTCATAGCCTTTCATGTAGTATGCTTAAACTATGTGTCCAATGATTAGCTTAATATGAAGTTATTTCCATGCAGTCTCAAGGGTTATGCCCTACAAAGGTTCTATTATTTTCTAAAAAAATATATCATATCATTAAATCCTTTATCCTACATGTTCCTAGCACATTTCTCCTTCAACATTAGTGATAATATATCCTATGCATAAGTGGCACAGCGAATGCAAAATTCAAATGAACCTATCACTAATTATGTCTTACAATACAAGATAATAATATCAAAATTGTCTATCTCCATTAAAGATAAAGAGCTTCAAGATGTATTTAAATAAATTATATTACCATCACTAAATGAAGCTATCTTATTAAAAAAAAAATCTCACATTTACCAATATGTGCCACAAAGTTAAGGAAAGATAGGTTAAGCTCTTAGCAATGGGTAAACTCAAGTACACAAATAGGTGAAATGCAACTATTAAGAGTTAAAAAAAACCTCCATATAAGGTAAGGGCCATATAAAAAAGTGATCCAAAAGACACAGTCAATGTAGCTTTAGATCCTTCTCCCATATTGGTTTTATCCACTCCTCAATGTAGAGTCTTCACTAATCTTCTAGAATCACCAACATGAGTTCTACAATAACTATTGGAATGCAATGTCATATCTCTCCCTCCAATTAAAGACATTAATACAACATAGCCTCTTCCAAAGAGTTATGATTCAAATACATTATATGAGTATCATAGGTCACCAAGCCACATACAAGATAGATACATTAGCCTGAAGCATAAGATACAAGATCTTATTGAGGCTAACATTACTGATGTGGGCACACCCACAGAGGCACTGAAAAAAAATAGAGGTAAATTCACTAAAGATGTTTTCATATCCTTTCACAAAGCATGTAAATAATGATGTATGGGTCACATTAGGTGTTCACTATACATACCAAGCTCATCTGCGACTAGATTCCTATCACATAATTACAAAGGAGACACATCAACTACATAAAATTATTGGCATGTATCACACTACAGTACCACCAAGACCACTTAAAAAAAAATTAGAGAAAGATATTATGGATAATGACACATATTTACATGCACTTTTCATACAAACATATATATACCAACATTATATTCATAGTGTTATGGTCGATAATGGATCAAGCATAAGCATGTGCACCATGACACTCTTACAGCACTTGGGTTACACATAGTAGGATATATTCCCCATAAATATAATAATTAGTGATTTAAATGTCTATATTCAAAGATCTATTATGGATATTATGCTTCTATTATAATTTTAACCAACACACATAGCCACTTAGTTCTTAGTAGTACCTCGTACAAGTAGGTGTATTTGACATATTATTGGGTAGGCCATGGTTACAGTGACTCTAAGCCATCCCATCTACATTAAATCAATGCTTGAAGTGTATACATTATAAGTAAGTGGTTAATATTTAGGGTGTCCCATATGAGTATCCTCTTCCCATCCCATAAGTAGTTTCATCATGGTTTCTAGATATAATTCCACCACTAACACTAGTTATAGTTTCAACATTGCTAGATGTTGCAAGTTATTAGTTATATTAGAGAATATACCTCTTATGCATACATCACATTATTCAATAGATTCCTTAAACAAACACATGTCTACTTATATGGTATCTACACGTAGGCATTCTCTCCCATAGATACCATTACTAGAAGACCATTACATTAGAGATACATCACAAATTCTAGAGGACCTTCCTCTACTCAATTTACACCAAGATCAATTATATTGGGGTTTATGGGTTCTTAAAATAGGGTACCTACATCACTTAAAAATTATAATTATACTATATAGGTCCCTAACACCCATAAAATTCATAGGGCATTATAGTTAGTGCCACAACATCATAGCATGACTATTCAGGCAGCTTTAGATTCATATTATATAGCACACTAGATCATGGGCTTAGAAATGCCCTTTCATACCAAATGCATGATCACGATTCCCCTCTTTGACACAAGTCATGGTGATGGTGAGTCTCCCATGAGACTCATTGGTTAGTAAGTTTACTATCCTTGTACATACTCCCTTCTCTCTCTCACTCCTTTACATAGTTTAATTTCATTTGCTTGTACATAGATTGTACTCAAAAACATAAAAACAATATAACATGTCAAAATACAAAAATATCCAAATTTTTCAAAATACAAATTTTGTATAAATTGTATGCATTTTTATGTTTACATTTTTACTATTTTTTAGATATTGAATATTACTAACTATCCTAGTATAGTCAGTTTTATCATACACATATGCTTTACTTATTCTTATCGAGCGCTTGCAGATTCTAGATAGGACTTTGGTCCACTATACCAATCCAAACCAACTATCATCTACCCATTAGGGGAACTTACACTAATCCAAGTTTATACATTTGATACATCTTCCCACTTAGGGGCATCTCCTACATGGTGGCTATAACCAATATTTATCTTTACATACTATACATTCTAGGTTATGCATTAATTTATCTTGATATTAATCATTGCTCAAATTTTTTACTAGTTAAACTCAAATATTCATCCTATCATCTACATAGATTTGTATTACATAGTTATACATGCTTTCATTTCTATTTCCTAGATTAGAATTGATGTGTTTCTTATGCTTCTTCCATCTTCGAGGGCATTTGAATATGCCATTATTTTTTGGCTCTAAGCCACTTATCTATTTGTATGCCTTGGAAATGTGCCCATATCCCTTGTGTGTTAATTCATTCTTATGTATTCAAACATTTTAACATATCCTTCTATGCAGCCCTATGCCAAATTGCTTATTTATTACATATGTGAGCATTTGAACATGTCCTTGTATGTCTTCTTTCTCAGATTTAGTGGCATGTGCCCATGTCCCTTGTATTTTGGCCCCTTGGCCTACCTTTTATGTTCCTCATGTGCTTGTATGTTTTTTTCCTTATATCCGTATACACCATGACACTTGTACTTGATTGTTACACATATACTAATGTTTGATGCCATGTGAGATCTCATGCATCTACCCTTCCTACTTGGGCATTGTGATGGACATCTTCCTCATCCCCCTAGGTAGTTACTAAAATTTATTGTTATACATTGACTACATATATTTTGAGACCCTTTTACAATGTTATATTTTAACATACATCTTACATTCCCTACTTATGCTCAAATACATTTACATTCTGATGTTATGTTTATACATTATAATGGAATATCATGCACATGCTCTAGCTAACACATTTTGTAGAGCTCCTTCTTTAGAGGGTAATTATTACACAATTTTAATAACTACCCTCAAAAGAGGGGGAATTCATAGGGTTTTTTCATAGATATCAAGCTCTTATTTTTCTATTCACATATACAATTCAAGATACAAGCTCAATTTTAGACATTAAATTCAAGGTAGACACAAAATAGAATAAAGATTTAAAATTTAGTCTAGATCACTTAAAAATCAAACCAAGAAATCATTAGCACCCATATTGGGACACTAGTATCATAGGGTACTACTATCCACTACAGGGTGTTATTGTCCAATAGCCCCAGCTTCAGGATAGTCTAGATCATTCAAACTAATACACCAAGTACAATATAGATTTACATAGATACAGCCATAGATTTAGTAGTTATGTTTAGATTTAGCTCAAATTCATATTAGCTACTCAAATTTGGGGACATCATGTTTGGCATGATCACTCATAAATCTAGTTTATATACATAAATTGATCTATTACATACTTGGTTTAGATTCAGTATACTCAGATACTAGATTAGGGGAATATGTGCAGCACATAGTTTCCATATACTCAAATTTAGATAGGTTATTCATATGGAATGGTGAACTCCATGTCATTATCTACATTGTATACATTGTTATCACATTCTAATTCCTCACTAGATTCATGCCTTACTCCATCTACAATTTTTGGCATTCCCAAGTGGCCCAAAGTTGTTTAATATACCCGAGTGTTCATGGAGCCAAATACACAATTAGATTTACTTAGTTATATACTTTAAGCACTTTACACAATATAGTTATAGATGCATCTACTTCACACAAGTGGGAAATGATGGATTTATGGCCTAATTGAGTTTTTGAGCCACCTACATGATAGGGTTAGACACACTTATAGTCTTATCCAATTTATTCATTGATATCAAGATCCACTGAGCAGGGGTGGGAAATGAAGGATTTAAAATTAGATTGAGTTCTTGATCCACCCATATGAGGATTGAGCAAGCCATCAACTCAGATCAAGTTATTCAATGATATGATCACTATGTATACTCACACACACATAGGTTATCACCAGGTTGATTCATAAGTTCACATACCTAACAAGGTGTATTCATTCATTTCCTCTCTCTTTAATTAGTTACATTTATTTTACCATAGTCTTTTACTTTTGATCATCTCCTAAGGATTGATTTTTCATGTTTCATTGAAGGTCATTACTTTGGATCATGTTTCACATATGCATACCCATATTCACATATTCAAACTCATATACACATGCTTCACTTCCAATTTAAGTCTAAGTATGCTTATTTTTCCTTTATACTAGTCATTTTGCTTTGTTGTATTACTAGCATAAAAGGGGGGCAAATATAATCACCTAAAAGTGGTAATTAGATGCTAAGAGTGACATTTGAGTTAACTTGTCCCTAGGATAGCCATAGACCTATCCTTGAGCATTAGACTTACTTTTCTAGTCATTTAGTAGACCACAATCACCTACATCTAGTCAAAACATAATCCCAGAACTATCATCTCAGACCCCAATCCAACTTACTTAGCAGTCTACCAATAGGACATTAGTGCCACATTTGGGACACTACAACCACATGGTACTAGTGTCCCCAACTGGGTGTTAATGTTATTATCCCTAACTCTTCCCAATGGATACTTTTTTAAATGTCTACCCATTTTAAGTTTAGCATAAGCATATTTTATTATCCACACAAGAAATAAAACCCTATAAATACAAGTCTAATCTACCTCTATTCACTAGATAGATAATATATGGAAAATCTATTCAAACCAAAGACAAAGTTGATCAAAATCAATGTATTTGATCCCTATTTTTCCCTACTTCTACATAATACCATCTACATCATCCCTAAGCCCAATTTTTAAACATTTCAAATCTCAAGCATATTTAATTCATCCAAGTCTATTCTCATTATAGCATTCACTTACACTTACATCAAACACTAGTGGGAGAACTACATCAAACATGATCCCTCTTTGGAGTATGGGTATGTAGGAAAATATCTTCATAGTAAGGTGTTGAGTATGTCCAGTCCATCCTACTAATAAATAAAAACTATTATTCATGCCATACTTACAAGGAGTATTAGATTTTTCACACTAAAACAGGTTTTTTAGGCATAACACAAAGCTCTAGGTTTCATGAATAAACACAGCTACAAGTGATCCCAAAAAATAGGAAAAATCCCACAAAGGGGACACTACCACCACCTGAAGGACACTACACACATATGGTACTATTGGCCATATTAGGAACTACTGTTTAGTGAGTAGATGAACACTAGAATTTTGTTGATGACATAGATAACTACCCAAATCTAAACTTTTAGAACCCAAATAATCCATGATAGTTTTCAAATAAGTCTTTATTTATGCCTATTTATTGTTATTTTTAGAAAGTCATAGAAGGTCAAAATCATTAAAAAAAATAGTACTTAATTATTGCATATTTATTTAACGAATTTAGGCATATCATTTAATATAAACATAGGATTTTCATTATAAAACCATAAAAGGTAAAATCACACCAACATCCAAATCCCCATACCATATAATGTGGAAGATATGTGAAATATCAAGGTACAAATATAAGAGATTATGTAAAAGGGGATGATTAGGCCAAGTGTATCACACTTGGGAGCCCCATTTATCTTTGTCAAGAATAGATATGTAACTTTAAGACTTTTTATTGACTATACAGTGTTGAATAAAGTTACTATCAAGAAGTATCATATTCCTAGAATTGATGATCCATGAAAGATGTTGTTGCATTTTCTAAGATAGATATTTGATTAAGGTATACAAAATCCACATCAAATATTAATATGTGCATAAAATATCTTTTAAAATAAGGTATGCCCATTACAAATTTACTATCATGCCATTTGGGTTAATGAATGCCCCTATTGCTTTTATGAACTTGATGAATAGTGTATTTAATGATTTCTTAGATTGTTTTGTGTTGGTCTTTATGGATCACATTTTGGTTTACTATATAAATTAAATAGAGTAGGAAAAACACATACTCTTGGTATTTCAAAGACTAATATATCATAAACTATTTGGTAGACTTTCTAATAGCTCCTTCTACCAAAACAAGATTCATTACTTAGGGTACATTATCTCTAAATAATATCTTTCAATAGACCCTGCTAAAATTAAATCTATTAAGGAGTGGCCTGATCCAAATAATGTGCATGAATTTCATAGCTTCATGGGCTTGGATAGATATTATATAAGGTTTTTTTAATACTTCTCAAGAATTATTAACCCCATCACTTCATTTTATAAGAATGGGAAGAATTTTGTGTGGACTCCTTAGTGTGATGAAGCCTTTAAAATTTTGAAAGAGTTGTAACTTTTGCTCTAATTCTTTTTATTCTAGATCCTAATGGAAACTTTGAAATCTGGGTCGATTCTTTCGATGTTGGCATTGGGGTTTTTTTTACCTAGGATGGTAAGTTGATTGCCTACAAACCACATAATATCAAAGCCTATGATAAACCATTCAATTCATAATATTGAATTGGTAGTTGAAGTCCATGTTCTTAGGCAATGGAAACATTTTTTCCTTGGGAAACACTTTAAGGTAAAGTTTGACCATCATATCCTTGTGCATTTGTTTTCTCAAGATGAACTAAATGTAATATAATGTAGATGGTTATAATTTATCAAAAAAAATGATATTTATATTGCCTATGCTAAGGGAAAATAAAATAGAGTGGTTAAAGCTCTTAGTAGAAGAATGTATCTTGATATAATTTTTATTTTAAGGTAAATTTTCAAAAAAAAATTATGAATTAGTAAATAATAGACCTTGAATTAGATAAATTTTTATTAAACTAGCCAAAAAATGAAAAATCTTTTGCTTTTGCTAATAATTTCTTGGACTCAAATGTACTTCTGAGGTATCAAGGCAAAAATTTTGTTCCTAATTCTTGAAATTCAAAGAAATAGGTGCTCGAATAAGTGCATATTGCACCTTATTTTACTCATCCATGTGTCACTAAAATGACACATGATCTGAAAAAGATTCTATTTTTGGATTTAATTAAATAAGGATTTGGTTTCCTTTGTAATAAAATACTTGAAATGTAAATGTGTTAAATTTGAACACTGTCATTTAGGTGGTTTGTTGTATTTACATGTTGTACCAAAAATCAAGTGGGTTGTGACTTCAATGGAAATTATCTCAATACTGCCTGAGTTTTGAGGCAAGAATGATATAATCTTAGTAGTAATTAATAAATTTACTAAGTTTGCTCACTTTATAGTAGGCAATCTTACTAATGATTCCCCCACTCTTGATAAAAATTTTGTGAAGAAAATTATTCACCTTCATGGTGTTCCAAAATTTATTATCTCATATTATTAGAGATAAATTATTTACTTCAAGATTATAGTAGACCTTAACTATTAATTTTGGAATAAGGCCAAACTTTAGTTTAACATATCATCTAGAAATGGATGGCCAAACTAAAATTCTGAACCAAGTGTTAGAAGATATGTTAAGGATGTTTGTCATAGACCTATAGTTTAAATGGGAGGATTGCCTTCATTTGATTAAAATTACTTATAATAATAACTATCATTATGTTATAAAAATGGCATATTTTTAAGCCTTGTATGGGAAGAAGTCTATAACTCCCCTTGGTTGGGATGGTTTGGATAATTGAGTTGTTATAGATCTTGAGACTTTGTAATAATATGATGAGAAAATGAATCTTATTCATCAAAGGTTGAAAGTTGCCTCTGATAGGCACAATAGTTATGCTGATTTAAAAATATCACCAAGAGAATTTGCATTAATATAAAGGGTATTTTTGATAATATACCTCATAAACTTTCTATAAATTTTGGCAAGGCATCCAAACTAGCTCAACATTTTACCAGTTCATTTGGCATTATGGAAAAGATCATCTGTGTTGCCTACTACCTAGCTCTTTCTCCTCTTTCTATAATACATGATGTGTTTCATGTGGCCTTATTGATGAAATAATTTTATGATCTATCTCATGTTTTATATTTGAATAATATCCAAGTGGAGGATGAGGATATGATCCAGCTAAACCAAATTAATATTATGGCTCATCATAGCACTAACCTATAAAATAGGGACTTTCAACAAGTATTGGTCTAATGGAAGCAACTGAGTGGGACATGGGTAGACATTGAATAATGTGAAAGTTGTATTATTTTAATGATATAATTTTATATTTATGAGATGTGGCATATTAGTATATCTTTATTTACTTTATGAGCTTCATTTTTATTATTTCAGTTCATACTGTAGTTGGTTATATTTAATTTAGTGTTTTATTTTATTGATCATTATGTATATTTGGTACTGTTGATTTCATTCTATGATTATAGGTAATATTTGTGTGATTTAACTAGGTTTGGAGCTAGTATACTTCATCAAACTATCAAATCAATGTTATACAAGTAAATGAGCATAAAGTAATAAAAAGAGATCAATTGATGTATCCATCATTCCCCTATGTGATGCCTTGTATTTTTTTAACACATTATGTGCATAATACTTATAACTGTGTATCTAATGGCCATATTTCATTATATCCAATTATGATCATTATGTGTATATGAACGTTTATTGTATAAGGTAGGCTAGTGAGTTGATAGCTTGAAGTAACATAGGATTGTAATTGACTCCAAGGTCCACAAACCTTAATGCTCGAGCATGTCTCAATATGTTGGCATGATAAACATATCTTTGTTATCATGTTATGTTCCTTGATTTTAAAAGGTTATTGATCTTCATTATTACCTTAAGCATGAGTTGTTTTAATATGGATGCCATAATGATTAATTTCCATCATGTTATATTTCATGGCCTTCTTATTTGGTAAAAAGGGTTTATTGACCTATGATAGGGTCACAAGCACATCTTGGAATTTGACTATAATAGAGATAATAATTATTTTAATTTTATGGTTTTCATATAAAAGTGATATAATGTTTATCTTTCCATTTATTAACCTCAAAGAGCTATAAGGAATGAGTAGTGTGGAGAAAATATAAGTTTTTCTTATGCCTATGTTGTGGTTGCTACCATGGTGATTGAAGAAGCTATTTTTTGAATCCTTACTGCAAAATTATTTACATTTTATATGACCATGAAATTTATCATAATTTTATATGGCAATTTGGGATTTTATCCAAACACACAGAGAAGAAATGTGGAGGTGGTGGTGGAAGAAGAAAATAAGAAGAGAATAAATAAAAAAGGAGAACATTTTCAATTTAATATTTTTTTATTTCCTTCAAATAAATTCATGTTTATCTACTACTATTTATTCTCCTTAGGGAACCCCAAAAAAATGCTTGGGTTACAAGGATATCCCTCACCATCCTCTAAAATCACCCATTCACCTCATCAGTGTCTCTTTGTTATTTTAGTTTCTATTACATTTATATTTGAGTAGAAATATTATTAAGGTGGTGTTATGAGTTTTCTTAGCATACCCTAGTGGTTAAGCTTTGGCTTACTTCATCTCACCCTTATATGGTGTATATATTATATGAATAATGATAACATAGCTAGGAAGGCCTTATGTTTTTATTTCACATTATGATTGATTTTATCTTTATTTTTGGATTATGTATTATTTAATCTCTTATTGGGTGTTATCTATCTCCACTTGTTTTAGACTATGTTTTTAGTTCTTATAGTTAACCATGTGTGGAAACCATAACCTTGGTGGACATATGATCTCTATCTTGAACCCTTTATGTCATTTGATTTTATGACATAAGTTCTATTTGATGGACTCTTATAAACCCAAATTGATGGTTGGGATGGGTAGGGTTACCACCATATGTATGGTCTCATCTTTCACATTTTTTTTGTTGTTGGTTTTTATGCACAAAGAATACTTTCAAGAGTGTATATGTAATTTGACGGTCTCTTCAAGATATTGAAATGATCTCATAATTGTGTCAATAATCCTTGAGGCATGAGGGAAACTTGTAACTCTTACTTGGCATTGTATTTTAATATTTGTAAAAGATTATATAATTTTTCTTATGATGCATTAGTTTTTGTTTTGTAATTAGGATTCAACACTATTTGATGACCATGCTGTATATCTTAAGATAGTAAAATGAGAACATGGAGAACTTACCTTAGCAGTAAATTTAGCATTGTAATCTAATTATATTTTTCAAATGTATTATTTAGTCATAGTTAGAAGATAATCCAGAGGTCTTCTAGTAATGAATGGTTGGTGACTATGATGTATAATTTTATCTAACATAATGGAAAATTGGAGAACTTACTTAGTATTATAGTTTATATAATAGTATCCATAATATTATTGAAATTATAAGTTACTACTTAGTAAACTTAGATAGTTATAAGATCAATAGATTATTTGTGTTGAATTGGCATTTGCATATATGTTTTAGACAAATAGGGAAATAACAAGAATTTAACCTACTTTATAAAGAGCATGTCTCTATTTATTACATGTATGATTGTATAAGTATCAACATGGAAAGCATTTCATAATTTTAATTGATTTATTTTACTTGTATTGGAACCTTGAGGACCCCTTTTACCATTTAGATAGAATGGTTAAGGAATGAATTTGTATTTATTAATCTTGAAATGGTAAAAAATAAGTTGTAGATTCATTATGCATTCAATGTTTTGTATAATTGTAGTTTATTATTTAAAATCCTTTTCTCATGACTGTAGAATTTCCTTAGAAGACAAAAATATGTGTTGTCATTATTATGCTATAATAACTTATGGAGGGTTACTAATTTGGAAACATGGAATTTATTGGTAATATGTTGACACGTCTTATGTTGCTATAATTCTTTTATAAACCTATAGAATACTAATAATAAGTTAGAACACCTTGTGAAAATGGTGACTCCAAATTTGTAAACCCTAATATAAATTAATTTACTCTAGATATCCATTTCCTTCTTTTTATTATTTATGAATATGGAAATTGTGAATGAAATAACTTGATGTAAAGCATGTAGTCTATGACTGACATGGGTAGTGGACTGTCCTAAATTATGCATACCTTATTCTAGACTAAGAGACCATGGGGAAATATATTTGTTGCTTATATCTTCCAAGGTCATTATACTTACTCTCAATTTTGGTCCTTGACACTATGATGAAGATCAAGTTATGAATGTGTCTTTCCCACGTCATTTTCAAGCAGACACATGTAGTGTTGTGTTTTGGAATGAGTTTACTTTCATAAGGTATAGTTATTAAAGTGATTTTAAAAATGGATAGTTCAATATTGATCACAATAATTCATCATAATAAACTATATCATATGAGTACTTAATCGTATTTTATTGTCTTGTACCACACTTACACAAAATAATATTTTGTCTTATTCTATATTGGTAATTGAGTTGTTAAAGTACTCACTTGGTAGGGTGTGTAGTAATTATAAGTACTTTAAGTGTTGGACTTAAGCTTTGCTTGACTTAGTTTCATTATTTAAGTTAAACTTCATTGAGATAGTAATCACCATCAACCTCAAAATGGATAATCAAAACCTTAAGGATAGATTTCAAGAAGGTTCTAATGAGGACTTGATGGTTCCAAGTTAATAATAATGTTTAGTTTATTACTTATTTTTATTTGGTGGATAATTTTTGGGTATTTTACTATTACCATCTTATCATAAATATGTTTTAAGGGTTTCTAAGATAAACTGGGCTATATTATTTCCACTTAGTAAGCAATACCTCCCATCATAAACATTACTTTAGGTAGTAAAATGTATCATGTTTTGTGTATGTCAAGTATTGTTGTTGATTATGAAACCCTTGAATAATATCTAAATGCGATCAAAACTAATTATAGACTTTTGTGATGAATGCACCCTTGTGGTTGAACAAAAAATGTTTGACTTTATATGGAGGGTTCATGGAAGTTTATTTGAGATATTAGGATATTTTGGAAACTTCATTCCCTTAGGCTATAAGATGGGTATAGTTTTGATAACACTAACTTTGGACTTAACCTTAATTTCATCAAGAAAAAAATTGAAACAATATAACTTTTACTAGTGTCTTTTAACACTAAGACCATATGTTTGAAGGTCTATTTAGAGCATTAATCATAAGTATCTTGTTTATCATAGTTAGATGACAAGTATTGGAAAATTATAGTTGATTCTATTTTTGTTAAATAATTATCACTCATCTTATAAAGGTACTCTTTTTATCTTGGAAACCTTATATATTTATCTGTTGTTTAAATTAGTATGTTTTAGAGGTAAATGCCTCATAATGGATGAAGTGGTTAATGCTTTTTAAATCACAAGATAAATCATTTAAATTTTAAATTTATTATTGGAAGAATGTGATTAACCACTTAAATAAGTGGGCCCCGATGAACTTTGCTTATATATGTCATAAGAATTAGGAGAGTAATCATGTACATCAGGTCATTAAGTTATTGGAATTTGGTACTCTTTTACACTATTTAATGTTGGAATCTGAGTATCATAACCCTATATATATTAAAATTTTATGGGTTGGTTTTTATGGTTATGACAATGGCATGCATATAAGGCTAAGGGTCACAGACAATGGATAATAAATGTCACACACATAATACCAAGGGCTATATATAATGAACAATAAAATATTGCACATAATACCAAAGCCTAAAAATAATAGAATATAAATGTCATGGCATAAGGCCAAAAGCCTCAAACAATAAAAAAGTAATGATTAAATTATTATGGAAAACAAATGGAAGTAATGAAGCATAAAATAAGTAAACTAGTCTACACCATCAAAATATATCAATGTCACAATATAGTAAAGTAATATATCCATGAAATGTATCACTGTAAATATAATGAGTAATATAAAGACATGTGTAAGAAAATAATGTAGCTCAACCTAAAAAATGGAAATGGCATAGAAAGATATAACATGTATTAATGTAACATGTGGAGTAAGATGACCCCAATAATGGAATGTCCCCTGGGTATAGGAACAGCATACATCTATGCATCCATATATCATGTGTAACCTTTATGTCTTTCATCTCACTCATATACATCATGAAATGAATGTGTGTATGTAAAATGAAATTTAATCTACAAGACATGTGATAAATAACATAAATGAATAATAAAAACTAACATGTCATTCTTGGGTCTTGATTTTTTATTCTTTGAATATTTGTTTATTTTTTAAATATTTACTTAAATGATATTCTAAGAAATTAATGAATCTATTGGATGTTCATGTAGCAGTCCTATATGGAACATGAGAAGGGTCACTTTGATGTAAATATATCAGAATCTAAAAATTAATCTCATGTTTTATTTTAACTATCATCATCATGACTTGTATGATCTTTCTATGATAAGTAAATAAAGTATCTTATAAAATATGTTGTAAATTATGAGAAACACGTGCTTATTTTTACTTTGGAACACATTGAATTATCAATAATTGTAGATTATGATAAGGATTAAATACTTTCTTTCCTGAGTCCTAAAATATCCTTTAATTCAGTGGTCATTAAATCACTAGTCATCTAGGAAAGTCAACTAATTTCACCTATATTGTCTATTTAGAATGGACCTTAGTAGGTTGTATAATTGGCTCGATAAAATGGTCCTAAATAGGTGGATTAATTTACTATGTAGAATGATCTTGAATAGGTGTAATAAATAACTCATTATCATGGTCCTAAATAAGTATAGCTACCAATTGAGATGGTGGTAGGGGTGAAGAAGGAAATTATTGTGGATTAATAGGGTACTCATATGGAATACCTAGAACTATGACCACCCAAATATCATATATATACTTGACACATCTAGGCACTAAATATGGTGTTACATGTATCTTATCTATCTAAGGGAATCCTAACAACATTTCAAATACCCCTATGCTCGATAATACTATAAATGGAGTAGCAACTGTTACAGGGCCTACATTAAGAGGTAACACAATGTGTCCCAAGGGGTTCTATATTTTTTTCAAATATTTTAACTATCTTATTTATTTCCATCAGATCCTCATGTGTGTATCTATTATTATGTATAAGTGTCATTATACAATCATTTTCACTTGAACCATTATCAGCTATAACACTATGAATAGGTTTTGAATCAACATAAGCTCATATAAATAATAAATTTAAATCAAAGCCATCTTCCACGATCTCACTATCATCAAATTTAATTTTAGGTCATTATATGCACATAAATTTAACAATAATCATGTGTCAAAGGAGTATGTGTGTTGTATGTCATATTCACCTCAATAGTATTGTTATTTTCTATTACCACATGGTTTATAAGGAGATTAGAAAATATTTACAATTTTATATCCCCAGTAGGTTATGGTCTTCAATCCTCTATCGGTGTGTTAATTTTAATAATGTTATCATCATTGAAATCCTATATCTTATGCATTATATTGTAGCATTTTTTTGTATAATTTCTAGTAAATTAATGATAATCTAAATATGTATTTATGTCATATCATCTAGGTGTATACCAACTCATATCATTCTCTTATGGTGGAGGGAGAGATATCACTCTAGTAATCATGAAAACTACCTATGTTTTAGAGGGATAAGACAAGCTTATTAGTAGGCTATGGTATTCCATTAATTTTTGTCTTTGTCTCATGTTGAGTATCATTATATTTAACCTCATAACTTGGTCTACTTTGAAAAAATTTAATTGATTTAGTTGTATAATTAGGTACATAGATGAGTTTTTTCAAAGTAATAATCTTAACTTCTTAATCTTTAAGTATGGTTAACTCATCAAATGATTTTAATTTATTGGATACAATAAAATCATTGTGACAAACAAGTAAACTTTACTTAAATATTTATTGTAAATAATCATAAACTATATTGTTTTTCATCTTGAAAATCATGGCCTTATACCGAAGCAAATAGTCACTAATTGGCTCATGTTATCTTGGCTTTGAGTTTTGAAATTTGAGTGTAAGATAGTTTTTCACTGAAGCTAATCAAAAAATGTGCTAGAATTTGATTTTTTTAAGGATTGAATACCCTAAATAATTATAATGGGATACCATAGAACCATTGTAGATCATATTCCTTAAGACTACATAGAAATAACCTAGTCAACCATCTATCATTGGATGCATAATCCAAACAGGCTAGATGAAAATATTTTAGGTGATTCTCTAGATCACATTTACCATCATAAAATGGAACCTTAGGAGATATAAAAACTATAGGTAAATGATAAGATAAAATATATGGGGATAAAGGATTATGAATTAAAGCTTGTGAATATAATGAATGACTAGCTCTATAAGCACTTTGATCTAAACACAACACCTTAGCTTGTAGGTTTGTAAAAATATGTTCAAGGGATTGTGGGTTAGGCCAAGTTTATGATGTAACATGTGTATTTATATTATTATGTGAATAGGTTTACTATGTAGGAATACATATATTAATTTTAAATAAACCTTATCTTGTGCCCCCACCTTGAGTGGGAATCACATGTGTAACCAAAGGTGTAGATATAGGAATAATAGAAATAATATTAGTTTGAACACTTATAGTGGAATCAATATCTCCAAAATGTTGATTGATAACATTAAATGAATCATATTTTTTTATTCAGATGTGACAACCTTAGCCTTATGTGAAGCTTTAAATGTTAGGATTAATATTAAAACCTTATCCAATTCTTGAGGATCTTGAAAAAAATGATTTCAAAAATAAGACAATGCTTTAATTTTTCTAGGATCTACCCCTTGAGGTCATTACGATGGATTGTATCTTTTTATTCATGATTATCTTGATTAATATGTTTTTAATTGGGCATTTAAACATAATATTTTGTTTGTACTTACTCATTAATAATAACATCATCAAAATAAGAAGAAGAAGAAGAAGAATAAGCATTCATTGCAATTATTTTAACCATTTTAGATGGGACCAAAGGGATATGATTATGTTCAATATGTGCACCACTTAATAGATTGATTCACCTTAGTAGTATAAGGGAATTATCTTTATTAGATGTCATAGAATTAAATCATGAAAGTATGCAAAAGTCTAGGGCCAAAGGTGAAAAATATTAATTGCCTTTTATATGGAAAAATTGAAAATCAAAACTAAAACCCTAACACAAAAATATGAAACACTCAAAAAAAGGATGAAACCCTAAGGTAAGACTTAGAATTTGTCTATGTTCAGTGAAAAATGAGTTCACCAATATGTTTTACCTTAATTTGTATTGGTTAACCCTAACAAGCATAAAACTTAGGAACTAATTCAGACTGTATGATGTGTTATAATTAAGAACTAATATGAATGTAAAAGGTTGAAACTAATTTGGGAATTATACTTATTATTTATAGAAATTACTAAGAGGGTAAAGATAATTATAAATTTACTATCCTATGTAGGTTTGATACTAATTTTAGAAGTCAAGAAAGATGGGAAATTGAACTATGAGTCACTCAGATCGGGAATTGAGTTTCTAGCACACATGGATGAGTTTGTTAGCCTCTAGATGGTAATAAATAATATTATCTTCCAAGTCAATTGGCTTCATTTGAGTGATTATTACTTATTTATTTCCATACAAGTCATTGTACATAATTTTAATATGTCTATGTGTGTGATCTTCAAAACTTGATTGTTGCATAATCTTATCAATATGCCTCCTTTTTAAAATCCTATGTCCACTTTCAAGCCTAGTTTTTCATCTATAAAAGGGGAAATAATATGGGTTGAGTTGACCCCATCCACTCCTTGATGAATTTTTGATAGTTGCATACATATCCAATACTTTGAAGAGTGAATTAAAAATGCATGTAGTTATCCTTGTTAGGTGTATGTGTGCAATGGCGCTCCTGTAATGAATATAACTTGTGATTTAGTTTTTTATACTTGTAAAATGACAACTTTGTCTTGTATTTTATGTGATTCAAACTTATCTATGGAACTTGTCTTTTTTATTGATGGTTGGATAAATAAAATAGGGTAATCCCTTTGAATGTGCAAGTGATTGAATATGTTTGATTAGTGCTTCCTATATAGGGAACAAGTTTAGACTTATTTTGTATTTATATGGGACTTGTTGGGTAATTTCTCATGCAATAGACATGTGAAACATATGGGCTAACCGATAAGAAGGATTTTAATTTGAAAAGTGATTTTTGATTGGTGTAGGATGACTCTAAAATTCCAAAATAGACTAAGTCTTATGCTTCTTTCTATAAAACAAAAATAATAATTTGATGATCTATAGATATTCTAAATAAGATTTTGAGTAGTTATAGATAGACTATAGAATTAATGTATGTGAATGATAACAAATGAGGAAGGTCATACCCATAGAAATCATGTAAATGTGAGAGAAGGGTGAATAAGATCCATATGTGTATGTACAAGTCATGTAAGGTGAAGGTAGGTCAAAATTTGATATTTCCAAGTATCTAATACCATATTTTAGTGTCTGTAGTAGAGGACATGAGGAAGCATGTGTAGTTTCATGTCAAATTGTAAAGTGAACAAAATATTTTTAATCAATGATAATTTGTTTGAAGTACTACTATTTGTCACATTAAATGTGTAACATGTATGCTTTATACCATCTTAATAATTATATTTTTGAAGCATATAGTTTTGAATATTCATTTCTAAGAACAAAAATAATAATAGAAAATAATGTTATGATTAATCAAATTGAAATACGAAGTGACAATA
Source organism: Torreya grandis (assembly GCA_037957365.1). Taxonomy (NCBI): domain Eukaryota; kingdom Viridiplantae; phylum Streptophyta; class Pinopsida; order Cupressales; family Taxaceae; genus Torreya; species Torreya grandis. The sequence continues at coordinate 941,511 of JARHVA010003660.1, read as the reverse complement.
TAAATATTTTTTTATTATAAATCAATAAAAAATAAGTATAGATTATGAGATGGGTGAATTGATAAAGTGGCTCCATTACATCCAACCCCACCCATATTCAAATCTCACTAGGCATGTGAGTCCAGTTGTGGTCATATGTGTTGTATTCGAGCCATGTTGGCTATAGATATGTTAATCATGAGATTAGTTGTGGCCATATGTGGTGTATTTGAGGCATATTGGCTATTGATCTAGTAATTATTTGGTGATTTATGCCCCTGTATGTGTCCCAAACCAATTCATAGCTCTGGTCAAAAGTGATTAATCATCAAAAAAAATTAAAAAATTAAATATAGTAATTAAATTATAATCGTGATATAAAAGCTAAAAAAATACAAATGAACATAAATTCACAATTAATGAGTCCCATTTATTTTTAATGAGTCCCAATTATTTGAATTATTATTAGATAGTGGAGAATAAATGGATGAGTCCCATTCATTTTAAATATGGTAATTGGGAGATAGATAGTCCTGAAATCTTTGATAAGTCCCTTATATTTGAATTGTTTTTTCCTCTTGCATTTTTTAAATTTAAAGTTCCTAGTAAGGTTTCAATTACATGATCCAAACAAAGTGATTATTCACAAGAGGATAAAATAATTGTTGCAACTAAAAACCATTATAATGATTATGCTACTAGTGATCATGATCTTATTTACTAAATAGCTCTTGATTATATTTCTAATGATATTATTGACACATATGCCTCATTAGATTCATGGTCCTCTATATTTTTGGATCTTGATCTAGAAAATAACCATGTATCTTATTATGCATAATATGGTCATTTAAACATGATAATTGGTTAGCATTAATTTGTAATCTTGGCACTTTAATGAAATAATCTATTATGCATAACTTATATTTTTTATTTCCTTTTTTTTTTATGTATCCACAGTGTTTGCTTTCTCTCTTGCACCATGTATGTATTTTGGGTTCATCATGATTCCTTATAGTCTTTCATATTTATGATCTCTTTATTTATTTGTTACTTCATTCTTATACCCTATTTCCATTTTGAATTTATCATCTTCTTGTGTGTTTGGATTTTCTATGCCATTATTTTATCCCCTTGGTTTATGTTAATTGGATTATTTATTTAGTCCTTTTATTCAATTTTTGTGTCCCATTCCAAAATACTATGGTAACTTCCTAATGGTGAGAGCACATATATCAAGGACTTCTACCTTAGTGCACACTGGGTTCTGGATGAAGTTGTTCGTTAGTATGGACTCTCATCTTCTTGTTTATTATCACTTCACACACTTAGCTCGTGTCTTTCTTGAATGATATTTGCCTTCTTGTTTTTTATTGATTTTTCTTGTTACCTTGTTTCTTGATTCATTTAATTTTGTATCACTTGGCTTGTCTCTTTCTTAGTGCCATTCTTCTAAAAATTATAAAACATTATTTTCCTTTATCTTTGATGATTACATGTTAGACATTGTTACATATCATGTTTAAATTTACCTATTGTTATAAGTTTACAAATACATGATTTACACACATGCTACTCATGAAATTGTTTGAGTTGGATGTAGGATATATAGTTTACATATTATTTTGGACTTATAGCTACTTTGTAACTTCATTATGCTCACACCCAAAGGTATATTTACATTATGGGCATGCGTATAGTGGGGGAATTTTTAGTATGCTTCAAGTTTATCTTTATTATTTTCCTTTATCATATTGATTTTATATCTTCTTATATGTATCTTACTCTAGTATATAAATCACATTTTTCATTACATGGATACATTGTGTTGTTTCACATGATTAATCTATTGAGTGTTTTATTTTTTCCATGTGATTGCTTGTATTTCTTGTGCTTGTGCATGTTTATTAGTTTGTATTATTTTGTTTTTTTTATCTATACATTATCCTATAATTGTTAATTTTGTGGTGCTTAAAATTGTTTTACTATTTGTTTGCTTTGATCACTTTCTTTTTCTCAATGGTTTACTCAATCTATGTGGTTACATGGCTATGTGTGTTTACATTAGTTGAATATACTATGTGATTTTATATGATTATTTCCATAATCTATATCATTAACACTATTGATTAAATTATATTATGATTGGTGCTTATGTTTCCATTATTTCTAACATACGTTTATTGGGGAATATTTTGTTTTTGATTCATAGTTATATATTGTCCTTAGTGTAGCATATTTTTATCATGGGGAATATCATGTGGCCCTCATTAATTTATAAATCAAGGTATATCACTTTCCCCTCACTTATATTGCCTCACTTAAATTTATTTTGATTCGACATATTAGTATTGGGTTATCAATGAGATTTTATGATGACATATTTCTATCATTATATACATGTGTTCAAAAATGTACTTTTCATATTATTATAGATTTTTATTTTATATATGCTACAAATGGTGCATGTAACCCTTTGAGATTTTGATATGTAGATACATTTTTTACCCTATAATTATGGCCTATAATTGAGTTATTTTAATTGGTTACATGTTTCAAATAGTTACAAGATGTCAAGAGGTTATAGATTTATGTAAGGCTATTACAAAGAGGTTTTAGATGTTTGTTTCCTTAATTGGGAAGCATATTGTTTCACTTTAAAGGGCCATTAGGCTCCACTTTTTATATTTTTCACCATGACTATATAAATTTAGGCCATAATAGTTTCAATTATTTTCAAACATGATGCAATGGTTATCATACCACTAGGTGTATTCATTTTTTTCCTTATTTAGTTTTTTAACTATTTAATTTGATTACATTATTGTTGATTTTTTAATAAATTTATCTAATTTTATGCACTTGTGTTTTATTGAAAGTACATTCAATTTTTTAACATTGGATCATTCATAGCTTTTCATTGATATTCAATACATTCAGATAGATGGTGAGGAGACAACATTTTCTATTTTGTAGGTTGTAGGAATTGGACTTGAATAGAATTAATCTCTCTCCTCATTTTTAATTTTAAATCAATTTTATATAAAGAGATAACTTCAAGCATAACTTACAAGTTACAATGTTGACCGAGTTTATTTTACTTTGATTTATACACATACACACATAAAAGTGAGCCATTATATAGACACATAATTTTGTTTTAAGTCATGTATTTTCATTGATTTTATCATGATTTAACACATTTATATTATTAATGCACATTATGTTCTTATTGGCACACTTTCCCTTTGCATTAGACCCTACATAGATTTCATTATCATAATTTTCTCATGAACACCTTTAGATTTATCATCTTTTTTGCCTTGGGATGCTCACCATTACTCCTACAGACTTACTTATCTTTATTTCTTGAGCCTTGGTTCACCTTCATGGGAATCAAAACATTTTAAAACTAGTTTAACCACTATTGTATCATATTATTCTGGTCATGTCAGTTGTAGGTCCTTTATTCCATCTTTCTTAGTGTCCTTGTGCATTAAATTTTAACTTTCCACTTTCTTATTATCATTTTGTGTGTGAATGTGTCCTAATTTTAATTTAAATGAGAATATATATACACATGTTTTAAATAAATATTTCTATATTTATCATGTTTAAAAAATTTAAAACCAAAAAATGAACTTGAAATTTTTATTGTGCATTTAAATGGGAGATCAAACTAAATACAGTCTAATATGGAAAAAGAATAAGATGACAAATTGCATTTCCTTCATGTCCTTATCTCAAAAATACTAGATGGTACTTTATCTCATGAATTTTATATAAATAAGACCCATAAATATCTATATCTACAAGCTGACTCACACCATCATCCTTGCCATAAAACCATTTTTTTATTCTCTAGCATCAAAGGCTATTAAGATATTGGATCTAGAACACCTACAATAGGAAAATGATCTCCTCATTAAATTATTAATGGATAATGGTTATAATATGTTAGAGATTGAAAAATATTTTCATAATAATATAAATTAGATTCAAATATATAATAACTTGGACTTGGCTGCTCCTATGACTACCATCCCTCATGTTAAGGGAATCTAAGAGAAAATATCAAGAATTGTGAGTAAGGTTGGTATACAAACTACTTCAAACCTCATAATACACTTCACACATATTTATATTTTTATTTAGATTATTTATATTTTATAGCACAAAAAAAAATTACAAAATTAATTATTCCTCCAAAGTACCTTATGTGGGGGAAATTAGGTCTTTCCAAACAAGTTTTAAAAATCAAATTAGGAACATTCATAACTCATGATGTGATTTCTTCACTTTTTTGAAACACCACATTTATATTGATCAAGCTAAGCTTATAATTAAATAAGAAGGTTATTAGAAAATAAAGTTTAGGGAACTATTGAAATAGAAAAGAGGCTAAAAAATAAAAATAGGGAGACTAGGTTGGGCATTGGTGAGTCATGGCATCCAATTATGAATCATTCAAAGAAACATGATAAATCACATATAAGATAATACTCTATTGTCAATGTTTTGTTCCATTAATATTTTGGCGGTTGTTAAGTGTTTATTAAATTTGTGTCTTATGAAGTAAACCATCATCATTTTGTTCACATCATTTTTTATCATTATTATTTGGGGATGAATTCATTATTGTTTTTCCTCAAAACTATTCTTAAAATTCTTTTTTCTTAAGGATGAGCACACATATTATGCTTGGAATGTCAATTTTAACTTTTTTCTAAAATGATGACCCAAAATTCCCTATTTCAAATTTAAAAAATCATGGAAATATACATAATTTTATATATGTATGTACCCTAAGGTCCTATATAATAAATAAAAAATAATCCCACATCATACATTTATCATATCTTACCTAATTTGTGTGCACTATGCCCTTGATTCCACCTATTTTCTATTGAAGACTTGGTGTTGTACACTTGTAATTAAAAATGAGCATATGTTTTACTTTTATATATTTTATCCCATAGAAATAAATGGATATAATTATACATACACATGAATTATTTGATGACATGCATGTTGTTGATTTCCAAAAATTTGTACCTAAATAAAGGTAGGATGGGGTATGACTAAGGTAGACCCCTTAAACAAAAACCATTATCTAATGCCCTAAGAAGTGTAGACTTGAGCTCAAATAAAGGAGAAATCATTTTGGCACAATTCACTTATTAGAGAGAGGATTATAGGAATCATCTATTGATAAAGGGTTTCAAAAAAAAATAGAGTGCTTAGACTTGCACTTTAAAATAGTTTGACTATTATTGAGAGAATTGTCACTATCAGAGCACTCCTATTCTAGTTTTTCCACTATCACATAGGTTGATTTTAGTCACTATTTATCAAATCACTATCTACTTTCTAATGTTCTTTTGTATTACTTAAAAATATTATTTTTGGAATGTTTAATCTCTGTCATAACTTAAGTAAGTCAAAAATTAAGTACACAACTCTATCTTTCCCCTTAAAATTATTAATTACTCAATATACTTTCATTTATTTATCATGATTTATGTTAAATCATTATAATCATATCTTATTCATTATGTTTAGCTCAGATTTTCCTAGGACCTACTTTTTGTGTGGTTAGTGTAGTGTTTTAAACACTTGTGCACCCTCTATATACATAATATTTTTCACTTTATCATTTAATGATGTTTTATCTTGTAGTGACTTGTCAAGCATTAGTCACCCTAAGTGCATGTTGTAAAGGGTTTACTAGGAAAGAGGTGGACAATCTCATGGTGATTTGTGAGATATGTTTCTATATATGTCATAATCATATCATTACTACTACAAATTCCACTTATTCAAATTATCTTTCTATTTACCTCCTCTTATCCTATCCTATTTAATTATATTGATTTCCCTATATTCTATGACATCAGCCAAGCTGATATCATTTAATTAGTGTCTTTTCCTCTCCTATACTTTATCAGCTAGATTGATGTAGTTCTAAGCCTATTTTATAAAATTTATATTGTATTGGCTTGGATGATACCATTTTATGTTAGTCAACATATTTCAACTATATTGACCTAGTCTAAACCATCAGATTATATATTTTAGGGTTGGTTTTGGGTATTAGACAAATATATATGGAGGTCATTTTTCATTCCAACAATAATTTATACACTCTATTCACTTAACTTTGTTTGTACTTCATGAAAGAGTTCATAACACTCTTTAGCCAAGATCTCTCCAACACACCATTACCACAACCATGAGTGTTTCAACATACACATAAGGAATAAACCAATTGTGAACAAAACCAATTTTTATTCACAAAAAGCATATGAAAAATCATATGAAAATGATGTATAATATAATAGTGAAACCTTAATCAATCAGGCAAGGTAAAATAAGACTCAATTTAATGTAATCAATGTGGGATAAATCCACACATAGGACAAAACTAGAAAAATGATGAAAATCCTAGATATAACCTAGCAAGCATGAGAAATGTACTCTAACACCCCCCCCCCCCACCCTTAAGATAAGTTAGGGATAATAATAGATAATATAGTGTGAATCCACATGTCCTTATGGATGTCAATCCATCTTGCTAGATTACATGGATGTCAAGTTGTTTTAACTACCAAGTCGAAGTAGGAAAGGTGTTGAATATGAGGATCACTAAACACAAACATTACACTTCAAAATATTGGGTAGAATGATGAACTCAAAGAAGAATTATTTGAGCACCTTCCAACAAGATGGTGACAAGTGAGCACAAATACTAGTGGGGCTACCACACTAGTGTCACTAATGGGAATACCAAATCAATGTCACTATAAGAATCACCAATAAGGCCATGGAGTCAAGTTAAAAATCCTCATATGGGTTTTGGTAAATAAAGTGCCTAAATAAGATACATATTTACAAAGGAAGAATCTAGAAAACACTCCAAAAAAGTGCAACATATACATATAACTCTCATAAAGTAGAGAAAAGAGAGAAAACCCATAGAAAAAACTCCCTTCCAAAAAAGAGAGAGCTAGAAATCCCCTCAAAATTGATCTTGAAGTAGTCTACACTCCAAGTACTCACAAGTCACAAAGGAACTCAATATTCATGAGTGGTCTAAATCCACTAATCAATCATAAAAATAACTAAGACTAAGATTCACCAAAATAGCTTCAATCAAGAAGATTGGTATTGGTGATGAAAGTATAAAAGGGTACTTCATGTGTAAGGAATTATCAACACCTAAGAAGCAAAATTTACACCACACCCCTCCCCATACTATTTAATGGGTGGAGTGGAGGAAAAAGGTCTACATGAGTGGTCTAAATCCACTACTCGAACACCAAATAAGTTAAATATGTATTCACCAAAATAGATCCATATGACGTTAAAAGAGATAGTCAAACTATCAAAAATGAGAAGATAACACTAGGACTCACCAAAATAGATACATTTTAAGTTGTGAGATACTGTCAACTATCATAAAAGTGGTGTCAAAAATATATATAATGTCTCTCAAATATGATGGCACATGGTGATGATGGAAGAGAAATAACTAAAGAAGTGAAAAGGTGCCCAGAATAGATCACACAAATGCATGAAGGTAAACAAGACTAAATCAGCAAACCCCCCATAGCATTTTATAAATCAGTTTGAGTATAATATAACCCATACATAAAATACACCAGATGGAAATAAGGAAGACACTAGGCTTCACCAAAATAGCTCCAAAAAAAGGGAGACTATCAACCTATCAAATAAGCCATCAAGAATCATGAGAGACACTCTAAAAATAAGGGAGTGGAGTAAAAAAGTGCCTCCATAAAATAATGTAAGGTGTTAAGAAATGGGTCTTGAGGAGAAATGACACAAACTACCAGTGTGTCAAGGTACCAATGCATGTCATGGGTTGATGGAAAAGTATGACAAATGGTAAAAAGAAGCCATCATGTATGAAAAAACACACCAAAAGGATCAACAACCAAAAACAACAACCTATAAAGCACATGCTAAAATACATTAGGCCCAACTAAAAATACATCCAAGATAGTGTGCATGTGAAGTACAATGCATAAATTAGTAGGGCCCATAGCACAGACAACCCCCCTGAATATAACACTTTATAAGTTTAGTGAATTTATAATAGAAATAAGACTGATGGAATGGTGATAAAAAATAAATCACTTTTTCAAAAAGTGGCACTCAGATCTGACTTACCAAGAAAAAGTTATGGCATAATTAATTTCCTATCATTAATGGCGTATTTAATGAACTTGCACTTAAAAGTTTAAAAAAATGTTACTAAACAAGGGTAAGGCATCCTTACAGGAACTTGTTAGAACTAGCATAGAACCAATAACCTCCTCAAACCAACTAAAGTCAAATACCATACCCCTATACACCCCTATAAGCACTAAAGTGATAAATAGGCCACTTAAGGAATAAATACAAGGAATTTTAATTAAACAATTAAAAAGCTATTTTAAATGAAATTAAAACATGCTTTAATTTTAATCATTTTAGGGCATCAAATTAGGTTTTTATAATTTATGACTTAGAGAAAAAATAAAAAAGAGGTTCAAATGGGTTCCACCATTCAGCAAGGATAAAACAGGGCCACCATTGGAGGTTTTAGGTATATGACCCATGCAACAAAAAAAACCAAGATCCTAGTTTCTTTATTAAAACCCTAATTTTTACATGGATTAGGTGTACATAATGCTTATTTGGCTGAGTGCCAAGGACTGAAGGGTATCCATTCTACCGAATTCTCCTAGGGCATGATCCTGGCCTCATCCCTTTTTTATATCTCCTAGGATTTATAACTTGGTGGATGGCTAGGTAACACCTTTTACACCATCATCCTCATTATGGGCCCATAACCTAAGATCCAAATCAAGTCTCCATATATCCACTCACCTTTCTATCTATGTCTATCTCGCATAGCCCAGTTAGATCCTTTTGAACCACCACATCAACATCCAAAAATAGAATTTTATGTAAGCTAGTAGGCTATAGATGCAAATCTAGTGTCACTTAATTCCAATATTCACCGTATCCTTAGTTGTAGATCTACATTATTATTAAGAGTATCTTATTTCAAGATCATCTACATTATATCTTGCCTCAAAAAACTCACCCTTTTCCATACCCTCACCCACATATCAGTGCACAAAATGCCCTCTTGACATGCATGAGATCGACGTACAGCTCAACAATTATAGGCATAATGTTTGACATGGAAGAAGCTAAACGTCAGAGTGAAGGAGTCTAAAGGCTCTAATGAGGATGTAGTATGGGTAGATTACAAGGAATTTGGGTTCTGAGAGACTCCAAAAAAATCTCACATTGTATAGATTGTGAGCAAATAGAATCAAGCAATTGACATCTTCACCACTACCCCTTGCACTCATTTTATCAATTGTCTATCAATTGAGAGTCATCCAAGGAATGGGCAAATATTACCAAGAGGGAGTCTACACCACTACATATTGGATGCATTCTCACCATCTAAAAACCCACACCACTAATTTCATCATACTTACTCAATTTGGATACCTCAAAGATATCTCATATATAGTTTTCTATCTATTGTAAAGACCTAAAAAGACTAATAAAAAAGGGTTGGCAGGGTGGCTCACAATAAGAAGATCCTTCTTGTAAAATCTAAGTAAAAATATTTTAGGTGTTGTTCATCCTTGATCTATTTTACTTGAAAGGGTACCACTGTGATAAGCCAAAAGGTTGGGCACTTTAAGGCCTATAGAAGAGATGATTGTAACAAATTTTTTGAAAGGAAAGAAGAAGAGTGAAAGTGCAAGTCTTTTTTGAAGGTAAAAATGGCTAGAAGATGTAACTAGATCCCTCAAATTCTACTCTAAAGATTCACATCAGAGAATGCTACACAATGAAATAGCCTAGAATTTTGTTGATTTTTTGGCCAAGGACTTGGAGGTGCTCAACTCCAAAAAAATTCAAAACCTAAGACTAGTAAAAAATTCATGCCCTTATCTCAACTTGTCCTATGATGTTTCCAAATTTTTATGTGAAAACATTGCACATAGGGTCTTTCTGCATGAAGAGTACACCAACATGGTAGATGAGTGGCATTACACTTATAGGGTTCATGATAGGCTAAGTAAGGAATGCAAATCAATAGGATTAAACACCTTAGATCTAGTTATAGAAACTGAGCCAAGAGTAGGCCTTTTGAACTAGATTTCTAATAAACTAACATGAATGCCAAAATAGTCTATAGGTAGGAAAAGAACTAATCTAGGAAAAATTGTTAGGCCCTTTTCTAGATATAAAAAAATTATACCAGAGGCCATATGACAAGATTTTAAAAAAATAAACAAAACCATATAAATTCATAGTAAAAAAAACTATAGTAGTACTATCAATTAGATTTTGAGCATAAAAGAGATATACGACCAAGTCCAAAAAAGATAAATAGAGGCTTCAACATAAAATCATAAGTAATGGCTATTAGAGGGTGGATTTGTTACCATGAAATATTTCATAACACTCTTCATCCAAGATCTCTCTAACACACCATTACCATAGCCATGAGTGCTTCACCATACACACAAAGAATAAACCAATTGTAAAAAAAACCAGTTGTTATTCATAAAAAGCATATGAAAAATCATATGAAAAGGATGTAGAATACTATATAGAACCCTTGCTTAAGTATTCAAAGAGAAATAAGACTCAATCTAATCTAAGAAATGTGGGATAAATCCACACATAGGATAAAAATAGCAAAAAGAAAAAAATCCTAGCTAGAACCTAGCAAGCATGAGAAATATACTCTAACACTTCTTCCCTTAGTCATATTTTGAGGAGTTATAGGTAGAACCTTATCTTGAATAATCTTGTATTTTATTAGTATTTGGATATCCAATAAGAGGATTCATTTGGAGATCCTACATCTTTATTTAACCATTTGAAGTCTTTAACCCATAACATCTCTTACAAATATCCACTTGAGACAAGGGGAAGATTGATATTCAATGGGTCCACTCAAAGGTAGGTATGTCTAACCCTGTAATCTTTATTTTATTACTTAGTATATTAAATTTTTCTTTTTTACTTAATGCATGAATGTGTATGTATCTTTGTTCAAGTTCTTGTTGACCAAATTTGACCCTATAGGTCAAATTGGGACCCCTATAGGTAAAAAAATTATTTTTAAAGTATTGTATGGGTCTAATATATGTCTTAATTCGTATTATAGGTCATTTAGTGTGATTTCATGTTATATTAGCCTTGGTCATTAGTCATTTTATCCCTTATGTCCTTTTAAGTCATTTTAGGGTCAAAATAGGGCATTAAATGAGTTGTATAGATTCATAGGGAAGTGTGAATATGTAATAAGGGTGATGTCACATGACATGTGTCCTATTATGCCTTAATCAACTATTAATAACTGAAAGTGATAGGTTCTTTAGAAGAAAAAGTGATTTTATTAGGAAAAGATAAGAGTTTGGCACTTGTACAGCCCATAAGGGAGTGTGACACATGGGATAATGTTAGAGAATGTCTCTTCATATTCTTCAAGCTCAATTACACATTTGAAATGCTATGGAAGTTTCAATTTTGAGCTAAAAGTGTTTTGCTCTTTTTTCACCCTTTTAGACACATAAAACCAGTCTTCAAGTTTATACTTGGTATGAATAATTGGATGAACACCTTTGGGAGGTGAAATTATACTCAAATATATTCATTTACATAAAAATATTTTGAATAATGGTGGAATGTGCTTCATGAACCATCCTCATGAAGTTGACTATGTGTTTTTGCTTGTTAATCTGTGTACCCTATAGGTTTTGCTATAATTTAGATAATTACATACAATCTAATTTTTTAGGTTGATTCCAAATGATTTTGGCTACCTTTTAAAATTCTCCTTATTCTTGGTTCCACATTTCAAGGTGTTTTTATGGGAAAAGTAACTTAGGTTACAAGTTAATGCATTATGTTGTGTTACAGGCACTTTTTCACCATGTTCAAGATTTTCATGCTTTAACAATGGCTCTAGGGGGTTGTGATAAGTTCATTCTCATGTTTCCAATGTGATTTTTATCTCATTTAATTTCAAGTTCATTCTCTAAATCATTATTCCATAATATGCAATAATAAAGTGCCATACAATCAGTTTGTTCAAAGATTGTTATATACAATCAACTAGGTGAACTGTACAAAGCTCTAAAAAATGTTAATGGAGGAGTAATTATGGCCTAAATATGTTGATCAAGATCTGATATCATTAAAAAATAATATAAACCCAAGTGACACCATATAAAGCATGAGAAGATAGGTTTTAGTATGCACATAGTGAAGCAGCCATTATTGAACATGTATAGGTATCTCATGAAAGCTAACATGTTAAAAAGGATCCTTTGAGCTGAGAAAGGTCCTAGAAATTAAGGGAGTCTATTTTAAATAATTAAGGAATATCAAATCTCAATTTAATATCTATAAATTATATCCATTATCCATTCTCATGTTTACTACTTGTACCTTGAAAATGTCCACCTGCCTGTAGGTGCTAGCAGAGAGCTAAAATGTCATTTTGAAGCATGAAAACAAGTGATGAAACTTTTGTTTGAAGTCATATCATTATTTTAGAGCATAAAAAACCTATTTGAGGTGTTAAAAGGGAAAAATAAATTGTAAAACATCTTGGAACATATCATGGCCTGTGTTTAGGGACATAATCCTTAAAATAGGAAAATAGAGGCCTAAAGTCATTTTGTCATGGTAATGAAATAGGGTTATCAAAGGGTTTGATGCATCTTGGGGACAAAACTTTATATATATCACATATAATATTAAATTTCCAAAGTTTATAGGATAAATTACTAAGGTAGGATGGTGTTTAGAAGGTCTAAAATTGCATATTTATGCATAATTTTTAGTCAGTGTCATCTATAGGTTTGAGTCCAAAAGAGACCTTTTTTACACCAAATTACAAAACTAAACTATGTTAACTTTTTTAAATTGTTTAAAATTAATTTTTTTTTTAAATGTGTGCCAACAATATTTGAGGAGCAAGGTGTTGAGTCCAACTCACACCTATAGGTGTCTCTTCATAAGAAATTGCCCACCTACAGCCAACTAGGCCTAAAATTGCAAATATACTTGAATTGGTTGCAATATGATAATTTGTCCTCTTAATGATCATTAAATTGTGTATAAATAACTAATGAGGTATATTATTTATCATTTTAATCCAAAATACCTTATAGGTCTCATAAACATCTAATGAGAACCTACAACCAAGCTTAAGGCAGAAAACACAATCTTGTAAGTCACAAGGAAAGAAAAAAGACCTAAATCCATGTTTTTAAGAAATGATTAATTATGGAACCTTATTTTATGATTTTAATAATAATCATGGAGCTACTGATGACATTTCAAGACCTTACTCTTATATAACGAGATGGAGACAGTCTGTAAAAATAGCCTAGACATCCATCTACAGCTGATGGTGACTTACTTGATGACTTTTCTAGGTTTCAACATGAAAATACATGGAATGGGTGACTAAAGGAACCATTTTATGTCATTTATGGTTTAAATAGGACCCTATATCAATTTATTCATCCCTAAATGTGTGATCTACACCTATAGGAAAGAAGAAATATATTTTGTAGTCCAAGACAGTGAGAGGGAGAGTTAGGTAGTGAAAGGTATGTGGGGAATTGAAATGGTAAATAGATATAGAATACTTTAAATTATTACCATTATGGTCTCTATATTACCTTATCAATGGTAAACAATAAGGGGTAACCTTAAGAATGCATTACATGGTCTACATAAAAGAACCCTGCATGCTCAATCTGCCTAATCAAGAAATGATCAAGTCACTTTGAGCCAGTAGTGAAAACATGATCAAAAAGCATAGATAATGTTTCCCCACAATTGATTTTATTGTCTCAAAAGTAATATGACATGAAATCATGGTGAAATGGGTTTTTAATGGCAATACACGATCAATCTATGACTGTCATACATAGTCTACCTTCCCACATAGTTTGTCTTAGAGCTTGAAGGAGTAAGGGGTCTATTGACCTAATCAAGAGACCAGATTTGGTGCATAGGGTCTCCATAACTTGAATAAACCTCTAAAATATTCATCTTATTTTATAAATTAGGGTAATTTCCCTTTGTTTTGTCTCAGACAAAGGGCTCTCCCTTATGAACAAAACTGGTAGGGTTTGGAGAATAAGGTACAAATATAAGGCTATAAGATAATGAGACCCTTTAATAAGGTGGTGAAGTTTAAAAAAATATATGTAAAAATGAAAAACATCCCAAAAAATAGGATAATCCTTATAGTGAGATCTAAACCCTCAAAGGTACAGACAAACTCACTAGGCAGGGTTTAGGCCTAAAGTTCAAATGAAAGGTTAAATTCAATTTTAGCATGAGATGGGAATTCAAACCTATTTAATCATGTGTATAAGGTCATAAAATATATGTATGATATATTTTAATGTAATTAAGTCACAAGGAAGTCATATTTTGTCTCAAGGTTAACGTTAGGCCTGTGTAAAGAAAAAGAAGGGCTTGAATAAGTAACTTCAAATGCTCACATCTCCCTTGCGGATGTGCATGGGAATATAAGAGATTTATATTTGTTATTAGGGGTCCTAAATACCATTATTTTGTAATTTTTTTGCACTTAAAATGTCCTATTCTTATGATCAAAGCTTAAAAGTGAAAATAGGCCTAAAACCCTTGTAAAGACCTGATGAAGGAAATAGACCTAGAAAGTTACTCTAATGGCATAATTTGTCTACAATGATGATTTGAGGTTGTATCTAACTCTCTAAAGCTCTTTCAAACCCTTCTTATTTATATTAAATTGTACAAATAGGGTATAAAATAGGGTAATTTTGACTATTTTATAGTTCCTAGAAGGTTTCAAGAGATGCCAATCACATAAAAGGGAATATTAGGAATTAAGCTAACTCCCCATGTCAATTTCATGATTTAGAACAAATTATAATTTCCTCAACCAAATCTCTCATCTCAATGAGTCAGAATTGGCATAGTGACCAAGCTAGTGAGAAGGGCGGAAAACTTTAAGTGAGCTGATTTTAAGGTGTGCATAATGCCTTTAAGGCCATGGAGGGTCTTTTAAAGAGTCATCAACTCCATTCTATGAATTTTCATGTAAAACTAATGATTTTTGGAATCCAAGTGTGTAAGGTGTGTGGAAGAGGAGTTTTCTTAAACTGTAGATGGTGATGGCTCTTTCCCATATGATTTTAGAGGATTGGGACTACAACCAATACATATAGAGGCATGTCTAAAATCCTTTCCTCTCATTCCAATCATAAAACTTGTCCCTAGTCAGTTTTGGGATGTATAAATAGAGGTGAATAATTAAGGTAGTTTTGTGAGCCAGAATAAGAACTTTCATGCCACTTTACAAGAGTTTCATGACTTAGAAATCCACTTGTTCCTTTTGACCTTACATGGTCCATTCCACATTCATTTATCATACACAAGTAACTCATTTTTCATATTGACAATTGTCTTTTTGACCTTTGGACTTATCTCTTCTCCTCTCTCTCTCAATTCTATAAGAACTAGCCATTTTGGACTTTGTAACTTATGCTCTACCTAAGTATGGTAAAGCCCTGCTCATTTTCATACCATTTGATTAATAAGACTACTAATTTTTACCTCTTCCATGACAATTCATATTATTTTTACTTGGATGATTTATTTGTCTTGGTGATGACTTATTGTTTCCTTAACATTATTTTTTTATTCTCTCACCTATTTGTAGTTGGAAAGCTTCTTGTAGGGCATGTGAAGTGTTCTAGGAAGTTTCAAGGTTGAGTGAGTTATTCTATTCACTAGTGTCATTAAAGGCCTCCTATTTAGTCCTCCTAACCTAAACATTCATCCATAGCCTCATAATGCAGTATTGATGTGAGAATATGTAGATTAGAAAAGTGTATGTTTATTTTGTCCTTTGTTCTCATGTGTAAAATGCAATTGGTCAGAATTCATCAACTTATTTGTTGTATCACCTCCCTTATGATAGTTTGATTTTATTTTTCTTTCTCCCTTTTCCCCCATAAATTTTAGGTGTAGTAGTGATCCAAAGTGGTACAATAAGGGAGCTAGCCCTATCTAGAGATTCACTTCATCCTCAAGCTACCCAAAAGCCTAGAGGTGTTTCAATTATGCCAATTGGATGATGAGATCTGAAACATATCCTCAAAGGGTGCAAATCCAAGTGACAATAGTTTTTGCACTCCTAGTTGAAAGATTTTTGGTGTTGTCTTTCAACACATCAGCCTTTAGAGGCATCTATCTAAGCATCAATGATGACTCCAAAGTTACATCATCTAGTCAAGTAGCTTAGGTATTCCTTTAAAATATTATTGATAACCATTCCTTATGTTCTTATTTCCTAATGAAGTTTCATGGCTGACCTTGGTGTTGATTACTATTTTACACAAGTTGGTGAGACATTTCAAGATTATGGCATTCCTTATCAACCTTTACGTGAATATTACCAGCCTTTTCATGATCCCTATCAACTCCAACATGAATCTTATCAGCCATGTTATGAGTTGTATCAGCCCTATAACTAACCTTATCAATATTTTTCTCCTCCTAGTCAACTTAGTCACTTCTCAAGTCAATCTATTTCTACTTTTAAGTAAACTTTATTGGGCTATGAGAAGTACATGTTAGAGCTTGATAATTTAAGATTACATGGTCACTATGTTCCTATTAATTTCATCCATAATGTAAGATATGCATTAGAATTGGTCAAAAGAGAGTGGGCACCTACTGAGAGATCTAATTGGTAAAGGCTTACAAGTGAGATGTTAGATATGAGTGGCCTAGTTTCATCCTTAGAAGATAAGACAAAAATTCATGAGAAGTAGCCTCACCAAACCTAAAAACCTTAATATACACCTCCCTAATATTTCTATCAGTCTTACATGATTCCTACTCATGAACTCTATCAAGTTTACCAAATTCATCATTTTCCCAATTAGCTAGAAAATAGAGTTGAAGAGACTAGCCTTGTGTTTGAATAAAATATTGATAGGTAGATTGGGTTGGATAATATTCATATGTATTATTCCATGTCATCAAAAAAATAATTGGAATATAATCCCTCGTTTCCCTCTCTAATTACATCTCCACCTCAAAAAGTGACCTCTAGATATGAGATTCCAAGTTGGAGACAAGGTGGAGAATCCAAGCCTAAGGAGATCCCAAGTTTCTTGAACACTTCATCCACTCATCAAAGTGCATAAATACCTCCAAAAAAGACTCTTAATCATAACATTATAATCTATAATAACATATTGGAGTCATGGGGAAATAAATATGATAGAAGCCTTGATAATGAGTGTGAAGTTGAGAAAGAACTTGATCCTATGAAAGTCCCTCCCACCCTTACTCAAGAAGCTTCTTGTGTTACATGTCAACCCTCTTTTACTCATCATCCTCATGGAGATGCCTATGAACTTCAATAAATACTTTTTCAAGATATCCTAGTAAATAAAATTGAAGAGTTAGAGTTAAGGATGAAATAGTTGAGTTAAGGTGTGATGGAAGGTTTAGACCCAAAAGAAGATCATATGCGTAAACACACCCCATCTAACCTCCCTCAATAAAGTGTTCAAGAAAAATTAGATGTGAATGAATTTATTATCAAATTTAAGGAAGAAAACAAATCTATTTTATCTTAATGTCCACCTCCCCTTCCTCGAGATCTCCCAAAATAATCCCCTATAATGCATTCTCAATTTGATTTTGAGTCCTATGTTCCACCTCCACCAACTAGTTCATCTTGTCCTCACCCCATCACCCTTTACCTTGATGGTCCTATGGTGTGGGAACATAAATAATATCACTTGTTTGAGGAAAATTTATAACTCTTTCTTGAATAATGTGTAGCTCCTTGTCAGCCTTATTGGGTTAAGTGACCTGATTTCAACATGCTTAGTCTTGGCATCACCAAGAAGGAGAAGGAGATGGAAGATATTGTATTTCTTAAGAACCAAGATCATATTATGATAGTTGAGATACAATTTGAGATATCTTAAGAGGTTCTAAGTGTTGAAGAAGAGGTGAGTCCTTGTGTTAAACCTTCTTGTTTGGTTGATAATGAAGAATGCCTTCCTTATGTCAAAGAAGAAATCTTGGATGAAGTCCTTTTGGATTATAAAGAAGAGCATGGAGGATTTTCTCTTGTTATTCCCCTTAATGATGTTGATCGAATAGAATATGAGGAATTTTGGTAGTAATTTTAAACCATATGTAATAATTTTGAGTCTCTCAAGGGGTCTACAACTTCTTTGGAGCTGATTACAAGTGATGGTAAGCAAGATGGCATTCTTCAAAATGTCATAGATGAGAAAGATCAAAGTTCACCTTATCCTTTAAAGGTTAAGACAAGATTCTATTGGCCTCAATCTTCCAAGGAATAAGAAACCATTTCTCTTGACACCATGCCTACAAATAAGATGCAAGTTGATCATGAAATGAAGAGTGGTAAGCAATATGACATATGTGTGCAAGTTCAAGAGGAATATATCTACATTGGAGACCTATTTAAAGATTATCAATCTACTTGAGAGCAGATCAAGTGAAGTGCTGAGGAATAGATCTTATTTATAAATCATCCAATCCAAGGAGAAACATGTTTGGCACTATGATTCATCTCATGAAGAAAGAGATTCAAGAAACTTTCCTTTTGATCTTGGAAAGGAGGTATGCTTAGTTTCTAGTTTTAAACGGTTTTTTTATTCTCTGATTTCTCTAAGTGCTTTGACCACATGTGTGTCTTATTAGTGTGTTTGCTTTACTTTGTGTTCACCCTTTATTTTGTGTGGTTGAGGTAATTAGTGGTCTTGTCTTGATCAAATCTTGTTTTCAATGGTCAAATTCCTCTTATTATGTCTCAAACTTTAGATGACTCCCTAAGCCCAATGGACTGATAAGGCTACTAGTCTAGTTAGCATAGTAGGCATGTTACCCCTATGAGTTACCAATTTATTGACCAAATTTGACCCTATAGGTCAAATTGGGACCCCTATAGGTAAAAACTTGATTTTTTAGGTGTTTTAGGGGTATAATATATGTCTTAAGGTGATTATAGGTCATTTAGTGTGATTTCATGTTATATTAGCCTTGGTCATTAGTCATTTTATATCTTATGTCCTTTTAAGTTATTTTTAGGTCAAAATAGTGCATTAAATGAGTTATATGGCCTCCTATGGAAGTGTGAAGGTGTAATAAGGGTGATTTCACATTAAATATGTCCTATTATGCCTTAATCAACTATTCATAATTTAAATTGATAGGTTCTTCAAAAGAAAGAGTAGTTTTCTTGGTAAAAGAGAAGAGTTTGGAACTTATATGGCCCAAAAGGGAGTGTGACATGTGGGATAAGGTTAGATAATGTCTCTTAAAATTCATAAATATAAATTCCACATTTTAAATGCTTTGAAAGTGCCAATTTTGAGCTAAAATATTTTTACTCCTTTTTTACCCTTTTAGACACACAGTACCAATCTTCAAGTTTGTACTTGGTACAGATAGAGAAATTCTAGGTAAAACACCTTCAAGAGATGAAATTAAACTAATATATATTAATTTCCATAAAAATATTTATAATAATGGTGTCTTATGTTTTATGAACCATCCTCATGAAATTGATTGTATTTTTTTGCTTGCTAATCTGTGCACCCTATAGGTTTTGCTTTGGTTTGGATAATTTCATACAATCTAATTATTGAGTTTGATTGCAGATAATTTTGTATTATTTATATAATTATCCATATGATTGGTTCCATGTTTCAAGGTGTTTTGAGGGGCAAAGTAACTTAGGTTGCAAGTGAATGCACTATGTTGTGTTACAGGCAGTTTTTTACCATGTTCAATATTTTCATGATTTAATAATGGATCTATGGGGTTATGATAAGTTAATTATCATGTTTATAATGTTATTTTTATCTAATTTCATTTCATGTTCATTATCCAAAGTTTTATTCCATAAGATGCTATCATAAAGTGCCATACAGTTAGTTTGTTCAAAGACTATCATATACACTCAACTAGGTGAACTATACAAATCTATGAAACATGTTCATGGAGGAGTCATTATGGCCTCAATGTGATGATAAATATTTGAGAGCATGAATAAATATGAAAATCCCAAGTGACACCATATAAATTATGAGAAGACAGGTTTTAGTATGCACACAGTCAGACAACCATTAATGAACATGTACAGGTATCTCATGAAAGCTAACATCTTAAAAAGGAGATTTTGAGTTAATAAAGGTCTTGGAAATGAAGGGAGTCTATTTTAAATCATTGAAGAATCTCAAATCTCAATTGAATATCTAAAAATTATATACATTGTCCATTCTCATACTTATTGCATGTACCTTAAAAATGTCCGCCTGCTTGTAGGTGCTAGCAGAGAGTTGAAATGCCATTTTGAAGTGTGAAAACAAGTGATGGAAATTTTGTTTGAAGTCATAAAAAGATTTTAGAGCATGAAAAACCTATTTTAGGTGTCAAAATGGAAAAATAAGGTGTAAAACATCTTGGAACATATCATGGCCTGTGTTTAGGGACCTAATCCCTAAAATAGGAAAACATAGGCTTAAAGTCATTTTGTCATGGTCATGAAATAGGGTTATCAAAAGGTTTGATGCATCTTGGGGACCAAACCTTGTATCTCTCACATATAATATTAAATTTTCAAATTTTTGAGGACAAATGAATAAGGGAGGATGGTGGTTAGGAGGTTTAAAATTGCATAATTATGCACTATTTTCAGTCAGTGTCATCTACAGGTCTAAGTCCAAAAGAAACCTTTTTTCCACCCAATTTCAAAACTAATCTATGCCAACTTGTGTAAATGGTTTAAAATAGTTGAAGAGGAAATTTTGTATCAAAGGTGTGTCAACAAGAGTTTAGGATCAGGGTGTTGAGTCCAACTCACACCTATAGGTGTCTCTTTACAAGAAATTGCCCACTTACAGCCGACTAGGCCTAAAAGTGCAAAGATGCTTGAATTGGTTGCTAGATGATGAGTTGTCCTCTTATATGATCATTAAATTATGTATCAATAATTAATGAGGTATAGTACTTATCATTTGAAGCCAAAACACCTTATAGGTCATATAAACATCTAATGAGAACGTACAACCAAGCTTAAGGTAGAAAACATAGTTTTGTAAGTCACAAAGAAAGAAAGAAGACTAAAGCCATGTTTTCAAGAAATTATTATGGAACCTAATTGTATGAATGGAATAATCATCATGGAGCTACTGATGACATTTCAAGACTTTACTCTCACATAAGGAGATGCAGACAGTCCATACAAATATCCTAGGCATCTACCTATAACTAACAGTGACTTAGTTTATGACTTGTCTAGGTTTTAGCATGGTAATACATGGCATGGGTGACTAAATTAGCCATTATATGTCATTAAGGGTTTAAAAATGACCCTATATTAATGTAGGCATCCCTAAATGTGTGATCTACACCTATAAGAAAGAAGAAATACAATTTTCAATCTAAGACAATGAGAGGGAGAGTTAGGTAGTAAAAGGTATGTGTGGAATTGAAATGGAAAATAGACCTAAAATCCTTTCCATTATGACCATGGTGGTCTCTATATGACCTTATCAATGGTAAATGAGAAGAAGGGGGAACCTTAAGAATGCATTACATAGTATACATGAAAGAACCCTGCATGCTCAGTCTGCCTAATCAATAAATGATCAAGTCACTTTGAGCCAGTAGTGAAAACATGATTATCAAGCATAGATATTTTTTCCCGACAAGTGATGTGATTTTATCACAAATAATATGACATTAAATCATGGTGAAAGGGGTTTTTAAGGGCAATACGTAGTCTACCTTCCCACATAGTCTATCTTGGAGCTTGAAGGAGTAGGGGGTTTTATTGACCTGATCAAGAGCCAAATTTTGGTACATAGGGTCTTCATCACTTATATGAGCCTCTAAAATATTCATATTGTCTAATAAATTATGCAAAGTTTCCTCTATTTTATCTCAAATAGAGGGCACTCCCTTATGAATAAAATTGGTAGGGTTTGGATAATAACGTAGAAATATGAGACCAAAATGTAATGAGACCCCTTAATAAGGTGTGTGAAGTTGAAACACATATAGGAAAACATGAGAAAAATATCATAGAGAGGAGAAGACTTACATGGATATCTAAATCCTCAAAGGTGAAAATAGACTCACTAAGCAGGGTTTAGGCCTACAATTCAAATGAAAGGTTAAATTCAATTTTAGCATGAGATGGGAATTATAACATATTTAAGCATGTGTATAGGGTTATAACAGATATGTATGAGATATTTGAATTTATTTAAGTCATAAATAAGTCATCTTTTGCCTCAAGGCCAACGTTAGTCCTATGTAAAGAAAAAGAAAGGTTTTAATTGGTAACTTCAAATGCTCACATCTCCTTTGAGGCTATGCATGGGAATATAAGAGGTTTATAGGTTTAGAAGGGGTCTTTAAGATCATTATTATGGAATTTTTTTTCACTTCCAAAGTCATATTCTTATGAGCAAGCTTAAGAGTGAAAATAGGCCTAAAACCCTTGTAAAGACCTAATGAAGGAAATGGCGATGAAAATATACTCTAATGGCATATTTTTTCTATAATTATGATTGGAGGTTGTCTAAGAATCTCTCAGGATCCTCCCAACCCTTTTGAGTTGTATATAATTGTATGGATAGGGTATAAAATAGGGTACTTTTGACTATTTTGTGTGTTTTGTAGGTCCTAGAAGGTTTCAAAAGATGTCAATCACATGGAATGGAATATTAGTAATTAATATAACTCCCCATGTCAATTAAATTCCTTGTAACAACTCCTAAGTGCCTCAACCAAAGCTTTCACATCAGTGAGTCAGAATTAGCATAGTGACTAAGCTAGTGAGAAGGATGGAAAACTTAAAGTGAGCTTATTTTAAGGTGTGCATGATGCCTCTAAGGTAATGAAGGGTGTTGAAAAGTGTCATCCACTCCCTTTTATTAATTTTAATGTAAAACTAATGATTTTTTGAATCCAAGTGTGTAAGGTGTGTGGAAGAAAAGTTTTCTTAGACTACAGATGGTGATGGCTCACTCCCAGATGATTTTAGAGGATCATGAATACAAAAAATACATGTAAAGGCATGTTTGAAATCCTTACCTCTCATTCCAATCAGCATACCTATCCCTAGTCATTTTTGGGATGTTCAAATAGAGGTGAATAATGAAAGTAATTTTTTGAGCCAGAATGAGAACTTTAATGCCACTTTGCAAGAGTTTCATGACTTAGAAAGCCACTTCTTATTTTTGACCTTTAATGGTCTATTCCATATTCCTTTCTCATGCATAATTAACTCATTTTATCATCTTGACAAGTGTCTTTATGACCTTTGGACTTCTATCTTCTCCTCTCTCAAAATTCTATAAGAACTAGCCATTTTGGCCTTCATAACTTATGTTCCACCTGAGTATGGTGAAGTCCTAATAAATTTCATATCATTTGATCAATAATACTACTAATTTTATCCTATTCCATAACTATTCATAGTGTGTTTACTTGGATGATTTATTTTTCTAAGTGATGACTTGTTATTTCCTTAGTATTGTTATTTTATTCTCTCACTTATTTATAGTTGGAAAGCTCATTCTTGTAGGGCATGTGAAGTGTTTTAGGAATTGTCAAGTTTGAGTGAGTTATTATAATCACTAGTGTCATTCAAGGCCTCTTGTCTAGTCTTTCTAGCCTAAACATTCATCCATAGCCTCATAATGTAATATTGATGTGAGAAGATGCAGATTGGATAAGTGTATGTTTGGTTAGTCCTTTGCTCTCATGTATAACATTTAACTAGTTGGAAGTCATTAACTTATTTGGTGTATCACCTCCCTTAGGATAGTTTGCCTTAATTTTTCTCTCTCCCTTTTCCTCTACAAATTTTAGGTGTAGTAGTGATCCAAAGTGGTACATCAAGGGAGCTAGCCCTATCTAGAGATTCACCTCATCCTTAGGCTATGCACAAGCCTAGATGTGTTTCAATTATGCCACTTAGATGAGGAGAGCTAAGACATATCATCAAAGGGTGAAAATATAAGTGACAATAGTTCTCTCTCCACTTAATACTAGTGTGGCTATAGGATTTCTTAGACCTTCCATCTTACATTTTAGGTTTCTTAGACCCCCATTTTTTAACAATGGCATCTTAGCAAATACAACCATTTTAACCCTTCCCCCTTTAACTTAGTTTATTTTAATTTCACACTTACAACCATTTACTTTACTTTCATAACTACTTGCATTGCTTAGTTACAACCATTTACTTTCATGGAGGTATAGTGAGAGTTATTTTCTTATCTCATAGACTTAGTATTTGGAGCCTTTCCTATTGGCATTCATGAAAAAGGCATTCCTCTACTATATCAATGTATTTCATTATTCATTACTTGAGCTGAATAAGTATCACAATCTCTATTTGATCACCCTTATTTGAGTTTGATTTTATTAAGATAGGATAGTTTCAAGTTAGTCCATTATGTGCATACATTCTTGTAAACTTAACATAAAACCTACTCTTAACTTCATTCCTTCATCCAGCTACATTATCCAATTTGATATAGTTCTATTTCAGATTTGTCCTTCAATAAACTACAGTAGTTATCCCAAGTATGTTTTGTATTTTCATAGACTATATCAGCCAACCCGATATAGTTTTACTCTATGTCTTTAATTATATTGGCCATTCTAAAACCATTCTTTGTATTTCATTTTTAGAATAATTGGGTTTATAATTGTATCATCCAATTTGATACCATTGTCTACCTATTTATTTCAATTCATTAAATGTTGCAAATTGGTTTTTGATATTTATTTTTAAACTTTATTTTTTATTTGTTTAGTTTTCCTTAACAACTATGTTCCAATAGTTTTAAAACTTTTTATGGATTTGTTGTTTTTGGCTAAGTTGAGACCTATTTTAATGATACCCTAAAGTGAGGGACATTGCCCCAATATTTGGGCCCTAGACATCATTACATAGAGTCTAGTTTCTATGTACCTCAAGTATATCAAAAATGCATAGGATTTCCTTTTGTTAAACTTAGGAAACTAGTCATCATTTGATTTTGTGGTGCACCTAAAAGGAGCATATCTCCAAGGGAAGTTAATCTCATTGTGCCCTTGAAACCAAGGTTAGTAGGCTATAGACATGGTTTACCCCTATAGTTAATGTTATGAAACATTGGGCTAGCACCAATCAATGAATGAACAAGTATATTTGTGAGTCGACACTATCAATCAAATCCTTTTAGTATATCCACTTGATCTTGTTTTTTAAAGTTAGTTAGATGTAATTTGATACCTAATTTGTTTATTATATTATAGATTGTATCAACCAGCTTGAAACCATTATGTGTTATTTATCATAATTGTATCAACCAACCTGATACACTTGTATGTGTGTGAACTATATTGACTGGTCTAATATAGTTCCCTATATTTGTTTGCCTAGCTACATCCACCAACCTTACATAATATATTTTTATCATTCCGTAGCCAATTGTATTGGCCAACTGGATATAGTTTCTTTCTACCAACTTTCTACATAATCTAACCTGATATAATATGATTCACTTAGTACTTATCTTTCTAACTACATCATTCAACCTAATATAATCCATTTTTACCAATATTTATCTTCCTAATTACATTGACTAGTCTAATATAGTTTGATTCTTATAGTTTCATTTTCTAACTAAATAGCCTAGCTAATATAGTCTTTTTCTTGTAAATTAACTACACCAGCTAGCCTAGTTGAGTTAATCCTTTCTCTTTCACCATGTATTACATCTTTGTTAAATATGAACATAAAACCTAATAGGATATGATGGAAATGACCAACTCTTATAAAATCTATAAATAATGTTTTCCTTATAATGCCAAATAAAATCAAGATACAAATAATTATCATGTGATCGCTATAACTAAAAACTAATAACCACTAAGTAGATCCACATTCCTTGACAAAAATCACCAACATCCAATAGTAGAGGATAAGAGTGATCTCAAATAAACTTATGATATGATTTTTTGCCTTATTGAGCATCATGACCGTAGGGGAAAGGAGCCTATGGTGGTTTACCACCTCAAGAGGGAACTTCATGTTAAATATCCTCCTTCCCCTACTCTTAACTTTTATATTAGACTTGGATAAATTAATTACATGACTCCCCCCTTTCCTTCTTCCTCCACCATGCCTAGTATTGCTACTAACATGGTCGATCTTTCCTATAGTGGGACTACTCAAAGTTCCCATATTAATACTTATGTTAAAGTCATAACTAGTACATTTCAATAAGCTACACAAGCTTCTTCCTCTAGCCAACAAGCTATTTATCCTAATCAAATCTTGTTATTATTCATGAACCAAATTTTTACCTTTCAAGCTAATAATTCCAATCAAATGATGTAGATACAAAATCAAATTTTGAAATTGTAAAATCATCCTCAACAGCTTCAAAGGGGAGTGAAAAATCCAAATTCCCCCACCCCACCTTAGATATACTCATGGTAATCTCATTTGACAAACTTCTCTCATTAATAAATTAATTAAACATCTTCACAATAAATCATTAGTTCCTCAAATTAAAAACATAGGCATAGGTGGAATCACTTCTATGATCACCTATAATGGATCCACCAATCCAACTTTCAATGTGAAATATTTTTTTAAATTTTTAGAAAGATTGGATTAAGCTAAACACCTTCACAACTACCAAACTTTTAACCAAAATATTTTTTAGTGATGCCCTAGATTGGTACAATCAACTCTGGTATGGCAATATTTCTAGTTTAGAAGAGTTAGTTAACATGTTAGTTCATGAATTCAAACCAATGATCTTCCTAAAATTGCTTAACCTAATTCATTAACTACAATCAAGCATAGTTTGAGACTGCCCAAGTTTTCATCAAGATTTGGAAAGCCTTAGCTAATAAAGTTGAGCATATCATCTTAGAAGAAAATATATTTCTCTTGTTTAACTATGCTCGTCACCCTAAAATATAACATATAGTTGGGATTCTCTCTCCAAAACCATTATAAGAGGCCCTTGATCAAGTTAAGCATCAACACTTCATCATAAAACAATTTGAGCCTCCCCAACCCATGTTTAGAACTCGTATGCTTTTGAAGTCTAAAAACAAACATGTTACCATTGATGGTATCATAAATA
Source organism: Torreya grandis (assembly GCA_037957365.1). NCBI lineage: Eukaryota > Viridiplantae > Streptophyta > Pinopsida > Cupressales > Taxaceae > Torreya > Torreya grandis. Next base: position 914,242 of record JARHVA010003660.1, on the reverse strand, counting down.
CATATGATTCCACAAGAAAAATCAATGTCATTTTTCTAGGAAGCTCTGGTGAAGTGATTTTTTCCCAACCTATCATGAGAATTCCCTTTGATCATCCTCCTTCCTCCCAAGTTAAACATGTTAATGTTCATCATCATCTTTCTTTAGATGAAATTAAGAAGTGAATCACCAAACCCTCAACTAGAGAGTTAGATTCTTCTCACCCTAATAGTCATTGGTATGATCCTCAAAAAAAAATTGGTACCATGCATATTGTGGACATCCCTATGAATGTTGTAGATAATTTAATAACCTTTATTTCAATTTCCTCTTCAGTCTTAACTTCAATCATGAATTTTTGATCTAAGAGTGACATCAAGCCTATGAAAGATAGCAAAATCCCATGACTCCAAAGTCAAGCATGATGCTCTTTACCAACCTAATTCTCACCTTTATATATATTCAAATCCACTTCCTAATCATAATAAAAATTAAAAACCTAGTCCTAATAATTTACTTCCACTAATGTTCTTGAAACCATAGTTAATCCTTATTCTTATACCAATGAATAAAAAATGGTTAACATGAATAACATGAAGTGTTCAGTCTCCTATATTGATCCTTATACACATCCACTCATACTCCATATCCTACTTATAGAATAATTTAGGATACCTCTTTTCTTCATTTTGTGTATGTTAATTATGACTAAATCATTATTTTCATTGTTTTAAATAATCCAACTACATTGACCAACATGATGTAGTCATCTTTCTTTATGATTATTCTAATTGTATCATCTAGCCAAATATAATATGTAAGTCCTCAATTTTTTGTCCAAACTATATCATCCAACTTGATATAGTTAATTTTATTCCCAATTATATTATTACTACATAAAAAAACCTAATGCAATCCATTCCTAACACTAAGTCCAATTATATTGCATTGAATAGCTTGATACAGTCTGATTCCAATGTTTATATGTAATAAATTACATCCACTAGTTTGATGTCATCTATTCTCCCTGACCTAACTATATTGGTCAAGTTGAGACCAAATAGTTCCTTTATTAATCAATTTCATTACACATCATCCCCTCCTCTAGTTGATATGATTCATTGTTATGCACCTTTATCTTAGTCGTGTCTAGCTCCCCTAGGATTTGAAGAATGGGATCTCATTAAATAAATTTCCAAGTTCCCTTATCAAATTGATTTTTATGATATCATGAGGACTCATTCACATAATCACAAATAATTTATGGAGTTTCTATTTGAAATGAACATTCCTCAACCTCCACCAATGGGGAAAGAAGCTACCTTGCCTAGCTCCAAGGATAGTATCTTACAACAATGCGAATAAATTTCCATTCAATTTGATGAGAATTTGGATGCTTCTCTATCACTTAAGTTTATTATTACTTCTATGATCTTTGATGAAATATTACTTTATGTATATGATCCTACCCTTTTCATTAGTGTCTAATTTGGTGGCATTCATGTCAAGCATGCCTTTATAGATAAAGAGTCTAACACCTATATATTTCCCCTTCATTTTATTAAAACCCTTGGATATTCTGAATGTAACCTTAAATCTACCCAAATAATGTGTCAAGTCTATGATACAAGATAAATTCATCCCCTATGATGTGTTTGGATTCTTATCGCAATCCCTCCTCTCATAGTTATAATTAAGGTCATGATATTTTACTTTCCATTATCCTATAACATTTTACTTGGTCAACCCTAGACTCATCGCATGAGGGCAGTTGCCTCATTTGTATGCTAATGTCTCAATTTCCCCCATAAATGTGTTATATATAAGATTCAATGTGGAATCAATCATGGAATTTTGAAAAATTCCAAGAATATGGTATATTTGAAATACCTACCCTTGAACCTTTCAAGAACATCAACATTTTATTTATTTCATCAATTCTAATTGAGGTTATAATGGTCAACCCAAAATTGTGGGTGATATACCTCCCAACCTCTTATATGTTGATGATGATGAGCCCAATGAGATATGCCTTAAGATCAAAACATCAAATCTCTCTTATAGCATCAAACTTAATTGCCTCCTTATTTACAACCATGTTCTCACAAGATGTTGATTAATGATTTTCTCATTTCTATCGTTATTACTAAGTATCTTGGTTCCCACTATTCCTCTAGTGGCATAGTGGTTGAAGCTCTTCATATTGATATTTATACACCAGATTATGATGATGGTTATGCCTTTGATGATCAATACATAGTTGGTTATGCTCAAGCCAAGGATGTGGAAATCCTCTAATATCAATCATATCTTCAGTGCTATTATGGGCACTCTTATTTATATTCTCATTTCATTAATTTAGTTGATATTAATCATTTTCCTTATACTTTATCTAATATTATTACTCCTTTGATTGATGTTCACAAGTCAAAAATGGAGTGAATTTTTAGTTTCTTTGGCATGCCCTAGTTACTTATGAGTCTCTTCATAATATGATCCTTAATCCTTCCATGATAGGACCTCATCATTTTTCCATAATTTTTTATCCTTCAAGTACACTTCTTCCCAATATGGTGGCTACATTAATATGCCTGCACCAAATTAGTCTCCTAAATAAGTAGTTTTAGTATCAATTTCTACCCTTAGATTCTTTGATAATTATGACTTATTTGATGAGGTTCCAAATAGACACTAGTATGATTTTTCACCTAGGTTGGACAAGTCTTACTATGAGTTTCACAAAACTACTGATATTTGGACCAAATATTATCAAGCATATTAAAGACTCTTATCTCAACAGAAGCCACAAGGTTTAGTTCCCACCTTAGATAGTTGACCACCTCAATATATTGATCTTATACATATTTTTTGTTTTCATGGTATGAACATGCATTTTTTAGTTATTATTGATCCCTTTAACATTACTTAGATGCACTTTATCCTAAATCAACCCAGTTTTCTAGTAACTTGAACATGCCACCCTGAAGATATCTTCATATTATATCCCCAAGCACATGAAAGTTTATTGTATTTAGCATTACTGCACTACTCATCATATAAATAGATTTAGAGTACTCCACCATAATTTTTATGACTTTCTGAGGCCTATACCTCAACCTTCTTAGCAGTGCTTACAAGGTCATACTTGGATAAAGTGATAGACATCTCCTCAACCCAAGCCTTCCAATAGATTAAAGGAAATTAGAAACCTAATGTTGTAGGTTCCTCATATTGATTATTATTCATAGGAAGCCCCAAGACCTCCTCCTTATAGTGTTATTACTTTATCCATAGAGCTCATCCATCAAGTAATCTTTGCATGATTCTCTAATAAAGTAGAAGAGATTATGATCAGATCTAGATACCAGTTATAACAAGACTTATCAAATGTTATTGATGATGTATGTCAAGATTTTTCTTGACATTTATGATCACATATTTTATTCATATCATATTATTATTCACATTGTCATATGAGTGGATTTTATGTATTATTATTTATAGCATTGGTTATGCCTTGTTGTAAATCTTGTTTACATCATGGTTCTCCTTCATGTTTCAATACTTTTCAGCATTTACGTCTCATTTTATTATTTTACATCACATTAATTTTAGACTTTATTTCTCTTTTAGAGCTTGAGTAGCACATTTGGGTTTTTCATTTATTCACATTTTTTATATTTATATTCATTTGTTCCCTTAGTCTCCTTGTGATTCTTTGGCCCTTATTTACTTTCCCCCTCTTTTGGGATGAACATTTACTTTCCCATTTTATTGGGATGACCATTTTTTCCCCCTCTTTGTTAGATGATTACTCCTTTCATTAGTGATTCTTATAGATCCATTGTAGGTTAGTATGACTTCCCTAGTGACATGACTATCATAACATATCCCCATCCCATTTGAATCATTGTTTCCCCTCCTGGTCATTAGCTATAAGCATATTCCTCATTGTATAATTGTATACATGGTCAATCTTCCATGATCCCCATATGTCCCTTCTTCCCTTTCACTTGAGACACATGTAGGTCAGTTTTAAGGTTACATACTTACTTATGAAAAGTCTAGGAGTATTTAAGCACCATGGTCTCTATGTTCCCTCTTCTCATGGCCAAGCCTAAGCTCTCTTGTGTTAGTTATTTATTTTCATCCATGTTTAGTTTTTTAAATTTATACAGAGGAGGAATATAAAAATCTAAAATATTTAATATCAAAATAAACTTGGAAAATTAGATCTTAAAATTCAAATCACATTAAAAGACATTAATTTTGTTTGGCACATCTCCTATCTTAGTCAAAGCTCAAATTCAATAATTTTCCTCATGATAGAGTTGAGAAATATCGGGGTGTAGTAGGCTAGTAAACTAGGTTAGGGATATTATATCATTATATATTCCTATATTTTAGCATTTCCTATCTTCTCACATAAGTACCCAATCTTTGTAATAGACGGATAGATCTATGAGGGGTCATAAAGAGTGGGGAACATGCTATAGGAAGGTAGGATAAGTTTAATTTCACACATATAGCCTTCGTGGGATGATCTATATACTTCACTTATTATCCCAAACTTTTGTTCACTAGTTGGAGTGTCCTAGTCCTTGATGTCGATAGCTCTTAGCCTTATCCACTTATTAAGAGTGTCTCATTCTTGCTAAGTATTTCCACATCACTCATGTGTCACATTTATTTCCTTATTTACATCATATTTTCCTTGATATCTCCTTTATGGGTATTACTTTTATTTGATCATAGCCTTGATCACATTTCCTTATATATGCCTCTTGGCTTACTTTTAGTGAGTTTTAGTGTAATATCTTTAGGCCCTCTTCAAAAATATCCACCTTATCACATTATTTCACATATGCTTCTTGGCTTTCAATTTGTGAATTTTTTATTATAATATTTGAGGAATCTAACCAAGCCACTCCTCATAAACACCCATCACCGTTGATCCTCTCCATGTCTTTAGGTGGTTGTACTTTCCTACATCACATTTTTTAGGAAGCACTAAGTTTGAGCTATCATTCTTTATAGATTTTTGTTTTCATTTACCTATCATGTTCTTGTTTGATTTTTGTGGATTTCATTTATGTTACATAAGACATTTTTCAATTAGCCATTTATGTTTTTCTTTATGTTTGACTTGACATGTTTGTATTACATTTTGAATCAAATTTCATTTACTTGCATATCCTTTTTTCATTATTCTTACATTGATATTTCATTTACTTGAAATGTTTTACATATCTCATATTTTTTGGTGTGTTTTACATTAATTTTTATCATTTACTTCATTCTTCCCATATTTGGTTTGTTAATTTGTTATCTACTTACTTAAGATGTCATTTTTCATCATTGTGTTTTGTTCTTTTTAACCATGCATTTTCTCACATTTACTACAGAATAATAAAACATACATCATACATTATGACATTTTCCCATTAAAAAATAGTAATACGTGCTAGAAATAAAATCAAAGAGTACATCCATACATCATAACATTAATGATTCCTATAAAAGCATATATTTATATATATATATATGAATGGCTCAAACTTTTATATGTAATGATACATCATGACATAATCAAAACTAATACATAATAGTACAAATAGGTTCTAAGCCAATGATCTACAATACCCATCAAGAGGGGAATGTGCCATGCTCACCATGGGTGTTCCAGACTATCCCCTATGTAGACTCTGATATATATTTTGCATGCATGACTGCAAGCCTTGGACCTATCCTTATAGGTTGGTCACCTATGCCTATAGTCTCCTAACCTATCCAATTATGCCCATATGTGTATCCCTATTCTGGGCTAACTCCTTCTATTCTACCACCTCTCCTACTCCAACATTGAGTGGTAGTGTAGCCTAAGTAGTAGCTTTATCTCTCTCTATAGCTCCTAATTAGCCTCTCTAACTAGTTTAAACAAGCTAGAATATGTTTCAACCACCAATGCCACAAGATCTTACATATTGTAAGTGTTGTCTTGAGGAAGAATGAGGTCCAAAATCTCATGGTGATTAGCCTCCACTAGAGTCCTCCATCATGTCTCCTCTACCATCACATATAAAAAAAGCAAACTAGAATTACATTAGATCTCACATATATATCACAATCACTATTATATCTATCATTAGTTTCTAGCATATATAGCCCTACTTATAGGAAATGAAATTGATAACATAAATAATTAACACATTTACTTACTAGCAATAGCACCATCTCCCCAAGCACCTTCATATGAAGACTAGTTTGGCTCTATGGAGGTGAAAATCCCTTGTATCTCCCTAGTTGGATCATTATAGCTCAATGGGGTGACATGCATGCTCATCACTTTATGGTCTAATTACTGACTCAACCTACATCATGACCTCCCTTTTTCACTAAGGTGTTACCTCTAGTTGTTTGCCTCCTCCTTTTGCCCATGCCATTCATTACCATCGGTGTCATCATCTTGCCACCCTAGGTTAATACCACACTATGGGTACCTTAGTTGGATATATTCTCCTTCTTATACCTCATTGATCTCTAACATAGTAGGTCTAAAATTTTGGGACCATTAAATGATTTTTCAAGTGCATTAGTCTGAACTATCTAAGAACATAGTCACATGGATGCATCTCTACCCACCATGTATAGTGCTTAATTATCTACCTATGTCCTTATGTTTGTATTGTATTTGGACATAATGGCCAAGCATCTGTAATACCTTGGTAAGGTTTCCATATAATCTAGTCCCATGACACAGTCTCCAAAACTAGTTTGTGTGGGACCACTCAGACTACATGGTCCTAAGCCCACCTCATCACTCATGGGATGGCATCATCTATCACATGAGGTAACCCCCCATGTTTTTACATGGGTAAGCTCTTGCGTATCCAACTATTAAAAATAATGACCAGTCCCATAGTTTTTTGGCCTCTACTCAAAATATTATATAAGTCATGCACCAGTTACACCTAGATGATTGATCTTAAATCATACAATATACCCTAATTTAGCATCAAGTGGCACAAATAAATAATGGAACATCCTCATCTGACTTATGAAAAATCACACATACTATTATAATCATGATCAAAGCCTTCTAGATGTTTAGAATGCTAGATATTTACACCTCAAAGAGTCAAATAATAAGCATTTCCCTATTGTATCTATCTGAACCAGTAACCCACTAGGTTATGACTCATCTCTCATCTACTATGTCATGGGTATTTCACACCACTAATGTGCCCATGATTGGTAACCCCTATATCACATGGACATCCTCCAGAGTAATGGACACCTTTATGGTGTCCCCATCCACCACCCACTTGAATGTGTCTATAAGTATCTCCCATGCTTCAAGGAACATGGAAATCAACTCCACACTTAGGGGTATATGACACAACTCCATAATTTTTCCAAATCCTAGTTGGTCAATTTTACTTGATCAACTATCAATAATCTCTCCAATAGAGCTTGTAATCATATCACATCCAAAAGCCTCCATAATATCCATATCTCTAAAACAATCAAACAACAAAGAGAAAATCAGGTTTTCATCCCAAAATATAAAATAAATTCCTTAAAATATTAAAAAATAAGCAAATTAACATTATCCTAATTTTTCTACTACATCAGCCATACATCACACTACATGCATGCCTATGTTTCTACTACATTGACAACTTACTATGGTATCGGCCAACCTTTTAGTCTACTGCATTAGCCATACACTACTATATCTACCATGCTTAATTTCATTCATATTATATTTTCCATCCACTAAAATACATTGGCCAATCTTATTTCCTAATGCCATCAATCATACCTTACTATATCAACCAAACTACCTAATTTATAACTACATTAGCTATGCTAGATAGAATCAACCAACATTTTTTGTAACTAAACTAACCAATTCATATGGTATCAGCTAGGAAATTTTCACAATTATTCCAAACTATATAGACCTATCTGATATAGTCCAATGAGCATGGTGATTTTCCCTCAACCCTAATAAATGCCCTTGGCCTAGTTTTTTACTTTTCATCACCTACCCATTTTTTGTATTATTGTTAGCTTCATTTTTATGCTTGATGGCATAAATTCAAATACACAAATTTTCCTTGGTGACTATATTTCCTAATCTAGTTCATTGTACCCAAAAATGATAAAACATACAATTAATACACTACATACATGTGTGACTCTAGTCACAGTTGTAATGTTTCCTCTAGTGCATCTACCTCATTATTTATGAACAGTCATCTCTTAGATTTCTAAAATTGGACACTTAGAGCCCTAGTTTTCAAAAAATAGCAATTACATAAATGAATAATTTTTCACATTTTTATAACAAATTTTTCATCCTTCAACTATTTATCGATAGAACCCATTTTTCACCCATATCTTTATTTTCATAGTTGCTTTCAGGAACCAAAAGAAACCATAGAATCCTAAATGATAGAGAATTTTCAGGTACTAATAGAATATTTTTGCAAAAAAATTGGAAAATTATCTTATTTTTTAGGTTTACGTCTTGTTCTGCACATTAGCCACCTTCTATCATCTAATACATACATAGAATTTTATACAAACAATAAGGTAAATTAAGGTATGTATTTTCATTTTATTTAATTTTATTTATTTCCACATTTCATTTCAGTTATCTTAGTTATTTTGTTGTCATGTTATTTCCCAAAGCACCAACCCATGTTACACTATTATGACATATGATGAGATTTGAGTGGGGCATGTGTATACACATAATATTTTTCACTTTATTATTTACTAATACTTTATTTTCCAATGACTTTTATAGAATTAGTCTCCCTGATTTCACACCTTAAAGAGTGCACTGGGAAAGGAGTGAGCAGGCTCATGGTGTTTTGAGAGAGATGTTGCAATCTATGTCATTATCATATCATTCTTAGTATTAGTTTTCATCTTTGTATTATCTTGGATTTTACCTCCTTTAATCCTATCATATTGAGTTGTGCCAATTTCCCTATATCATATGGCATCGGTTAGGTCAATACCGCCTGTTTAGTGTATTTTCCCTTCATGTAATGTATCAGCCAACTCAATGTAATTCTAAGCTTATTTTCTAACATGTGTACTATATCGAACTGGGAAATATCATTTTATGTCAACCAAAATATTTAAACTATATCAACTTGGTTCATACCATTCTATGTTATCCAACATATTTCAACCATATCGGCCTAGCTAATATTATTGGCTTAGAATTTAGTATTCATTTTTTTGTATTAGATAGTTACATATAGGGGTAATATTTCATTCCACTAAGAATATATGCACTCTATTTGCTCTAATTTGGCCCACACTTCTACCCTAATTCATAGTTATGGGAGTTATAGGTAGAACCTTATCTTTAAGAAGATTGTATTTTGGTATTCTTTAGAGATTCAATAGGATGAGTCATTGGGAGTACTTAGGTATTTGCCCAACCATTTGAAGTCTTCAACTCTTGCAAAGCTCCACTTGAGCCAAGGGTGAGATTTATGTTCAATGGTTCCACTCCAAGGTAATTATTTCTAACCCTAAACTCTTTATTTTATTACTCAGTAGAATAGATATTTATTTTTTCTTAGTGAATGAATGTGTGTCTATCCTTATTGAAATTCTATCTACACTTGGATATAAGATTGCTTAGACTTTACATATTCCATTTTAGGTTTCCTAGAACCCCATTTATTGACCATGGAAAATTATAATTAAAATAAGTATAACCCTTCCCCATTTAGTTTAGTTTACTTTACTTTCACACATACAACCATTTACTTTACTTTCATAATTACTTACATTGCTTAGTTACGACCATTTACTGTCATACAGGTATAGTGAGAGTTATTTCCTTGTGTCATAAGCTTAGGATTTGGACCCTTTCCTCTTAGTATTTATGACATATTAAATCCTCTATTGTATCGACATATTTCATTGGTCATTACACAAACCAAGTATCATGGGCTCTATTTGATCACCCTTCTCTGAGCCTAAGTCTATTGAGATGGGATAGCTACAAGTTAATCCTAGCCCATGCGTACACCCTCCATATAAAATAATAACTAAAATTATGTGAATATTATCTTAATTTTGGTATAAATTTTATGTAGGGTTGGATTGGCATTTTTTAATCTTCTTAGAACCAAATATGTTTATGATATGTTGTGTGCAATGACTTGTAAGACTATGTTGTCATTCTCTTTCCATTTTAATTTGGACAAGTTTTGATGGTTTTTTAATTATGAGATAGTATTTACCAAGGTAAATTATCCCCACCATTAATTTGGTAGAATTATAAATTATCAAAAAAAAAATTGATGTGTTTTCTTGTATTCAATTGAGTTATCATTACATTATGGTATAATATACTAGCTTCAACACTTAGGCATGTATATGATTGTTTAATGATAATGCTTTGCATTTTCTTACAGGAACATCCATGTAATAATAGAATATAAAATATTGAACTTAGCTAATGGAAATTTAGGTAACCTTAAACATGGTCAGTATGATACGCTTGACCAAATCATCATAGTTTTGATTGAAACTTAGGAGAAAATGACTAAACTTAGGCAAATAATTTAAGGCTATAATAAGTCTAGAAGAGAGTAAAATCTATATCATGATCAAGATTAATATCAATATCATGATTAGTATCATGATTATTAGACACAAGAGGCCTCAAATCATAAAATCCAAGAGTAGTCCAATGTTTAATGTTAACAAGCAATTAAAGATCATTTTAAAATTGAGCTTATTTTGGATCTTAAAAATAAATCCCCACCCAAATTTCATAAGATGTTCCTATGTGAAAGATAAAATGCATGGCTTATATAGATGAATAAGTACTTTGATCTCTATAATGGTTTTAATAGAACTAAATTAGTGTGGGAATAGATTTTGGTGAATTATCCTTTTGGTGGGAGAAAAAAAGGCAAAAAAGGGACTAACTCCCAAGAACACTAATTGGGATAAATTTGATATATAGTTTTTAGATATGATTTGGTTCCACATCTTTACTTAAATAAAAGGATAGTATAGTTTTACAGCATCTATAATGGAGAGTTGATTATTTTCTTGTAATTAAATAAGTTAATTTGACTTCTCAAGTGTGTATCACAACATCTAAAGGATAAATGTTTTTTAACTAAGAAAACCATCTTGGGTTTACATCTTCATATTGGCTTATATGTAGATGTCCATGGGCATTCCTCCATAGACCAAATTTTTAAAAAAATCATCAAGTAGGAGTAGAAACTATAGTCTATAAAATTTTTAAAAAAGGAAAGTAAATATAATGGAAAGAGTGATAAGCCATGTTAGGCATTACCATCATTCAAAAATAATATTTTTAAATATAGCAAGAGTGGTAGGTTCAAGATCCAATTTGGTGGAAGGAATTCCCAAGGCATGAAACCCTTATAAGTAGAACAATCAACCTAAAGATAAAATGGGAATGAAAGTGGAGAGTAAAACCTTCTACATGGAAAGGTTCATTGGGTGGATGATATACATGTGGTGATGATCATTACACCAATCAAATTCTTCACAATTCATTGGTGTGAATCCCATATCTCCACCACCACCTATTCAATAATGAATTAACATAGTGGCAAATAATTTCTAGAAAAACCACCAAGTAACACTTATTAAGGATTAAATTAAATGTTTTGGTCACCTAGTTACCACTTTTATTGACATGGGAGTTATAGAATGTTAATAGCTACTAAAAATTAAGTAAAATTTTTAGAAAAATTAGTCATGTGGAAAATTCTTGGTCATTTTGGTATGGAAATTGAGTAGGGAAGAGAATAAATTATGGCTTTTTTTAGGCTAATTTATAACTTACAAGGTTTTAAACCATTGTCAATAATTTTTTTCACCACTTAGATCATATGATGTGATGATTGGGGTCAATTAAATGTGATGATATTGTTGACCAAATTTGACTTTTCAGTCAAACTGGGGTACCTATAGGTAAAAAATTGAATTTTTAGGTATTTATAGGGTGTAATATGGATGTCACAAGGTTTTTTATATGTTCATTAATGTCAACTTATGTTATACTAGCCTTGGTCATTAGTTATTTTAGTCCCTTTAGACATTTTGGGTCATTTTAGGGGTCAAAAAGGTGCATTTAAAGAGTTATATGGATTTATTGGGAAGTGTGAAGGTTAAAAAATGTTATTTAATTTACCATGTGTCCTTATAAGTCTTAATTAATTGACACAACTGAAATATGGTAGGTTATGTAGAAGAAAAGGCAATTTTCTTAAACAAAAAGAAGAGTTTGGCAATTGTACAGCCTCTTTAGGAAGTGTGCCACATGGGAAATTATCAAGAATCACATCTTGAGATTTCCCATTCTCAATTACATTATTTTTTTTTTTAAGCTCCATTTTTGAGCTAAAACCATTTTTCTCCTTTTTCACCTTTCTTGACAAATAGAAGTGACTTGCAGGTTTATACTTGGTACGGTCAGCATCAAAAGTTTTAGGTCAAAAAATTTTGGGATGTGGTATTAAACTTAGGTAGATCCATTTCCATAAAAATATTTCCAATTTTGGTCAACCATGCTTTATGAACCATCCTTCGCAAGCTGACTGTGTTTTTTTGCTTGTAAATTTGTGCACGGTACAGTTTTGCTTCATTTTGGGCAATTCCATACAAACCAATTGGTCATATTGGTTATAGATTATTTTTTATTCATATTAAGATTCTCTCCATTATTTTTGTCAAGTTTCATAATGTTTTAATAGGTCAAGCGCATCCAAGTTATAAGAGAAGCACCATTCTAAGTTGCAGGTAGATTTTCATTATTTACAAGATTTTCACACTTTGGTAATGGTTTTGGAAGATGAATATGAGTTAGTTTAAATTTTTCCAATGTCATCTTTTTAACCTTCACATTTTATCCTCTTTTCCCAAAGTAATCTCTATGAGTTGCAGTCATATGCAACATTCACATGATTCTGTCATTGACATACAACTTGTAGGTGTTTAAAGGGGTCCAAACCTTGAAATAGAGCTACCTTGACTTTTTATAAGTCCTAAAAATTTGTAATAAACCCATATTATCATATTAAATAGGACATAACTAATTTTTTAGGCTCTTATGTCATGAGTGTGATTCATAACCCTGTTTATTACATGTATTCCAGTCAAATATGCATCTACAGGTGATAATACAAAGAGATGAGGCCCCTTTTAAGGTGTTGAATCAAGTAATGGAGTTATTTTTGGATCCTTTTATATTTAATATACTATAAAAAACCATGTTATAAGTGTCAATATGACAAATGGAAATATAAAACACTTCCAAAAGTCAGATGACTATTTCTGGCCTTTTGTCTCTAAAATGGCAAAATAATGATCCTGGGGTTTTTGTTGATACCTCATAATAGGGTTGAAAATAAATTTTATGAATTTTTATGACCAATATTTATAGTCTCTATCATGGAGAAAGACCTTTCAGGGTTTAAAGAGTAGAGGAGGAATGGAGACTAGTTTTTTGGAGACCCCAAGTTGCTCATAAAACCACTAAAACCAATTAGTGACGTCTACAGTCATGTGAGCCAAGTTGGTCTCTCAAATCAATGAAATGAGTCTCAAAACATAATATTAGGGATAATATGGTCTAATTTTACTATTATAAATATACTTTCCATGTGAAGTATCAAAGAGGAACATTGAAGATGTTTTACACTTGCCAAGGGTGGGAGCAATTCGTACATAGGTCTAACACTCACCTACAGCTATAACCAAGCTGACAGTGACCTCAATCAAGGTATTTTGATGTTTTTTTAACAAATATAAATTGAACCCAGGGTGAATTTACATGCTAAATATACTCCATGTTTCATGTAAGGTCTCTAAACACAATGACTAGGTCTAATTAACTAATGTGCTCACCTACATGGGTCAAAGAGGTAGGTGTTTACAGTCATGATAGGGAAGGCTCAATTTGGTGATTCCAAAGTGAATATAAAGAGGATTAGTTAAGATAACATGATAAAATATCTTATGAATACCTTCAATAGAGCCATGATGACCTCAGCAAGTTTGTGAATGTATGAAACAAACTTATAAACCTCTTAAAACCCTATGTATGCACTTACAGCCAAATGTTGACGTAGTGAGTGGAAAGGGAGTATGCTTGGTGTTTTAATGTATGAATATGGAGAATATAAACATAAAAAAATTCAAATTATACTAAGGAAACTAAGGAGAGTTTTTTACCCTGTTCTGAAGCTCAAACAAGCATATAAGTATACCTACAGGCCCCTAAAAACTCCTACACAACTAGCTAAAAGTAATATGGGTAGACAGTGAGATGAATATGGCATACAAGTATGAAATTAATAATTCATAATTAATTAAAAATATCTATTAATTATTCAAATATTATCATTCAATTTCTTCTAAATTAAAAACTATGGAAGGTTTCTCACAAATAACCCCCTATTCTGTAAGAAGCACAATCCAAAAGGCACATTGTTTGGAAGGTTAAGGTGTATGTGAAAGAATATATGGATGAATAATAGTATTAATTGTGTTTATAACTTTATTTTGACCCTAAAACACCATTCCCAAGACCTATATTCATACAAGTGTATCTTCTAAAACAAACACAGTCAGGGTCTCATACACAGTCTTGATTGGCAAAGTGTATGAAGGGTATGTAGAAGTTTAGGTTGGTGAAATACTTGAAGCATATTTTTAATTTTTTTATGACATAAATTCAATCTATTAAAATTTAATTCATGCATGGATAAGGGTCTAAAACAATCCTCACACAATATGATCTCTAACAACTATGCACATAGTCCTTTTCTCAAAGACTGTTTTGGCTTTTCATGTTTTGAAGGATCTAAACTTTTTTTAGAAAAAAGGGATCATTTTTGGTTTATATCACCTTTATAACCTGTATAATTCATTAATACATTCAAATATCTTGATAAAATATGGGAAGTACCCACTATTTTGTCTCAGATAGGGGGTACTTCCCCTTGTGCATAAGCAGGCAAGTTTGAAGATGGGAAAGTAAAGATGGTCAGATGAGTTGAGAGATGTTTATAGCTTTTAAGGAGATTTTAAAATATTTAAAACACCTATTAAAAACATTTAAATCAATCACATAAGGAATTATCTTATCATAATGTCCTAAGGTCCCAAGGTTGCAGTCAAGTCTAGGAAGTTTGGTGAGGCCTAGTGCCCAATCAAGAAGTCTTTTTCATTTCTAGCCTTAGATGTGATTTTACACCTATTATAGATTTTTATTGGGGTTAATACAGATATTTTAAAGTTATTTAAATTCAATAAAACCAATATTAATGTCTAGAGCACCAAATGTTGTAGGCAAGTCATTGGAACAAGGTTTAGGCCAAGACCAAATGGGGGGTTATTCACCATTCCAACATGATATATGCAATCCAACATATTAAATAATGTTTATGTGTTCAAATAATATGTTTTAAATATATTAAGATGAAAATTAAAACCAAAATAAGCCATTCTTGGACATCAGATCAACTCATACCTGTAGGAAAGGAGAAAAAGAGCTTGATAGGTTAGGTTTTGATATTCATATATTTTTGAAGGCTTTTCATGGGATACAAATAAGTTTAGATGAGTTATAATATGTCTATAAAAATCAATTTGTGGCATTATATTTAAATTCTAATGTCAAACATGCATAAATAAAGCTTAAGAGGGTAAATAAGCCTAAAACCCTTGTTAAACCCTTATAGAGACCCGATTGGAGAAATGAGGCTAAATATGCATCCAGATGGACCATTTTTATCATGAAACATATTTTACCTTTCATAGGACTCACTCAGGCTCCCTCACATGTTTTTTTATTGTATGGAATTTGTATGAACATGGTAGAAATAAGGTATTTTTTAGCATTTTTTGTGTTGTGTAGGTTTTAGGAGGAGTCTAAAGATGAAACCAATTTTGTGATAAATATTAATAGTTTTTATAACTCTCCATTTTCATTTAATTCCTTATAAAAACTCATAAGTTCCTTAATAGGAGCTCTCATCTCAGCTAGTCAAAACTAGCATATTGGACATGCTAGTGAGAAGTGTGAAAACTCTAAGGGAAAGTGATTTTAAGGAGATATTTATTATTATAAGTACATATAGTGTCTTTAAATTTTTCATAAACTTCCTCCCATAGATATTCATGAGAAATTTATGCCAATTTTGATGCCAAGTGTGTAGGGTACATGAAGGAAGAGTTTTCTAGACTATAGATGATGATAGCTCCTTTCTAGATGATTATAGAGGACCAATCCTATAACAAATTTATGGAAAGGCATGTATAATTTCCTTACCCTCCCTTATAATCATTTTACCTGATCCTAATCAGTTATTAGGTGTTCAAATAGCATTAATCATGAAGGCAATTTTTCTAAGCCAAAACAAGGAATTTTATGCCACTTTTCAATAAGTTGATGACTTGGATTGACATTTGTACTTCCAAAACTTGCATGGTCCATACCATATCATATTATCATTCAAAATTAACTAATTATCTAAGCTTTAAAAGTGTCCTTGTGACCCTTGGACTTCTCTCTTCTCCTCTCTTTCTCAAGTTCTATAAGAACTATCCATTTTGGCCATTGTATTTTATGCTCCACCTGAGTATGGCAAAGCCCTACTCATTTGTATAAAATTTGATCAATAATAATATTTATATTTACCTAATCCATGACTATTTTTAGTGTGTTCATTTGGAATGTTTGATTTTTCATAAGTGAAGACTATGGATTCCTTAGCATGTTATTTTATTCTACCATCTATTTGCAGCTGGAAAACTTCTTATTACATGGAATGTGAGGTGTTATAAGAAATTTTAAGGATTTAGTGAGTTATTATATTCATTATTTCCCTTATAGTCCTCTTTTCTAGTCCCCCTAGCTTTGCACATTCATCCATAACCTCATAATGTAACATTGATGTGAGATGGAAATTAGAGAAGTGTATATCTAGTTTGTCCCTTGATTTCAAGTGTAATATGCATATGGTTAGAAGTAATAAATATATTTGGTGTATCACATACATTAGGTTATTTTTATTTTATTTATCTCTCTCTGTTTTTTGATTTAGACAACAATTTAGATGATAATTTGGGCAACGGTTCTACCTCAATTGATGATGGAATTTTTGGAAGCCATAACTTTTGCGCCATAGCTTCGATTGACTCCCCATTTGAACCATTGGAAATATAATAATGAAGACAAAATGGTGAGATGTAATATATCTTTTATCAGTGGTTTTTAACCTCCAAAACCCCAATGGAAGTTCCCCAAATTTTAATTTTAGTAGTGCAGTCTAAAAATAGTAAGTTTCTAAAAATAGTAATTCCTCAAATTTTATATTGTTTTAAATCATGGAATTCAAACCATTTAATCTCCCTTGATATTTTTAACCTTACACATCCTCCTCCTACTTTCAAAATGTGTATAAATTAATATGTAACCCAAAATGGAAATCAAACATCTCTTCCCAGAGAAAGCATATGGTTATATTACAATCTTGAGTAATAAAATATCTCTTCTCAAAGAATTCATTGTTACTATGTTATTTTCATGTTCTTACAATATATTTCAATCAAAACTTATAAGTTTTGGATCAGTGGTATCAGAGTGGTTTATCTTGAGAGTGTATGATCTCTAGGATGAGTTCATTCTATAAGAAGCTTGGGTGGAAAATAATAGAGCTTCCAAACTATCCACCTATTTGCTCCAAATGACTTCAAATGGTGGATGGCATCAAGACATTTGATCCATTCAAGGAAATGGTTAATGAATCCCTCCAATGGCAAAAAGCATAGATGTTTCAATAATTTTACCAAATTCCCCAACAAATCCTAATGAGAAATTTTGGCTCCTCATCTGCACTTCTTGGCTCCTCATCCATGGAACATCCTTTTAGTGCCCCAACACCCTTCAAGGTTCAGGTGAATTTTTATATCCCTACATTGAAGGCAAAATCAATGCTGATGTAGTATAAAATTAGTTGGATCAATTATCTTCCTACTTTTATATAAATAAATTCACCGATGGAGAAAAGATCACTTTTGTTCTTTTGAAAGCATCATTGCCTGTGAAAAATTTGTGAGAAGTGTACAAAAAGAGGTTTAGTATAGATGACATTGGCATTGAGGTGGAACCTACCTGGGATGATTTCATGGAAGTGGTAAAGGAAAAATACTATCCTATTGGAGCATATGATGATTTGTATATATAGTGGCAACAACTTCACCAAGGTAAGGACCAATCTATTCAAGATTACACTGATCTTTTTCATTCTCTATCTGTAAGATTGGGCATCCAAAAAAGTGAGAAACATAAGAATATCAAATATCATGGTGGACTACAATGATACATATGAGTGGAAATAGAACTCTTCAATTTGGAAACCCTCAGTGAGGCATACAAGTTTGCAGTGAAGATTGAGTAGAAGCATGAAAGAAAGAATACGAAGAGTTAGCCTTCAAAATGGAAAAGTGACAAGGAAGGTCAAACATGAGGCCAAAATTGGAAGCAAAAGGAATTTCAAGATAAGAAATCCCAAAAGGGGAAGACTGGAAAATGGTGAGATTACCACAAAATTAGAACTCACTCCAAAGAAGAATGTTGAGCCATCAAGTCACTTCTTTTTGAGTCACAATACTCGACATCTACTGCTCTGCCTCATACCCAACCTAAAGTCAAAGAGGATGAAGAAGAGATTGTAGATGTTGAGCTCGATACCATTGTTGCTTCATCACTAACTTATGAGGAAAGGCCATATGACAAGGAAAGGTTGTTTCACTCCAAATTATGGGTAAAAGGTAAGCCTCCGCATTTTATTCTTGATAGTGGTGTCAGGAACCTAGAACAATAAACATGCTCTGATACCACGTGTCAGGATCTTGATCCAACAATAGAGCACATATGATTACTTCTTGTATTAGCAACTAAACATGGAATTTAACTAGAATCAATAAGTAACTAGAAATATGAAACAACACATGAATATGAGAGACAATACACAATTGTATTAATAATCACTTAGAAGAATATACAATAAGGAAGATGCCACTTCTTCCTCCACCTCAAGGGCTCGCCACACCTCAAGACCTTCTTCCCTCTCTCTCTTGGTCCCAACAATCAACTCCAATATAGAATTGATGTTCACCTCTCCAACTAGTCAGTAACACGCTGCCAATACGTCAAGTACACAACTGTACTCCAAGTAGATCTCCTACTCTCTGCTGCTCCCTGCAAATCACTAGACCTTACTCACCATTGTAAATCTCCAAAAGAAGCCATGCTATCCTGCTGACTAAGATCATACAAATATGAAGAACCCTACTGATTCTCCAAACCAGTACCCACCTTGGTACTGTGGCACTAGGAGGAACACACCATTGCTCTCTTCTCTCAGAAGGAGCGTATTGCTCTCTTACTCCCTAGTTACAAGTTTACACTACAGCCTATGAGTCTATTATATAGATCTCATGCATACAATAATTAGACTATCCTAATTACAACAATTAGACACGCAACTCAAGACCAAAAATAGCCTTTGCATGCAAACACTCGATTCAACAAACTAATTGTTTGTGGAACAAGCAGTTCTAAAACTGCCACAGGTGACCGACGTCGGTCCCTGTCTGCCTGGAGGTGACTGATGTCGGCCGACCTCCTGCAGATGTTGGTTGCCTTCCTGTCCACCCTGCCATCGTCAGTTGCCTTGTGCACTGCACTCTGTCGACGCTGGTCTCCTTGGAACTCAGCAACCTCCTCCCTATTTGCACTAGTTGAAGCTTTTAGCTCCACATCCTAACAATCTCCCACTTGGAGATAAATAGCTGCGACTGTACCTGTATCTATACACTATCTAATTTGTACCCTGGCTTGTATCCCACTTCAAGATCAATCCTAAAGACTAACCACCACACCCTGTGATGCTCTAACCTTTGTGCCTTTGTCATCCAAGTAACCTGCCACATCCGCATCTACAAACCTATGTAGAAAATAACTTGACCCTGCATAGCATGTCGACCTGTTGCTGATCCCTATAAGAATCCACTAAACTACCCTTCAGTACCTCTTCCTCGAATTGGCTCCATACTTTTTGACAACTCCCACTGCTTGGGAAAACTCAGGTCTACACTAGACCTCATGTGATTTCGAACACTTGTTCTAAGCTCTGCTTGAACTGTCTAGCCCTTGGTGTGCTTTTTGATTTTGCATCTTGAACCTTGCCAACACCTTCACATCAGCTTCTTATTTGAGACAAAATCAACCTGTGATCCTCTATGTCTCTTATGCTAAAGAATTTCACTGCTACCAAATTCTTCATAACATACCTCTGAAACTAACTTTAACTTTTAGCTCAAAGAACTCCCTGCATATGTAAACCTGCAATAAACAACCACTCCACATACAGTAACAAGATGATGTCACGACTCATCATCCACTTGGTAAAGAAAAGAACACAATAGTTACACTGACATTGACTAAAGCCATGCTTAGTCATCCACCTGTCAAAACTTGTACCACTGTCCTACAACTACCTCAAGACCATGTACCTTGGCCTTCTATCTCACTTATCCATTCACTCTCTTCTCTAATAAGGGAATCCACTCCTCTCCCAGTGCTCTCTCTTAGCTGACAAATCTACCAAATCTCCTACTTGGTTCTCTTCTAAAGAATTCATGCCATGCTCCCACTGTTTTTGGATTCTACCTACTTTGCCTCTATACATCTTCCTAGTTCTCAACCATCAGTAAGCAATAATAAAGAAGGTGAACAACAAATATGAGGTTCACTTACCATTTTTGATCTCTACATGAGCGTTTGAGACTTGTTGACAGCTTGCTATCTGCCCAACATTCATTCCAGTGATCGATCTCAGCCATCTCCCATCCTGCACCCGACTGATGTTGGTTCCCTGCGACTGCTTCCTCGCCGATGTCGGTCCCCGTGACTGACGCCAATTTTTACCTATCCCTGATTTGCCAACGTCAGTCTGCACATAGCCAACATCGGTCACTGTGAGGATGCTGACGTCAATTTTCTAACCGACGTCAGTTTCTGTGTTTTCCTTGTGAGTGACAACTTTTACCCACGAGCTCCTTTTGGGTCAAAACCCTATTAAAATTAACACAACCCTACTCAGAATAAATTAGTTTCCTCACCTAATCTCTGTTTGTTATCTCCTCCATGAAAACCAAGGATTTCCAGTTCTTTATTTTGTCAAAGACATCTGACTTCCGCTTCAAAACCTGCATTCTCCTTCTACATATTTGACTAAGCCTATGAAGCCACATCTCTATAACAAAAGGTGAATCAGTAATATAAGTAGATAGATAAAGGATACCTACTTTCTTACCACCATCTAATTTAAGTGTATCCATTGTGAGAGTTACAGTGCATCTCCCATCACCCAAATTTCCTGAAGAAATTAGACTCATCTCCAAGACTGGTACCTACATGACTTCCTTCAACCACTGTGTGTCATCCGTCTGCAATTTCAGCTTCACTTCCCCTTTGTCAATAATCTGAAAGGCTCTCCAACCCCTAAATAAATCTCTCCAAAGTCTCTAAAGACATACCCATGAAAAGATGCTCTATTTCGGGCTGCATGGAAAGAGGCAAAAGAATCTGTAAACAAAGATTCTACTTTATCCAGAGCAACCTGTGCAACGTCACCTACAACATCTACTTCTACACGCTGGTCTTCTGCCAACCAACAATCTCTTTTTACCTGCTCTTTCTTTCCATCAATCAGACCATTCATGCTATTCAGTTTCTCCATTCGTAGCTTACTATCTTATGCCATTGCTATACTCCCACTCAATCTAAAACCCCTGTGAGTGACCTGTAATCAAAAACACTACCAGATCTGAAACCACCTGTTAGTCAACCCAACCAAAAGCTCTGATACCACTTGTCAGGAACCTAGAACAATAAACATGCTCTGATACCACGTGTTAGGATCTTGCTCCAAAAATAGAGCACATATGATTACTTCTTGTATTAGCAACTAAACACAAAATTTAACCAGAATCAATAAGTAACTAGAAATATGAAACAACACATGAATATGAGAGACAATACACAATTGTATTAATAATCACTTAGAAGAATATACAATAAAGAAGATGCCACTTCTTCCTCCACCTCAAGGGCTTGCCACACCTCAAGACCTTCTTTCCTCTCTCTCTTGGTCCCAACAATCAACTCCAATACAGAATTGATGTTCACCTCTCCAACTAGTGAGTAACACGTTGCTAGTACGTCAAGTACACAATCATACTCCAAGTAGATCTCCTGCTCTCTGCTGCTCCCTGCAAATCACTAGACCTTACTCACCATTGTAGATCTCCAAAAGAAGCCATGCTATCCTGCTGACTAAGATCATACAAATATGAAGAACCCTGTTGATTCTCCAAACCAATACCCACCTTGGTACTGTGACACTAGGAGGAACACACCATTGCTCTCTTCTCTCTAAAGGAGCTTATTGCTCTCTTACTCCCTAGTTACAAGTTTACACTACAACCTATGAGTCTATTATATATATATATATATCTCATGCATTCAATAATTAGACTATCCTAATTATAATAATTAGACACGCAACTCAAGACCAAAAATAGCCTTTGCATGCAAACACTCGGTTCAATGAACTAACTGTTCATGGAACAAGCAGTTCTGGAACTGCCATAGATGATCGACGTCGGTCCCTATCTGCCTGGAGGTGACCAACGTCGGCCGACCTCCTACCGATGTCGGTTGCCTTCCTGTCCACCCTACCATCGTCAGTTGCCTTGTGCACTGCACTCTGTTGACATCGGTCTCCCTGGAACTCAGCAACCTCCTCCCTATTTGCACCAGTTGAAGCTTTTAGCTCCACATCCTAACAAGTGGGAGTCAAAAGAATTTAATCTCTACTAAAGTTGTGAAAAGTCTAAATATATCCATGAAGCCTCACCCAAAGCCATACAATATTGGATGGTTGAGCCCAGGGAAAGACCTCTATATCACCCATCAGTGTCTTCTTTCATATGTAATAAAACCTTTCCAAGATGAAGTCTTTTGTGATGTGGTCAATCTAGATGTTTGTGATGTACTCCTTGGTTAGCCATTCATGTATTATCGACATGGCATCTAAGAATCATGAACTCAAAGAATCACCCTCACTCTTGGAATGTGGCACTACAAGGTACTAGAGGTACCACCTCCCACATCTGTCTCCCTAATTAGTGCTAAGCAATGTAAGAGACTGGTGGAGAAGACAAAGCAATTCATTCTCATGGTGGTCAAACCATAGAAATCCAAGAAGGCTAATGTTGTAGTCCTAACTACACAATTAAAATAATAATAGAATTAGATGAGACAAATCATGGGATAATATGATGACTTATTCAAGTCACCCATAGGATTTCCACTACACTACCAGGTAAAACATTCTATCGATTTGATCTCAGGATCACCTTTGCCTAATAGTCTTGTGTATCACAAATCAATTTTAGAGAATGATGAAATAAAAAGATAGATTCAAGAATTGATCTAAAAAGGTCACATCAAGCCAAGTTCTTCACCCTATGGCATCTTGATTATCCTGACACTAAAGAAAGATGGAACACAGAAGATTTGCATTGACTATTAATCCCTGAATAAAATCACTATGAAGAATTACTACCCCCTCACCATGATTGATGACCTGCTAGACCAAATCCATGGTGCAAAGTTCTTCACCAAAATTGATCTCAAATTTGGCTATCACCAAATTCCCATGGATCCCACCGATGTCTAGAAGACTACATTCAAATCTAAGAAGGGTCTCTTTGAATGGTTGGTTATGCCTTTTGGCTTAACTAACACACCTACAACCTTCATGAGGATGATGGATGACATCCTATGACCCTTCACCAACTCATTCATGGTTGTCTACCTAGATAACATACTCATCTATAGCAGAACATGGGAGGAACATCAATAACATGTTCGTAAGGTGCTTCAAACTCTTTGGCAGCATAAGTTTTATGCAAATCTCAACAAATGCACATTCAGGATGAAAATAATTTAGTACCTAGTGTACATTGTGAATGAGGAAGGGATCCATGTTGATCCAGAGAAGATTTAGGTTATTTGAGAATGGCCTATACCAAGGACCCTCATAGAACTTCATAGCTTCTTGGGTCTTGCAAATTTCTACCATAGGTTTGTTCTTGGATTCTCCCATGTTGCTTGGTCACTAACCCAAGTGACGAAAGGAGGATCTAAAGCTACATTTTAGTGGGTAAAAATACAAAAAATGGCATTTGAGAATTTGAATAATAGACATTGCTCAACCCCTGTTCTTACCTTGCTAGATTTGCATCAACCTTTTGAGTTGATGACAGATGCATTTGAATATGCCATGGGAGTTGTCATCATACAACATGGCCATCCTATAACATATCATAGTGAAAATTTCACTGATACAGTCAAGAAATACCTGACATATGACAAGGAGATCTATACCATTGTGCAAGCCTATAAATAATGGAAACACTACATCTTGGGGAAAGAGATAGTCATCCACACTGACCATAGACCATTGGAACTCATCTAGACATAGAGAAAACTAAAAAATGAGAGGCACCAAAAGTGGGCCACATATATATAGCAATTCCATATGATAATCAAACACAAAAAGGGGAACTCAAATATGACCATAGATTGTCTGAGCCACCCACCAATTATTGTACTCACAATATTTCTTGACTTGTGTAGACACGAGATTGCCACTTGGGTTGCTTTGTATGAAGCAGATCATGCCTTTGCTGATACATATCAGGTGCTTTAATAAGGTAAACATGTTTCTAAATTATATTTGAAAGATAATGTCCTCTATCATATGGGGCACATCTATGTTCCAGCTGCAGAGCAATAGAAGATGATATGGGAAGCACATTTTAGTAGGATAGTTGGATAGTTTGGTGTAGAAAAGACATTGGTAGTTCTTCAAAAACACTTCTACTAGCCCCATATGTGAAAGGATGTGGAAAGGTATCTCAAATATTATACCCCATGTGTGATATCCAATCCAACAAATAAGAATCAAGGATTGTACACACCATTGTTAGAACTAACCAAGCCTTGGGAATCTATCTCAATAGATTTTATCTCAGGTTTGCCCACTTCAAAACATGGCAAGGACTATATTTTTGTTGTATTTGATCATTTTTTAAAAATGGCTATAATTATTGCTTTTAATAAAAATATAAATGCTGAAGAAACTACTCAACTATATTTTAGTCATATATGGCTCCATTTTGGTCTCCCTAAGTCCATTGTCTCATATCGAGATAGCAGGTTCCTGAGCATCTTCTAGTCCACTCTATAGAAGATGATGGATACCAAGCTAATGAAGTCCATAGCCTTCCATCCATAGACTGATGGTCAAAAAGAAGTGGTGAACCATTTGATTATTCACATGATTTAGATGTATCAGTCCAAACATCCATGTACATGGGATGAGGGGCTTCTTTTCATATAACATGGATATAATTGGGCCCTACACAACTCAACCAAGCACAGTCCATTCCAAGTATGCTTCAAGTTCCAACCCATGGCACCAATTGATATATTCATTCCATTCTCCACCATGGAATACACACCTCAAGGGAGATCTGAGGTAGTAAAAGCAATAAAGTTCATTGAACAAATGCAACACATCCAGTAGCAAGTTCATGACATCTTGGAGAAGATGAATCAAAATTATAATTAATGTCATGACAAACATAAGATTACACACCATTTTTCTATGGGTGAAATGGTTTATTTTTGGCTTCAAAAGGATGACTTGAAGGTCCACATAGAAAAATTTAGCCTCTATGATATGGTCCCTACACCATCACCACAAAAATTGGATAAAATGCTTTTGAGTTGAACCTACCAGCCTACCTTAGTCTGCATCCAATATTTAACATGGAGCATCCACCTCTGTTGGAAATTTTAGTCATAGCAAAACAAATATACATTGATGAGCTTGATCCACATATTTTTTCTCCAGTAGAGGAGGATCATATTTTGGACACTTGGATGAAGACAATAAGAGGATGTTCTATTCTACTTTATTAGGTGGTCAAAAGGGGCCAGCTTCACCACCAAGGTGAGTGGCTCACAAAGAATCAAATTAAGACACAACTTCCACACCTGATGATTAATATTGATGCAATGGGTACCGTTACTTCTCAATGAGGGAGGAATGATCTAGGCAATAATTCAAGCGACAATTCGGGTGATAGTTCTACCCCAATTGATGATAAAACTTTTAAGAGCCATAACTTTTGCACCGTAGCTTTGACTAACTCCCCATTTGAACTATTGGAAAGATAATAATGAGGATAACATGTTGAGATGGCACCAATCTCCACTCAGTGGTTTTTTACCCTAAAAAACCCAATGAAAGTGCCCCAAATTTCAATTTTAGTAGTGCAGTCTAAAAATAGTAATTCTTTGAATTCTGTATTGTTTTAAATCATGGAAGTCAAACCACTTTATCTTCCTTGAGATTGGTGACCTTCCACATCCTCCTCCTTATTTAAAAATGTGTATAAATGAATATGTAACCCAAAATGGAAATCAGACATGTCATCCCATAAATAAGCATATGGTTGTATTGCAATCTTGAGTAATAAAACATCTCTTCTCAGAGAATTTATTGTTACTGTGTTATTTTTGTGTTCTTAAAATATTTGGCAATCAAAACTTCTAATTTTTAGATCATTTTCACACCAAAATTTAAGTGTAGTTGTAGCCTAAAGTGGTACATCAAAGAAACTAGCCCTATCTAGAAATTCACATCATCCTTAAGCTACACATAAGCCTAGAGGTGTTTCCATTATGCCACTTGGATGAGGAGAGATTTGCCATCTCCTCAAAGGGTGAAAATACAAGTGACAATAGATACCATGCAAATGTTGATTTCTTTACAAATATTTTTTATATGTCTAGATGATCGTGGACACCAAGTGAAATTTTAATGGGTTAAAAGATCCATTAGTTGAAGGTAGATCACAATTATGCAACTAAAAAAAACACAAATAAAATGGTGAATTCTCTATTCATATATATCAATGACATGGGAGATGAGAAAGATCCCAATTTTTAGGATTACTCCAACCTCTATGATTTTTGGGATGTGTTTTCCAAAAAAATCCTTGACCCCCACCTAAAGCAAGAATTTGATTTCTCAATTGATACCTTGCCTAGATCATAGCCTAAGTCAAAATATTTGAATCATTTTTTAATAACCACTTTGTTTGAGTTGATTATATATTTGTATGAGATGTTTTATAAAGATTTGATTCATCCAAGTGTGTCTCCTTTGGTAACATCTATTATCTTCATGAAAAATAAGGAAGGTACCTTCTAACTTTGTATTAACTACCATATTATTAACAAAGCAATGATCAAGAATAGTTATCCTTTACCATGCATTGATGATTTTTTTACCAAATGCATGGAGAAATGGTATTTTCAAAAATTGATGTAAGATCTAGTTATCACAAGCTAAGGATTCATAAGGTAGGCATTTTTAAGATAGCCTTAAAAAAATCATTACGGGCATTACAAGTTCATTATTTTTCCTTTTAGACTAACCATTACACCAAATACATTCATAACCTTATGGAAATGTCTTGAAAGACTATCTAGATAATGTTTTTTCAGTCTTACCTAGTGATATATTGATTTATTCTCAATTAGAAGAGGAGCATGTTCAATATTTAAGGTTCGTAATACAATTTTTAAGGTAGTTGCACTTTTTGTAAATTTCTCAAAATGTGTTTTCTTTCAAAGGAAAATACATTAACTTGGCTTGATCATTTCAATGAAAGGCATTTTAGTGGACCTATCCAACATTTCAGAAATGATGGATTGGCCAGTGCCATAGGTCCACAGTTTCATGGGTTTGGAAAGCTATTATAGGAAGTTTTTAGAAGACATTTCAAATATAGAAAATCCTATTTTTTTTACAAAATAAAGGTAAGAAATTTGAATTTTCATGAAGGTATGAGAAATATTTTCATATATTTAAGGAAAAGTTAGCTTTAGATCCAATTCAAAAAGTTCATGTCCCAAATTATAACTTTTCAATTATCACAAGTGCCTTAGTAGAAGGTTTTAGTCAGGTTTGATGTGTGAATTCTAAGTGATGACCTATGAGTCATGAAAACTCATGCTTTATGAGTTGAACTATATCCCTCATAACTTGGAACTTGTAGCCATAGTTCATGTGTTACAAATGTGGAGGAAATCCTGATATGAAAACCATTCAATCTTAAGTTGGTCACCTGAGGCTTAAGTACAGCTTCACTCAACCAAACTTGAATGCTCAACAATGGCATTGGTTGGATTTATTATGTGAATACGACTATGACATTGAGTATATTAAGGGAAAGGAAAAATAGAGTGGTTGACACTTGTAGTCAAAGAAGGCACATTGTTTCCATGGAAAAATTAAGAACATTTAGGGAGTAAATTATAATGTATTTTCCTTAATATGATTTCTATCAAAATGTTAAGGATTCCCTTGAGATAAATTATCAAGACCATTAGTTTTATAGATAACAATTAGAGGGATTTTGCTTTTTAAAATTTAAAGGAAGAACATATGTTCCTAACGAGGGTGGTATGAGGACCAAAGTGTTTTAGGATTCCCCGAGTGATCTATATCAAGTCACCTAGGGGTGACTAATTTATTGTTAGACTTAAAATAATTGTATTATTGGCTAGGTCTCAAGAAGGATGTAATAAAGTCTATGGTTAAGTCTCTTGATTGTCGATTGGTTGAGATTGAACACATATACCTATTAAGACTATTATATCCTCCTAAAATTCATGATTGTTAATGGAAGGTTGTTGGTATGGGTTTTATTCAATTTCTTTCCATGTCAAGGAATAATCATGATGTTATCTTGGTTGTTGTGTACAAGCTTACCAAAGTTACACATTTCATTCCTAGAAACTTTTTGGATGACTCGCTAGTTTGGGAAAGAATATTTGTTTGATAAATGTTCATAATGCATGGAGTTATATAGAATATTATCTTTTATTGGGACACTCACATGACTTCAAGGTTTTGATAAACCTTAAATTCAACACAAATAATAAATTTGAACTTCCTTTCCATGTATCACCCTAAGACATGGTCAAATAAAGAGGGTAAATCAAGTGCTACAAGATATGTTTTAGATGTATTGTATAGATAAATAGTACAATTTAAAATAGCCTTTTCTTTGGTAAAGTTTTAGCATAAAAATACTTATCACTCAACTCTCAACATGACCCTTTTTAAATATCTCTACATTAGGAAGTATCATACTCCTATTGTCTAGGATAATGTTAAAGACCATGTGGTTATAGGTATAGATATGTTGAATGAAATGAAGGAAAATATAAAGTTGACTAAGAAACATTTTATAGAAGGTACCAATATTTATAGGATCTAATAAAATATGAAAATGATTCCAAGACATTTCTTAGTGGGAGATAAGGTCTTTTTAAAGTAAAACCAAACAAAAGTTTGATTAAGTTTGGAAAATATTCCAAATTATCACCCAAATATGTGGAACCCTTTGATGTCTTAAAATCATCAATCCAATCACTTGTATACTTTCATTATCGCTTTTTCTTACTTGGTATTGGACTATTGGTTGTATCAAGATATGCATGACTAACCTATGGTAGACATAACCTTTGACTTATTCATTTGACAATATCTAGATTGAATATTCGTAGGATTCATTAGCCTAATTAGGTTATAGATTCCCCATATACTAATTAGGTTATATATATGAGTTAGTGTTAGAGTTATATTTTCATATATTCTAAATTTTATTTTTATTGTAAGGATTGTGGAGGTTTCCATCTTGAAATGGCTCAATTGTATATTTTAGAATTTTACTCATCACTTCACTTAGATTGTGTGGATCTATTATTTTCTAATATTATGCATGGGTAATTGGTGATAATTAGTTCATGTGCATTTTTGAATTTATATTTACTATTATCAATTTTATTTTATGATACTGTAATTTCATTACAAGTGATATTAGAGATTTGATTTGGGAAAAGTTTCTTTGGCACATTTTGAATTTGGAGAGAATCAAAAATAAATAATTTGGTTAAATCAATTCTCTTTCTCCAATTTTTTTTCACTTTCTTATATCTTTATCTTTTTGGGGGATAATTTGTATTGGTCTATTTATTGGTTCTACTTGCATATAAAA
Organism: Torreya grandis; assembly: GCA_037957365.1. Classification (NCBI taxonomy): domain Eukaryota; kingdom Viridiplantae; phylum Streptophyta; class Pinopsida; order Cupressales; family Taxaceae; genus Torreya; species Torreya grandis. The sequence goes on along the minus strand of JARHVA010003660.1, from coordinate 883,951 downwards.
ATTGAAAACATTTGATCTTGCAAATATTTTTGGTTTTTATCCACACTAGGCATTTCAAAGCCAAAAAAATCTAGAATCAAGTTTTTCCACCCTTGATCAATATTATGGATTTTGGATTCATCTTTTCAAAGTGATCACAATAGTATATAGGTCTTGAATAACCCTATATTTGGTATAATTTTGTTTTTTTTTGGTTTTCATCTTTTTTTCACCCTTAAGAAATATTTCTTTGGATATTTCATTGAGGTGATCACCACAGTATAGGAATTTAATAACCTTATATTTTAATTCCATTCAATCCATTGCATCTAGAAGCAAGGGAAAGAATAATAACACACTAGGGAAACCTTATAACATGGAATCTATAGATTCTAAGATGGAATTGGGTGGGACTTATAATATGAGTTCACCTAGTCTAGAGGAAAGAATGCATTAACTCGAAGCAAGTATGAAAAATCTAGAGCTAAATATGGATACTAGGTAGGAAATAAAATAGATGGATAAAAGAAAACATATAAATAAGCTCAAATTATCCATATAATCCACTAGTGAAAAATTAGTTGAACTCAAAACTTTCATCAACAATTTGGTCACATTACAACTATCGAGTCAACAACTCTAGAAGTAATAAGTTTTTATACCACCCCTTATGGATCCTTATAGTAGCCTGTTATTGATTCAAATGCATTACCACATCATCACATGACTTATGCTACTTTGGGGTCTCAATAATTTATGTTGAATTTGGACATGTATAAGTTTTATGATAAGTGCCCACTCAATTGGACCATCTAAATGGAGAACTTTTTAATCTACATCAAATTCCATGTGTGAAAAATTTTATAATGGAATCATTAAATCTGGAACCAGATTAATTCATTTGGTATCATTTGCTTTGTGTTCAGAATAAAAATAATAATTTCAAAGTCACATGGTTAGTTTTTATAGAAGAGTTGACTACACACTATAGTAGTCATTTGGTGGATAACTACTTTAACCAATTAGCCAAACTCTAATAAACTAGTACAGTCAACCATTATATTCAATAATTTCAAACCTTATCCTTGATATTTGATAAGGCTATAGAGGATAAATTGAAAGACCTATTTTTAGGTAAATTCAATTACCACATTCAACATGAGGTACGCTTTTTTATTCCACCTAATTTATTTTTATATATTAGCATAGAACAAAGGGTATAGGAAAAGGTTGTCTAATATGATACATGAATGGACTAGCATCAAATATTTTATCACCTTAATATCATCCTTTCCTCAAAAAATAAGATTAATGCCTCAAAAGATTGAATAACAAGGGGGAAATGGTTATGTTTTAATTATGATATAAAACATAGTAGAAGACATAAATGTGTAGCGAAAAAAATATTCCACATTGACGTAGTACCTAAAGAGGAAGCAGAAGAGGAAATTGAAGTGAAAGAGGATCTAGAAGAAGCACAAGTGGATTCATGACTGACGATCTCTTGTCATGTACTACTAGGGCTTAGTAACCGTCAAGGAGGTGAATTTTTTAAATAAGGAGAGAGTGACAATGATTATTGGTTTTAAAAGTATTCATAGCTTCATCAACAACAAGTTTGTTGTGTAGTTGAACTGATTTATCTTACTAGCTCCAAAATTTAAAGCCATAATTGTTGATGGTGGTACAATTAGTTATTTAATATTTTGTCACAATATCAAGTTAATAATGTGAGACTACATTTTGACTAATCATATATTTTCCACTCTCATTGTTGGATTGGATATAGTTTTTGGAGTCCAATGGCTTACTATTTTGAGTATAATAGAGATAGACATCAAGAATTATTAATGTGACTTTATTAGAAATGCAGGACATTTGAATTTAGGGGATTTTAAGATGATTCTCCATATATAGTGAGCTCTCATCAAATTTAGAATATACTAAAAAAATAGTCAATTGGATTTGTCACCCAATTGTTTTCACTATAATCTCAACAATCACAGGATACCACACCTCAATATCTTCAATATAACATTGGCATATAGTTATTAGTGTTTAGATATATATTGAAAAGACTTCTACCCAAAACATTACATGTCCATGCCATTCAACTTGTATATGGGATCCAACCACCCAAAATCAAACCTTATAGGTAATATGTGTAAAATAGTGAGATTTGGTGAATGGTACAAGAGATGATAGAAGGAGGTATTACTTGGCATATTCAAAGTGATTATTCTTCCCCAGTGGTGATGGTGCATAATAAGGATGAAAATTGGTGCATGTGCTCAGACTATAGATATTTGATCAAATTCACCATCAAATATAATTTTCATATTCTAAAAATTGATGGTTTACTAGATGATTTGCCTGGATTTATTTTTCTTACAAAAATAAATCTTAGATTTTGATATCATCAAATTGGAATTAGAGAGGAGGATATCCTAAAAATAGTATTCTAAACACATGAAGGCCATTATGAATTTCTTATTATGCCTTTTGGTCTTACAAATTTTCCTTCCTACATTTTAAAGTTTGTTGGATTCCATATTCAATCCATAGTCTAAATTTTTTTCTTAGTATTTTTTGATGATATATTGATCTATATCAAAACATGGGAGGACTATTTGTTTTGTGTTGAGTTGATTTTTTAAACTCACAAGTAACATAAAAAAATCAATACCTTTTAAATGTGCTTTTGGAGTCAAAGAGGTGGAGTAATTAGGTCACATTTTCTCTCATGTAGGAACTAAGGTGGATCTTGACAATATCAAGGCTATGGTATAATGGGAAGTTCCTAAAACCCTCAATAACCTATAATGATTCTTTAGACTTACAGGACATCACCATGAGTTTTTTAAAAAGTATAACATCGCCTCTCACAACCCTATTGAAAATGATTCCTTCCATTAGGGTGAGATAGCAACCAGAGCATTTGAGAAGGTTAAGGAGTCCATGTGCAATACTCTTATTCTTGCCACTGTTTATTTCACTGAAACATTCATTTATGAAGTGATGCTTTAGAGCATGGTATGGGTGCAATTTTCATGTAATAATGCAAGTCCATTGGGTTTGAAAGTCACCAATTCAAAGGTAAGTATTTACTAAATCCCATTTATAAGAAGGAAATGTTATTTATTCTTCATGTGTTGAAGAAATGGAGGCCTTGTCTAATGGGGAGACACTTTAAAGTAAAGATAGATCATGATAGTGTAAAATACTTATTGGATCAGAGGTTATAATTAAAAGAGTAAAAAAATAGGTCACTAATATGTTGGGGTATGACTTCAATATCCTCTACAAAAAATAAATATAATGTAGTAGCAGATGTGCTTTACAAGAGGGATGAAAACACAAAGGCATTATTTTGTTCAATGTCCATATTGAAGGTAGATTGAGTGGATGAGGAAATATTAGAATGGCAGAGGGACACAAATATGCAAAATCCAATTCAACAACTTTAGCAAGGTCCAAGTACATTAAAACAATTGTGTGGTAGGGTGGTTCCCTTTGGTATAAGGATAAGCTATAATTTTGAAAAAACATGAGACTCAAGCACAAGGTTATCCATGCTTCACTAGTTGGGGACATTCAAGATTCTTGAATACTTATCATAGTATCAAGGAGGATTTTTTTAAGGGAGGGATTGAAGGTGATATATTATAAATTTTGGAGTAATATTTGTTATATTAGAAAATAATGGTGAGACTATTAGGACTGTGGGTTTATTGCAGCTTTTATCTATTCCTAAATAGTGATTAGAGTAGGTCTCTTGGATTTAATCATGGGACTACCAAAATCAAGACAGAAAAAAATTCTCATGGAAGTGGTGGATAAACATAAACTATGCCATTTTTGCACCTTGTCTCATCCTGCAACATTTATAGAGACAATTCAAAAGCTACATTGTACCCCAAATATTATAGTAAGTGGTTGTGATCCCATACTTACTAATAATTTTTGGACCTCTCTTGTTTGGGTATTCAGTTGACTCATAGATCTTCATATTACCCCCAATCTGATGGTTATACTGAGGTGGTCAACAAGTGCTTGGAAGGTTATCTACGTTGTTTTACTTTTGATAAGGAGGCATAATGGGTTACTTAGTTTCCACTATCATAATGGTGGTATAACACTTATTTTCATACTTCTTCCAAAATGTCTCCATTAATGGAATTGTATGGATACCACCTACAATCCATCACATCTTTCTTGAAAGTGAAACCAAAATTTTGAGAAATAGAAGAGCACATTCACCACCAATAAGAGGTTATTTCTAGCCTTAGAGAGAACCTCACCATGGCCCAAAACTGAATGTAATAAGTAGTTTTCCATCACCAAAGTGAAAGGCATTTCGAAGTGGGAGATTTGGTTTTCCAATATTTCAGCCATATAATTGAATATCCTTGAATCAACTAAAAAAGGTTAAAAAATTGTCACCAAAGTATTATAGCCCTCATCAAATCTTGCATAAAATTGGCACTGTGGAATACAAATTGGATACCACTAACAATAATAATGCATCTAGTCTTTTTATGTTTTTGGCACCGTGGCATACAAAATGGATACCCTTAATAGCAAAAATACATCCAATATTTCATGTTTGAATAAAATCATTAGATAGAAGATTGTATAACTTGATGAAGAGGGAAGAATCATATTGGAACCTAGAGTAATTCTCCAGCCACGCACAAGGAGAATATGAACTAGGTGAATCATGGAGTATCTTATCAACTAGAAGACATTCCCTTTAGAAGACACGATGTGTGAAGATAAATATTCCATGCAGAAGCATCCAAATTTGATCAACACTTGTTTGAATGGGGGAACATACTACACCCTTGGCCTATTGGTTGTATTGGGATATGTATGGTTGCTTTATGGCACACATAATATTTAACTTATTCATTTGATAATCTCTAGATTGAATATTGGTAGTAGTTGACCTAATGAAATTATAGAATCCCCATACTCTAATTAGGGTTTATATAGGAGTAGTGTTAAGTATTATATCATCATATATTCCCAATTTTGTTCTTATTATAAAGATTATGGAGATTGTCCCCTTGAAGTGTCTCGGTCCTACATTTCATAATTCTTCTCATCATTTCACTTTTATTGCATAAATTTGTTATATGGTGTTCTTATGTGCAAGTTATTGTTGTTAATTAGTTAATAAACATTGTTGAATTGTTATCTATTTTTGTGTTGTGAATATGTTTTTGCAATATAGTAATTTCATTACACAAGTTGATTTTACTCATCTACTTAATTGAAATATTTTTGGGTTCATGATCCAAGAGTGGTTCGAGTTAAATGTAATTATTATATTAATTGTCATTTATTATATCAATGATAGTTAATTATAATTATTGTTATTGTATTTAATAATTTTAATGACTTAAGTTGAATTAACTACCTTTTGGTTTTTTAAGTCGGATGCAAAATATTCCACCTCACACAAAACTACTTAGAGGGAGAATATCATAGGGGAGAGGTGTTGTCTCTAAGGTGGCAGCAACTTTAGAGACTGAACATTTTCACATGCCACTCGATTGCCCACTTTTGTTTTAACTTGTTAATGATTATTTTGCATCATTTTTGTGGATTGGGAATTGACTTTGATTTACTCTTTATGCATTTTTTGTCTTTATGTGATTGTGTATGTCTTATTGATTTTAGTTATTTTGGATTGTGGGGTTGTATTCTAGTTTTGTCATTTATACTTGTGTGATCTTGATGTGATCCCAAAACTTAAATGACAACAAGGATTGCAAGTGGTTGTTAGTAGGGCAGCCATGCTCCCTTGTTGTATAATTTTATCAAGAGGTCTTGTGACACTCATATTTACATTGTAACTTTACTTTGATTTTGGGCCTTGGGCAAATTATTATGGAGGGTAATTTATTGGTTGACCCTCAAATCAATTGTAGGTTAGGGTAATGAAATTTTAATACCTTTTGACAAAAAAACATGTTAAATTGTAGCATATATGTATGTAAATTTATTGGTTGACCCTTGAATCAACGAGTTATGATAATGAAATTTTAATAACTTTTAACAAAAAACAAGCTAAATTCTAGCATATTAAAAATAACATTAGTTCATTTAGTTGTTCATTGAGATCATAAACTCATGTGATTACATGAGTATGTTTATGCGCGCTTGATATTATATGATTACCTTTGGTTGTAATTGAGTGCAAGTGGGTCATGGAAATGTTGGTTAGTGGTGTTTAAAATGCTTAAAAGTATAAGTGTGTATTTTAATGGTTCATAATCCTTGATAAAGGCAAAAGGGAACCGTGAATTGTTTATAATCATGAGGATAATTTTGATTGTTGCTTTGGTTGAGTTAATTGACCATGGGTCAACATGTAACCATGGACTGGATTGTTAGTTATGATTAGGTCATTTGACGTAAAGTGTGAATAGACTATGTAGTATACATGGGCTTATTACAACTCATTGAGGTCATCAATGGCTAGGGTTTGATGTTCATGACACATATTTTGGTTAGTTTCTAGTTTATCTTTCATTCATCAATGCATGCCATGAGCTAATTTTGCATGATAATGGAGATGGAAAAATTATGGAAGGTTTATAGTTGTGCATGTGGCATGGAGATTAGTGTAAATTGATCCATCGCTACTCTTGGCATGGGTTTTATTAGGTTTTATTGTATTGGCCTTAGCTACAATTGTTGGTGTATTTTATGACCCCTTATTTTGAGCTGATATAGTGGGCTTCTTGTTATTATTGGGGTTTTATAAATATGCCCATTTCATTTCTTTGGTGGGCATTACAAATTTGTATGAATTGTATGCTAGCAAAGGTATTTTTATTATGAGAAGGAAGTGTTTTGTTGGCTTAAGAAGTTGTGAGAGAAAGATGAAACACTCGGTTGGTTATGCTATCTCACGGATTTTTGTTAACATATATAATTCATGCCTTTTTCCTTAAATTGAAACAATTATTTTCTTCCATAATTGAATGAGATTATCTTAGAGGAATGAGGTTTTTTAATTTGGAATGTTGTATGGAAATACATAGACCAAAAATATTGTTGAAATGTGTCTTAGTTAGAAGGTTGGACATTTTGGTCGTTGAAATGTTTGTCTTAGCTAGATAGTTGGAAATTTTGGTGTAAGTGGGGAATTTTGCTATTTTAATGTGAATAAAAGAAACCTTGAGATAGCTTCTTGTAATTTTTTTGGTTTAATAGGTGGCTTTCCGTTTAGGTGTTTGTATGGTCTAGCACTAGGCTTGATAGATCTTTATGGCATTGTATCATAATTATTTTGTTTTGTTAAAACAACTATAGATTATTCTAAAAGAGTAACCGATAATTGGCTTAGACTATAATAAATGATCATGTTTTTTTAAGACTATAGACCTGAATTTGATTATGCATGAACAAGAATAACAAGAGTTATTTTACTATTCTCTTTTAAGTTTTTTTTATAGCCTATAATGGCAGATGTGGCTATTGTTTATATGAGAATTAAACGGATATATTTATTTTGAAACCCTTTTCTTGTCAAAAGAGTTTTGTTGAAACTCCATGATTATTAAATTCTTGTCATTATTTATTATTGTATGTCTTTTTATTCCTTGATATTTATACAATGATTTGATGAGTGTAAAATTCAATGGCAGGGTATGTTGACATAGTTCTTGTGAAGGAATATTTTAAACATGATGATGTTTCTCTAATCTTGGAAAAAATACTCTCAGTTATATATAAAACCTATTAGGTATTTGTAGTATGGTGTTTGCTTAAAAGCATAGATGTATCTTGAAGTTGATTGGAGGTGTTATCATCATTTTCTATTTATATATTTATCAACATTTGGTTGACTTATCTTTTTTATACCCTACCAATGGGGCCTAAATAGTGCATTGATATTACATTATTATTTAGGACTGGTACTTGTACATATTTTATTAATTTAATTAATAAGTTAAGCCATAAATATGTGAGGTGACAACCATTGAGAGTTTGCTCTCAATGGATGACCCCTCACATTTAAGAAGCTTATCTCACATGTGGGTTGTTTATATTGATGCTTGGGGTACACTAGTGCTCAACGCTATAAGTTCAATACTATATAATGTTCTTTTATGGGTTTCCATAATATAGTGTTATTGGATTTTATAGCTTGTAATCATTGTGATTTATGAATGATTATTTTATGTTGCATTACCTAGCATTGATAAGCTATGTTGTCAACATGGATTGAAACATAGACAAACTTATGACTTTTCTTTGGGTTGTGAGACTTACGTAGAAACATTGCCTACCATCATTATTAAGGTCATGGTTAACTCAATATTTTTTATTTATGAAGACATGTCTAGCTTTGTGATCTTATTTGGTCAAAAATGAATCTTGTAGGTAAGATCTATAATTTAAATAAAATACTTCCAGTACTTTTGATTTCCCGATTTGATTGGAGATAGGGGTACAAGGGTATCTCTCTTCAAAGTGGCTGAGAGATACCAAATATGGGTTTTCTCTGCAACCATACTACATAAAGAATCATAACTTCTCTCTTAAGAAAATATCATTTTGAAAACTTGAGAAAATTATTTAACCTAAAGTTTGAAGGCCCTTTGGAATTTTGGACCGTTTTATTTTGTTGAAAGTGGGTTGTTTGTTTGTTGTTGAGTTTATGTGTTTATACTCTTTTTTTGTTATGAGATTTGATTGAATTGGTTGAGATTATTATTACATCTCAATTTCATTCTAAGTGTTATGACCTTTGAATCCATAGATTATTATGGTTATCATTTGACTATTATTGCTTTGATTTGAGCTTATGACATATATTGGTTATGAGATAGTGATATGTTGAGTAGTTTACATAATGGATTGATTATGTGACAACTGTACTTTCTTATTTCTATACTTTATAGATGTATACTTGTTAGTTAAGCATCATTAGTTGATATTTGATGACTCAGACTAAATACCTACTTGTTGTGAGGTGGATGCAGGATTGATTCTACCCTCAAAGCATGATGGAGAGAGAGTATAATCAAAAAGGATGGCGTAGATGAGATGATTGGGGGATGACAAAGGAACTGCTAGTAACCCAACACACACCACAATAAAATAACTTGTTTGATTCGTATATGACTTAGCTAGTTGGTATGGTTTTGAATGCTTAAGTATTTCTGCAGTGATCATATTTCAATTTATGCATTTAAATGAGTGATTTCATTATTCTACAACCTGTAGTTAGATCTGTATGATATTTGCTCTATGATTGTTGTGATTGTTGTGATTGTTGTGTTTGAGAGATGTTATTACTAATATGTATGACTTAATGCATCTTTTTAAAGGATAGTTGAAGACATTGAGACTAGTCTATATAGCGGGCATGACAAACAATTTCATAGTTATAACATTATGGTGTTTTGGGATGTTGATTTAGCAATTATTGTTAAGATAACATTTGATATATTATCCAGTTGGGTCAAAAGCTGATAATGGCTTAGGCTATCCTCTTTACAAACTCTTAACTTGGACTTTTGCTAAGTTGGTATACTAATTTTCTAAATATCTTATGGACTATCCTAGCTAATGCTAGAGTGCATAAATAATAACCTATTTCTAAGTGGACTTAAAATAGCACTTAACTAGGCTTTGAATAAAGATTAAAAAATATGCATGATTTATTAAATAAGTGAAACTCTAAGTTAAGTGTATAGTAATAGATTTTTACTAAAAGCCAAAGTAAATATATTCTTGGATAAAAGAAAAGGAAATCAAAAAGAAAATAAGAAAAGAAGATGAAATGGATAAGGGGTGATTCATGCATGAAATAGAATACAACAAAGTAAAATAATAAATAAATAAAAGAAAAGGCGTCGAATTATGCATTATTAAAAACTCAATTAAAGATTAGTAAAGTAAAGTATGAGGAAATAAAATAAGGGGATTTGACTAGGGAAAAAGAGAGGTGATTTATGCATGGCAAAAGGAAAATAATTAAAACACAATGTTAAGTAGATGAAAAATAGAGAGGATATAAGGGAGAGGTATGGGACATAAGGCAGATATATAATGATGCAAGGCAAAGACATAGTGATGCAAGGCAGAGACACAGCGACGCAAGGAAGAGTGACAGCAACAAGAGAAGTGGAGACAGAAAGGAAAATACAGCAAAGAGGTTACTGGGAAAATATAGAGAAGAAAAAATTACAATGATAGACAAAGTTGAACGGTAGGTTCTGATTTTAATATTCTTATTTTTATGATTATTTGACAATCAATTGTGTAAAACATTAAATATGCATGCATATTTATAAAAATATATAAATATGTGCATAACCAAAGGTTGAAATCCCCTAAGTAGTAAAGTCAAGTAATGGTTGTGCATAGATTTTGTGGTGTTTATTTTTGAGAAAGATCTTGACTTATTGGGTTGAATTTTAAAAACCTTGGTTGAAATCCCTGATCCCAAAATAAATGATCCTTTATCCTTTGTATTATGTCTTGAATATAAGCGAGCAATATATTTATATTTTTATGGAATGTGCACTTGTTCTTTTTTTATTGACTTGTATATGGACTAGGCCGTGTATTGTATACCTTCAAATTGATCTATTATCAAGAGGATATTATATATCTACACTAGTATTTAAGAGCTAGTTTCTAAATCGTTCAAAAACTGGATTTTGTTGATTATATGCATAGTTCCATTCTAGCTATTTGAATATGGTGTTTGCACTTTTAAAAATTATGTTTCAAGACTATATCTTTTGACAAACTATATATATATATACACTTTATGGTTAGTTTGATGTAAACTCAGTTTTGTAGTATGATTGAATATGCATGGATGACTATGGGGAAAAAACTAGCAAACACAATAGCAATAATAAGTGTGTTGATTTGTTGTTAAAAATTATAAAACACAAATTATTATTTTGGTATATTGAATATTTTATGTGGATGTAACAATTCTAAACGAGTTCATGGTTTGATAAATATATACTTTTATATACTTGTGGATATAGATTTATTAAACGTACTAGAGATATATTTATAAGGAATAGTAAATCTTGTTACAAAACTAGGTAACTATTATACTAAGTATAGTTATATACAACTTATTATAAATTGAACTTTACCAGTTACAAAATGGTTATAGAGATTATTGTTTAAAGTTAACTATGTTTTATTTATTCTTGATATTAAGAATTCATTGATTTTATTGTGAAGTTTATGTAATGATATGATTCATGCTCTGATGGTGTGATTTTTGAAAAGAAATAAGATATATTCATTATATTGAAATATCTTAATTTGTGAAATTGATTTAATGCATTTGACGGACTAAATGCATTGTTGTGATTATTTTTTGGTACTTGGCAAGATTGCATATCTGTTAATAGGAATAATTCGTTTTAATCATTGGTTTATATATTAGGTTATATTTAACTAGTCTTGCATTGATAGTGTCAAACAAGTAGTGAGACAAACTTCACTAGCTTAGTTGGCATCACGAATGCAAGATGAAGATAATTTGATCAAGTGGTGTGTATGAAATTGATTGATCCGTGAGATCATATGTTATTTGAAAACTTTGGTCAAAATAATGTTAGATAGACATTGTCATTTCATATGTTTGATTTACGTGTCTGTGTGATATCATGTTAGAACATATTTTCTTTATGATACACATCATGTAGTAAAAAACTTATAGTACACAGGGTATTGGTATGTCTCTCTGAATTTTTGCACCTTCATTATCTACCCATCTATGAAGGGAAGGTCATTCCCTGATGAGAGATTGTGCAAGGGATCGATGGTATGTGGTTAGTGTGGAAAAGTGCTCGGATGATGCTCTCCCTCCCCACTATAGTACTTACTTAGAGACTACACTTGAGATTATCAGAGATACAAAAGTTACTTTGACTCGAGCTTCGTAGATCTTAGTATCTATTTATTGTATTAAAGTTAAATGCATAATGAAAATATAATTGTATTATTTTGTTATACTTTAACAGCAGTAGTTGTATTATTGGACCAGTCGTGGCTAAATTTTAATGTGATTACTTTCCTTGTAGTTATGTTATGTTATGTTGCATACAGTGTTAGAATTTGGAACTGTTATTGTTCTAAGTTTGTGATAGTTTAATATGCTTGACTAAGTTTGTTAAATATCACTATGTAATTAAGGAAAAAATGAATGTTGAATATTTAGTTTTTTTTTTTTTTTAAATAATACATTATTCTAATACAATCTCTGAGGGGTTGTAACAATCATCAAGTTTTCTTGATATGGTTGTGTCGAGTAAACATTTTGGGAACTTGAAATTATTATCATGCACCTAAGTTTCAAATAAGCTCAAATTCCTTCTTTATAATCACGGGTAGAGATTTAGGGATTGTGGTGTTGTCTATTTTTAGTATTTGGCCAAAGCATAAGTAGAGATTCAGGTATTCTATTGTCTATTTTCAGTTTTTATCCAAAGCATACGTTTGAATTACTTCATTTTGTTCCCACTCATTTGTGTTATTTCATTTCGTACAGTTGTCTTTTAATTACATGTTGATACGGATAATAATTTTTAACACGTGGTTCTTTTTCACTTGCTTTGTTTCCTATATCAGCTACTCCCTTTTTGTAGGCATGTGAGGAAGTCCTAAGGCTTTGTGGTTGGAGACAAAGCACTCGGATGATGTTTCCTTTGTGTTTATCATATTGGCAACACCTTCAAGCTATTCAATTGGCTCTATGGATTCTTGGAACACATGTACCTTGGTCACTGTTTATCTTAGTGTTTGTTAGCTAAATATATCAAAGTCCACATGGGTTGTACTCTTGTATGATACATTTATGATCGAGAATGGGTATATAGATGAGGTGTATATTTACTTCAAACAAGTTTCAGCATTGTAAGTTATTTTATACATTGTAATGTCATTAATATTAATGTGTTTGGAACCAAATGATGAATTAGCATAAAGAATTATTTTTTATGACAGAAATGGTCATGATTGTTGAGTATTGAGTCTTCTACCACTTTTTTTTTTCTGGTTGCATCAATTATTTCAATTCATATAACTGCAATTCTATTGTTACATGAAGTGAATAACATGATCTAAATATGGTAAATTAAACTCCTGAATATGCTTTTAACTGCTTCTCTACTTCATTGGAACTGTCGTGTTAATCTCTTTCCATTCTACTTTGAACTAGTTTTGATTGTTTTTAACTTTGAACTAGTTTCAATTGTTTTTTAATTGTGAGATGGTATCATATCTACCAAGGGATCAGCATTGATGGATTAACTTTGTTGTTATTGGAATGGATAGTTGGTTCAGCAATGTTGTAAACTTCTTAAAACCAAAGCATGTTTATGATGTGTTTGTTGAAACCATGTGTTATTATTCTCTCTGCATTTTAATGTGTTATGTATGCAATGACTTTGTTGGAATTATGTTATCGTTCTCTTTCCATTTTAGTTTGGATAGTTTAAATTGTTTTTAAATTGTAAGATAACATCGACCACGGAATCAATAAGTCGATTAATCAATTAATCTCGACACAATAGATGGAAACAGAAACCATCCACCAAACCTTTTTGATACCTAATCGAGAGGGTTGCTACATCTTTCATTCACTCTTACTAAGATAGACCATAACAACAAATGGTGTTCTTTCCCATTTGAGTTATCTTTACATATCTCCTTTAATATTTAGGTTTTTAAAGCTTTTGGTTACACTTAATACAGTAAGCAAGTTGCCTCAATTCAAACAGGGTTTAGCTCTTCTTAGGAAAAAGAAGATTGGCAAACCAAACGAATCTCTGTCTTAAACATGCACTGCAACACAACAGGTTACGATCTAGACTCTCATTATTCTATCCTTTAGTTATAGCTCAAGCTTGAGTGTCTTATATGTTCTAGTGTACATTATCTTACGGATTCAATCTTTATGAAGGTCAACATGTTAATACAATTCACTTGAGAACAAATCATATTCATGGTTCTTTCTCCTTCCCCCAATTAATTTATGAAAATGCAAACATTGCTTCACGAGGGCTGTAACAATTCGGCAAAACTTCACTGCAGAATAAACATTTCATATAATTCCTGAACTCTACTAGCAAGTCATTGTAGCAAACAAAGTGCCATGTCTTACAATTCCTACTGCTCAACATGGAGGGTCATTTGTATCCTAGTTTGCAGCTAAGAGGCACCCTTATCCACTCATGGAAACAATTACACTCGCCTCAAGAACTTTTAAGGGTTAAGGGGAAAACCTGGTACGAAATTAAAAATGTGGCACTCTCTCTTCAATTCTTGATATATATAATACATTAACTCTCAACAAGACCTTTATATATATAACTCTCAACTAGTGAGACCTTTATATATATAACTCTCAACTAGTGAGACCTTTATATATATATATATATACGTCTTTTAAGACTCTTATTGACCAGAATCGAGAACATTAGAAATCTCCCACCCTCACATGAAATATGCAGTACCATCAATGCCCAACATCCACCTCAAATTAGACAAAATTTTATGTTAAATTGGTAAACAAAAAATACAGTGAAAGCACTACCAATACTACTAATAAAACATATTTAATAATTATAATTACCACGAGCTTTGCAACTAAATCTTTTTTAATACCAGAAATACAATAAGGTTATTACCTAAAACTACAATCCTTGCAAAGTTGTGATGTTATTACAGACCAATCCTTTCTTCTACCCAAAATCTTAAGTACCAAAACAAATTTACTGATGCACGTGTTTAGTAAGCATTCAAGTACAAAGAGATTCAACACACAACTTTTATCCCTCGACATTACAAGAATGGTCCATTTGACCCAATTCTCAATTGCATCCCTTGCATCTTTCTTGGGTTCAAATAGACCCATGCAGGATGTTCATATAGAATCGTATATTGTCTGATTAATATGTCCATAACTTTAAAAAATTTGTGCAAACAAAAAAATGCTCCGTTAAAGTGCCTTCAAAAGTTCTCTAACTGCATCTCAACATCATTAATGGCAGCCGATTGCTCTTCTCCAGACTTGCACCAAATATCACCCTATAGTTCTTTCTTCTTTAACTTTCGGTCAATGTTTAAAGATCCATGTCTCCCTCTTTTGGACATGCATCTTCCAACAAACTTCAATGCCTCGTCAATGATAATCACTGGTAATGACACAGCCAGTACCAGAAGCCATTCGTTCAAGCTCAAAGGCACAATGCCAAAAATTTGTGCAAGGAAAGGCACATAAAGAATCAAAAAGTGGAGACCAAATGAGATTGACATAGCTAGTAAAAGCCAAGGGTTAACCCATGGTGGCATTACAAGAAGGCTCCCATCTTCTGACAAAGCATTTAATGAATTGAACATTTCAATTGCAACCAGCACAGACAAGGAGAGGGTCATAGCTTTGACTTTGCCAGTTGTGAAGTAATCACATGGATTGCTATCAAAGGAAAAAACTTGTGATCCTGCCTTGAAGGAAGATACAGCAAACCCTTCCCAAGAAGAGCATTGGTCCCAATTCCTGAGCTGAGAAAAGCTCACGAGAGAATGACCGTCCCCCAGTAAATCTATGCCCAAAAATGTTCCATGTGTATACCAAATGGCAAAAATACCAACTGTAGCTACACCAACATAAAGACCAATAACCTGCAAGATTAAGACATGAAATCGGAAGTTACATTTTAGTTAAAATTTAGTGTTATTACAAATGATTCATAATATCAGTAGTTAGCATAAATTTGCCTGAAGGGAGTGTTATGAGAAACAAATACCAGGTAGCGGAACAACACCCAGGCATTAATCAGAGAATCATCACTTCGTCGAGGGGGTTTTTTCATTATGTCTACATCTGGTGGATTGAAACCTAATGCTGTTGCAGGTGGCCCATCAGTCACCAAATTTACCCACAAGAGCTGTACAGGTATCAAGCCCTCTGGCATACCCAACGCTGCAGTTAAAAATATCGAGGCAACTTCGCCAATATTTGAGGATATCATATACCTGAAATCCATTTATCCAAGACAAAATGGTATAAGTGAATCCCTGACACGAGAACTAAAAAATAGCTTTTTTAAAATTAGTACCCTGACAGTAAAGTGAAGTAATTTAGGATTTTGCAGTTTTTTAGAAGCAAATGCTATTGCTGCAAACATAAAAATTTAGAACAAATAGTAATTCAATTTATTAAGAATTGGCCCAATCAAACAGATGATTCTTTCAGATTGTCAGAAAGGCCATGGCAACATGTTGCTCAAGTACAATCTCATAAATTTTAGAATTTTTGTCCAAAGAACGCAGAGAAAAATCATTTAAGAACCACAGCACCAGCAGACGATGATGCTGCCTAGAAGAAAAAACATGCAAAGACGGCAAGGTGGGGAAAGGGAAGGTTAGAAGGGGAAAGGGAAAGGGAAAGGTTAGAAAAGGACAGGAAGGAAACAGATAAGAAATGATTGGCAAGATAGAAAATTTAGGATAGCAGAATTAAGTTCAAAACAGATGTTCTGGTAACCTAAGGGGAAAATATGTCCCATCTAATTAGCAACTACTACAAAGCTGAGTAAAAACATCCTCTAACAAGGGTCCAGACTCCAGAACTGAATCAATTGCTAAATTTCTTTCAGAATGAATTCCAGTTTATTGTAACTGTTTTTTACGTAGGATCCGGGTGCATTTTAATGACCAGGTCAAGAAAAAAATACCATCGAACATTTGTTTAAGTGTTATAGGAACGAACAAATAAATGTTAAATATAAATGATGACAAGCACCCGGATGCAAACACAGTTAAAGAAAAACAAGAGAATAATATCTTGCATGAGTCAAAGAAGCATCTTTTGAGTAAAAAGAATGTTGGTGTGTATGACAAATAGATGAGACATCAAGGCTTCTCCAGAATGTTACAATCAAAAATTCAACAAATAGTCGAAAACAAGTAAAGGGTTTACTGAATATTTAATAGCACACCAGATTAACATATTATCTTAAGACTACAAGCATATTTAATGATGGCAACAAAATAAGCAGATGTGATAACCGTGGTAATCTAAAGGTTATTCTTTTGTCAACCGCACCCCATTCAATTATGCAAGTAGTGAATATATGGAAAGCTAACACCTACAGATACCACATGTTCGATGATGATATACAGATTTGTTATTTAAAAAAAACATATTCTTAGAAATGTATTGTTGATATTGCCACAGGCAAATGAAAAACTCAATTTGTCACCATAAGTCACAAACCACAATTTCAACTAAACAAGGTATTAAGTGACTCAATTTCTTGCTACAGCATTTATTTCGATTGCAAAGAGACAAACACCAAAAATACAATGGTCAATGAGATGTGAGAACTGCAATTCATATGAAGTGATACATTCACTACCATTACCAAGAAAGGTTCAGCCCTGGACTGCATCCTCTATGACAGCAACATAAAGAAAGATAATGAATTTAAATAATTGTCATAACATTTAAAAATCCATATATCATGGGATTGCATAATAACACTTGATTATATTTAGTAGCGTAAATGATCTACTATCTTTGGTTGGGATGAGTTTGATGAAGGAATTACCATATAATCTATTAATTAGAGCCATGCCTATCCAGATTCCCATTCTGAATTTGTCGATTAGAATCATTCCCTTTAGCTTCATTCCTTACTAGGTGATAGACTGATCTAAGAGTATCCATAAGGAGAGAACATTTGGGATTAAGGTTGTCATAATAATTAACTATTTATGGGCTTGTTCATGAGAATAATCAGCTAGTGAAGTAAAAGTGTCCATTAGATGATATGCCAAGATGATTCTAAAACATTTCTCAAGACATATTTCGCTCCATTAAAAAGGTCAAAGTAGGAGACATGATGGACATAATAGGACGATGTAAAGCATGATAGATAAGGATGTTTTGGATAGTAGATGGATAGGATAGATAAGGATGACAAGGGATAGATTTTTCCCCAGAGTGTTGAGGTACAATGCAGATAATAGACTATTTTACCATGAAAACTTATTACAAATTCCTACACCCATGAAAGATATTGAAGTATCTTTGTGATTTGTTTTCCTAAGATCTAATATATTTAGCTTAAGGCTATCACAAATAGTGGTACCTTGTCATCTATATTATGGCATAGAAACCATGCTATGACAAGTCCTATCATTAAAAGTGAATTATCCATGCATTTATAACTTCTTCCCATCTGCCCATGGTTGATCACTGCAGAGCTGTTAGCAATACTTAAATAAAAGGCTGTATCACTCACAAACAACGAAAAACCACTCACAAACAACAAAAGGCTGTATTTAACAAGCTACCAACAGTGGGTTGCAACCTATACAAAAAAGTTGAGCAGCAGTCAATGAAATACAGCCTCTTTCTAAAATAAAGCCTAAAATTCAAGATTTTTCAGGAAACTTGCATTAATAGTTGTTACAGATTATTCATACAGATTCAATAAAGCTCGATTGAAGATTAATCCAGTGGCTACATAGATCCCATCATATTTTCATGATCCTAACCCTATGCATTTAGAGCTGTAGGGTCCCTTAACTATATCGCTTAGTGATACACAGAAACAAGAAAGGCCATATTTACAAAGCTACCAAAAGAGGGTGGCAACCTGTACAAAAATATTGTGAAGCATTCAATGAAATACAGCCTCTTTCTAAAACAAAGCCAAAGATTTAAGAACTTTTTGGAAACTTGCATTATAATTTTTTGCAGATTATTTAGACAGATTCTATAAAATCTCATATGAAGAATTATTCAGTGGCTACTTAAAATGCACCGTAATTTCATGATCCTAACTCCATGCATTTAGAGGGAGCCAAGCACAATCAGACTCTATGGAATATTGACCACATGTATTAGATGCCACTATAACAATACAATGAAAATAAATCACGCCAAATAAATCATCTTTCAAATACATAATAAACATCAGTCATCTGCAACTAGCTATGTCAGGCAAGAAATATGAAGCAAACTAAATCACAATGAAGCCATTGAATTTTAGTTAGTTAATTAGTTATTCCAAAGCAGATTTCCAAAGAAGAATTATCCTGATTACGTCATGTCATGGTTGAGTTAATTACGTACAAGAATGCAATTAATTGTAGTCTGCCACCCAGTTTGGCGTATCACAATGCACTAAATTTATAATGCAATAATATACTTTTGCATACCATTACTTCTATCATCCAAGAGAATTCAATAATACTCCGTTATAGAATTGAAGGATGAGGAATAAGAAAACAGAAGAAACACACCGAATAAATGCCTTCATGTTGTTATATATGGAGCGACCTTCTGCAACAGCTGCGACAATGGTGCTGAAGTTGTCATCTGCTAACACCATATCAGATGCCTCCTTTGCAACCTGAAAGCAAACCCTTCTCCAATTAACAAACAAAAAACAAAGAAACAAAACATAAACAAAAAATTGAAAATAGGAGACAAAAAAAAACGGGTGCAGCAGAAAGCCCTCAAAATCCTGAAAGGAAACCCTTATATGAATCATGTGATGGCCAATGGCTATGAGATTTACACATAACAAGCATAAAACTGTGAGGGCAAAACACAAATTCCATATATGAAGACCAATATCGATACTGCTTTGGCATACTCAGATGAAAAGTTTGAATAAATCCTTTCATGATAAATACACAGCAGATTGCTATTTCTTTCAGTCTTAAGATTGTTATTTCTTTCAGTCTTAAGGTTGTTAAGGCTTTCAGATGTGGAGGTTCAACAGTTTTGTAAACATGCAGGTCAACTACATAGATTGGAAAACAACAATCAGGTACTTAGGATCCAAGATATTGAGAAAAGCTCTATGTAAATATTCCTGCATGTGCATCTATTTATAAAAGAAATCAAAAAAAGGATTACAGAAGGTTGTTAATACTTTCAGATGCGGCGGTTCAACAGTTTTGCAAGCAGTTCAACAGTTCTCCAAGCATGCATGATAACAATATAGAATGGAAAACAACAATCAAGTGCTTAGAATGCAAGATAGTGAGAAAAGCTCTATGTAAATATTCCCGCAGGTGCATCTATTTATAAAAGCAATCAGAAAAATTATTATGCACATTAGCTATATAGAATGGAAAATGACAATCAAGTGCTTAGAATGCAAGATAGTGAGAAAAGCTGTATGTAAATATTCCTGCATGTGCATATATTTATAAAAACAAATAGAAAAAAGTTGTACAAAATGCATGTCTTGTAAACAAGAATAGCAGAAACTATTAAGTAGAGAGAGAAATTAAAGTAAGAGGAGAAAATTCAAAAATACAATGAGGAGATGGAAACAAATATATCAATCTTAGTCAATTAAATGAAAACCTGTCCCCTAACTGAATTTATAACATAAAAAACTAACTCAAACAATCAAGTAGAGTATAACAATAATCTTTTGCCAATAAAAAATAGTTAATTATGTGAAGGTACCTCTGTTCCAGCAATTCCCATGGCAATTCCTATGTCAGCTAACTTCAAAGCTGGAGCATCATTCACACCATCACCTGTCATTGCAACTACTTCCCCATCATCCTTCAACATCCGAACTATCTCCTGCTTATGCCTGGGCTCAGATCTGGAAAAGACACACCCACCAGGTCCTCTCAAAATTTCTCTCCGTTTGGTTTCAGGAAGAGCCATAAACTCTTTTCCAGTGAAACTTCTATTAGAAAAGTCCTCATTTTCCTCAAAAACACCAATCTCAAGACAAATAGCTTCAGCAGTATTCTTATTGTCTCCTGTAATCACCAGCACACGAATACCCGCTTCTCTGCACTCATAAATAGCTTCGTGAACCTCTTGGCGTGGAGGGTCCTACCATAATCCCCAAAGAAAATGGCAAAACAGACAAAAGAACAGAACAATTCAGTATAAAGTTTCAATTCGTTCTAATATGATGTTAAATCTGAGACACTGAATGAGTGTAATGACTACATCCATAAATGAGGAAAAACATATATACTTACCCTCAGTCCTACAAAGCCAACAAAAATCAAATCTTTTTCAATTGAAGCATAATTAGCAGGATCAAGCAAGAGTTTATGGGCAGGATGCTCCTCTCCATCATATGTGGAAAAATCACCAAGATTTTCTTTGTATGCAAAACCTAAACAACGTAGAGCACTTGAAGTCATCCCCTCAAGCTTGTTCAGAAGACACTGACGTGATTCAACATCTAACAAGGTAACAGTTCCATCTGAGAGCTGGATATGAGAGCTTCTCTCCAGCAAATTCTCAACTGCACCCTGTACAAGAATACGCTTATTTGATTACATTAAATATAGATCAGGTTAGGTAAAGTAAAGTTGAAGCCATACATTAAGTATAACATCTACAAAAGGAAAATAAAAAATTACAAGCCAGAATAAATTTAAATTTAAGACAAATATTAATAATTTACAGAAAAATAAAACGCATGAAATGTATGAACTTGCCAATGATGAACAAGTACTGTAAGTTGAAAAAGCTGTCACTGCTCAAAAGGAAAAGATAAACAACAAAGGTCTCCAAAGCCCGGCTAAAAGGGCTATTGTTAGTGGAAAGGCTCCTTTAGGCCAGTCTTTGAATTGGACTCACCCTCCTTAATACTTTGCCAATTTTATTAAGGATTAAAATGATTTATGACATTGATTGTGTGACAGCCAACATGTGTGCTTAGGTGGTGGAGACAGACATGTCGAAAGGTTTAAATATAGAATGCCATTACATATAAACAAATGCATGGCTCACAGTGCAAGGGCAATGCACGGTGTCAAGACAACATGTGATCAATCTAGGGAAAGATTGTTTTGGACACAAGATCATCTCAAGGAAAAGAGAAAGTTTTTGACATAGCTAAATCAGATAAAAAATATATATAAGGAATTCAAAGGCATGATGAGAACCTGTCTGTCGATAAAGCGGCTATAGCTTCCTGAAGCCCTAATAAAAGACAGCAAGGCAGCTAGGGAGCAGCGAGAAGAGGAACAGGGAAGACACTTCAGAAAGTCACATTAATCTTGGAGACAATACATCTACACTGAGCATCTTTTGCATGGCTACAAACGTTGGTTTACAGTTGGTAGACTTAGCTGTGGTTGTGAACCCATCATCGTCATCAGCAACTACATTTGGAGTCAACAGACAACTTGAAAAATAGTCATGAGAGAGTGGCCAATCATTGGTAAAAATTTGGACAATATGTGCAGAAAAATGAGAATTCCCATAGTGGATAGGTAAGATGAATAGGAAGGACTAGCAGTTCAAAATACTTAAATAAGGGTGTCAAAATGTACAACGTGCAGGCGCAACCACATAACTTATTAACTCATAATTCATTCTGTTTTAAACAGTAGTGTTAAAAGAATATCTCTATTTTTGGAAAATCTTTTAAATTAGGAACGTTCATAGCTCCTTACTGGTTATATCAGCTTTTTGGATTTTTGCAGGAATTTAGCCTAAAGATTATAATAAATACCTGTCAATGAATAGTATCTAGACCAGCCTGCTGTTAATACATGTCTATATTTGTTTCAATTTGGGGTTATGGACTCTAGAGTTCTAGTGTATCTCTAAAGAAGGGCACTTGGAACTGCCATTATAAAACCAGTTTTGACCATATGAGAACCAAGTTCTCTAGTTTATCTTGATGGATTCTGCATATATGTTTACTGTACAACAATAAAATGTTCTTGTGACTCAGCCAAGAAACCAAAGTTTCCAAAACAAACATTTACGAAAAAATTAAATAGTGAGAATTTGCTAAACATGGAGACAAACCAATTCACACATCAATGACAAATAATTGACAACAATGCAATTCAAGTTATTTATTTAATTGATCAAGACATTATTTATGGCATATAGCACATCAGAGATATTATAGATGACAAATGTAAACAAGCAAGGTGATGGGGTTCTCCAGATGTGTTGAGCAGGCTGATAGTTTTAATCCATATAACTTAATACGAAAATAACAAATTATTTACTCAATAATGATCTGAGGGGAGAAAGGAAATTTTGCAAAGAATCAAACTCAGATTTTAAAACCATGTTTGATTCCCTTGTGAAAATACTTCCGTTGTTTTTTAAGTGCAAACAGTCTTTCTCTATCCGTGGGCTATGAGTTTTGGGCATCGTCTCTTTTCATGGAGACAAACCAATTCACAGATCCATGACAAATAATTGACAAAAATGCAATTCGATTTATTTACTTAATTGATCAAAACATTATTTATGGCATATAGCACATCACAGATGATATTATAGATGACAAATGTAAACAAGCAAGGTGATGGGGTTCTCCATACGTGTTGAGCAGGCTGATAGTTTTAAACCTTATAACTTAATACAATAATAACAAATTATTCACTCAATAATGATCTGGAATATCAGGGAGGAAATGAAATTTTGCAAAGAATCAAACTCAGATTTTAAAACCGTGTTTAATTCCATTGCGAAAAGATTTCGGCATCATCTCTTTTCTTGCAGTATCAATCTCGTATACACCTATGGTGTTGCCAAAATTAAAGGAAATACACAATGCTGTAAAAACATCTGGAGATTAAAAAGCACATACAGAGAAAGTATCTTCCATGTAACAGTGCTTTCTATTCATTGAAAATGCTTCCATAGTACATGAAGGAAAAAAAATCACAGAATACACCGACTATGGAAGCAACGCATAAAGGCTTCATGCTCTGATACTAACACAGATACTTAAATACATCTATCTGATAAACGCCGAGAGATATCAAACTCAAGGCCCTCATCTTGGATTCTTCACATATCATAATTATTTATAGCTTCATTACCTTCTTCATAATTTCCCATTGGCTGGTGACAAATCATGTCAACCTAACTTCAACGTGTAAAGGTCAAAAAAAATCTTTCTAGAAAAAAAAGGGGGCTCCAAACTCCACCATATGGCCAAAGATATTACGATTTTTTATTGAAGTGTCCAAGGAAAAAGGAAATTTTTCTAAGTGACGATCAAATGGACATCAAATTTACGGTTGGAATTAAAAGTGAACACACTCACTACATTACAGCCCACCACCACCACACAGATGCCATTGTAGAATGCCTCTCAGCGTAACCAGGATTAAATATGATAAACAACAGCAATACATGAATAAATACAAAAGAATGAACAGTAAAACATAATAATCTAATCTCAAAGCAACATGGTGTACACACCTATCCCCATCAAGCATGAACCATAAATTGCACCTAGTTTTATGCACCTAAATGTGACTCTTCAAATGAATAGCCAACTTTTTTATTTGTATTCCATAAATTCACCTACATTCACACTTCCGTAAATTCACCTACATGTGATATTAACTTTATGGCACAGTATATACAGTATTAATAACATTAAATATCACTTGGCAATCTAATGACAAGTTAAGGGCTAAACAAAATGACTGTGTATCCTAACAAATTTTTGGGAATCTCATTCAAAATTCTTTCCAAATCTAAAAAGATTTTCAAAAAAACATAATCCCACCACATTGTTAGGATATGCAATTAGCAACTCAAGGACAATAAGACCACACTTTGCAAAGACAACAAGGAGTTCCCTAAATTTTCTCAGCAATGAACACTTCTTTATACATTAACCCTAGAAGCATATCAACAACTCCGAACAAATTTTATCAACAAATAACAACCCAATATTAAAACAAAAAAATAAACTTAGGCATCATCAATCTGACCAAACAGATGACAGATGGCTTATATTATAAGTTTAAAATCTAGGGCTATCAATTATAAACTAATAATGGTGAAAAGAAACCAATAAATAACATATATACCCCCGCTAAATCATTTGATCCAGCAATCTTGTTACCTCTCTAATGAAATAGTTAGAATTACCTTAACCAACAACAAGTTTTCTCCTGTATCTGACTTCGCAATAATCCCCATCGACTTTCGCATCCGATCAAACTCTAGGGTAGCTATTCTGCGTGCTCTTTCACTCCACCACTCACAACAATCTATGTATGGAAACGTACAAAATATTAATTTTTAAATATATAACAACAATATCAAACATTAAAATAACAGCAATACAATGTTGCCTTTCTGTGAAACAATAAAAGAGCAAAATAAAATAATACCATAAACACTCTAAATGGGAAACACTAAATTCACAATATGTTTTATGACCATACATAGTCTGATTTCTGCAGAATCTGAAAGGTCGCTAGTCCTTGCAGCATTTACATGCCTCTCTGAACCTGGTAAATTCATCTTTTCAACCAGCACCTGAGATTGCAAATGACAGATGTATATTAGGATTGATGCATCATATATTTAGATAACAGCAAATAATTGCCTATGTCACTTTGACGGGTAAATTCTTGGACAATGATCCATTAAAACCATGATCTGCTATTGCTTTGATAATAACAATCCAAAACATCAACTAGCTAATTTGATAAAACTATAATTCAATTTACTAAGAGGGTAGATCTACACTATCTACACATACATTTTATTTCTAGCTATCCGCCAATTGCAAATATATCAGTAAATAATGCAAGGAAACTTGGGAAAAAAAACATCAAGACAAGTAGAATTGTACCTTCAAAGCTGCTTCAGTTGGCATGCCATTGGCACAGAATTGATGACCAGCATATGCAATACCTGCATCATTACATACAGCAGCAATTTTCGCAATTGATTGAAGATTGGGATCCATAGCCCCCCCTTCAGGCCAACCCTGGATTCTCCCATCACAAGGATCATAAGTTGTACCCTCAACCACATAATCTCGGAGAGAATATGGGTGTGACCCTATGGCCACCAGTTTTGCAACAGACATCTGGTTAGTTGTGAGTGTTCCAGTCTTATCAGAACAAATTACAGTAGTGCAACCTAAAGTCTCCACACTAGGTAACTTTCGTACAATTGCATTTTTCTGTGCCATTTTTCTAGTACCAAGTGCCAAACATGTAGTAATAACAGCGGGCAAACCTTCCGGTATGGCAGCAACAGCCAAAGCCACTGCAATCTCAAAGTAATATGTGCATTTTTCAAAAGAAAACTTGAAATTTTGTGGCCAACCATTCACAATCTCCCATGAAAGGAAATATTTAACATTAATAAGCCAAACCAGTGCACAAACAACTCCAATAATGAGAGTGAGTACCTCCCCAAACTCATTCAACTTTTTCTTCAATGGCGTATCTTCATCATGTTGAGATGCCTCATGGATCTGAGAATGAACCTTGCCTATCTCAGTATGCATGCCAGTCTCTGTTACAAGACAGATGCAGCTACCATTCACAACAGTTGTCCCTGCAAAAACCATGCATTCTTTTCCCTGCAACTCTACATCCTCACCATCCACTTTGTGATGGCTTTTATTGACAGACATGCTTTCTCCGGTAAGAGAGCTTTGTTCTACTCTTACAGTCGAGCTTATCAAATGCAAAACACGCATATCTGCAGGAATCTTGTCACCAACCCTAAGCTCAGCAATATCACCTGGAACTAGCTCTCTTGCAGGCAAATTGGGATTAAAATGACCATCCCTTTTTACCATGGCATGTTCTGATTGCATTTCCTTCAAAGCCTCCAGGGCTTTTTCGGCATTACTTTCTTGCCAGACCCCAACAATGGCATTGACAATCAAAATCAAGAAAATAACCAGTGGCTCAACAAACGCAGTAATGTCCTTTTCACCGCCTTCTTCACCATCAATCCAAGCAAGAACAAATGAAACAACTGCGGCTACGAGTAAAATTCTTACCAGAGTGTCATTAAATTGTTCCACAACCAGATGCCAAATTGACGGCCCTGGATGCTTTTCCAGTTCATTCCACCCATATTTTGCCCTCCGTCTCTCCACAGCTTCACTGCTCAGCCCCTGACTAATATCTACTTCAAATTCCTTGGCGCATTCATGCACATCGCGAGCCCAAGCTGGAAAAACATTTCGATCTGAAGGTATGACTACAGGACTCCTCGTGCCATAATCTTGGCCGCCTTTCCCCATAATTAATTAACGCCAGTTACGATCAAATTTTCAACCGGTAAGCCTGCAAACGCTTCAATGTTTAGATTTTCAAAGTGGCCTCAAGAATTGATGCATGCATTACTAAACTGGCAGGTCTTAAGATTTGATGCATGCATTACTAACTGGCTTTAATATTTGATGCACGCTTCACTATATTTACAGGAAGCTTTGTTCTCTATGGTTACGAACAGTAAAATTGCAATTACTTGCTAAAGCCTTGTTCTCTAGGGTTACCAACACTAAAATTGCAATTAACTGCCAATGACTTAATGCTTGTTTTTTTTCGATGTTTCAATCCTAAACCTGCAAAAGCTTTAATCTTTAGCTTTAGATTTTACGAGGCCGCCTCAAGATTTATCAAATTAATAAAAAGTGTAAGCTTATTCTCTCAGGCAAGACGAAACACCTGGGCAGCCGAACTGTGAAATTTGTTCTTTAACCTCGATGCAGGACGAAACACCGCACATCAGATCTGTGAAATTTGTTATTTAATCTTGTTCCTTGATGTTTTATCGTGCGATTTTCCCAGTGATAAACCAAATATTTTTATTTATAATTTTCTACAAAAGCATTGAAGGACAGAAGTGCCAACAAATTAATCTTAAAAAAAATAAAGCAATTCGCTGAAGGCCGATAATTTTGCAAAAACCCTAACTGAATAGAAATTGGATGAATTTCTTACAGTTTCAAGCCAGATAACGCTCAAATTCTTGCAAATCTCGAGCAAAGATCGAATATGGCGTCCATTCCAACAGCTGCGGATGAAATTGAACAAAAAGAAACCGCTCGGGCAAAATTTGGCTTCAGCGAAACCCTAGGTCTGTTAAGTTCCTACACACCACAGGCTTTAACACCAAAGTCCTTTGCTTTAGTCCGTGGAGTAAGGTTTTATAAGCGGTTTTTCCCTGCGAATTAAAAAACCCCGATTTGTTGTCCTCGAGGTTGTTTAATGGGCCAGGAAATTTCCGCTCAGGAAATTACGGAGTTTTCTATTTCTAGAGCCCTTCCCCGTTATTTCTTATGGTTGTTTCGGGAATATTTTAATTCAATTATTATTAATTATAAAATGTCAAAAATTAATGCTCCTATATGTTTTAACCAATAAAGAATCTTTTGAATTTGGCTATAATGTTGATGTTGAAAATTAAATGTGATAACTTTTTATTGGAAGCACATTGTTATATCTATTAATTAGAAAATATAAAAATAAAATCCATTGTTATGTCTATGTCTTTGTGCGATTTCTTATATATTTAGTATTTATTAATTAAAAAATGTGAAACTAATAAATATAAATATAAAAAATGTTTTGTTATATAGATGTTTTTGTGTGATTTTTTATATTTTTTGTCTAAAAAAATTGTCTTTTATCATAAATAAATATTAATGGTGTTTAATATTGCAGTAAGAAGCCAATGAGATGTAAAAGGATTGGTGGAGTGGTATGGTTGTGCCCAGTCCCATCTCAGTTCAAATCTCAGAGGATGTTTATACGTTGAATGTGGTCGTTTATTCGATGGTTTCAATATGATCAAGTCTTAATGGTTCTATAGTTCTCTCGGGGACTGGGCCCCTAGTTTGTGCTCCAGAACCAGTTATAACTCTAGTCAAAAGCTAAGTATCGATCTAAAAAATATTATATTAGGCAAACCTTATCATATAACTATTGTCAATAATGGATGTTGGTTGTGGACCGCATACGACTATGGAGGATTAGTCCCATAGGGTTTTATATATTTGTAATTAAAAGTAGTTATTTCATTTTTTATGAGTTGTTGCATATTCATTCTAATATTAAACTTCCTCCTAGCATAAATGAGGAAATCTTCAAGAGCAAAATCTATGGTTGGAAGCAAGAGTTTTAGGGACACTTCCTCCCTCTTGAAGGAGGATCTGCTTGTAACCGAACCAATGTTTATTCTTAAGAATGCATGCAAGAGCAAAGAAAGAGCTTCAAAGCCCTTGAAGGAGGAATGCCCAGTAGTAAAACCCAAGTCAACATTCTATAATGCAATTAAGAGATCCAAGGAAGAAAAGTCTCGTGGAAAAACATCATTCAAAGAGGTGGTTTTGAATATAGATCATATGATGAACACAAAAAATGGAGAGTTGCAAAAATAAGAATATGTGGCAAGTACAAAGAAAAATCATGGACTGGATAGTGTTCCCCCTCCTCTTAAACAAGATTTTATTGTTGATAAATCATCTACACACCATACCATTTGCCCAAAAAATG
Source organism: Torreya grandis (assembly GCA_037957365.1). Classification (NCBI taxonomy): domain Eukaryota; kingdom Viridiplantae; phylum Streptophyta; class Pinopsida; order Cupressales; family Taxaceae; genus Torreya; species Torreya grandis. Next base: position 854,659 of record JARHVA010003660.1, on the reverse strand, counting down.
AGGAGACCTTTGTGTTTACATAAATGCTCAAGAGAAAGTAGGTTAATCTATAGTTTCAATGGTTTTTGGCCCACTCTTACTACTCTACATGAGTGGATAAGCCAAAGGTGGGATTTTATCATTTTTTATGAGGTGGAAAATTTCCCTTATGCCTAAGGGTTCTTTATTGCATTATTTACAACTCAGTTGGATTGGGATAAGATTCTCAAATAGTGGCCTTGGTTTCATAAAGGGGTACGATTCTTTATGAAGCCTTGATTTCCAAATTATCCCTTTGACTAAAAACCTCTCCTAGTTCTAGTCTATGTTAGGCTACCAAATTTACTTTACGTTTTTTGACCCTATCGACTCTAAAACATATCGAAGATGATATATGTGTCTTCTATAGTCAAGACTTCATAAGGGAAGACAAATTCAAAACAATGTGTGCCTACATTTGTGTGTTTATAAAACTAAGCAAATATCTCATTGCCGAGTTTTCTTTAGTTTTTTTTGGGGGGGAGGGGGGTGTTCAACAAGAACCCAAATATTACTTGTAGATGTAGGCAATATTTTGAATATGGACAGTTAGTTGTTGCATATCCACATCTATAGACTTCAAGTATGAAGCCATTGGAAAGGAATCATATCTCTAGTGATAATGGTTTCCAAGTGGTTCAAGGAAAAAGAAAACAAAAAGCTACCTAGTGAAAGGGAACTTCAACATATCATATGTAGATTCACCTATGTGATCAAAAGAAGGAATCTAAGGAAAGAATGCTACCAAATCTTCCCTTAGAAGAAGTAGAACAATCTCTTGATACACATAAAATGGAAATCACTATGAATAACATGGACAAGAAAAAAGAAGATTCCTCAAAAGAGAAGCACAAATTAGCACTGAAGTGGAAAAAAGATTATAGAAGCCCCTCTCAAATGAAATTCAATAGACCTCGAGTTTAAAAGAGGGGCAAGACTTACATTTCTAAATCAACCCAACAAGGTCAGGGGCAAAAAAGAAAATTCAAAATTAAAGGTTTCATTCTATCTTTTACTTATTATTTTAGACATGTAAAATTATCATTAAGTGCTTGACAATGTTTATTTTTGACATCCTTACCTTCATTTATTCACCATTTTGCTAACTCGCAGACTATAGTAAAGCTTTATAGTCTTGAAAACACTAAAAGTATCATATAAACATCCCTATTTCAACTCCATTCATCCCTATTCAACCTACAAACACCTATCAAGCCTTTTTTAGTAGTCTTTATCTTTCTAAAACAAAACCACATTGGGTCAAATAGGTTCGAGTTGCGACTTTGTCCCCTAATGAGGCCTTATCCCTTGTTGGACCCCAAATTTTGTAATAATTATATTCTAAGTATTTTGGATCCATAAGCGTGAAAGAATAAGGGTGCAAGAGCAAGCACACAGGACCACAACATGGAATAGAAAAACATAAGGGAACGATACAAAAGACCTTGGCATGGAAGGACGAGCTATGAAAGACAAGGAAATGAAGAATGAGCAGAAGACACAAGATTCGCAGAAGTGCAAGACTAGGATAAGAATGCAAGGAATGAAGGCAGTTACAAAGTAGTTCGTGGGAGTAAGAAAATTAATGAGAGCACAAATATAACACCAGTTCGTGAAACATGAGGAATACAAACATGAAGATCTAGCATAGAGAGGGTATATAGGGGCTATTGGGCTCAATTCAAAAAGAACTTAATTATAACGGCTCAACATGACTTCGTTATTTGAAATAATCATTAGCTTGTCATCTTTTGTATATTAATGTTACAACCTAAAAAATGGGTTCGCTTGTATATAAATACCACGTTAACTTTATGTATAAATACCACGTTAACTTTGTTTAGAAGGGGTTATTATTGTTGTTGTTGTTGTTGTTGTTGTTATTGTTATTATTATGTAATAGTTATTGATGTTGAACATAGTTGTGTTGTTATTGTTAAGGCAAATATCTAGAGAGCATGTACTAAATGATGCACATGTGTAGTCTTATCAATTTAATTAATTGAACTAGCATTTTGTGAACCTCGATGTGATGAATCTGTTTGGTGTTAAATTTTTTTTACGTGACTAGGGATATGCAATGTATAAATTTATCGAATGACTAACTCTAGACTAAAGTTAGTAGTAATAATGACTAAATGTAGTAACTCAAGTGCCTAAATATGAATTATTGAATCACTATTGCGTAATAGAATTGATAAGGACTAGTTTAAGCTACATGCCTTGGGTGAGCATGTAAGGTTACTTCTTGCATGATATGTCAGCACGTAAGCTTGTTGACACTTATTTTCTATTGGGCATGTAACTAATACTTAGTTCTACAAAGTTAAGGAAAAAGACCCAACATTTTGGTTTCATTATCAGGACCTCTTGTACTTGTTAGCACGATGGTATAAAAATTCTCAAGCGGCTATCTTTGGTAAATATTGAGCATTGGGTTACTACAGTAGAAGAGAACTTATGCTCCAGCATATTAAACTAGGAGTCTCTATGCACATAAGGGTAGAACAACATTTATATGATTTTCTATATGAAATATTCTTTATAGAATTACTCATTCACTTACATGCTTGGCTTTCGATGTACGTGCAAAACCATTCAATAAATTATAGTTAGAAGGCTTCCAAGTCAGTAAAACATCAAATAGCCTTAGCTAAGTTGGAAAGTGTGTGGACATGAGTGGTAGGGATCTAGTATAAGGGAATGCTTAATATCTATATTTTGTAATATGTAGTTTCTATGTATTCTTATCTAAAAGAAGCATATTTCAACTTTATGAGGGAACCACACGGGAGGTACCTCAAGCAATTTTTTTTAGAGATTAAGAAGATTATGATTGATTATGGGCTTGAGAACTTCCCCATAGATGACAGAACTCTCTTGTGCATCAGAAATGTGACTAGTGGGGAAATGGAAGGATATGCATCAGTATAATATTGGTAGTTTAGCATAGAAGTCAAATAGTGAGAACTATGAAAGCATAAGTATGATGAATCCAGGGGTAAAGCTATGAGAGGCAACAATTCCAGACGTAGATAAGAGGATACCAGAAGTGCCACAAGAATCCACAAGAGGATGGAAAGGCATGGTGAGTACTCCCAAACCTTGAATTCATGCCCTTCACTAGCATAGGTACATGCAGAAGAAGCATGACAAACATTGACAGCGAAACCAAATCCAAATAAACCCAATTCCCCTACCACAGTGCATGTTAATGCATTTAAGTTTGATGGAATTCTTGTTAGAAATTGGGATACTAAGAGCATAGACTCTAAATTTTTAAAAAAAAAAAAATGAAACCATATAAGAATCTCTAGAAGTGCGAGATCAAGTTAATAATCTACCATTAGTTTCTTCTTTTATATTGCAAGAGTAACCTATGGCTCACCTTCAAATGCCTGGTGGACCAAATCTAACTAGTGGATAGGATACGAGACTAATAATAACTAATTAAACTCCCTCAATGCCCATCATCTCTAGTGCACCTATTGTTGTAGTAGGCATGGGAGGTAATACCAGTAGTGGTTCTATTAGAGTTGTAGGATCAATTGGTGTAGCAAGAGGCATTGACAAACCACCACCCTAGGGTTCAAAAGGAACTAGAGGAGTGCTAGAGCAAGGTCCACTACAACCACACATTGCACCTATAGTCCACTATAAGATGACACTTCATCTACTTGAATATCGAGGTGTCGAAAATGTAGTGAAACACATTCACAAGTGTGAGTTCATTTGGTGAGCATAGAGTATCACTTCTTCACAATGAAAGGCCACTAAGTTTGCCATTACTTTATTGGATCATGTGCACAAATGGTACCATAAATTTGATCCTCAACAAGCGGATATGGATTATGAATTATTGAAAACTGCCTTTCTCCAAGATTTTGACATCCCTGAGTTTGAGCAATAGAGTATTGTTGCCTTAAAGGACATCAAGCAAGAGCTCACTAAGAGTGTGCACATGTATGATGTGCATTTCAAAATGCTTCTGTCAAAATTATCATTTGAGATTAATCCAACATAACATACTCAATGGCTTTTGGGATGGTTATTACTCCCTTTCTGACAAGCCTTATCCCACAAGACTTTCATTGAACCACATGAGGTATTAAAAGCCACCCTCTGCACCAAAGCTATTGGAAGTATAGTTATGGGAATAAACCCCTTTATGGAGGCCCATATTGTTGTGATGGCTTCTCAACTAGAAAATCTCATGGCTAATAATGCTCATGATATATGTAGTGGCCTTTATTGTGTTGACTATGAAGTAGAAGGCCATACCATGAACAACTACCCACGGAGGAATGTTCATGTTGTATTGAAATAGGCTTATGAGATCTACCAAGAGGATCATGATGTAAGAAGTTATCCCTTACTACAACACACTACCTGGGCTAAAGTGTTACTATATTGTAAAACATGTGATGCATACACACATGATACTAATGGTTACTAAGTCATCAATGAAATTCATAAAGCACACACGAGAGGAACTTACCAAACTTATATTGCTAATAATCAGGAGGTTAGCAAAGGTCAATCTTTCAGGGGTTAAGGACATGGTAATGGACATAGAGGTGGTCATTTTCCACATAGGACCTATTATAAATGTGGATCTTCGAACCACTACCAGCATGATTGCATAGTCTATCCCACCTACACCTTTTGTAAAAATAAACATCACCTAGAAGAATGTCTCGATTTGTATGTAACCATTACCAAAGAATAGAATGAGAAAGGTGTTGGTATGATTCGTGTTGAAAAACTCCAAGTGTTCAATGGAGACCATGCTCTGCCACTCCAACAACTAGACCTAAGGTAAATATTACTACATAGAGTGACGTTTATTCCCAAGTGACTTCAAATCCACCTACCAAAAAGGTTCAACATGAAGAACCTTGTATGCAACATTATCTATATGTTCTATGAAATAAAGACGTGATACATGACACAATAGCCTTGGTGTGGGAGTTACAAGGTGAAATTGAGTTCTTAAAAGATAAGGATGCTACCATGCACACCAAAATGCAAAAAGTGATGACACCTATAGATGCAAGGCGTGATGAATTCTATGAACCATGAAAGTTAATCCTTAGTGAAGACATCATCCCCCTTATGAAGGGTTGGTTATGAAAACAAATGACTAAGTCCTTGGAGGATCATCATTTGAAACATGTGCGATGATAAAAGGCTCATAGTCAACTAAATTCTAAATGTGATAAAGAGGTCCTTGTCAATGCATCCATTGATGGTTGGATGATCAGTGATATCCTAGTGGACACTGTTATGGAGGTCAATGTTTTAACTAGAGATTATTGGAGAAAAATGGGGATCCCCACTTTGCATCCCTCCCCACATGTTTTGTTCATGGTCAACAAGACTCATGCACTACCCATATGCATTCTTAAAGATACTACCATCAACATTTTGGGTGTCTCATTCATAGGGGATTTCAAAATGATTGATCTTGTTGAAGCTAATGATTTTCTAGCACTTTTGGGTTGATCTTGGTGCTATGTGAACAATGTCAACTTTCATTTCAAGAAGAGGTACATCAAATTTGAGAATGACACCCAATGCATAGTCATACCTTTAAATAATGACCAAGGACCCTCCTTTGTGGGACCTATTATTATTGATAAGGATGTTAATACAATTTATAACATCACTAACCAAGGAAATGAAATTGTGGATCCTACTCTCGATGGCATCTTACACTATGAATATGCATAGTCTCTTTCTAACACTACCAATATCGCTTACGACCAATCGACTCAAAGCACATATGATCTATCAAGGCATATTTATGGTGTTTTAGAAAGCTAACTAAGTTCCCCAAAGCTTACTTAGCACCATAAAACTGTTCACCTCATTAGTGGATGCCTGATGGCTTCAACACCCTTACAATTGGAATAAGCACCTAGGTTTTATAGATAAATGGAGGTCCAAGAATATTTATAGTAGTTAGAGGTGTTTCATGTAAATTTCTCTTGTTTTCTTAGAAGAAAGAGAAAAGAAACTCAAGAAGGATAAGGTTAGTAGAATCTAATATATTGTGTGTGCAATGATCCAGATAGTTGTAGATACTCCTCTTTATCTGGGGAAGATGACCTATAGATAAGAAAGCACTAAATAAATGGTTGATTAGTTGGATAGTAGGGTGGATTGCCAAGCAAGCTAGATCCAAGAAACACAAGCTTCTTTGGAGGCTATCAATCCACACTTTTAAACAACTAAGTTCTAAAAGCGAAAGATAAATTGCTTGCATAAATAACAAAAGCTACTTCGATCAAATACAAAAAGTGCTTGAAAAGAGATGAATTTGACTAATTATAGCAATAAATGATTAGATATTAATGCTAAATAAATTATATGTGGTTCAAGAAATAGGGTAGTCCTTTGTGATTAGTCATAAAGTGGGATTTGATTAAGGTCTGATAGGTCAAATAAGCTTGTTGTTGGAAATTGACACACAGTGACGATCAACAGTTGGGTAAAACCATCAGTGGTTAGGTGACCATTGACGGTTAGGGGCAAACTATTAGTGGTTAGGTGACCATTGATGGTTACTGTCAGATTTGGCTTGGGTAAAAAGAAGTTTGGTTGGGAAGGCTGGAAAGAAGTTCTAGAGGGTGGGTTGGGAGAGAAACAAAGGAACTAATTACTAAAAATAGATAATTAGCTTTATTTTTGGCCTAAAGAATGTTGAGGTGATTGGATAAAAACTTGTTGTGGGACGTGGGGCAATTCTAGTGGAGTGATGATGCCTTGGTTATTGATTGATGAGCAATAACACTTTTGATCTCTATCATAGTTATTAGTTCACTAGAAGCCTTCTTGGATTCAATAAGAGTGAGAAGGACACCTGCACAAGAAGCTCTGATGCATAAGATTACGATGATTATTGATTTCTCTTCCCCTTTCACCTCTTCCTCTTCTCTTTATATAGGGAAAAGGGAGTGGTGAAACAAGATGTTCAACAACAGGTTCGACAAGCTGTATAATTTTAGCATTAACATGCATTGATTATGCACACAGATGAAACAACTAGAAATAAAAAACAAGTTGTAGTTGAGTGGCAGTTAACCCTTGAGGTGGTTAAAGGTCAACTATCCATGGTCAAGGCTAATCGTCGGTAGTTAGGGATCAACCATTGATGGTTGAGGTTACAGTCAAAAATGGCTAAGTTTAGCCATTTCTTCTAATAACTGGTAGGGCAATGGTCAGTAAATGGTCCCTAGGGGGTCCAGGGGTGGTTTAAAGGTTAGTGTTACATCTATAACCATAGTTTATAGTTTTCTAGTGTCTACATTTACCCCTTTTTATTATGTAGTTTGTATTTGCAAGTTACAAAACAAAAAATGGATGGTGGATCAAAGGTTCGACTACCCTGAGTATGGGAAGAGGTGTTCCCCCTCAAACGAGGAAGTGATGAGGTGAAATAAAATTGGGTTTGGGTTTGATAAGTGGGTAAGTGGGTGATAAAGTTGGTGTTGGGTTGGGTATTGAAGAACAAACGTACACACAAAAGGTGATGAAGTGCAATATCATAGATCACATATTGACTAGGATGCCATAGTTGAAGTAGTTGGTAAAAACATGGGTGACACTAGAAGGATTAGTGATAAGTGGACCAAGCGACTGCATTTAGGTGTGGTGATTAGGCTGCACTCATAAATGCAAGTCTCTTAGGTAAGGTCAGTATATTCATAAGTATCTAAGGTAGAAAGTGCTCTCAAAAAGACACAAATGGGTCAGTGCATAAAAGTAGTGCCAGTTCAATTTGTTCAATATGGAAATGTAGTCATTGTAGTCAAAATGAACAAAGTAAGGTCATCACAAAACATGAAAAATTTGGGTCCAAATAGCTAATTTTAGGAGAATTAGTTGGTTGGTTTTTTGGTGGAGAAGGTGATCTCTTATGGTTAAAGGGTTCAGGCAAGGTTGTTTAAAATATTATGATCATGGGTTGAAATGAGATGGTAGGGTGGGTTAAAAAACCCTAAGCAGGTCGACTGTTGATGGTTAGGGTCGATCATTGGTGGTCACGTAATGACCATCAATGATCACATGTCAACCCTAAAAGGGTGACCATAAAAGGTTTATCGAGGGTTCTTTTCCTTATTTTACAAACTTATGACCCATGGCACTTTCCTTGAGGATTTGTTGAAGAAAATGATGATGGTTGGCTTTTGAGTGAGTTGTTGTGGTTGACTGAGGTAATTTATTGGAGGTTCGACTAGCAAGGATGTAGAGAGGCTGAGGGAGAGCGCATGGCCAAGTAGTGGCAGTTCTTAGAGTTCCTCTATGATGGTGATCAAGGAACGAGGTAGACATTGTAATTGAATTTGTTTCTATTTGGTAAATTTGTTGTTTATTTGGTCGATTGTAGGTTGGTGAAACCTAGGGTTAGGGTTAGAGTTTGAAATTTGGGGGAGATTTAGTTTTTAACATAAAATTAGTAGAGGTGGGGGAGAAAACATAAGAAAGGTGAGGTAAGGGAGGTTTTTAAAGTAATTTGGGTAATTTTTTGTGTTTTTCATTGATTGTTTTAGAGTTTTGGGAGGTTAGGGCTAGGGTAGTTTCATCGATGGTTATCACATAGTGACCATCAATGGTCATTATGGACTATCATTGATCGATAAGCAATCATCAAATGACCAATGTGTGGGCTGTCAGTGGTTGACCACCTAACCATTGATGATTGATAGTTAATTGGTGATGGTTCCAAAAAGAACCATCATCGATCAACACTCGATCATCGACCATTGATATATAAGGTGAGGATAGGTTAAAAGGGTTAGTGATTTTGAATGTTGGATAAGGTTATTGAGGTAATAGGAACCTATGTTGTAAGGCTTAGTACCACAAGGCTAGGGTGGTAGATTATAGGTTTAAAGAATGGGTGTTATATGTAGGATCATGTAAGCTTAAGGGAATATAAATAGAAAGGGTATAAGGTTGTGGTAGGAAAAGGGTTATGGGTGTAGATTTGGTAGATGAGTTAAGGTAGGTTAGGTCAAATTGAAGGTAGGTCTCAGGTTTAGGTTGGATTAGGCAAAGTTTATGTAATTTAGGTGATTAGTGTAAGGTATGAGGTAAAGGTAATAGGTAAAATTCCTAGGTGATGTTTGATGAGCTAGGTAAACTAATGTACCAGTATATCCTTATAGGCTAGGGATTAGTTACAGATGCATAATCAAGTGCCTTAGTCAACAAGGTATGTTGAGGCATGATGGACCAAGATTAGGATCATATGACTGATATAAGCCTAGAAGGCATGAGGTACTACCAGCATGTGCCTTCAAATGTAGCTATGTTAGTGGCACTCATCAAGAGATGGGACCCTACCACCAACACATTCTTACTATTGACATGAGAGATCACCATTTTACTAGAGGATATTCATCAGATAGTGCAACTACCCATATGGGATGAGCTGATATACCATATTAGTAGTGATGAGAGCGATGGTTATATGGATCATTTATATGGAGAGGACCTTATGCTAATGAGGTGGCATTTTAGAGGTTTTCACTACACACCATTGTACCATAGCGATAGGGATGTGAGATGGTTATTATGATGATGATGATAGTTGTCACATGTTATGCACTACTGGATTTCAGTAATGGGAGATTTTCATACTTGTTGCTAGGGGTGCTTATTGATATGTGGTTGAATCATACAATCTTTATGTGGGCACTTGTATTATTAGTTCAGATCTATTGGGAGCTATGGGGATACCATGCCTATAAGAGATATGGGATTAACATTAGTTTTGTGCTACATTGTTGGGCTTATGAGCACATTAGGGTATTGAGACCTGGGGGACTACCATGGCATGGTTTTGTTCAGATGGATTTCAGGGATGGTTACATGTGATGAAGAGGCAATTGCATGCTCACCAGACTAGGGGAGGATCCTAATACCTAGATTTGTACACAGATCTATTAGAGGCACTTGTGGAGGGTGAGGTTACTTGGTACCCATATGTTAGATTTCTAATATGGGTGAGCTATGCTAGACATACTTTATCATTATAGAGCTACATGTGGGTGTTTGTGATGTGAGACCATGAGGTGGAGCTCATCCATTTTGATAGGGTGAGGAGACAGTTTGGGCTCATCTAGAATATTTTGGGGGAGTTTCCAAGATATAGGAGGGAGGGTGCAGAGTTCCCATTACTTGCATTAGAGCCAGAGGATGTGTTTATTGATCATGAGGAACTACCAATGAGGGTCGATGTTGATGATGTGGATTTATTGAAGATTACCCTACATGGTTTTAAGCACATTACGATGCAACCATTTTTGGAGGAGATGATGGTCTGAAAGACATGGATGTGGATGCAAAGGTGGGGGGTGGCGATCAAAGAGATGAGGATGTCCCAAATAGACATGCACTGATTACTGAGAGGGACTAGGCACAGGTAGCATTAGCCACAACATAAGCATCCTTAGCAGCAGTGACCTAGGAGAGGGATGCAACATAAGGCTAGGTGGTCAATATTACTTGGAGGAGGAATCAAGTTAGAGCTCAGCTAGTCATGGTTACACAGGAGAGGGATTCTCTCAAATAGGCAAAAAAGTGAGTATCGATGCCTATAAGACCATCAGAGACTATCTCCATGGTGAGATATGTAGTGACAGTTTAGTATCTAAGGTATTATGAGACCTTGGTTTTCACACGCCTTTCAGATGAGCTCAAATGGGGTGGGTATAAAGCAGGGATCACCAGAGTGGCCAACAATGCGAATCTAGGTCAGTGGGTTGTATTTACAAGTAGACAGGCAGGCTCAGGAGGTGGACAAGCTCTAGGAGGCAATGGTGCACTAGGGTCTTAGACTCTAATGAGACCTTATATTTTGATGTATTATATGATTTTAATATCAACATGTGAGCTGATGTAGTAAGATGTATATACCTTGTTGAGAGACATGTACATTATTGTATATATGATGATTATTTATGAGTTCATGATATATAGATGTGATCATTGTTTATGGTTTATCTTGATGGTTATGGATGTGATGTTGCTTATGTGATGATGTGGCTATTTAATTTAAGCTCATGATGATATTTGATATTGATGGATGTTGTTTATGATATGATGATGATTATGATGTGGTTATGGTTTATTGGTGACTATGTTTATGATGTATGTTCAGGATGATGTTGATAATTGATGGATGTTGTTTATGTGATGATGATTAGCATGTTATGTTTTGTTGGACATGGCTACGATGTTTGTGATTATTGTCATGGTTATGGATGACTATGTTCATGTTGTGGTTATGGTTATGATGTTATGATATTGATATGATTATGTTCATGATGATTATGCTCATGCTTTAAATTAATGAGTCTACGCTTCCTTATCTAGATTAGACATGTGGTGGATAACATATGTGAATGACTCATTCATTTTTTATGTATGATTAAATTGTGGTAGATATGATAGATGGTTGGTTGATGTGATTAATCACTAGATGATGTGTGATATATGAGATGGTTAATTCATTAAAATGTTCTTATGATAAAAAACACTTAAAAAAATAAGTTAAGAAGGCTATCACTAAATAAAACACATGGTTGGCATTTTAAATGGTTTTAATGAATTACATTTATTTAGATGAAGGTGAAGTAATCTTAAAACACAAAGAGTAAGTTGGATAACGAAACTAAATGTGAGAAAAGATAAGATAGTCAAAAGACAAACATCTTAATGAATGTATCAACATGTAGGGATGAGAGAAATAAGAAGAAGGCATGATGCTTCTTCATTGGCAAGGACCGATACAAACTTAAGTTATATCAGCTTAGGAACATAAGCCCTTTGAATGCTTTGCATTAGCGTTCGTTAGTCAGTTAAAAAAGTTTCTTAACCACCCAGTATCAAGTAAGCTCAAAAATCCCTTGCTTATAGAGGGTATAAAGGGAAGATGAATGATAATGGAAGCTTCTTGTGAGACTAGTATGCCTCTTTTACAAGTTACCAAAGAACTAGTATAAACAAGTCCATGTCATATAAGGTGTAGACTGATCAATGAGAGAAGTCTACTTATGAAAGTTGATTACAGATTCTAAAATTATCTTTGCTTTTTTTGATCTTGATAATGGGTCATTTGATTGGGAAGCTAATCGATGGGAGAAGCTTCCCATGAATTTATATGCTTTGATAAATGCTTTACTTAGCCATCCTTAAAGGGAGTGGTTCAAATTTGTGAGATTTATTTAAGGCTTTTGATAGTTATCCTTCAAGTGAATAGTCTACCTTACATTGAGCACTTTTAATTGGTTGTGATAACTATCTTTCAAGGGAGTAGTCTGTAAATGCTTGGAATGACCCATAGAATATATGAGTTTTTGCTTTTTTGTGTTTTTGTTTTTGCTATTGACATGGATTTGCTTATATAGGCTCAAAAAGTTCATCTTTATGAAGGCAAAACTAGAGCACAAGAAGTTTGATGATGGGTAAAAGAGGTTTAAGTGACAATGACCATGGGAATCCATCCTATAAAGGGATGAAAATCACCATGAAAATCATGCCATGGGTATAGTCATGGTACCCATATTCAAGATTAGGGTAAAGCTGTGACAGATAATCACATGATCCTACTTTAATTAGTTGCCCTTAAAATAAAGAGATAAATGTGGGTGAAAATAAGGGATGAGCTTAAGTTAGACAAAAGGTGAGGTTGATATTGTTTAATAAAATAAAGGACACAAATGTGAAGCATTGAGGGGCTCAGGTTTTGATTCCCCATCAAGACACAATAATTGGTAAGCTCCTGATCCATACTTATGCATTATGATATAAGGTCTAAGCCAATTGAAAGAAAGCTTACCCCACTTGCTTTTCTCCATATTGGTGACATGTTGATTTTCTTTTAAGATGAGATCCCTGATATTGAATTCTTGCACTTTGAGTTATTTGTTAAAAATGTGCTTGATGCATTCTTGATAGATACAAAGATGGGTAAGCTCGACTAAATGACATTCATCAAGTAACTCAAGTTGGGCTAAATGTTATTGATGATAATCACCCTTAGAAATGAGATCTCACAGGATATGCAAAGAGAGGGACTTTGGAGTTCGAGAGGTAAGATAACCTCTACTCCAAACACAAAAGAGAAAGGGGTAGCACCCATCGAGATTCAAATACTAATACAATATGCCCATAAGGCAAAGGAGATGTGTAGGTGCCAATCCCAACCATATACATTAACCATTTTAGTTAACATGTTATTGAGAGTTTTATTAGAGGCTTCAACCTATTCATTTATTTATGGATGATAAGGTGATGAGAAACTTAACTTGATACCGAATGTGTCACAAAGACCTTGGACTTGTTTGTTCTTAAAAAAATTACCATTGTCGACTATAAATTTATGAGGAACACTAAAATAAAAAATAATGTGATGATTGATAAAATCGATAATCTTTTCAGTTTTGGTTGAGATGAGAGGAATAGCCTCTACTTATTTGGTAAAATATTCTATTGTAGTGATGATAAATTGGTGTCTCTACGAGAATGGGGGTTAATTTCACCAATAAGATCCAGACCCCATTGTGAGAAGGGCCAAAGATCCTTGGATACTTAGAGAATATGGTTAGGTGTATGATGTAAATTAGTATGTGTTGACATTTAACACACTTCTTCATGTAATCACAACAATCTTGGTTTAGAGTAGGCCAATAGTAGCCAAGGCAAAGGATACGTTTAGTGACATCTAGACCATTAAAGTGTCCTCCACAAATCCCATCATGCATTTCCCTGATAACATGAGAGGCTTCGTGACTACATAGGCAACAAAAGAGGATACCATCAAAACCATGTTTATAAAGAATTCCCCCCAGTATGGTATAACATGAGGTACTCTAAATAAATACTCCTCGAGCATTCCTAGAAAGGTTGGAAGGGATAATGGCAAGGTTGAGATAGTAGAAGGTATGTTGGTACCAAAGGTTGGGTTGGGTCTCCTCCACGTTGAAGATGGTAAGAGAATATTATTTGATATAAGAAGGATCAATAAGTCGATGGATAACAATAGATAGATTAGAGTCAGAGGGTATAGATGGTATCTGAGAAGTGAGAGAAGCCACCATATCAGTCAACTTATTTGTAGATCATTGAGTGGTTTGGATATGGTAGTGTTCAAATGATGCTAAGAGTACATCAACTAGTTTTTTGTACTATTACAAAACATCATTCTTACATTGATAAGAGCCATTGATTTTATTGACCACAAGTTGGAAGTCACCAAAGATGTTGATTGTTTTGACTCCCAAGGCTAAAGCAGTCTAGAGACCTATCACTAAGGATTCATACTCAACCATATTATTGGTACATTTGAAATCTAGCTTGAAAGATAAAGGAAAAGGTTCACTATGAAGGGGGATAAAGATGATGTCAGCTTTCGCACCACATTGACACTTTGATCGATCGAAGAACATGGTCACTTGATAGGTAAAGTATGCTCAAGAAAGGGACATGATGGACTCATCGAGAAACTCAAGAGGAGAAGGTTGATTGTTTGATAAAGGTGTTATGGCTAATTGGGCGATAATAACTTGTCCTTTAATTGACTTATAGTAGACTAATTCAAGGTCAAACTCAGCTAAAAACATGAGCAACTTAGCCATACACTAGTTTTGGTATGGCTTAGAGTGCATATACTTGAGTGGGTTAGTATTGGTTATGACATAGGTCTTATAGTTGAGAAGGTAATGGCAAAGTTTAGAGGCGATGAAGACTAAGGCTATGTAAAGCTTTTTGATATGGGTGTATCGAGTCTTGTAATATAAGCATATGACTTATGTAGTAGATGACTTGTTCTTTATGCTACTCATCTCGATGAGCCAACATTGCCCCTAAGGGATGGTCGATGGTAGAAATATAAAGGTAAAAAGGTTGATCTTCCTTAGGAGGAATGATGATGGGTAGAGATAGAAGGTACTCTTTAAATGAATCAAAAGACTTTTAACTATATGTGTTCCACTTTAAAGATACATCCTTCTTCATAAGGCGGTGAAAACGTTAGCATCGATCTAAGAGCTGAGAGATAAAGCAATGAATGGATTCGATTTCCCCTACAAGTTGTGGAGTTGTTTGAGGTGGGTTGGAGGAGGCATGTTGAGGATTGATTTGATTTTGGTGGGGTTGACTTTGATTCCTTGAAGGGACATGATAAAGCCAAGGAGCTTTCTTGATAAGACCCCAAAAATACACTTCTTAGGATTAAGATAGACATGGTAATAGATGAGGCATTTAAAGATAATCTTAAGAATGACCAAATGATCTTTATGACATTTGGATTTCTCAAGAAGGTCATCAACATAGTCTTCTACAATTTTATAAATATGGTCATGGAAGATGTAGGTCATAGTGCACTGGTAGGTTGCACCAATGTTCTTTAGACCAAAAAGAATGAACCTATAGCAAAAAGTTCCCCAAGGGGTGATAAAGGCAGTTTTATGTTGATCTTCAGGGGTAATTAAGATCTAATTATAACCTGAGAACTTGTCCATAAGAGATAACATCTCATGGTCAACTGTAAGATCAACAAGTTGATCTATGTTTGTGAATGGAAAGTCATCCTTTGGGCAAGGTTAAGGTCATGAAAGTCTACACGAATATGAATTACCCCTATAACTTTGGTGACAAAGATGACGTTCGAGACCCATTGGGGATAATCAATGGGTTGAATAAAATTTAGGGATAAGAGGCATTGAAGTTTTTCTTTGATGAGAAGGGCTATGTAAGGGTGCATATAATAAAGTTTTTGTCTAACTACCTTGGCATCATGGTTGATGATGATATTATGGGTGGAGATGGAGGGGTTGATTCCTAACATGTCACTAAAAGAATAAGAAAATATCGATGCCACAGTCTTACAAGGAGGGCAAATCTTGAAGCTCCTTAAAATTTAGTGATTGGCCAATTTTGACAATGTGCAAGTTATGTGGAGTACCCAAGTTGATATCCATGGTAGATTCATTGAACATAGTTGAAGTCTCAAGAGGAAGGGACTTATAGATAGAAGAATCTTCTGCAGCTAGATAGGCAAGAATGGAATCATCATCCTAACACCAATCGATGTTAATGGTAGGAGAGTCATCTTTGACCATCTCTGGATGAGTCAAAGGAATGGTTTCTCACCCCATCCTTTTGATAAGTCAAGCATCGAAGGCTGATCATATTGATGAAAAAAAAGTTAGGGGGGATGATGTTAATGTCTTCAAATGTCGATGGTGGAGTAAACGATGAGGATGGGATTTCCTCATCAATGATGATAATGGGAGGTGAGTCTGTTGGTTCTTTGGGTGGAGTGAAACTGAGAATAAATCTTTCATAAGGATTTTGAGTCTTATATAGAGGTAACTTGTGTGGTTCATGTTCATACCAACCTAGACCAAATCCCTTCAAAGCACACTTATGGAGGTATGTCTTGGTGAACTCCAGTTTATCTAGGTAAGAGAAATCAGAGGTGAATGATCAAGGAGAAGAGGAGGTCAAAGAAGCGACAAGTGGTTGATCAAGTCCCCATAGATAAGATTTGTTTGGAGATTGGGAGGTCTAAAAGAAATAGTGGTTCTAGTATTGGGGTCATAATCAGGGTTTTGGTCAAGATTCCCATACTCTTGGGGAGTAGCGAAGGCATCCAAGGCTAAGAGGTGATATTCCCCAAGTGAGAGGCATTAGATTGTGGATTCTAAGGGGTTTCTTGTAGGGATTTGGGTAGAAGGAATGGATGAGTTAGTTGAGGCTTGGTTGCTAGAAGAAGTGTAATCATGGTTGGTTGGTAAAGAATTCGGAAGGAGGAGAACATCATTGGGGTGGTACATAATGCTACATGATGTAAAAGGATTTAAGTTAACTTGTATGGTAACTACTTCACCCTCGTGCTCAAATTGGATGCAATGATGTAGGGTGGATGGTACATAATTAATGAAATGGATCTAAGGGCATCCAAGCATAATATTGTATTAAAACTCACCTTTCACTATGTAGAAGAGCTCAAGAAGCTAGTGAGATCCTAGATGAATGTGGAGGATGCTAGTGCCTAGAGTTGTTGCCATAGTGTCATTGAAAGAATGAAGTACTATTTTGGTTTCAAACATGATGTTCTCTGGTAATTTTTGTTGTTCATATACATGGGAAAGGATAATGTTGATGCTAGCCCCTCCATCAATCATAACCCTTTTGATGTGGGTTTGGTTGATGTATGCAGTAATGAAGAGGAGAATCTAGATCTTGGGGACGAATGGAGGGTATTTATAAATATTTGAAGGTAACAAGGGTGGAAAGGTGGAAGGCTCCAACAAAGGTTGCTAGTGGTTGTGGATCTTTCAATTGAACCTCTATCAACTGTAAAGCTTCTATCATTACCTAGTAGTGATGGGGTGATGTATTGATTAGTTCGTATAAACTCATCTTCATTGGTGTTTGGTGAAGTTGCTTACGGTTGGGTTTGGTTTAGTGGTTGGGTGGTAGAAGAAGGGTATGTCCATGGAATGGACACCTTTGCCTTCCCCTTATCCTTTTGTTGGGCTTATGATCATGTGACCACATAGATGGTATGGATTTGGGTAAGAGTTGGGCTAGAGGACTACTTATGTTCTTCCTTTCTCTTGGATGAGAGTGCGAGAGAAAGTAGGTTTGGGGTGATAGGGTGTGGTTCTTGGAGTGGATATGGGGTTATGGGTGGCTCTTCTAATAATAGGTCATCATTAGCATATAGTTGATGGACTAGGACTTGGAGAGCTTTATAGTTCTCCATATTATGTCCAGATGTTCTATGGTATGAAAAAATAGGATTGCCATCAAACTAGGATGGCTTAGGACTATGGGGGTCAAACAATTTGATGAGAGGCAAAGTTAAGCAAGAAGCTTGTAATAAACTTTGTAGGATGGTTGAGTAAGACTTAGGTAAAGGTGGAAGGGATGTTAGATTTTTGACTTTTAGGGTGGAAACTTTCTTAGGAGTAGGTTTAGTAGTGGGAGTTTTGGGTAGTGGGGTACTCTTAGTGGTTGGTGGTTTGGAGGCCGAGTTTTTAGAAGTAGAAGATTTGGTAGTGAGTAATTTGAAAATAGAAGGGTTAGAAATAAGATATTTGGTGGTGGAGGGTTTGGAGGCCAAGGGCACGAAAAGAGTAAGTAGAGGCATAGCTAGAAGAGGAGGCTAGGTTTGGCTTGTCCTTGGGAAACATGTTTTCTTAATCAAAGGATGAGGTCCTAGGAGGGAAGAAGGATGTGGTCCAAAAATGGAAGACAAAGTAGAAATAAGTGGCAAGGTTCTGGGATTTAGGATCCTAGGTGGCTTCTCCTTCTTAGTTGGCTTGATTTGGGGTTCTTTTGATGGGCTAGGTGGTGCTAAATCCAACTTTAGCAGAGGGTGAGTAAGGATCTAAGTAGGGAGGATGCCTAGGTTTTTGATGGGTTTGGTTGTGATGGGGGAAGCTACTTGGCTATTTTGGGTGGAGTTGGTTTGGTTAGTTTAACTACGACTTGAGGGGTAGAGGTTTCTAAAGGTTTGGTTGGGGTGATGGTGGGTTCTATAGTGGAAATGGAAGGTTGGGTTGATAATGGTGTGGTTGGAGGATCTTGATTGGTTGGGTAAGGAAGTTTGAGATGGTGCCAAAATGCAGCATGATTTGCATTGGGTTGGGATAGGTACTCCAAGTTTTGAACCAGTTTCGAAAAAGGCTTATAGGCAAGTTTGGTCCCTTTAGTATTGGTCTCAAAGGAAAAACCAATGGGTGGAGAGAGAGAGGGGTGGTTACCTCATCCTTTTCCTCAATCAAAGGTTCCAAGGTTTGGGAAGGTGAGTCTTCTATAGGAAAGGTAGGTACAATGACTTCTTACTTACGAATGTTTTCCAAAAGAAGAGTGGATTGTTATATGATGGAAGAGAAGGATATGGTTATAATGGATATTTCTTTTGGTATGTCTTCCAAAGGAGAGGTTGACAACTCCATTACCTTGACAAGTGGAGAAAGGGGAGTGGTTATTTCTTTTGTCTTGGCTTCCAAAAGAATAGAAAGTGACTCCACTACCTCAATAAGTGGAGGGGAAGGAAAGGTGGTTTTGGGAATGGTTTTCTCAATAATGAGTTCACTAAGAACCATGTTAATAGTATGGACTTCATGGTTGTGAGAGGATTTTGCTCTATTGTTTTCATTGTTCATAGAAGGGGCATGATTGGGGGATGGCTATTTAAAGATGTCAAGTGATTGAATTGGGGGTGAATTGGGGTTATCCAACACAAGTTCCCCCTTGCCAATCAAAATTTGGACAATGTTTTTGAAATTATTACACCTACTAACATCATGCCCAATGACATGGTGGAAGGCACACAATTCATTCTCCTTATACCAACTAGGTACATGACAAGAGGAATTGAATTATTGTGGAGGTTTGATCGGTGGGAGTTGTATGATATTTGATTTTAACAACTTTTCCAAGATTGAAGCATATGAATCTCTTAGTAGAGTAAATCATTTTTGGTTGTTGTGAGTTTGGTTTCTAGTGTTTTGATTGGAGGGATTGGAAGAGTTAGGTTGGTTAACAATCGGTAGAGGAGCGGTTTTAATGACAACTGCATTCATGGTTTCCTTGTTTTTGATGTTAGTGTTGCTTTGATTATTAGGTTTAAAGGAGGGAGCCTAATTTGATTTGAAGGTGGAATCATTGTTTCTCAATTTTAACTTCCCCTCATCAATGGCTCTATTCTCTAACTTTCATGCCATGGTGAAAGATTCATCAAAGGTTCTAAAAGTCTGAACCCACAAAGTGGAGGAAATGTGTTTGGCACAAGCCCAAGCAAAGTGTTAAATCATCTTAGGTTGGGGAAAAGAAAAAGAGAATTGATTTATCAAGCTTTTCCAATGGGCTACGAAGTTAGAAATGAACTTGTCATCAAATTTATAGATGGATTAAATATTGGTGATGGAAACTTTCTTAGAGATGTTTATGGAAAAGTTATTTAAGAAGGTTTGAGTTAGTTGGGCAAAAGAAAAGAGGGAGTCATTGGTAATATCACTGTACCAATCTAGTGATGGACCTGATAGAGACATGTGAAAGGTATGAAGAAGGAGGGCATCATCATAGGCAATCAAATAGCAAGAGTGTTTAAATGCTCTCAGATATTGTTGAGGGTCTTCCTTGCTCTGAAATTTTAAGAATTTTGGAAGCTCCCATTGAGGAGGATAAGGTTAAATGGGGATGGATGGATGAATTGGTTTGTTACAGATTTGGTCATATGATAAGAGGTTATGGGTGCCAAAAATAGATGACTCCAAAGTTATCTAAGAAGGTTTGAGCTAGTTGGGTAAAAGAAAAGAGGGAGTGCTTAGTAATATCACTATACCAATCTAGTGATGGACCAGATAGAGACATGGGAAAGGTATGAAGAAGGAAGGCATCATCATAGGCAATAAAATAGAAAGAGTGTCTAAATGCTCTCAGATATTGTTGAGGGTCTTCCTTGCTCTAAAATTTTAAGAATTTCAGAAGCTCCCATTGAGGAGGATAAGGTCAAATGGGGATGGATGGATGAATTGGTTTGTTACATATTTGGTCATATGATAAGAAGTTATGGGTGCCAAAAATAGATGATTCCAAAGTAGTCATTTTATCCATCAACATCTTAACAAGATCCATTTGTGGTTGTGCACCCCCATAGTTGTAGGGTAGATTATGTTGGGTTTGGGTAGGTGAAGCATAAAGATAGCTAGAAAAAGTTTGGCAGGTTGTCACATATTGGTGTGTGGACATGGGTAGTTGGGAGGATGCCACAAATCGGTAGGTGAATATAGGAGGTTGGGTAGAGGGTGGAGCCATATACCCTTATGGGTTTAGAATATAACTTGGGTTGGGTACAATAGGGCCCTGTTGAGGAAGTGACATGGGTTGGGTTGGAGGTATGGTCGAGTTGAAGGTTGAGGATGGGTATTAATCTTGGTACTAATGGGTGGAAGGGAACAAGGTATGGGAACCACCAACCTCTATAATGGAGTGGAGGTAGGTGGGTTGGAAATAATAGGAAAGGTGATAACACTAGTAGAGGGTATTCCTATGGTAAGTAGAGTACTAGTGCCCAGAGGTTGAGTTATTCCTATATTAGAAGGGTTGTTGGTTGGGGTAGAAGGTGTTTGGGTGTTGGTTAGTTAGGTGGGTTGGTTTTGGATGGTGGGATTAGTGGGATTATTGGTAAAATAATAGGCTTGGGTGACTAGAGGTTGGGTAGAAATGGTGACAATAGAGGTGTTTCCCATAAGGTGGGATGACATACCATAGGGTGGGTCAACATGCAGAACCGAAGAAGGGGTATGATGGGAAATGGTGTTAAGGTAATATTAGAGGCCTATGGGGTTGTTATCTAGGAAGGTGGCGAAATCTTCATCACCTTGGGAAACTGTCCAAGGGATACTAGGACTTCCATAAGGATG
Source organism: Torreya grandis (assembly GCA_037957365.1). Classification (NCBI taxonomy): domain Eukaryota; kingdom Viridiplantae; phylum Streptophyta; class Pinopsida; order Cupressales; family Taxaceae; genus Torreya; species Torreya grandis. Next base: position 833,186 of record JARHVA010003660.1, on the reverse strand, counting down.
GGGAGAACTCTCTATATTTGAGATTTACTCCATAGATGAAGGGGAAGAGGAAGATGGATGAATAGGAGGTGAATTCTGATTTGCTTGGTCTCTTAGTTGTTGCCTATTTAAAACCATGAAAATAAGGGAAAAGGAAAGATACAAATAATCTCAAAACTCAAAAGAGAAGCAATCAAAAGAAAAATATCTCAAGGAAAGCAATGCATACACTAATGTGCGTTAAAATCCTAGGATACTTTATTATCTTTCTTTATGCTTATGCCTCAATTTTAAAGAAGTTATGAAGACCAACTTGGGTTTGTATAGTAGGTACTAGAAGAAAATATCTAAGGATGGTTTCAAGTAGTTAAAGTCTCTCAAGATTTGTACTAGAACTTGGTACGTGGCTTGATATTAGGGCCTACCCCCTCACTTCACACATTGCAGTGATAAGGGTGTCGAGTGCTTAGCCAAGATATACCAAGTTGCTAGAGATTATACTCAGCCAATGTACTAAGTTGGTTCTCCCCTTGGTGGTGAAATCCAAGTAGGATAGTCAAGGAAAGGTGACTGCTAGGTGATGAAATCCTAGTTGGGCCTTATGTCAATGTTTTTATGCTTGATTAGTTGTAAGCGGTTTGGTCTTGTGTGTGTGATAAAAGTGAAGCTATGATTAATTCACTTGATTAATTAAGCTATGTGAGCTAAAATAAGCAAACAAATAATGTATGTAATTAATTTTAAGCCCAAAATGAAATTTTAATTTCATTGTATGAGCATAAAACAAGAAGAAGAAACACCTAGATGCAACTATGAACCCAAAAAAAGACTCAAAGGTCCCACCAACTGTGCCAAAATGTTTCACATAAATTTTGCTTATTTTTTTAGAAGAAAGAGAGAAGAAACTCAAGAAGGGTAAGGTTAGTAGAACCTAATATGTTATGCGTGCATTGATCCAAATGGTTTTAGATACTCCTCTTTATCTGGGGAGGATGACCTACATATAAGAAAACACTAAAGAAATGGTTGATTAGTTGGATAGTAGTGTAGATTGCCTAGCAATCTAGAACCAAGAATCACATGCTTCCTTGGAGGTTGTCAATCCACACTTTTAAACAATTAAGTTCTGAAAGTGAAAGATAAATTGCTTACATAAATAACAAAAGTTATTGAAATAAAATATAAGAAGCACTTGAAAAGAGATGAAATTGAGTAATTATAGCAATACACGATTAGGTATTAATGCTAAATAAATTAGATGTGGTTCAGGAGATAGGGTGGTCCTCTATGATCAGGAAGAAAGTTAGAAAGTGGGATTTGATTAAGGTCTAATAGGCCAAATAAGCTTTGTTATTAGAAATTGACACGTAGTGACCATTGGCGGTTGGGTAAAACCATCAGTGGTTAGGTGACCATTGATGGTCAGGGGCAAACCATTGACAGTTAGGTGAATGTCGATGGTTATTGTTAGATTTGGCTTGGGTAAAAAGAAGTTTGGTTGAGAAGGCTAGAGAAAGTTCTAGAGGGTGGATTGGGAGAGAAACAAAGGAACTAATTATTGAAAATAGATACTTAGCTTTGTTGTTGGCCTGAAGAATGTTAAGGTGAGTGGATAACAACTTGTTGTGGGCCCTAGGGCAATTCTAGCAGAGTGATGATGCCTTGGTTGTTGATTGATGAGTAGCAACACTTTTGATCTCTGTCATGGTTGATGGTTTGCTAAAAGCCTTCTTGGATTCATTGAGAGTGAGAAGGACACCTACATAAGAAGCTCTGATGCATAAGACTTTGATGATTGCTGATTTATCTTCCCCTTTCACCTCCTCCTCTTCTCTATATATAAGGAAAAGGGAGTGGTAAAATAAGAGGTTCAATAATAGGTTCAACAAGTTATCTAATTTTAGCATTAACATGCATTGATTATGCACATAGATCAAACAACTAGAAATAAGAAAGCAAGTTGTAGTTGAGTGGCAGTTAACCCTTTAGGTAGTTAAAGGTCAACTATCGGTGGTTAGGGGTCGACTATCGATGGTTGAGGTTACAGTAAAAAATGGCTAAGTTTAGCCATTTCTTCTAATGACTGGTAGGGTAATGGCCAAGAAGTGGTCCCTAGGGGGTCAAGGGGTGGTCTAAAGGTTAGTGTGACATCTAAAACCATAATGTATGGTTTTATAGTGTATACAAGATGTTTACTATGTTAATGAAAATGAAAGTCTAAACACAATCACCTTTCTATTTTAAGGGATAAATGCTCAATGGTGTTCTACTCATTGGTACTAATTGGATACATGGGAACAAATATGTGCATCCATGCATGATCATTTTCACCATGTAAATTGTGTTTGCACCACCCTATACTTATAGTGGTATTACTTCATTAGAATGACATATAACACAATGTGAAAACATTCAGAGCATTGATGAAACATTTTTACTAAAGCTCTTATGGGTTCATGCATTCTATGGTACCTTATGTGATTGGGCTAGGGCATGGTATATTCATTAATATATGTGTAGAGATATGGATACCTAGTAGCGCATCAAACATAGTCTATTTGTCACCTTTGTATTTTCTTCACCATGAATGGATTTGAATTTATCTCCATAAGTGATCCATCAAGTAGTTATGGGTGATTAGGCACCAGTTGAAGACTGAATATGACACATGCATGGAACCACTGAGGAAAATCTAGTTATCCTTCAATAACTTGATACTCCTACCATGGTTATATTGGAAGTTAGCTCTCAACCAGACCATGCACATAGGGAATAGATCTGGAAGGGTAAGCAAAAAGTCATATACTAAGTTAATGAGGGTACCAATTTTGATCAACCAAACTCATCATTTAAATCTATATATGAAGTGTGGGTCACATGATGTTAGAGATATGATGTATTCTGAGCAAAAAGTATATTTCATGCCACTGGATAAATAGTTCAATAGAATATTAGGATAGATGTTGCACTTAAACTAGCCACAGTCAAGAATTACTGGTTTGATGTTGAGATAACTAAGATATTTGAACTTTTACATGAGTACTAAGATGTTTTCCCATGAAACTACATGGAAATTAAAGGATTACATCCGTCATTGGATAAAATGCACATCAAGTTCGTTGAAGGCACTCAACCGGTGAGGAAATGATTATATAGGATGAACCTAAATCTACATGTTTGGGTTAAAGAGGAAATTAATAACATGTTGTGCATTGGATTTATTACCCCCATTTATGTGATCAAAATCAAAAGGGATGATTATATGTGCATTTATGTGGACTATAGGTGACTCAATGTAGTATGTTTACTAAATCCTTTCCCAATGCCTTTCATTGAGGAAATTTTGGAAGGTGTTGTTGGGTGCGAGATCTGCGCCTTCACCAATGGCTTTTTTGGGTATCACTAAGTCCAAATTATTGAGAAAAACAACACAAAGACAACCTTTGCAATTGAATGAGGTACTTTTGCATACAATGTTATGCCCTTTGGCCTAAAGAATGCACCAATAGTGTTCTCGTGTATTATAGTGTAATCATTTAAGGATTTTATTCACAAGTTCCTTCAAGTATACTTAGATGATTGGATTGTGTATGGTCTAGTGCACGATCACTATGATAACTTATGCCTCATGCTTGAGCACTACAACCAACTTCAAATTTCCTTGAATCTTAAGAAATGCATCTTTGCCATAGTTTTTGTGATCTTATTAGGGTACATCATTTGTCATGATGGATTATTGGTGAATCCAACCAAGATTATGATTATTGCCCAACTCCCACCTCTAACCACTCAGCACAAGCTCTATACCTTTTTAGGTCACATGGGGTACTATCAAAAGTTAATTTAGGGTTATGCCAACATAATAACATCACTGGAATAACTACTCAAACTTAATGGCCTATTCTTATGGATGGCTCAACATCAACAAGAATTTGAGATGTTAAAAGAAAAACTAGTTATGACACCAATTATTTAGTTTTCAAACTAGAACTAACTATTGCATGTGCATGTCGACACTTTAGGCATGATAGTCAGTGCTATCCTAACACAACTCAGTGAGGGCAACCTTGATCATCTTATTTATTTTGTAAGCTGGAAGCTTGCACCAATAGAACAAAACTATTCCATAATTGACTATGAGGCCTTATCTATGGTCCATGCACTTCAAAAGTTTCACTAATACTTGTTGGCAACCCCATTTATCTTCTATACAGATCATGAAGTGCTTAAGTTTTTGGTAAATAAGCTAGTTTTACGTGGATGCATCTGTCGTTAGACTGTTCTTTTTCAAGAATTCTAGTTATTTATGGTCATCAAACCTAGTAAAGATAATTTTGGTTGAACCACCTCTCACATGTTCAATTTGGTGAATTGGTGTATGCCATAGAGGATGATTTACCCAATGTACAACTCTGTCAAGTCATGTGTGTGGCTAAAGAATTAGAAGAATTTATAGTTTTTATTGTAAAATAGGCTCAACACTAGATCACCTTAGCACTTAAGAGAAAAATTAACTAGATGTGTGCATTACCCCTTTCCAACTTATTAGCAGAGATCTATACAAACTTGGTAGAGATGAGGTGTTATCAAGGTGTGTCATGTAGCACGAGCATGTAGAAGTCCTTTAGGAGGTCCATGAAGGTGTCACACGCAAATATTATGTTGGTGATACAACAACATGAAAGGTGTTACTAGCAGGATTATGGTGGCTCACCTTATTCAAAGATGTCAAAACTTATGGATGTCAATGTGATATTTATTAGTGTGTAGATAAACCAAACTAATGGAATGCTATGCCTCTTCATTCAATCCTTGCACATGAATCATTTGAGAAATGGGCTATTGATTTTGTTATACCCATTCAACTTACTACAAGATAGATTGGTATGTGGTACATCATTATTGCAATAGACTATCTCACACATTGGGATAAAGCAATTCCAATGCATGATTGTACTATTGCAATCACCACTCGATTTCTATGGGAAAATATCATCACTAGGTATGGATGTTTGTTAAGCTTAACAATTGATCATGACACTCACTTATTTAATGAAACCATGCACATCTTCTTGATTGAGTTCATGATTATGCACCATAAAACCACACCATACCACCCTCAAACTAATGGTAAAGCTAAAGCCATTAACAAGATCTTAGGTAATACACTGACCAAGATTTGCAACATCAGTCACACTGATTAGGATGATCAAGTTTCTACAGTCTTATGGGCATATCGAACTACATACAAAAGGTTAAATAAGAGTACTCCTTTTAATCTTATCTTTGGTGTTGAAGTAGTTTTACTAGTAGATTTCATTATGCCCTCTTTAGGTATTGAATGTGTAGGCATATTAGATGAGGAGGAGTCCTTTAAAGCATGCCTGGATGTTCTACTTTAACTAGATGAATCATTCTTCCTCGCACATTTTATCCAAGGAGTTGAGAAGTAGAAATAAAAATCTTGACATGATCGACATATCAAAACCAAGGTTTTTTATCTAGGTATGTATGTCTTGATCTATGATTTCAAGTTCACGCACCATTCAGGTAAAATCTTAACCCACTAAGATGGTCCATTTATTATTCATGTTATACATTTGATGGGTGCTTGTAAACTAAAGAGGTTAAATGGCTAATTCATACCAGGCCATTTTAATTGTAGTTACCATTCTATGTAATTTTCTTATTTAGACAATAAGGCTTTTGCCCCTAGTTTAGTCTAAGATTTTGTTTCATTTTCAGATAAGCGTCACATTGGTTGTGTGCCTTTTCATAATTAGTTTGACACTTTTTGATACTTTGTGTTTGTCACTATTTTTTTCTTAACACTATGATATGATGTGGAGGACCACACACACATTTAATAAAGGGTGGATTTTAAAGATGGATATATTACTTAAGTAGTTGTAATCACCTAAAAGTGGTATTTGAGTGTTAAGAGTGCTACTTGAGACTGCCTATCCCTAGCTTAGCCCTAGACCTATCCTAGAGCCTATTATCACATTTATTCAACTTTTGTGTGGGCCATAGGGGTCCCTAGTTAGCTCAAATGTAGTTCCAAACCCTCAGTTCTTAATCCTGGCCCTTCGTGCCCAATGTTCTGCTAGCTAGACATTAGCACCACATTAAGGACACTAGAGCCATGTGGCGCCAGTGTCCCAAAAATGGTGCCTATGTCCTTTACCATATATTTCTTGAATGAATACATTTTCAAAAGTAAAACCCTCCTAAGATCAGCCTAAACATATTTTATTATTCTCACAAGCAAAATAACACTATAAATACATGACTTTTAACCCTCCATTCACTAGATGGAAATTATATGCAAAATACCTATTCAAACATGAAACAAGTTAAGAAAAATCAAGGTTATGAATCCCTATTATGCCCTAATTCAACATACTACCATATACAATAGCCCTAAGCTCAGATTTTTTAGATTTCCAATCTCAATCACACTCAAGGCACTCAAGGCCATTATCATACTAACATCACCTGCACTTGCATTAACACTTAGGTGGGGAGAACTACATCAAGCTTGATCCCTCCTTAGAGTATTGGTATGTAGGCAACTCTCTTCATATTGGGGTGTTGAGGATGCCCAACCTATCCTAATAACAAACACACTTTGTAGCTCATGCCTTACTTATAAAAAGGATTAGGGTTTGCATCACAAATTAGTTATTACAAGCACAATATAGAGTTACACACTTCATGTGCACAAAAATAGACCCCTAAAATCTAGACATAGGTGCACCTAAAAGTTCAACATAATCCTACACAAAGGAGATTAACACTAATATTTGGAAACTAGAGCCACATGATGCTACTATCCATGAGGGGTTCTGACATACAGATCTAGTTGACAACAATCAGACCTGCTTCCATCTCAATTTATAACATTTAAATCATTTGTATCAGGAGTTTTTTAGACAAGTCTTTATTTTCACATATTTATTACTATTTTTAGAAAGTCAAAGCTAGTCAAAATTATAAAAAAGTAGTGGCTATTTTATGCATATTATTTACCTGATTTAGTCTACTTAGCCCTTTAATCAAACATAGGATTTACATAAGCTAAACCCTAAAAGGTTAAAATGTTTGGTGAATCTGACTTACTTTAAAAATTACTCAAACCCTAACCTTAGATAACCCTAGGGTTTACATTTACAACATTCAGATTTTAGATCCATACATTTTTTGATTTTATTTGATATGATCATGATAATAATGACAAAAGAAGTGTATCACTTTTTATTGCAAATTTAATACTTTTATTTGCATGTTTGTTCCCTTTAATTTAGAATGAACTCCAAAAAGACATAAACACATGTATAGATGATGATTTATATCAATTGCAATCTATATCATATTTCATAGCATGTTATCTATATCCTATGTGGAATTCCATTAACAAGCAAACCTTTACACACATAGAGGATTTAACACATAAGCTACCAACTATATTTTAAGTTTCAATGTCAGATCTTATATACAAGAAAAAATATCCTTCTCCTCCTCATATCCATGAGGGTGATAGCTACTTAACCTCTAACCATGTCCATGCTATCACTCCTCCACACGATGACACGACCTATACCATTGTCACTAATCCCCATACTCAGCGTAATAACACCTCTTCCCTACAAAGTGTGTGCCTACATGTTCAATCAAAAACAACTAGGGTTTGCACTTTTGAGACTCTAAAGGATCAAATTATTAGTATGAGTAGGTTCATTTCAAAATTACAAATTTTGAATAAACTATTATATGAAAAGATTGCAACATTGGAAAATCAATTTACAAGACAAAGGCCTCTAGAGCACACTAGTGTAAATCATGTATATACATCTTCACCCAGTCAATTTGTGGCAAACAATGTTACATATCAAAACATGAAATCACAATAAAGTACATCTTCAACTAGTGATTCAAAAAACATTCAAAGGTCAAATAAGATTTCAAGTGAGGTACTTGTTGTAACATAGAATTACACCCTTGTGGCAAAATTTTTTAGGCTCTCCCACTTCTAGCTACAATATTGGAACAATCTCAGGCTGTGGGTATCATGTAATGAGGTTGAACCTCTGGATTAGGCCAACTTCCTCTTTGATGCTCACCTAAAACTAATGCTAAACTAATGCTTCATAGGGAAAAGGGTTAAAAGGGGAAAAGGGCTCCTAAGGAAGCTAACTAGGTGATGCACCAAATAAGAATTGGGGAACTCCCATAAGCTTGAACCCACACTAGATATGCAGAGGACAATATTAGCGCACACAATCTCAAGATCAAGCTAATTGCATAAGTGTTTCATGGAAGAGGTTTAGGAAGTAATTAATAGAAAAAAAGAGGATTTCTAAGACTTACTAAAAGCTCACATTAATGGCAAAAAGAACACCAATCCAAACCTACAAAAAACATTGAAAACTCCCAAAACAAGGTTAGAAAGAAGGACCGTAGATGAGGAAGATTCTTCTTCACATAATGCCATAGTGCACAACTCACCAAACATAGATTCAAGGCAAAAGATAGGTAAGGAAAGCCCTATATTGCATCAAAAGGTAGTTCTTATAGATGCTTGATAGGGTCGATCCTAATCAAGAGTAACATACTTTACAATATCTCAAAAAGTTCCCCAGTTCCTCTAAAATTTCCAAATCAGAGAGAAGTAGTTTGTAAAAATTTCAAATCGGAGAACCCCTATACAAAATGAAAAGAATGGAATATATAGAAGAGGGAAGAGAGATAGAGATAGAAAGGAGAGGGGCATGTTTTCCATGGTCATTGAATGAGCTCCACCTTTAAAATGATGCCCCACCACCCCTTTTCCAATTAGGACAAGTCCATCATCAACATTTATCCTTCAATAGCTCTAGTTAGTTCTCAAGTTCTTATTGGCTGAGAAAAGCGCACTAGAGGACAATAGTTTGTTTTATATGGTGAGTCATGATCATTTCAAGGAGAAAGTATCTTTAAAGGTTTTGATCATTATTGAATGCTCCAATTGTTTCTCCAATCTCCTAGATTTTCTTTATGAATCTCACCATACCTTCCACTTGGCTTGATTATGAGGACAAGGTTATCATATCTTAAAACTAACATAGCCATACCGTGTGTGCTTTGAGTAGTAGTTTGTCAAAATCATGGCTTGGGCCACTCTTTTCATTAATCACATGCCTACTTTATGCTTTGGGACCTGAACTAACTATAGGTTGAAAACCAATCTAAATGATTAGTTTTCCTATAGTTATAATAAATGACACTCTACTCAATGCCTGGTCTTTTTTATTGACGAGTTGCTAATGTCTAAAAGACCTATTCTATCCCCCACTCACCGTTGATCAAAATTAATGATTGAACACATGCTATTGATTTATCTAAGCCCATTAACCTATCAGTCGCCACTCACCATTGGATCTTCTGTATGATTAAACGTGAGCCATCTATCCTATTTTTTGAACCCAAACATCTATTTCATGAGGCTTCACTTTGACATCTGCACGAACATATTTAATTTCCATGCAACTATCTTAGACATTTTGAATTCAAATGACTATTTCATGTAGCCAAAAATTTATATTTGCACAACTATCATTACTTTACTAGAAAAGCAATTCCCTAGGCCATTTCTTTTAGACTTTTATCTACAAGCTTTTTGTTGAAGAAATACCCTTTGGGATTTTTTTTGTATTGACCACTTTCTTGAAGAAATGACCCTTCAGGGGAGTCGTTTAAGACACTTTCCTTAGAAAAGGATTATTTGAAAATCTTGTTTTGGACAATTTTCCAAGAAAAATACCCTTCGAGGTTTTTGAAATGGACCCTTCAGCTTGAAAAAGTATCTTTTTTGAAGGGAAAGGACCCTTCAAGTTCTTGAAAATCCCCCTTTTTGTCGAGAAAAGTGCCCTTAGGCTTTCTTGATAATGTCTTTTTTGAAAGGAAAGTACCCTTCAGTTTTTATGTTTGGTCTATTTTGCTGAGAAAAACCCTTCGAAAATTTTGTAAGTTCTTTTAGATTTTGGAAGATGCCCTTTTAGGGAAATTAATTTAGACAAAATGTCCAAAATAATTCCTGACACTTAGTCAAATGAAGTAACTTTCCCTTCAAAACTTTTGTCAAATGAAGTAACTTGCCCTTCAAAACTTTTGTCAAACATTTTCCCCAAAAGAATTAGGTCTTCGGGAAAATTATTGCAAAATTTTTGCCTGAAAGAAATAAGTCTATGGGATCCTTGCCTTGGAAAATTTTCCCAAAAAAATCCCCAAAAATTGGTTAAAAAACCCAACATAATTGCTCAAAGCAAATATTATTACTTGGCCCAAAATATCAGCATTTAACCGAATAAAAAGGTCTATGAGAATTGAAGTTAGCCAAACAAAAGCCCAAAATAATTATGCCAAGTAAGGACTTAGCCAAAAAAAGGGTTTTACACTTAGCTTTTTCAAGGCCTGTATGTTATTTTGAACTCATGCTTGAAATGCTACTTGATCCATGACCTTGAACTACTTGGTTTCACCATGAAACCTGCTTAGGAACCTTTTTCTTTGCTCTGCAGACCTGTCCCTTAGAATTTGACAAAATACACTTTAAGCAAACTTAAAGTGTTTCAAAAGCTTTATGAGCACTATAAGATCTCTATGGTCCACTCATTCCATCTAGAACATTTTTTCATCTGCTCATCCATTAACAACTTAATCCATCTAGGCACAACTTGGTATGTGAGCCAAATATGGCCAACAGTACCATGGGAAATGATTAAAGCTAAGTTGATCAACCTAACTCCTCTACAACCAATAAGGAGATCCAAATATTATTTTGTGTATTATAGAATGTATGGGCACCATACCGATTCATGTTTAGCATTGAAAAGGAAAATACTAATATAATGGCACATCTACAAATTCAAAACAGGTTGAATTTGGAAATAGTCTAAAAATTACTACCAAAACTTAATTCAAAACAAGAAAAGATTCAAAAAGCACAATCAGATCAATAAATAATAAAATAAGCACAGGTAAAGCAAGAAAAAGATGCAAATCTACCTCTCTAAAATGAGACTCAACTTTCAAAGTAGTATGGGTTTCGTAAAAAATATTTAAAATAGTTTGATTATCATGGTCAAGGTTTGGGAAAGTCGGCCAAGGCATCACTACTCCTATTCTTGAAGTTGATAATGTTGGTCAACAAGGTTGGGTTTTATTAAACATCCTAAGACACATCATTCACAAATATAGTTTATCAAGGAAAACATCTAGATACACATGACATATTACAAAAAGAGTAAGATCTTAAGTTGTAAAGTTGAAATCATGTTACACTAACAAGCATTATCAAACAAGGCTTTCTAATAAAAGAGCTTCCACAACACCATATGTCTACAATAAGCATAGTTTCAAAGGGAAAAATGATAATCAATGTTCCAAAGCACATTTTAGAAAGGTCAACTCCACAGTATGAGGCAATTCCCTCTAGCATTCTAGGTTATTGTGATTGTAATGTTGAAAAATATTATGATTCTGATGTTGAACAATACTCAGATTGCTAATATAATAACATTCAACTACATCATAATAATCACACTATATGAGAGATTATTGTTCCTATATTTGACGTAGGCCACATTGATAGCGAGTTTCTCATGAGACTCATCGGTTAGTATGGTTTCTCTTTTCTTGTATATACTTTCCCTCTCTCTTGCTCCTTGTACATAGTTCATTTTCATAGTGCTTGTACACAGCTTAGATCCAAAAAATACAAAAATAATCAATATTTTAAAAACATAAAAACATTCAAATAATTACTCAAAAAACACAAAATTATAGTTTGTATGCATTACTATGTTTACATTTCTTATATTTTATAGACACTACATATGTTAGCTATCATAGAATAGTCATTTTATCACACATACATGATTTACTTATTCTTATCGAGTGCTTACAGATTGCTTATAGGACTCAGGTCCACTACACTGATCCAAGCTTGCTATTATCTACCCATTGGGGGCATATACATCGATCCATGGTTATTCACTTAACACATTCGCCAACTTGGGTGAATCCTAGACACTATTTCTATTACCAAGTTTTATCCTTACATTATCTACATTCCATATTTAACATTGTTATATCTAAATATTGATCATTGCTACTCATACTTAGATTTGTTTCTAGCTATCACTACTTTAGACTCAACATATGTAGATCCTAGCTCTTACACAGATTTGTATTGTATATTCATTCCTGCTTTCATTTCTAGCTTCCTAGGTTAGACTTGATTGTATCTTTTATGTTTCTTATATTCAAGGAAATTTGAATATGCCATTGCTCTTTGGCTCTACGCCACTTTTATTCATATTATGTATGCCTTGGACATGTGCCCATGCCCCTTGTGTGTGTTTCCCTGATTGTGTATGTAGACATTTGAACATGTCCTACTATGTGGCTCTAAGCCAACTTGCTTGTTGCTTGTGTATGTGGACATTTGAACATGTCCTTGTCTGTTTTGTTTTCTTAGATTTAGTGACATGTGCCCATGTCCATTATATTGTGTCCCCTTAGCCTATTTTTCATGCCTCATGTTTTGTCTATATGCTTTCTTGTATGCACCATGGCCATAAGACTTGTCTTTGCTTATTACACACACCAATTTTTGATGCCGTTAGGGACCTCATATATCTACCCTTCCTACTTGGGTGTTGTGATGGACATCATGCCCCATCCACCTAGATAGCTACTTAGTTCTACTCAGATTTCTTATTACATACATTAATTACATTTATCTAGACACCCTTGTGCAATGCTAGAATGACATACATCTTACATTACATACTTATGTTCAGATTCTTTTACATATTGATGTTATATTTGCACATTATATTATATTATTACGTAGCTATCATATGTGCTTTGACTAATACATCTTGCAAAGCTTTTTATTTTGAGGATAGTTCTTGCATAGGTTCAATAAATACCCTCAAAATAGGGAGCATTCACAAGGGTTTATCATAGATATCAAGCTCTTAAATTGCACTCACAGTACATTTTCAACACACAAACTCAATTATAGAAAATCAAACACATGTAAACATAGGGGGAAAATAATGACTCAAAAAGTAATATAGTGACACAAAATTTAGACTAAAAATATATTAGTTCCCAAATAGGAACACTAGCACCACACGGCACTACTATCCAAGATATCACACTACTATCTAGTAGCCTTATTTTTATAAAAACTTAGATTGGCTAGAATAATACATGTACAATATAGGTTTTCATAGATCTAGTTACAGGTTTATCAGTTATACTCAATTTTTGCTTAGATTCATACTTTTTTAGCTCAGATTCATATCAATTTTCTCATATTGGGGACATCATGTGTGACATGGCCATTCCCATATTTAGTTCAGATACTCAGATATAGTTAATATAACTTAGTCTAGAATCAATATACTCATATACCAGATTAGGGGCATATGCACAACATATTGTTTCCATATGCTTAGTTACACACTAGTTGATCACATAGAATGATAAATTCCATGTCATTCTCTACCTTGTATACACTTAACATCATATTTTAAGTTTTCACTAGTTTTATTCCTTACTCCATCTACAATGGTTGATATTCTCAAGTGGCCCAAAGCTGCCTAATGTACTTGAGTGACTATAGAGTTGACATACATAATTAAATATACTCAATTTGATAATTTCAATACTTCATGTAGTTCAATTTTAGATGCATCTACTACACATAGGTTGGAAATGATGGAGTCATAGCCTCCTTGAGTTTTTGAGCCATCCACATGAGAGGGTTGGACACACGATCAGTCTAATCCAATCTATTCATAGGTCATGATCCACCAAGAAAGGGTGGGAAATGATGGATTCAAAACCAGGTTGAGTTCTTGAGTGACCCACATATGAGGATTAAGTAAGATATCAACTCAGTCCAATCTATCACTGATTAATCATTATATACATGTGCAAACATATGTCTTCACTAGGTTCATACATTGGTTTGCATACCCAATGAGGTGTATTCATTACTTTCCTCTTTCATATCTCTTTACTTAATTTAACCCAGTTACTTATTTACTCAACATAGTCTTTTACTTTTGATGTCTCTTAAGTAAGGACTGATTTATGCACGTTTCACTTTCAAGTCATGCATTGGATCATGCTTCACAGACATAGACCCAACTTCACATACTTATATTTAGCTTCACGGGCTTGACTTCCTAGGTAAGTCTAGGTACACTTATTTTTCCTTTATATTAGTCATTTCACTCAAACTGCATTTCTAGTATAAAGGGGGGGGGAAAATGTAATCACTAAAAAGTGGTAGTTGATTGCTAAGAGTGTTATTGGAGACTACCTATCCCTATCTTAGCCCTAGACCTATCCTAAAGCCTATTATCACACTTATCCAACCTTCATGTGGGCCATAGACATCCCTAGTCAACTCAAACATAGTCCCAAACCCTCATTTCCTAATCCTGGCCCTTCATGCCCAATGTTTTTCCATTTGTACATTAGTGCCACACTAAGGACACTAGAGCCATATGACACTCGTGTCCCCAAAATGGTGAATATGTCCTTTACCCTAGCTTTTTTGAATGAATACATTTTCAAAAGTAAAACCCTCCTAAGGTCGACCTAGACATCTTTTATTATCCACACAAGTTACAGAACATTATAAATACATGACTTTTAGCGCTCTATTCACTAGATGGAAATTAGATGCAAAATACCTATTCAATCATGAAACAAGTTGAGCAAAATCAAGGTTATCAATCCCTATTATGCCCTACTTCTGCATACTACCATCTACAATAGCCCTCAACTCATATTTTCCATATTTCCAATCTGAAGAACACTCAAGTCACTCAAGGCTATTATCATACTAACATCACTTACACTTGCACTAACACTTAGGTGGGGAGAACTACACTAGACTTGATCTTTCCTTAAATTATTTGTACGTAGGCAACTCTCTTCATACTGGGGTGTTAAGATGTCCAACCTATCCTACTAATGAACACACTTTTTAGCTCATGCCCTATGTGTAGGGAGGATTAGGGTTTACTTCAAAAATCAATTAATATAGGCATAATACATAGTTCTAGACTTCATGCACATAAAAATTGACCCCAAAAATCCAAACACAAGTGCAACAAGAAGTTTAGGACATCTTGCATAAAGGACATGAGTGCCAATATTAGGACATAAGAACCATATGGCACTATTATCCAAATGTGAACTGCTATCCAAGAGTGCTTCTGATAGAGGGATCCAATTGATGACACTCAGACCTAATTTCATCTCAGTTTCTAACACTTAGATTATTCATATTAGGTGTTTTCTAGACAAGTCTTTATTTACACATATAAATTACTATTTTTAGAAAGTCAAAGCTAGTCAAATATATAACAAATCAATGGTTATTTTATGCATATTATTTCCCTAATGTAGCCTACTCAACCCTTTAATCAAACATAGGATTTACATAATATAAACCCTAAAAGGTTAATATAGTAGTGGAAGTACAAAAAAGGAGGCACATAAAGGAATCACACAAGAGGAAGCATGTAGAAGAGGCACGTGAAGGAAATAATGGAAACCCCACATGTGATCTTAGATCTCAAAAGATAATAAGTCACATGAAGGATGTACACAAAAGGTAGCACAGGGTGTGTAAATAAGTAACACGTGACCCAGGAAAATAAAATGAAGATGATAAAGGAAATGTCATCACAAAGTGGGTTAAATTAGAAAAGATAGTTCTTACCATAAGAATGAAAAATTTGAATTATTATACAACTGGCATGCACTACAAGGAAGGTGCAATAACTCTCGAAGGAAGGATGGGACATACAAGTTATTAATGATAGAGTGGTATGAATGGCAAGCATGCCAAATGGACATCAAGACACACCACTTGGAGCATTAATGATTGAAGTGATGGATGGTGGCATGGTGAAAATTAATGTAGCATGGAGGGGTTAATGAAAAAAAATGGGATATTTTACAAAACTCCATAAGGTTTCTCATTTCCATTTTTTATGATTGAAGACTTGAAAAATTATAGAGCTCAAACAAGCAAAAACTAGTGATGAAGAAATCAATTTCATAGTGCTTCCATTTATAAAAATGATATAGAGATTGAATCAAGTGATTCCAAGGAAAGAAAAGTCAAATTATGTCCACAAAAGCAAAAAAGAGAAGTTACAAGTTGTAGGTGACATGTCTACCATTAAAGGAGGGTGAAACAAGGAGTCGAAGCACTTTGTGTCTAAAGAAGAGGAGTCAAGTCATATTCATTTGGGAGAGTTGGTCGATTATGTGTTTGGAAATTTTTTCTAAAAAAAAAAAAAAACCATTTTTTCTAGGTAAAAAAAGTAAGTTTGGAATTTTTTTTACGTTGTGAAAATTAGCAATCATTGGATTTATCTCTACGAGATTGTAATGGCATATTCTACTGGTATACTTTTTTGGATCTTTTATTCACCCTTGTGCATAATAACAGTAGTTGGATTCATCTTGGCAAGATGATCATAATGGTGTATTCCACTGGTACATTTTTTTGGGGCTGAAACCCTCCTAGGATTTGTGCATGGCTAGTCTAAACACTCATGAATGCAGGAAAGGGCAAGAAACTCCAAAAACTCCTCACAAGAACAACATGGAATATGAAACTTTCGATCCATCTATTTCAAAGGTAGTTTAGTAACGTAAGTCAGAGTTGTAGGGCATGGTAAAAAAAGATGATTTTGATACGATTCAAGGGGATATTACAGGTTTGAGAGGGGAATTGGATAGTGTGAAGGATCAATTACAAAAAATATCTAGGCAATTGGCTAATTTGTCAGCTCAACCACTTTAAAATAATCCTCCACCACTTCAGTTTGGTTTTCCTACTCCAAACAATACCAATGTCAATTCTATCTCTAAGTCGATGTTGCCAAAAGTATACCTACGTAAGTTTTATGGTAATGATCCACTCAATTAACTCACTAAAATTAAAAATTTATTTTATCTACATCAGACTCTATGTTCATAAAAAATGGTTATGGCCTTTCTCTATCTAGAACCTAAGCCATTCATTTGGTATCATTGGTTGTGTGCTCAAAAGAGAAAGAAGGGTGTCCCAGTTTTGTGGTCAGTATTTTTTGAGGAGTTATAACTCCACTATCACAATAATGTCTCTAAAAACTACTTTAGTCAGCTAGCCAAGTTGTGCCAAACTGGGACTATCAAGGACAATTACATTCATCAATTTCAGAATCTCTCTTTATGTGTGGAAGACATCATTGAGGAAAATTTTACTGACCTATTTTTGGGTGGCCTCAAAGATAACATCCAATTGGAGGTTCACATGTTTCATCCTAGTACTGTAATTGAGGCCATACTAATAACATGCATGGTTGAATAAAAAGAGTTGATTAGACAAAGACCTTTCACTAATATTCATGAATGCACCTTGAGAACATCATCATTTCATTAACCTACTAGATTGACACCTCAACAAGTGGAAGAAAAGCATGCAAAAGGTTTATGTTTTGCCTATGATAGTAAATGGATCAAAGGGAATTGATGTGCTAAGAAGAATTTATTTTACATTAACGGTGCCAATGATGAGGAAGAAGATAAGGAGGCTTTAGGGGAGGGATTAGAAGAACTTGAGGATAAATCTAAATATTCTCATCTTACTATTTCCTGTCATGCAATTTAAGGTATTAGTACTCCTCAAACTCTTAAGGTGGTGGGGTTCTTGAAGAAACAGAAGGTGACTATATTAATTGACTCTGGGAGTATACATAACTTCATCAATAGTAAGTTGGTTGCTCATTTAAATTGTTTCATTTACCTAGCTCCTAAATTTTAGGTCATGATTGCAGATGGTGGTATGATCAACTATTATGGAAAATGCCATTATATTAAGCTTGGTATGGGAGACTATTTGTTATATTCCCCTATGTTTTCTATTCCCGTGGGAGGAGCTGACATTATTTTAGGAGTGCAGTGGCTCACCACTTTATGAATTTCTAGGAATTATTCATGAGGTTCCATTAAGAAGGAAGGACTTTTAAACTACATGGATTATGAGATAAATCTCCACAACTGGTTAGTTCCCACAAAATGATGAAGATTCTAAAAAAAGGTGTAGAAGGTTTTATGGCACACTTATTTTTCATGGAGGTTTAACTAACCAAGGAGTTTACACATCCTGATTTGCAAAATGTGTTGGCTGACCATTATGTTGTTTTTAGTGACATGCCAAAAGGATTTCCTCCAAGTCATGCACATGATTATGCCATCAGACCCATTCTAGGAAGTACACCACCCAATATCAGACCCTACAGGTATCCATGTGCCCAAAAGAGTGAAATTGAAAATATGGTACAAGAGATGTTGGAGGTAGGAATCATACAACACATTCAAAGTAAATATTCCTCCCTGATGGTCATGGTGTAGAAGAAGGATGACAGTTGGAGGATGTGTCCAGACTACAAAGAAATTAATAAATAGACCATCAAAGATAATTTTCCTATTATAGTAATTGATGATTTGCTAGATGAATTTCTTGGTGCTATTTATTTTACCAAGTTAGATCTTCACTCTAGATACCATCAAATTCACATCTACGATGAGGATATGCTTAAAACAACTTTTAGAACTCATGAAAGCCATTATGAATTTATGGTCATGCCTTTTGGCCTCACAAATACACCATCTACATTTCAGAGTTTGATGAATACTATTTTTAGGCCATTTTTGAGAAAGTTTGTATTAGTGTTTTTTGATGATATCCTTATCTACAAAAAAAATTAGAAGACCATTTGAAGCATGTGAAATAGGTGATTTCAATTATGTAACAACATCAAATTTATGCCAAACCTTCAAAATGTGATTTTGGTGTCCAAGAGGTGGATTAATTGGGTCATATTTTTTCACTTGAAGGAGTGAAAGTTGATCCTAAGAAAATCCAAGTGATGGACTGGCAGGTTTCCAAGACCCTCAAGAACCTCTAAGGATTTTTGAGGCTAACTAGTTACTATCATAGGTTTGTCAAAAATTATGGTAGCATTGTAGCTCCACTTAACTCTTTGCTAAAGAAAGACTCCTTATAGTGGATTGATTCAACTACTAAGGAATTTGAATAGTTGTAAATGGTCATGTGCACATCTCTAGTTTTGGGTACTCCTAATTTTGTAAAAACTTTTATTGTGGAGTGTGATGCATTAGGATATGGCATGGGGGATGTAATTAGTAAGAAGGTAGACCACTGACATTTGAAAGTCACCAATTTAGGGAAAAAATAAGTTCAAACCAATATATAAGAAAGAGATGATGGCTATTCTTCATGCAGTGAAACAATGGAAACCTTATCTGATGGATCATCACTTTTAGGTAAAGGCTGATCACGATAGCCTCAAATATTTAAAAAAAAAACACTTGTCATCTGAAGAACATAAAAAAATGGGTGACTAAAATGTTAGGCTATGATTTTGAAATAATTTATAAGAAAGGAAAAGAGAATGTGTTGGTAGATGCCCTCTCTTAGTGGGATAAATCAGTTGAGGCATTGTTATGTGCCATGACCATATGGCAGGTCAATTGGCTAGAGGAAGCAAGATTATAATGGGAGAATGACATTGCTACAAAAAATTTGATTCACAATATTTAGTAGAGTTCTAATGAATGTGAAAAAAATACATGGAAGGGGAACACATTATGGTATAAAGGTAGATTATACCTTTGTAAGCATTCTCTCATCAAACATAAAATTCTTTAGGAACTTCATGCCTTTCCACTTGGAGGACACTCAATATTTTTGAAAACATGTCATAGAATCAAGCAAGATTTATTTTGGGAATGACTCAAAGGGGATGTTCAAAAATATGTGGTTGAATGCATGGTATGCCAACAAAAAAAGGTGAAACCATTAAGACCCCAAGTTTTTTATAGCCTATATCCATCCCTAGCCAGTATTAGGAAGAAGTTTACATGGATTTAATTATGGGGTTACTAAGGTTTGAGGGTAAAAATGTTATCATGGTAGTTGTGGATAGACTCACCAAGTATGCTCATTTTCGCTCCTTATCACAAACATTAGTTGCCAGTACAGTAGCTTCTAATTTTTTCAATATAGTTCAAAAATTGCATGGCACTTTAAAGATCATAGTAAGTGACTGAGATACCATATTTACAAGTAATTTTTAGACTAAATTATTTGAATTTTTGGGTACCCAGTTGACTCATAGATCATCATATCATCTTCAATTTTATGGACAAATAGGGCAAATGGGTTTATTGGCTACCACTTATTGAATGGTGTTATAACACTTCTTTTCACACTTCTTCCAAGATGTCTCCCTTTGTGACATTGTATGGGTATTGTAGACACCAATATCATGTCAACCCCCCCTTGGTCCCCTTCTAAATGTTAACACTCCTAACCCACACCTTATTAATTTAAAAAATACTTATTTTAAATTAATTACCTCACCATGACACCTCACACTAAGACCGTTTCTTAGCCTATGAGTCAGCCTAAGACTAAGTCCTCCAAATCCTAACTACCCATGACCTATTCTCACTCCATCTTAACTCCCTAACCAACTCCCATGCCTCATAAGCCTTTGCTTTGACCATTCTCCAACAACAAAGGCACTTCGTGGGTGGAGAAATGGGCAAAGAGCTAAAAATAGCCCTTTTTACCTATTCTCTCTCTGTCGACGTCGATCAACTGTCGACTGACGTCGACAGTTCTACGTCGATGCCAGCGAGATTGTTGATGTCAATTACATAAGCCGAGATCTAACATTGAGCTAGGCCCCGCCTTTTTGCACATTAACGCACACACTCTGAGACCTTAAGCACTAGAATTCGACTATCATTCCCCTGGCTACCGAAGCTCTACATAAGTCATTCTAGAGATTGGATTGAAGCATTGTACGAGGACCTCAACATCAGCCACAATGCGAATAAGTATTATGACACCTCTGGTTCTTCGCCTAATAGAGCTAAGTATTCTAGTTCTCATTTCAGTGTTTGTTTCCATTTGATATTTCTAAATACTGTTAAGAGGCCCAACTTCATCCATGGAGGGGCTAAAAGGCCTTTCTCTTATTCTCACCCCCTTCTCACACCAATCCTCCACCTATACTCTTCCTCAAACCTCATTCACCTTCCCACAACCCTGTACCAACCTCTAAACTTCTAGAAACCCCTTGTCTGTCTCATAAATACTTTAAAATCTGTCCAAGGCCGACTACCCCGACTGACATAGGCAACCTAACCAATGTCGACAAAATTTACCCACCGACCTCGGCAGACAACCTGATGTCGGTGACTATGTTTTGGACCAACAGACCAAAAAACCTATCCAAACAGCCCATAGACTAGACAAAACCTTTGGCCAGCTTTTTGTAGCCTTCTGAGACACACAGACTGTAGGGAACAGGTACACAACATTCTACTTTTCTATTTTCTTTAGTCTTTTATCATTTCTTTTTATACAACACTTTTATCTTTAAACAGTGGACTGTCATCCCTTATGGAGCTTCACACTTCCAGAACTGAGTGTGTAGCTTGGCATTCCACCATATCCTCTTCTAATATTTTCTTTGTTTGAGTTTTATTCTTACTGCAGGTGTTTCCTCCATAGCCAAAGAGGAGCTCCCATAAGGTTTGGATACGGTGTGCACAAAATTTGGGTAACATCAAACCCATAACTCTTAACCTTAGTTTCTTTCTTTTGAATGCAATCAGTGAAAATATAGAGAAACATTTTGGCATGCGCGGTGGGACCCTTGGAGTTTTCCTTGGGTTCATTCTTATTCTTTTAAAAAATCAAATTTTCATATAGATGCATTAGAAAAATATTCTCTTCTTACATCCCCTCTTCTATCTTTTTGTTTCAAAAGGAAATCATTAACATAAGTTAAAAAGAACATCTCTTTTTATTCTTATTACTTCTTGCATGCATCATAGTGTAGTGAAAAACTCATACTCTTTACCTCTTCTCCAATTGTTTTCATTTGAATAACATTTTTCAATTTGGGTTAAGAATAACTGCATTTCATTCTTGCTTGGATGCATACTTAGCCCACTTAGTAATTAAAGCATTATGAATGAATCGTAGTGCACAAATGTTACACAACCAAACCACAATCACTTCAAATCAAACACATAAACTTACTTGAGACAAGACCCGTCTGGGATTTCATCACATAGCGGATACCTTACCCCACCCAAAGATCCTACTTGGATTTCACCACCAAGAGGAGGACCCACTTTGTTCTCTGGCAGAGTATAAACTATAGGGAAGGTATATTTTGGCTAAGCAGCCCAACTCGGCTCTGGGTTCGTGAAGTGAAGGGAGCAAGCCCCAGCACTAGGCCACATATTGACCCTAACACAGATATTTTTGAGCACCATAACACAACTTGAAACCAGCCATAGACTTCTTCTCTAGGACCTGTTCTACAAGCCCAACTCCCAACACATTCTCTTAAGGCATAAGCCACCACGACTTTAAAACTCATTCCTAGGAATCTAACGTTTTAGAGGTTGCTTGCCTAATCATCTATTCTACTATTTTATCTGAGTGTTTGAGTTGGTAAGGTTGTATCATTCTGAAGTCCAAAACAACTCAGAATATCTTTTTCTTCCAAAAACTATCAATCTTCTATGTTTCTGGAATTACACAGAAATCGACATTAATTTCTCCACTGACGTCGGCAACAAAACCTTCACCGACATCAGTTAACTGAATGACGTCAGCAACATTTTCTAATTGATATCGGTTAAACAACTGACATTGGTCACTGTCAATATATAAATAAATAAATAAAAATTTCCAAATAACAAGCTTAAAACCCAAATTTCTTGCTGTTTAACACAAATTCTAGTTTTCTAAAACTAAAACACGTAGTTTTTGGAACCTGAACCCCTTTCACCTTACATGGTCTTGACACGCAGTTAAGCCAAATCTCTTGTTGACCACGTGAGTCAACATCCACTCCCACCTTCACCTTTCGTGCCAAGTCATCTAATGGAGTATACTTCAGACACGGAGCATACTCCTATCCAACCTACCCCTGATTAACCTCC
This sequence comes from Torreya grandis, assembly GCA_037957365.1. Classification (NCBI taxonomy): domain Eukaryota; kingdom Viridiplantae; phylum Streptophyta; class Pinopsida; order Cupressales; family Taxaceae; genus Torreya; species Torreya grandis. Next base: position 810,080 of record JARHVA010003660.1, on the reverse strand, counting down.
TATTGTTCCCGAAGGGGATCAAGACTTTGAGAGATTCCTTGACCACAACGTCAAGGCTCTCCAACATTATCTCGCTAGAAGCCAAATGTGAGATCCTTCGGGTAACCCTATTTATGGGATGCCAACTTCTTTGATTGAAGTGGCAATTATATCAACAGCATCTGCTACCCAACCTATGGTCACTCAAGCCATTGCCTCAACCAGTAAGCCAACCATGGCCAATGTTCAAGATTTGGCCTCCCCTTCTATCCTTTCTGGCCCTAACTCCATCAAGGTTTTCATACCCCTTCAACTGCAAATAATTCAACCAAGTTTGACACCTTTCCAGAACTTGATTGTCTCTATCCCATCCACTCTTACACCCATAAACACGAGAGTGACTACTTATCCTTTAACTAGTGTAACAACCATTCAACCACCCTTGGTGCAATCTAGTCAAGTTGTGCCTTCCAACTCTGTGGCACACGCCCCCTTGGCCTTGACATCGGCCCCTATGATGAACTATCAGTATGTTGTACCTACACAAATGCAACCAAGTATGTCATACACCCCTTCCAATGGCTTATAGGTACCCTATAACTTAGGAGGTGCCCCTCATGCCAATCCATCTGCTGATCTAATTAAGATGCTGATGGATAAAATGTCCAACCGTGAGACATCTGTTTCAGATTCAAAGAGTGTTCTTTCATACGAACAAATCTGCAACGAACCTATCCACCCTTCAGTTCTTATTCAACCATACCCTAGCCAGTGGGAACTCCCAAAATTTACTCAATTTCAGAGTAAAGAGGACCCACAACAACATCTGCGAGCGTTTAGACATGCTTGCTACCTCATAGCGCATGATGATGCGTTATTACTTCGTACATTCCCTATGTCACTTTATGGTGCCGCCCTTGACTGGTATAGCTCCATTACCAGTCATTCTCTTTTCACCTTCACTCAACTTGCTTAGCTATTTCTCAATCATTTCTCAATCAATATTACTAAGAAGGTCTCCATCACAGACCTTTATTCCATTAGATAATTTGAGGATGAGTTAATAGCAGACTTCATCACCCATTGGAGAGGTTTGATCAACCAACTCTCCTCACTACCTCAACCTGAGCTCATTGAGCTTTTTTCAAGAGCATGTGCCAAGCATATCTCATCCACTCTATGGGTTCAAACTTTTTGCACATTCAATGAAGCTTTCACTATGGCTCGAAAGCTTGAACTCTGCGCAATCGAAGAAGACAGGGTCAAATTGCGTAACAAGAATACCAACGCAAAATCCAATGACCCTTCTTCTTCCAAACCTTCTTCTTCCCACTCTAAGTCCAAGGAGTCGGCAAATGTTGTGGTCCTTAGGTCACCATCTTTTACCACAACCAACCAATATGAGCCACCTACTTCACAAAACATCACTAGACAATTCCGACAACTGTATGAACAACAACGATACACTCCAATAGGAGAATCATATGCTTCCGTATTAGAAAAATTAGTGAAGCAGGGAGTCCTCAACCTCCCTCAAATCTGACCACCTATCCAATTTGATCCCACACGAGCCATCCCTGCATGGTATAGGGAAAATGACTTTTGTAACTATCATTGTGTCAAGGGTCATGACATAGATAATTGCAAAACCCTCAAAAACATTGTTCAAGACATGTTTGACAAAGGGGACCTTATTTTGGATAACCCTAATATACTGACCAACCAAAACATGGATGTATTTAGGCAACCATTTCTTAACCATCCCCCAAGTCAAAATAATGTTTAGACCATGATCGATGACCCTCAATAACGCAACATACGCATGGTCAACACAGTCTTTCCTTTCATTCCTATCTAACCTCTCCCACAATCTGAAGAGGTTGGTCAATCCATTTCTCCACCATGGGTAGAAGAGCCTATTTTACCCATACCACCCCCACGCAATGAAGAGATCCCTTTGCCTCACCCTCTTCCTCACGTGGATGAACCCATTTCACCTGTATCACCCCCATGACATCAAGCACCTCCTCTACCCATTCTTTTACCTCATGAGGATCCTGTATTACCTATTCCTCTTGCCCCCACCTTCCCTCTTCCTCTACCATTGGAAGAATTTACCCCACACCCTCATGTAGAAGGGGCCATCATCCCTCTGCTTCACCCTTTAGAGGAGCCTTCCTCTCCTATTTTTCCTCCACCGATGGAGGATAGTCTTCCATCTACCCCCCTTTCACACGTAGGAGAGTCTACTTTGACCTCTCCCATATTAGAGGATGATTTGATAGTACCAACACCTATGGCCCCACCCTTATCCTTCTTATTACCAATGGAGGATCATAATTTCCCCACTCTTAGACCACACGTGGAAGGCATGATCATTCCTATGCTCTATCCCCTTGAAGAGCCAAATTCTCCAATCCCTTCTCTGCTGAGAGAAGAACTCGCCACCTCACCCACTTTGGCTGAGGAAGATATGGTGTTGGTTCTCTCTCGCCTTTAGCCCATGATCACTACATCTAACACGTTTCCACTCTCGTAATCGCCCAAATCCTTCGAAGGACTGACTATAAGACCTCACACGACATCATCTAAACCCTTCTCTCGATTGGCAGAAAACTTAGGATTCCTCCATTCTAGGAACCTAGAGTATGAGGCATTATGGGAGTGACTTAAGGCTCCTTATCTTACACATCCCGCTTCACCTTATACTACCAACCCTTCCATGATGATTTACCCCAAAGTCTCTGACAAGGATCGGGCTTCCACTTCTAAATCATCAGAAGCTCAACCTTCCACGTCTGAATCCAAACCCTCACATGCGTCCACCATGCTGAAATAGATTAAATCTCTTAGTGTTCACCCTATATCAAACCTAACTCACCCACAAGTCAAGTTAGATTTAAACCTCACCCCACATAGTAGTGGTCCTTACATCATACTAAAGAAGAATGCTAAACCACGTCGGTCTACTCCTCCCCCACCTTCACCATTGCCCTCTATCTTGGGTCCACATCCTTCCACTTTAACAGGATTGCTCCCTATTTCAACACCTCACAAAAACAAACTGCCTCCATTACTCCCTCTACCCATCAAAAACTTATTTCCTCTAAGAAATTTGACACCTCTCATCAAGAAAGTGCCATCTACGCATGTGGCCACACCACCAACTAAAAAGGTGGTACGAAAAACTCCCTCTATAACTCCTAAACAGAGGTTGTCAACCCCTACTGCAACAACAAGTGCAGACCCATTAGTGGGTTCTTATGCTTCACTATTACACCATTTATTGCAATCTTCTAGCATTATTCTCCCGCCCATTAAGCCATACCAACCTCTTAGATCAAAACCATCTTGGTTCGATGACACTCAAATCTGCTTATATCATCACACACCTTGGCATGATACTGAAAGTTGTTATGCCCTTAAGGTTGTCATTCAACAACACCTGGAAAAGGACACCCACCACCTTGTTGACAAACTACTGACACCATCCCATGCCTCCCAAACCTCCTCACTTGAATCGGGATCCCAACATGAGATTATGGTCCCTCTACCACCTTCTCCCCCTTTATTTGAAATCAACACTATTAATGTGGCCACTAGGTCCCAAACCCTAACGGATAAAGGAAAAGAGCAGGTTTCTACCCCTTGGACATATCCATTCACCAAGCCTTCTCCACCACCAAAACCCAAGATTTCTATCTTGGGCACATCTCAACCAACATCTTTGGGGGCAATTCGCGACTCCATGGTGAAACAACTTCACCAAACCCCTGTGAAGATGTCTTTGTATGACCTAATACAAAGCTCTCTGTAACATCGCCAAGCCTTGATCAAATCTTTATAGGCAGTGGAGGTCCAACCTAAAGATCCCCAACCACGGGCTACTTTAGTCAAATCGTTACCCACCGTTGCCACCATCACCTTTAGTGATTTTGAGATTCCTGCCTCCAACCTGGAAGATTAGGATGCCACCCTCTTTATCACTGCTTCATTGATTGAACTTGCATTAAGTAGGTTATGATTGATGGAGGTGCTAGCATCAACATCATTTCTTCCCATGCATATGATCAACTATCCCTTTTGAAGAACTGCATGTCAAAAACTGACGCAATTCTTCATTCTTTTAACAATGCCACTGCCACTACTGTTGGCACTATGGTCTTGCATGTTCATGTTGGCCCACGTACAATTTTGGAACTCTTCTATATCATTAAGGGCGAGTTCCAATATAACATGATATTGGGATGACCTTAGATATGTGCTATGACCTGTGTCCCTTCCATGTTGCATCGTTGTGTCAAGTTTGAACATGAGGGGTAGGTTCATGTCATTCTTGTTGACCCTTCCCCCTTTAAAACATGCAACATGACCTACCAACCTAATGATGTTTTCATCCCTTTGAAAATGTCCACCCAAACACCACCTCCACCTGCGAAAGCCTTGACAAGCTCGCAGACATCGGTCACACCTACGCCTACTCCTCAAGTGACCACGAAAGATCCTATGGAAGATACCTTCTAGTGCCTTTCACTTGGGGAGTATCATTTGCTTACCCTTGACATGTTCCAAACTCCGTAGGAATATGGAAAACTTCATCACCACCCTAACTACGACCATCGCATCAAAATGGTCATCCCATATGGTCCTCTTGAGCTCCAAACTAATCTCACCTATGGAGGGCTAGATCGGGCTCCTACTGTTGGAAATCCTCTCTCATCACCCCGACTATTCACTTACGATTTTTCCTTTCTCGAAAACACTAGCTTTGCTCACACCTATCTTTATAGGTGTGCATGGAAGGGTTTTGGCTTTGGGCATTATGAACAAGGTCCCCACAAGCCCATTGAACCTTCAAATGACGAGGCAATAAAAATGCCAAGAAACGACATGGCGTAGGTTTCAAAGAACCTACAAAACCCTCTAAGATCCCTTGCCATGAAACTGTCATAGAGAATTCTCCTCCAACCTTGCCTATTTTCCCACCCTCACCTACGAAGTCAGTGGTCTCCATCCCTCCTAGTTTTTTTTCCATAAATGCCATTCACTTGGAACCCTTGACCTATCAACTAGGTGGGGCATCAAGGTCTCTTCCTCTCATTTATCCAGACATGATAGACGATGAATCTTTTAGCATCAACACTGTCCAATGCCTGGACGATGATGCCATACTCACCTACATGGGTGTAAACGACTCCATACAACGTTCACTTCCTTCAAAAACATAGGTCATGTTAAACGAATCAATTGTTGACATTAATCTCCCATCTTCCGATGTTCCTCACATTTTAAAGATTGGTCAATCTTTAGATGCCTAAGAATAAATCGACTATACCACATTCCTTACAGACCATAACAAAGCCTTTGCTTGGTCCTATAGTGATATGCCCGATATTGACCCTAACATTGTCATCCACAACATCGTCACGAACAACAAAGCTAAGCCTGTCAGGCAAAATCTTCACAGGATGCATCCTCGCATCGCACTCCTTGTTAAAGAGGAACTTCAACGTCTTCTCTCTGTCTCATTTATCCAACCCATTGATTATCCGTAATGGGTGTCAAACATTGTCCCTGTCATAAAAGCAACATGGGGAATTTGAATTTGTACTAACTATCACGACCTCAACCTAGCTTGCCTAAAGGATGACTTTCCTTTACCAAACATTGACCAACTTATTGATCTTACGATGGGTCATGAGATGCTATCCCTCATGGATAGGTTTTCAGGATATAACCAAATCTTGATTGCCACAAAAGACCAACATAAAACCACTTTCATCACCCCATGGGGGACATTCTGCTATAGGGTCATGCCTTTTGGCCTCAAAAACATAGGCACTACATACCAACGCGCCATGACTTATATCTTTCATGATCTCATCCACAAAATCATGGAGGACTATGTGGATGACCTGTAGGGGAAATCCAAACTTCACCGTGACCACCTAACCATTCTCAAAACAATATTCACTTGCCTACTACAATATAACATTCGACTCAACCCCAAGAAATGCATCTTTGGGGTTCTCTTAGGGAAGCTTTTGGGTTTCATTGTTTCTCTCCATGGCATTGAGGTAGATCCAGCTAAGATTCGAGCCATACTCAAGATGCCCCCACCAACTAACCTAAAACAACTTCACAGCCTGTAAGGGAAGCTTTAATCTATTTGTCACTTCATCTCATAGCTATCTGACTGATGCCAACCCTTCCATCACCTCCTCAAGAAGGATGTCTCCTTTAATTGGACTAAAGACTGCCAAGAGGCTTTTAAAGCTCTTAAATGCTATCTTGTCTCTCCACCAGTCCTTATTCCACCTAAAGACGACCAACCCTTCTATCTTTACATTTTGGCAATAGATCATTCATTAGGTGCCATGATTGTGCATCGAGACAAACAACATCGTGAGCAGGCGGTTTATTATATAAGCCGAATGCTCATTGACTACGAAACTTGATATACTCATACCGAAAAACTTTGCTTGGCATTAGTCTTTGCCACCTCCAAACTCTGCCACTATCTCCTCAACCACAAGACTTACATCATCACCCACACTGACCCTCTCAAATACATGCATTCCAAGCCATACTAAAACCAACATATGGCTCGTTGGTTCATGCTTCTCACTGAGTTTGATTTGGAATTCATTCAACAAAAGTCTATAAAGGGGCAAACAATCACTGACCAACTAGCAGATGCCCCTTTACCTGATAACCAACCCTCTAACTATGAATTTCTTGATGATTCTATCACCATGCTATCCACCGATGACATCCCCTATCAAATGATGATGTTCTTTGATGGATCTAAATGTCAACTCAGTGGGGCTACAGGGGTCATTCTCATCCCTCATGAGGGCGAGCCCATGCCTCTATCCTTCAAACTCGATTTCGAATGCACTAATAACATGGCTGAGTATGAAGCCTTAATTTTGGGGCTTCAAACTACCCTTTTTTTGGGCATTAAGACAATCAATATCTTTGGCAACTCGCAACTAGTCATTAATCAGATTAACAGTTCATATCTTTGTAAAAATGAAGTTTTGCAATGATATAAACACTGTGTTGACACATTGTTAGGGTTTTTTGACCATTATCTTTTACAAACTATTCCTCGCTCTATGAATAAGTTTGCCGACATAATGGCCTCTCTCGCCTCACACATCCCATCTTCATCTGCTTCCTCGAGAATATATGTCACGGTACACTATTTGGCATTGCCCTCATATATCTCAACTGACATCAACTTTGTTGGTAATATTGACTCTAGTCCACATGATGTTTGGTATAAACAACTTGTTGACTACTTGACTCTATCATTCCTCCTGACCTCTCTAGCAATGGACGATAGGCTTTTATCAAGAGTACTACTCGATACACCATGCTAGGGGGTCTTCTCTATAAATAAGGTTTCGACGGCCTCCTTCTCTGATGCCTAACCACCAATGAGACATCTTATGCCATCAAACAAGTCCATGATGGGATTTGTGGAGGACATTTCAGTGGTAACACTATTGCAAAGTGCATTCTCCACCTGGGCTATTATTGGCCCACTCTTCACCAAGACTGCAGTGACTATGTTCGGCATTGTATCAAATGCCAGCAACATGCTAACCTACTTCACGTCCCTAGCCACACTTTACAAGTTGCTAAGGATTTTTGGCCCTTTTCACAATGGGGCTTAGATCTAATTGGTGAGATTAACCCTCATTCGTCTCTCCAACATCAGTCTATTATCACAGTGACTAAATATTTCACTAAATGGGTGGAAGCTGTTCCCCTCATCTCCACTAAAGCTGACAAAATCATCAACTTCATTAACCACCACATCATCTATTGTTTTAGTGTACCTCACAAGATAATCACCGATAATGGCAAATCTTTCAAAAACAAAACTATCCAAAAGCTTTGCGATGCTTTTGGCATCAAACTTAGCTTCTCCATGCCTTACTATCCACAAGCAAATGGACAGGCATAATCTTCCAACAAAATCCTAACTAAAATCCTAATGAAGGTGTTTAATGACACTGAAAGGGATTGGCACACTCACATTCCCTTCGCTTTGTGGGCCTACTGCACTAGCATCTGGACCCCTACGGGTGATACACCTTTCTCCTTAGTGTATGGAACTAAGGCCATCTTGCCTCTTGAAGTAAAAATACCTTCTCTTTGCATCTCTTTGCATGACATCCTCTCTAACGATGACTTTCATCAAGATCGATTAACACAACTCAAGTTACTTGATGAACATCATCTTGCCGCTCTTAATCATCTTCATATCTACCAAGATTGCATCAAGCGTGCCTACAACAAAAATTTGAAAGAGTGAGATTTCAAAATCAGAGATCTCATCCTTAAATAAAACCAACACGTGACCAATATGGAAAGAAGCAAATGAGGAAAGTTTGCTCCTAATTGGCTCGGACCTTATATAATAACACACAAGTATGAATTAGGCACTTATTATCTGTCTTCTCTCGAAGGCTAGCCAGAACTTGAGCCTCTTAATGCCTTGCATCTGTGACCATTCTACTGTTAACCAAGTAATCATTCACTTGATGTTTAACTTGAACTCATCCCTTGAGCAACCCCTGTCATCCTCATTCCTATTCCTTTCAACCCTTTTTCCCTACAAAAATTAGCTAACCCTTTTTTAAGCATTAATGCTTTGTCCTAATAAAAGGGAAACCCCTAAACCTCTATAGTCTAGTCCATGACTAAAAGTTCAGTCAATAAATAAAAAACATAAAACTAGGATGCCTAACAAAATATTAAAAGGTCATAAACTATAAATGTAGACTGCTCTCTCGAAGGACAGCTGCATTATTGCTATAATTAATAGACTACTCCCTTGAAGGACAACTATTCAAAGAAATCAAAACATACCAAGCAAAATATAGAGCACTCCCTTGAAGGATGGATATGCCCAAATTTTGCTACAAAAATAGCACCCTCTCAGAAGCTTTTTGCATCGATCAGCTTCACATGACCACAAAACAAAACAACATCCCCAAGTACACTTCTCGCATTGATCAGTCTACCAAAAAAAAAAAATTGACTGACAAACTATTAAGTCATGGCCTTGCCTATCATCATTCTTAGGGTCACCTATAAAAGGGGCAAAGTTATCCCTACTTAAAAGGGTTATGCTATCCTCACATATCACATAATCACACCTATTACCCCAAAATACCCAAGGGATTTTGAGCTCACTTAACATCAAGTGATTAAAGTACTTCTCTAACAAAAACCAATGGTCAACGACATAATGCATGAACGGGGCATTTGTTTGCACAAACCCTATCTATGCTATCATTATAGTCCTTGTCAATGAAAGAGCAATGCACTTTTCACTTCTTACACACCTTCGTCACATGCCAGTTTATCTTTTAGGACACAGTGTCTTAACATTATATGGTCGCATATTGTCATCTCTTAATTTTCACTATAAAGTTATGAACCTAACATTCAACTCAATTTTATCATAAATAACATCACATGTTTCTATGAAAAACAATACACATGGAAATTATCAACCAAACACAATTTATGTCAAGCATATACCATCACCAATATGGAAACCTACTGAAGCATAAATAAACTCATTTCATTTTTAACATACACCATCACTAATATGGAAAATTGCTAAGGATGAAAAACCACATAACCTATGTTACAACATACACCATCACACAATTTGGAAAAGGCTATATCATCATCATACACTCATCATTTCCAGCATGTACCATTAAACATATGGGAAATGCTAAAAACACTAACATAACCAAAAAAACTATCAACCTCTTTGACTTTTCTTCCCTTTTGAGAGAACTACATTGGCCTGAGGCCCTTAAAACAAGGTCTATATAGGTAGCACTTAGTTGACATGGGGTCTTCTGAGGTTAGCTCAGCCATTCATTCTTTTGTCTCCCTAATGGACCAACTATCCACCTTAAAAACATAGGTCTTCTCTAAAACTTCCCAAAATCATGACCAAACAACTAGCCCTGACACTATAGAAGTCACCTTAGACTTCTCATGGGGCACATTGGAGATCACATACATCTCCCTAACCACAACAAACAACACTCGAGATCACTTACATCTCAGCCCAACTCAACAAATGACCTCGGTGATTGCGATTATCTCCTTAGACCATGACCACTTTCGAGACAACTTTGCCTTGGTTGTTTTGATTGCATATGCTACCTCATGAATAGTTAGCAAATTGTATGCGCCCTCACACCTATTATCGGATCGCGACCAAGTTGATCCCCAATATCTGTGACATTTTCATATTTTCTAGGAGCACTTCCTATCCCAGATACTTGGAACACAATGACCATTGGAGCTACAGCTTTGATCGATCTAACCCAATTAGCTACCACTAATAAGCTAGGGACCAGTTACTTCAATTTTAGTCCTCCTTGACCTTGCCTGTGATAATTTGACCTACCTATCAAGTGAAGTGGTATACACACAATCTCAACTATTGCAACATTCACACTTCAACCTCACCCTACCCATCTACTGCCTATCAAATCGGCACCCAATTTCAGATTCCCTTCTCTCGATTCCCGCTTTGAGGGGGAATATCTCATCCCATACCTAAGGCAATCTACATCTAATTTTGTCTTGCAGTTTGTTAGGACAAACCATAAGACAAAAAGGGGCAAATGTAGACACTAATATTGTGTCAACCCCCCCTTGGTCCCCTTCTAAACATTAACACTCCTAACCCACACCTTATAAATTTAAAAACTACTTATTTTAAATTAATTACCTCACCACAACACCTCACCTAGACACCTCACCTAGACACCTCACCCAAGACTGTTTCTTAGCCTATGAGTCAGCCTAAGACTAAGTCCTCTAAATCCTAACTACCCATGACCAACTCTCACTCCATCTTAACTCCCTAACCAATTCCCATGCCTCATAAGCCTTTGTTTTGACCATTCTCCAACGACAAAGGCACTTGGCAGGTGGAGAAATGGGCAAAGAGCTAAAAATAGCCCCTTTTGCCTATTCTCTCTCCATCGACATCGATCAATCATTGACTGATGTTGGCAGTTCTACGTCGATGCCAGCGGGATCACCGACGTCGGTTACATAAGCTGAGCTCTAACATTGAGCTAGGCCCCACCTTTTTGCACATTGATGTGCACACTTTGAGACCTCAAGCACTAGAATTTGACTATCATTCCCCTAGTTACCAAAGCTCTACATAAGTCATTCCAGAGACTGGATTGAAGCATTGTACGAGGACCTCAACATCAGCCACAATGGGAATAAGTATTTTGACACCTTTGGTTCTTCAACTAATAGAGCTAAGTATTCTGGTTCTCATTTCAGTGTTTGTTTCCATTTGATATTTATAAATACTGTTAAGAGGCCCGACTTCTTTCGTGGAGGGGCTAAAAGGCCTTCCTCTTATTCTCACCCCCTTCTCACACCAATCCTCCACCTATACTCTTCCTCAAACCTCATTCACCTTCCCAAAACCCTATACCAACCTCTAAACTTTTGAAAACCCCCTATCTATCTCAGAAATACTTTAAAAGCTATCCAAGGTCGACTTCCCTGACCGACATTAGCAACCTAACTGACGTCGGCATAATTTACCCACCGATCTTAGCAGACAAACCGACGTCGGCGACTATGTTTTATACCAGTAGACCAAAAAACCTATCCAAATAGCCCATAGACTAGACAAAACCTTCAACCAACTTTTTGTAGCCTTCTGAGACACACAGACTGTAGGGAATAGGTACACAACATTTTACTTTTCTATTTTTTTAGTCTTTTATCATTTCTTTTTATACAATACTTTTATCTTTAAATAGTGGACTGTCATCCCTTACGGAGCTTCATGCTTCCGGGATCGAGTGCGTAACTTGGCAGTCCACCATATCCTCTTCTAACATTTTCTTTGTTTGAGTTTTATTCTTACTATAGGTGTTTCCTCCATAACCAAAGAGGAGCTCCCACAAAGTTTGGATACGGTGCGCACAAAATCTGGGTAACATCAAACCCATAACTCTTAACCTTAGTTTCTTTGTTTTGAATGCAATCAGTGAAAATATAGAGAAACATGTATCACACCCCATCCATCACTTCATTTTTTATAGTGCATCCTAAGGTTTTAGATATTGAGGAACACATTCACCATCAATAAGAGGTATTAGTCAATTTGTGAGAGAATTTAGCAATGACACAAAATTGAATGAAGCAACAAATAGATGGACACCGTAATGAATGGCATTTTGACATAGGTGATTAGGTCTTTATGCATTTGCATACATATAAGTAGATGTATCTAAAGTAACAAAAAAGGGATAAAAATCTATCACCTAAGTATTATGTCCCTTAAAAAAATTGGTAGCGTGGCTTACAAGTTAGAATTATCCCCAGCCACTCGCATACATTCAATATTCCATGTATCTTGCTTGAAGAAAGTAATTAGATAGAGAATTTCCACTCAGATTGAATTAACTAAATTTGATGAAGAAGGTAGAGTCATTCCACAGCATGAGGAGATCGTTCACACATGCATTAAGAAACTACAGACTAGAGCCATTAAGTAGTATTTGATCAAATGGAAGAACTTGCATTCTGAATATGCAACATGGGAGGATGAAGTGTTCTACAGAAACATCCTGGTTTGATTAAACATTGAAGATAACATTGTTGTGAATGGGAGGGTCATGCTATACCCTTAAACTAAAGTAAGTCTAAGGATATGTGTGGCTGACTTTTGGCTTACACACCTTCATATTAACTTGTTGCATTTCTTGATGTTCTTAGTATGGTTGGCTTATGGAATAACCATGGCTAAGTAGAGTATATATAGGAGGTAGTGGTTAATATTTTATCATCATATCATTAATTATTTTATTATTGAATTATCATTGAGGTTACACCTTAGAAGTGGCTCAGTCATAATATTCAAGTATTCTTCTCTTTCACCAATTATTGTTGTGGATCTGCTTACTCTACTCTTAATTTTGGCATAAATAATTCTATTGTTGCAAATAATCTTAGTAATTTCCTTACACATTTATTATATGTAAAGGGCATATATTATCAAGAATTTAAATCAATCTTGTAGCTACTTACATATAGTTGCATAATCACGGATCCCATAATCACCTTAAGAGGGAGAACTAAGTCAGGCTAAGGCTCATTTGGGTGATGTAGGTAGAAATCAAATTATGTAGGGTTTTTTGAGTGTAGCTCAACTATTCCCTTAACACTATTCCCCCTTTTTCATTTGATATATATCTTATTTGTTATATAGGATCTAGGTTCATCTTTTACATGTCTTTTATGTTGTAACATAGAGGACACAATTTATCAATCAACCCTCGCAAGTAGTTTCACTGACCTAGACCAAAAAATCAGGTGCATAGTCAACCAGGATGTGATCACAATTAGTAGACAAGGCCACATTATCACTTTATCTTGATGCAACCTTCTCCCTAATTTGTAATTCTATTTTTAGACACAACATATTCAATGGGTCTTTTAAAGTAGTTTCTAGTCATAATTAACTTACATAATTAGCATTAAATTTGTTTTTGGGAGTATTATTAGGTTCATTTACTATTTTTAGCAAATTCTAAATTATGTAAAAATATATAGCATATTATATTTTATTGTCATATTTGTATGTTCCAAGATTTTTTTTATTTTTATTTTTTTTGCTATGATAATAAGGGTACATCCTAAGAGTAAAAAATATATATGCAAAATACTTAGGGTGGAATACCCTATCAGCATTGGTCGATTCAGACCCCTCTAATAAGAAAACAAGGTGATATGTTTTGAAGGGGGATCGAAACACACATAACCGCTAGAATCTCAAAAACATAAAATACTATTATATTTCAAACACAAATTACATATCACATCCCATAGGGAAAATTTTAGTATACAAAAAATAGGACAATGTACCTTAACCTATACTTTATGAGTGTATTACAAGATTACTTTTAACTTGTACACATATCAATCTATCCAAATTACCTCCATCCTTTCATTGATGGATTTTGTAACCTTGGACTTCCCATTTATATTCACACCCGTGCCACTTCCTAGTTCTAGTTCTACTTCCCTTTCCTCCACTTCTACATCACAACAACTTGGGGGTTCAAAAGTACAATCCTATGGGAGGTTAGTTCCCAACATCTTTGCCACAAAATCTAGATGCTTTTACAATTTCACTAACCCATCCATAATAACATGACTATGTTTTGTTACTTTCAATCCCATTGTATGAACTATTGCATCAATATCCAGGTACTCTTTATGCAAAGAAAAAAACCCTACTACATTTGAGAGTAAACTAACCTTACTAATATTTTGAACAACATCAAACACATTCCTATGATTGAGTGATTGCTTAGGATAAAACATGAAGGGTTTCATTAGCTTCACTATATCCTTATCTTCCACCTCCTTATATTCCAACAATTTATTTTTAATAGTTTAATATCTTTTAATTTGAGTTCATTCAATTCAAAATAGACTAAACATTCTGGTGAACCCACTCTTTTTAGAACATTGATTGTTATTTGCTTGATTTTTATCCTATGATTTCATCAAATTTCTGTAAATTCCTAACATGAAATAAAATAGCTATAAATTTAAAACATAATAATTTAACTTCATCAACCTTGGATTTAATCTGACGCTAAAGAATTTTATCTTGTCACCTCAGATCAAATTTAACACAAAATCTCTTTCTTTTGACCTTAGGTTGAAATCTGTTGATTTCTATACACAAAAATATTTCTATTTTCTTATCTCTTTATTTTCTAGTGCTTTTATTTATTTTAAGAACTATGTTTTGACAAATTTTAAACTATCTAGTGATTATCATGATGGGCTTTGTGATGTTTTATTTATAGACATCATGGTGTGAGGGGTTCACCCCACTACTCATAGCCATTGTATAACATTAAACACAAAATTTAGTTTTCACGTGCCTCAAGATATATCCTAAATGCCTAGGATCCCTTGTCTATACTATAGGAAGGCTTTTTTAGCCATTTAGTTTGTGGTGTATTTAAGAGGTGTGTATTACCTAAGGAAGTTAAACTCATCATACCCTTAAGAATAGGGTTAGTGGGATACTAACATGGTTTTTCCTCTATAATAGTGCTTTGAAACATTGGGATGACACTATGAATAAAGAGCTAGTATATCTAAGAGGTCACAAAATCATTAAAAACCTTGCCTAAATCACCCTTATACTTTGATTTTTTCTTGTATTGCATTCATAGTTATTAGCATTACTTATTTCATATTAATTATATGTATTTAAGGTGTAATGTTAGATTAAGTGGTATTTATATTTCACATTGCTATGCCCTTAACCTATAGTGCATATAGGGATATGTGTGGCTAATTTGTGGCTTACACACCTTCATATTAGCTTTTTATATTTTTCATTGTTCTTAGTATGGTCAACATATGGAATAAACATGGATAAGTAGAGTATATATAGGAGGTAGTGGTTAGTATTTTATCATCATATTGTGAACTATGTTCTTATTGCATTATTGTGGAGGTTACCCCCTTAAAGTGGCTCAGTTATAGTATTCAAGTATTTTGATCTTTCACCAATTATTGTTATGGATCTGCTTAGTATTTTCTTAATTTTGGGATATATGTTTCTATTGTTGCAAATCATCTAAGTAATTTCCTTACACATGTTGGTTTCTTTTGCAATGGCAAATAAGATGTTTTTTCTTAAAATAGTAATATGTTTAAATTGCTTGGTCTCCTACACATGAAGTTCACAATGAAATAGATAATGAAACTAATGAAGAGGAATCTAATGAACATGAAATTCATATTGATCCAAATGAGCTTAATGCAGTAGATCAAAATCAAGTGCAAGAATTATACGAATTTATTCAAGGTATTCAATATAACTCAATGAGTTGAATAAAATCATTAGTTTACTTCTAGCATCAAAATTTGATCATTAAGATAAATTGACCACATCTATCCCACAACAATTGCTTTTTTTGGTTGTCAAATCTCCTACTTCCAATGTTATTATTTCTAACATTGCATCCATATCTATTTATACACCTATAACATCATCCCTTGGATTGAGGACATCTCTTGTTATTCAAAATATGTTTATGCATGTGCCTACTCATACTACTTATACTCCTCTAATTACCTCTCCAAATGTTCCTCTTAAGCATGTACTTCTTGCCTTACAAGCTAAGTTAGTTAACATTGAATAAACCATCTCTCATGCTAGCCTCTTTATGGACTCATGTTCCTTATGGAATAACCATTTGGCACACAAAATATCATCTTATCCATTACCAATTGGATTTTTGGCTCTTAAGATTCCTTTATATGAAGGCAAAGGTGATCCTGAACAACATTTGTGTACATTCCATATTGCTTGTCTAGACTATGCAGATAATGAAAAATTATTAACAAAGCTATTTCCAAGAAGTCTCAAAGAGTGATCTCTTATATTTTTATGTGATATTTATCTTCAATAAGTAAATGCTTTCAATACTTTGGTAAATCAGTTTATAACACACTTTTCCATCAACATAGGTGAAAAGTTATCATGTGCCCAAATTTCTAAGCTCAAACAAGGGTCCAATGAAATTAGTGAATATGTGTTAAGATACAAGATTATGCTAGTAAAAATGACAAATCAAATGGTTGATAAAGAGCTCCAGGCTATATTTACTCAAACTTATTATCTCCACTTCAAGATTCAATTATGTTTGATAAGTTCAAATATTTTGATGAACTATGCCATACAGTCAAAGAGCATGAGGTCAAATTGATCACTTTGAACAAACTCAAGTATATTTAAAATGTTCCTTCTAATTCAAATGCTAAGTTTCAAATCAATCCAAATTATAAGAGCAAACCAAATGAAAGCAATAATGAAGCTAAGGTTATAGTCAATGTTATCTCATAACTAACACAAACACTTCGATTACAAGCTCCACTAAGGAGGAAATTCTCAAGGTTACCTTCACCTCCTTCTATATCATTACAAAGTCTACTTTAATACAATCTTATCACTCTTCCTCCACCAATGTAAGTTGATAAATCAAGACCACAATATAAAAAATTTGATGGAGATGCATATTGTGACTACCATAGATGTATTAGGTATTATAAAAATATATGTTTCAATCTTAAACACAAGATTTAAGATATTATTGATGAGATCATCATTGATATTGGTATACCTACTGAAGAGGCTAAGCCTTAGTACATGAAAATGAAATGCTCAAAATGTATAAAGATCCTTTTTCAAATCATGAAGCAATTAATAAAGACAATTTTAAAGTAAATTATGAATATAATTCCCATCTTTGTCCTTCTACTTATGGACATCCACTTGAAAAAATCATTGGTACAATTACAAGCAAACAAACATCACATCCTATGATCACATTTAATGACAATGAAATTATTGATGATGATTTAGATAAACATACACTCTTTATTCGAGCATATGTTGACAAAAAATCTATACATAGTGTTATGATAAATAATAGATCAAGTGAAAATGTGTGCACCATAACACTCCTTTACTCTATTCATTATACAAAATAATATTTACATGATACATATATAGTTTTCAAAGCATTTGATGGTCATATACAAGATACTCTTGGGCATATAATGCTACCTTTATAAGAGGGGCCTATCATAGTACTCACTTCATTATTAGTTATACCAAGCATAAGGGTATTTGATATGTTATTAGATGCCCTTCGATATAAAACTCATAGTAGTACCTTCTACAATGCATAAATGTCTCAAATATAATCAGGTGGTAAAAATTATAGGAATCCAATAAGAATATCTCTTGGAACCAATGGTACTTAATTATTATATAGAATAACTCCTTGACATAATCATTGAGTAATACTTTACATAACTATTTAAGAGCCTAATATACACATTCCAAAGGATATTACAAGATCAATTTCTCTATTTCTTTGTAGGCATGAGCACATTACAAAACTAGTTTCTCCATCTACTTATGAGCATGATCACATTTTCGAATCAATTTCTCCATCTATTTATGGGCATGACACAGTTACACATGAGAATAATACATTAGTTTCAAAGATAATGATACATTTTCCTATGTTGAAAGTGGCCTATAAAAGGAGGCATTCATATCCTAAGGTAAAATCTATTATTCAGAAAGTTTCACCACATGTACATGTTAAATATCCTCATATGGCACACTAGCACACATGTTTACATGGGCATATGAATAGAGATTCAAAGGGTATTATTACAACATATGATCATAATTCAAATTTAGAGGCACCTACATTGGCACTTATTCTTCATAAAAGGTCACTCCTTTATACAATGCAATTGGATATACATATGAACATCCTCTTGATGATATCCTCGATTGGAAAATTTTCCCATTTCCTCCCAATCCACTACTTGGGTTGAGTCACTTGATTATTTATACTTCCCTTTGTATATATCTCTTTATTTTTACTTTCTTTCTAATTCTTCTACCCCTATTTCAAACATTCTTCTATCCCTTGGCTTTCTTTTTCACTTTGGGAACTTGCCCTCTTGATTTTAAAACCAATTCAAACAATAAAAAATAACTATCTTACATACACTTTCCATGATCAATCTTGCTCACTATTTCATACTTACCATACTATTACTTTCATTGTACTAACATGATCATATCCTTTGTTTGCATAATCACATACAACCTCTTCCACATTGATGAACGTTTTATCAAATTTGTGTTTAAGAGGTTTTAATCTAATTAAAAAATAATTGAGTAAGATAGATAGGGAATAAAATAAACATTCACATTCATTTATTTATAACATATGAACAATTAGGGTTTTGATCAAAAAGAGATAAATAAGGATGAACACTTATCTATTATATGGGAATGTAGGATTGTAGGTGATTATGACTAGTGTTGAATTTACTGAAGTGCCTTTTGATCCATCGATGTGACTATCTTGATTGATTTGGATGTGGCTAATGGATTCAAAAAACAATGACTCACACCTTTATCTAGATATATTAGTATTATCTATGTTGACTATGAAATAAATCCAAAAATTATAAAACTATATGAGATCACCTATAGATGTGTTTCAACATGTCATGGTCATGAGATCATGCATGATAGCTTATGTTTGTCTTCTCTTTCCTGCAAAAACCCTAGTAATGCCTTGCATAAGAAATCAAATGGAAAAAAGGGGAAAAGGGTAAGGGTAATGGCTAAGTTGGCCTCATAAACCCATGTTGTAATTGATCATTACCTATGTAGTCCCAAAATGGGACCTTAGGTTGGCATAATTCTCCCTCTACTATGTGTACATGACTAGATCATATGCAATGTTAATTTAAATGCCCTTCGCATATGCCCTCCTCTTGGTCTAAACATGAAGTCTAGATGTGCAATACAAACTTTAGATATAAATGTAATTTTTATGCTTGTTGTAGTGTGCTTATTATTTTCTATGCTTTTACTAGATAGATCAATGTTATATGTAAAATGCCTCTTAAGACACTTTAAATAGAAGACTCTCAAATTGAAAATTCAAAAATTTGTTACTGCACCAAACTAACTTAAAAAGAACACAACAATCATAAAAAAGATCCAAATGTAACGTGTCTTAAATTTTTTTCTTGCAAGATAAGATATGATAACACCACTCCTTTTGAACAATCCCATAGAGCTTGATAGTCTAAATAGAGGCATATTGTTTGAAATTAATGAGATAGTAATATAAAAGAGAAAGAAGGACTAGGGATCCTTATGAGTTAGATAAGAATTAAAATGAAAGAATAATATAGTGAGAACATTAGTGTGAAAGATCAAAATAAGAAGACATGAGACTAAAAAAGACACACCAATAGAGTCTTAATTCAACATTTGGAGCCTCTAAATACAAAATCATAAAATTCATAATAATTGTGTTTGCTTGACCAAATTTGGGTCTCTACATTTCCCCCCCAATTTATTTTAGTAATGTGATGAAATGAAAATACTAGAGTAAAAAGAAGAAGGTGATACCTAAGATTACTTGTCTTGCATATAATTGTTTACAAGTGGAGATGCCACAAGTTCAATGTTGATGAACCTATGTGGAGTGAAGAACAATATCTAATCTTGTTTTCTTCTTGACTAGAGAATTGAGTGAGACTTTGAGTGAAGATGGTGAAGATGAACTCCAATGTGGAGTCCATGTGTATAATCTGATTAAAATCACTATGATGTATAGAGCCAAGCTAAGCTTGGACCAAATCTTTTTTGGTTAGAGACATGCCTAGAATTCAAAATTATGATTTAACTTTAGCCCCACACAACTCAATATATTGGGTACTGGTGTAAAAATTGAATCAAACTACTACAAAAGGTTATATTATTCATTTTGATGCAAAACTAGTAAGATACCTGGTGTATGTATAATTTTAAATGAAATTTAGTGTATACCATAGAGAATTAAATGAATTATCATTCCTTCTATGTAATATAGTGAAAAAACTGAGAGATAAGACCATGTGTCACACACATGCCCCCAATTCAGTAACTAAGCATACTAAGTCATAGAGTTTGAGTTAGGAATTTAAATTATGAGTAATATTTTTTGTATTTATGCAGATATGTGATGTGCACATACCCCCATTTTCATAATCTACATAAAAACTAAGTCATACTATGTTAATTGCAAATATATGCCATGTACATGCCTTGTTCCTAGTGATATATATCATATTTTAGTAAACTACATGATCTTATTTCAAAAAATATTATTGTAATATATGATAATTTGTAACAATCCAAAATAATTATTCATATGTGAATCTGGATAACACTGCTCTATTTAGACAATAATGCACTTGCGCTACTGTCTTTAAGGTACGACCTTGTCTGAGTAAAAACAATTGTGTAAAAATATGAAATCAACTAAGTTTATTATGAGTAACTATGTTAATTTAACAAAACCATGTCATAATGTTCCAAAATCATGTCTAATTTGTGTACATCTTGGGTAATATTGAAATGAACTGAGCAAAATCTATATAAACTAAAACATTGTGAGCCACAACTAAAAATATGTTATGTAGTTTGAAGTGTAATCTGAGTCAAATCTGATATATAATGGGCATGTACTAAATCAAATACCCCTTTTTTAATATATTTTTTATAAATAAATCGTATATATTCCATCCTTTGGTGATAGGGATGAAACTGATGTAAGTAGATCAAACCAAAAGTAATACTTGATGTATCATTAATTATAAATGTAGTTTGTAATTAATAGTGTTTATGATAAATTTTTGGTGTGATTTGATACTGAATTTTGATTAAGATTTATATGAGTTCCCATAGCAACAGAGGAATTGCTATGGAAAAATAAAGTATGAACTACCAAGACAACAATAGAGTCCATGCAAGATCGAGATGTAAGCATTATGGAGAAATTCATGACCATATTCTGTGTAAAAGAAATGATGCCTAGAAAGGAGCTATGGTTGACAAGATATCAAGTGTTCAGTAAGAGAATCCATGGATTTCAATAATGTTACCACATAATTTAGGAGTATGGCATGGGTATAAATACATATATAATTTTAAATTTTCAAAATTACAAATAATGAACTTTGAGCGTTGAATTTCTAAAAAATGCCATAAAACAGAGTCATTTACTATAGCCAGTTTGAGCAGGTAGAGGCACTTATTCAGGCTGATGAGGAGGTTGTATTGGTGAGTACTGACACCAATTCTTTGAATTTATTGGAAATTTGATTTAGGGTAGATTGAATTGTGTTTTATATGCATTTTATTTTTTGTTTGTTCCATTATGGCCCTCTTTTTTGGGCTAGTTATGTCCTTACTCTACGTGGTTGTGTCTAAATTTTTGCATCTTTGTCTTGTGTTGTAGTCCTCTAAGGAGTGACTTTGTCCAAAATTTCCCTAATTTTCAATTAAACCTTTGTGTATTGGATGTAATTGCTTTAAGGCTTATATTTTATTGTTTATAATGGGAAACTTTGTTTTTTTGGTTTGGATGCAGGAGGATAGTCATCATAGGGAGTTTTGATGGGGTTGAATGATGGAGATTATTTGTGATCTACCCCTATCTAATGACGAGATTATATAATTGAGAGGGAAATCTTAAGCTATGCTAGTTGGTTGGATTTGATGCACTATGATGTTCACATGAAGATTGCATCGGCTAAGTGGTGGGATGCAAATACTTGTACATTTTGGTTTCCTATGAGTAAGATGACAATGACTTAAGAGGATGTATGTTAGATAATAAAATTTACAATCACTGGGATAAGGGATGTGTTTTAGGTTGAGACGAGGTTGGGCCCCAAAGATCTTACATACATATATTTGACTAGGATATCATGTGGGTGTTATTAGCATGATGGGGATTTAGATATTGTTTTATTCAATGTTTCACATGTGCAAATTTTCTTCATAGTTATATTAGCTTAATTTGTAGTGGTGGATGGTGGTAGTATATCCATTTCATATAAGATGCATGTTATCATCATGAAGTTGAGGATCATGGTACTATGTATTCATGGGGTTAGGCCATACTTGTGCATTTATATTGTGATCTCTATAGGTTCACATGTGAGGAGTTCAATGACGGGATTGGCTTGGCTAGTTTATTACATTATTAGGCCTATAAGCACATATAAATTACTCAACTAATAGGGATGACACATGTAGATTGGGCACATACTTAGGTTTATGCTCATAGATGACTTAGTAGGGTCCAAGTGTGAGCTAAGAGCACCATGGGATATAAGAGGATATCAAATGAGTTGACTGATGAGTCTAGTATTTGGAGATTGTGTAGAGGATTTGTGAGGTGGATGGAGGATGGCACATAGTTGTATCAGATTTGTGTTAGTTGTTGGTACCATGATAGATGGCCAAAGGTATATGAACACTTCCAGTATGATCAAGTTACATGAAATTTTAGGGTTCAACATGATGTGTCCCTAGATTCTTGGGTATGGGCACATAATGTTAGAGCTTGAGTGAGGATAGGAGATAGGGGTAGACCATATGAGGCCTATCTTTCCCCCAATATTATAGATGAGAGGGATCTTATTGTAGACATCCCAGATGTAGATGATGTTGGGTGTATGAATGCTTATACCACATGGTGGACTGATCATAGATGGTCAATATTATTCCTAGCTAGAAGAGGTGGAGCCATAGACATGACAATAAATGATGTGAAAGATGTTCTACCTGTGAGGGATATTGGAGGTATAATATGGTTGAGTTAGTTTGGTAGTTTAATTTGGTTTTTATATTTTAGATAATAGTTAATGGATTTTGTTTTGTGCCTATGTGGGTGATGAGGACTACTAGATTATGACAATTGAGTATGCTTTGCATGAGTTGACTCATCATCTTCCTAATGATGAAATAGAGAGTGGTTTTATCAAGCAAATAATAATGGTTTCCAGTGTACACATTCCTTTATTTGACTAGATGCGATCACTATTGTTGTATACATTTGAGTTACCACATAGTGAGATGAGTTGAGAGAAGAGGTGGTGAGACTATAAATGCCTCCACTATACCTTGTTATTGCCTTAGATCTAAGGTTACTAGATGATTATGTTTGGTTACAAAAGGAATACACAAATATAAAAGCTAGGTTGGTTATTTATGAGGATTGAGAGCATAGGGAGAGGTCAAGATCTAGGACACATGGTGATCCTAGGGCTTTGACCTCTAGGTCTCCAATATTAGGAGATAGGGGTAGACCATATGATGCCTATCTTTCCCCCATTATTGAAAATGAGAGGGATCTTGCTGTAGAGATCCTAGATGTAATTAATGTTGGGAGCATGAATGCTTATACCACATGGTAGACCGATCATAGATGGTCAATATTATTCCTAGATAGAGGAGGTGGAGCCGTAGACATGAAAATAGATGATGGGAAAGATGTTCCACCCATGAGGGCTATTGGAGGTATAATATGATTGAGTTAGTTTGGTAGTTTACTTTGGTTTTTTATATTTTAGATAATAGTTAATGGATTTTGTTTTGTGCCTATGTGGGTGATGAGGACTACTAGATTATGATGTTTGAGTTAGATTTGCATGAGTTGAGTCATCATGTTCCTAATGATGTAATGGAGGGTGGTCTTATCAAGAGAATGATAATGGTTTCCAATATACACACTCCTTTATTTGACTAGATGTGATCAATATTGTTGCATACATTTGAGCTGCCACAAAGTGAGATGAGTTGAGAGAAGAGGCGGCAAGACTTCAAATGCCCCCACCAAACCTTGTTGTTGCCCTCGGTCTAAGGTTACTAGATGAGTATGTTTGGTTATATAAGGAACACACAAATATAAAGGCTAGGTTGGTTATGTATGAGGATCAAGAGCATAGGGAGAGGTCTAGATCCAAGACACATGGAGATCTTAGGGTTTCTACCTCTAGGTCTCTACTATTAGTAGATACAAAGGATGTTGATATGGACAAGGAGGGCCATGTGGATTAGGGTCCTCTTATTGAGTGACCTTTTATTGTATAACTTTTATTGAGTATCATGTTGTTGGACAAATTATATATATACATACATACATATATATATACATATATATATATACATATATATATACACACATATATATATACATAAGTACATATATATATATATGTATATATACATACATATATATGTATATATATGTTTATATATATATATGTATGTATACATTATATATACATATGTGTATATATATATATATGTATATATATATACACACACACACACACATATATATATATGTATGTATACATATATATGGATGTGTATATATGTATGTATACATATATATGTATGTGTGTATATATATATACACACACACACACACACACACACACACA
Organism: Torreya grandis; assembly: GCA_037957365.1. Taxonomy (NCBI): domain Eukaryota; kingdom Viridiplantae; phylum Streptophyta; class Pinopsida; order Cupressales; family Taxaceae; genus Torreya; species Torreya grandis. The sequence continues at coordinate 785,147 of JARHVA010003660.1, read as the reverse complement.
TATATATATATGTATGTATACATATATATGGATGTGTATATATGTATGTATACATATATATGTATGTGTGTATATATATATACACACACACACACACACACACATATATATATATGTATGTGTGTGTATATATATATATGTGTGTGTGTGTGTGTGTGTATATATATATACTGGTTGCTTTAGTATTTTAATTTGTTACGATATTATTGGTGTACGCTTTGATTTTAAGTATATGTTTTTAATTAAAATAATGTGTAGAAAATGATTAGGAATATAGTTATAATGTATATATAATAATCATGTATAGACTATATGTACCTTGCATAATTATCTGACCAACCCAAAGGGAATTAAAACTGTGAACTATACTACTCATTTTGCATAGTGGAATCACTATACTCTATTTGTGGAGCTATTTTGTTGTGAATGATTGTAGAATGAATGTGTGTATCATTAGTTAAAAAATGGTTTTTGGTTGTCGCATTGTTACTATTGATTGATTATTCTTTCCTTATGTTACAACATTACTATAAGTTTGATTATATTTCTATAGATACTAAAATTGTAACATCCCTATTGGGATATACTTAGAATAATGTGATTTAAAAACAAATTTAGTCAACATATTATTTCATTAAATTTCATCATGAGAATCCAATTAGTGATCTAAGTATGCTAACTGTAAAGTAAACATGTAACATCTATCTGTCACTAATCGCTGTCACTAGATGAAACAAAACATAACTGAATAAATAATGTAATTACAAATTCTCCAGCCATTGATGTCAATGTATAATGAACAACTAATTACATTTTATCAGGAATAAAGTATCAATAATAAAAACAATATAAGATATGAGATATAAGGCTCCACAAAGAATGAATACCAGAACTCCAGTATCTATGTGAATCTCAAGTGTAGTCTCTAAATAAGTACTATTGTGGGGAAGGAGAGCATCATCTAAGTGCTTTTCCACACCAAACATAAACCATTGATCCCCTGCACAATCCCCCATCAGGGAATGTCCCTCCCTTCATAGATGAGTACATAGTGATGATGTGAGAATCCAAAGAGACAATCTAGTACCCATTTGCCGTAAGATTTCTAATACATGATGTGTACCATAAATAAAATATATTATAACATGAAATCACATAAACATGTAAATCATACATATGAAATGACAATGTTTAACTAAACATTACTTTGACCAAAGTTTTCAAAGAGTTCTTGATCCCTAGGACAAGTCAAATTCATACACACCACTTGATTATATTACCTTCATCAGGCATTGGTGATGCTAGTAAGCTAGTAAAGTCTGTCTCACTACTTATTTACTACCAAAAATATAAGATTTGGTTAATATAAATATAACCAATAGATTCATAGAGATTACTTCCTACTAACAGGCATAAAACGTGCTAAACACAAGAATATTCAAAATGCATACATTTAGTTTGTCAAATATCTGAATGAATCTCCACTATATTATTTATCACATAAATAATAATCATAATAAGTACAATTTATACCAACCATGCATAATATAGATTTAGACTACATATTTCTAATTTTTGTAAGTAGATACAAATACAGTACATTCTATGACAAACACTAATATCACAATCCATTATTTTTATGTACACACTACTCAATTTCAAACAGTCAGTCATAATTCTCATGATAACATAATCATTCGTTTCAACAACTTATTATTTTTAGGAGGTTGTATGCATATATAGATAGTGTCATATCCTTCAAGAATCTATGACTTAGTTTTTGATAAATAATAGCACTATAAATATAGGCACACATCACATTGCACTAATATATGCTATATATGTATATACACTTGTACATATTAATATACTCATATTATGTACCACACACAAGATTTTAAACAATATATAAATACTGTATGTAAATGCCAACAATAATTTATAATTCTAATCAAGGATTTCATAAGATATCAACAATCATTTAACTTTCCTTTACACATAATATATTGATGATCAATTATGAGATATTAATATTCTCATAATATTAATGAACATAGTATTATAGTTAGTTGACTATTTATATTCATATTCTGTTCTTAAATCAAATCACTACCTAGTTATAACAAACACTCACATAATTTCTTATAACAATCTATGCATATTATCATATATATAGCTACAGGTTTGACTCCATCTTGTTTTATATAAAACTATTGTGCTTAAAAACACATTACTAATCTCTACAAAGAGTTTGAAACAAATACTTCCACCCAATAAATGACTATAGGTCAACTAATGCCCTTTTCACATAAGTAATATAGAAACCACAATAAAACTAATTGGTACATGCAATCATATTTCGCTTTATGTATATGCATTTATAATAGTCTATGATAGAATAAACCCTATATTTCACTATAATTATAATAGTCACCCAAAAATGTATATACAATTATTTATAATTATAATAATCACTATAATTTATATTTCACTATAAATCTTATGCAATATAAAAATTACAATTGTGATAGGCTTACTAAACACATACACGCAGTCCTTATACCAATTGAACTCAAACCTCTACATATTTATTTGGTTTGAAGGGTAATTGCACATGGTTAACCATTTCACTATTTTATTAAAATGATAAACCTACATGTAATTGGATATGTAGGATCCCCATATAAATCTATTCTTCATTGAAGCCATACAAACTATAACACATACTTTCACTATTTTGAAATAACAAATGTATACATAGTTCAAACTTATATAATCCCTTAGTTTTGATTGACAAATTCCCACAAATTTATATTTATTAACCAACAATAGCTTAGAACTCTATCTACTATAATATCATCAACACTGACTCTTATTTACTATGCAATTTGTTTACATAATTACACTATAAATTTTATCCATTCGATAAATATATCTTTTGCTGTATATTATATAGCTACAGATTGACTTAGTCTAATGTTCCTTTAATTTTTTCAAAGATTTCATTAGTCAACAAAGTATAGTTGATTTACCCTTAGTATAGCTTTATATAAGCACCTAACATAGAAGTTTCATCTCCTACATATTTGCAGTAGACTACTTGTATATTTCATTGAGATTATTACTAAGATCAAGGTTTGGGTGTAATAAAATTGATTCATTTATATGGTTGTGCATCTATTCAATCAATCTAGAAACATTAATTATTCCACATTTTAGATTATGATGTATATATCTTTATGATTACAAAGCAAACTTACTTGATAAAGGCCAAATATACGACCTTCCTAAGACATCCTATGTTATACCCACAACACCAATCTTCTGCCCGTGTCTCCATCTCTCTCCTTCTCTCCAGTTCCTCCAATTCACTCTGCTTGTATTCTTCTCTAATTCATCCTCTTATCTTCTCCTCCTCTGTGCCTCTTCCTTTTTCTCCTTTGCATGAATATTATGTTTTAAGGCTCGCCCTTGAAAGCTTGCCATTCTTTTCTTTTTTTTGGTTTTCCCATTATATATATATATATAAAATTATAATAATGATTAAATCTTTCTAACATTAACTTTTAAAAGTCTTTAAAGTGTATATATTTCCCCAACATTCCTTAATCCTTACTTTATACATTTTATTTCCTAGGTATGTATACTTAGCATGATGCTTTATACGTTTTATTTCCTAATTATAAAAATTCATTACAATTTCTAATTATAACACAATACAATACAATTGATAATTATAACACAATTGTTTTATTTGTTACTAAATTAGTATAGGTAAACAATTATCATGACTTAATGATAATATGGCTAATATAAAGTCAATTATATTCCTTTCAACAATAATTGGTATTTTGAAAATCTATTATACCAATCCTTAAGTATTATAACAATGCAATTGTTATGTCATTACTACATCATATAGATTATCTATGTCTTTGTTATCTTTATATATATATTAAAGATTTTAATCTATATATTGATATTCCTAAATATCATAAAGATAACTAGTTAACTTTCAAAGACATGAGGGTTAGTCTATGTATGGTAGTATCAGATACTACTTACTCAAATTTATGTTCTTGAAAAACATTAACAATCATGAATATAATAACACAATATAAATGCACAGTAACATTATAAATCCAAATATACTTATAACAACCATAATGCAATCACATAAATTTAATTCTACATAAGCATTAAATTGAGATAACACACAACTAACATGCATAAATAATTATCTAAATGTAGACAACATCAAAAACATAGTAATGCTAACAATTCAAACTATGCATAAAATGAGTGCCATTTAATGTGGTGTGTGTAAGGTTTCTATCTATTCCTCTATCATCTTCCAACACCTCCATCAATGTCATCCTCTCTGATGATGCTCTCCCTCCATACTCTGAGGGATGAATCTCTCCTGGGTCAAACTCATGATAAGAAGGTAGTTAACCCATAACATCATGATATATATCATAAAATACTAATGTAAAAATAATCATAATGTAAAGATTATACAATACAATTAACTTATAGAAGTGTAATCATGTAATCAAAGTAACATACAATTGTCCCATAACAACATATGGCCTACAACTTAGTTAAAAAGTAATTAATCACTTTAACAACCATAATAATCTATTGATAATCAAGTGATTTAGATTAATGAGAAATTAGGATGTAACATTCTTCTCTCCTAAATCTGGTCATCATCCTGATGACACTTATTCAAACAATAGTTCTAAATTAAAAATATTATTCAACTAAAAAATAACATAGTATGAAGCATAATATCAAGCAAACAAATGTGAAAATCACCTGTAAAAATCATCATAGTCCTCTTAACTAGCACTATCCTCAGAGTATTTGTCCCATAAGACCTTGTATTATGACATCTCTCTATTATGAAAATGAAGTTTACAAATGTCAATTACTCTGAATGATTCTACCATGACCAACCCAAGATCCAAAACCTGCAAAGCATTCCAATCTAACACATGTCAAGGATCAACGATATACTTTTAAAGATAAGAAACATGGAAAATATTATGTAATAAAGTTAGGGCTAGTGGTAATTTAAGCGTATTCACTACAATATTGACCACTTCTAAAACCTTGAAGGGTCCCACATATTTTAATGAAAGTTTTGCTGACTTCCCAAATTTAATCGAGCTCTTCTACAGCTTAACCCACAAGAACACTCTATCACCTACTAAAAATTGCCTATCCATTCTCTTCATATTGGCATAACTCTTTTGCCTATCATTGTCTTCAACCAATCTCTACCTAAATGCTTTGTATTGATCTACCATTTCTAGTAGCACCTCAGGTCCAAAGATTACCTTGTTTTCCAATCTATCCCAATTGATTGGTGTCCTGTACCTTCTTCCATACAATGCTTCAAATGGTGCCATCTTCAAAGCTGATTAGTATGAGTTTTTATTAAAAAACTCAACTAAAAAAAGATAATATTTCTACTTGTATTACTAATCTATGCAATATATATGAAGAAGATCCTCTAATACCTGATTAACACTCATTCTAATCATTAGTCTATAGGTGATATGCAATGCTGAAGTTTAATTATGTACCCAAAGATAAATTTAGAGTTACCCAAAATCTATAAGTCATCTTTGGATCATGATCCAAAATGATCTTATCTAGAAATCCATGTAACCGATACACTTCCTTTATGAGCCTCTTTACAAGAGTAGGTGCCTCATCTATCAAAATACCTGGTATAAAATGATCTACCTTAGTTAGTTTGTCAACTACTACCAACATCATGTCATGCCTATTTCTTGATAATGGTAAACCTTAGACAAAGTCCATACTGATCACCTACCACTTCCATGTGGATATAAAAATCTAATTGGATGCACATGTTCAAATTTCACTTGCTGACATTCTAGACAACATGACACAAAATACACTACATCTTTCTTGATTCCCTTCCAAAAATAAAGTGGTTTAAGCTCTAGCATAAGCTTGGTTACTCCTAGATGTCCTAAATATGGGGCATTGTGCATTTTTTTTAGCATTGTGCTCCTTAGATTCTCCCTATCTAGTACATACATCCTTCTATTATATCATAAAAGACCAAAACAAAATGATTTAGATAATCTCTAAACACACTATTCATGAAATTCATGAATGCTTCTAGAGCATTTATCAACACAAATGGTAACACTATGAACTCATAGTGCCCATAATGAGTTCTAAACACTATCTTTGGAATATCCTCATCCCTTATCCTCAGTTGATGATATCTTACTCTACGTTCAATCTTATAAAAGATCATTACCCCTCATATCTGATCAAAAAGATCATCTATACGAGATAACAAATACCTAGTTTTGATAGTTTCCTTATTCAACATTCTATAATCTATGCAAAGCCAAAGAGTACCATCCTTCTTCTTAATAAAGATAACTATTACACCCCATGGTGACACACTTGGCATGATTAACCCCTTTAACTAAAATTCCTGGAGTTGAGCCTTCAATTCAACTAATTCAGTGTTTGTCATCCTGTATGGTGCCTCAGATTGTGGTTATAATCTAGATATGATATCAATAAAGAAATAAAACTCTTATTTATGAGGCAATCCTAGTAATTCCTTCAAAAACACATCATGAAAATTCCTAAAGAATGGATAATCTTTAAGGGATAGTTCCTTAAATTCCTCCATTTCATTTATCTTGATGATAAATGCTTGACATCCTTTTACTTGATCTTTCTTGAGTTGCATTGCATAAATCTGCCTAAGCCTCAACTCTCTCTTCTCACCCTAAATTTATCTCTAATTTCCAAAATCATCTAGACACTCAACCTTCTTCAAGTAGCAATTAACATTTAATTTATGCTTCACAAGCTAGTTGAACCCTAGGATCACATCATATGATGCTAGTGGTGCTACATAAAGATCTACTACTATTGTGAATTTGGGTATCCCAATCTTAACTTCAACTAAACACTTGTCAACTTTGACTTTTGAATCATTCCCATATTGTACCAACCATACATTTATCATTACTCCAACCCTTCTAGATAACTTACTAAGCATTTTAGGAGATATAAAACATTCTATAGCCCTCGTATCTATCAAAATGAAAACTAGATGTTCAAAAAAAATACTTGATAGTTTTATGGGTGAAGCTTGGAATTTGGCTTGCTAATTATCAAATACCACATGAATACATTTCTAAAAATTTTCTTAATAAAGAGTCTAATCTTTGTTCTTTGTCTTATCCTAGGTACACTCATGAGCATAATGTTCACCTCCATAAATGAAACAACCTCTAAGTGGTCCTTTCCTCTCAAACTATTGGTTTTTATTTAAATTGCCTTTGAAACCATTACCTGGTTTCTTTTTACCTGAACCATTATTGAATCTGACATTCTAATTTTTAAATTGACTCTTGGCATCTCCACTCCTCTACTTCCAATTCTTCTTTTTGAAAGTTCATTTAGAACTTCCAAACTTTTTCTTAAATTTGTCCCTAGCTTGAGCCAGAGATTTCAACTTTTTTTCCTACTTTATTGCTTTCTCGAAGACGTGGTCTATGGTAGATATTCCTTGAATGTCTACCTCTCCACCAATATAGGGTTTCAATTCAATGATGAACTTTCTAATTCTAAAACTCTCATCTTCTTGCTACTGAGGTACATACTTCAAAAGTTTAGTGAACTGATCCCAATACTCATTCATCGATAAATATTCTTGCTTTAAATTCTAGAAACGTGTAAGATTTTGGTCAAAATATAACTGTTAAAGCCACCATGATTTGAATAATGTCATAAATTGCTCCCATGTAGTGGTGGTCAAGTTGATATTCATTTATAACTTCTTGTTGGCCCACCACGCAGCTGCTTCACCAACCAAATAGTAAGCTCTCCAAACTACTTTAGTGATCTCAGATTAGTTTTGAATCTATAAATACTTCTCCATCTTAATCAACTATGCTTTAACTCTATCACCCAAAATGGATCCATCAAACTTAGGTGGATTCACATTTTTCATATCTCTAGCCAACTCTGTAGCTACCTGAGCTCTCATGTCGTAAGGGATTTCCTACTCAGTGAGATGATCTTTGGGTACATCTTGGTGTACTTCTTCATGGACATGAACTTCTTATTTTAGAGCTGAAATTTGGTCCCTAGTTTCATTCATGGTTGCAAAAATCTGATCTAACTTTACTACTTGCTTGGTGGTAAATTGCTTAGGATCAATTGGAAGGTTATTATCATCGATATTTAAAGGACCCTCACTAGATACTCTAGCTTTCATCATTCTTCTTTCTAATAAATATAAGGGTACAAAAACTTTAGTGGAATTAATAATTCTTGGACAACTTTGATACCACATGTAACATCCCCACTGGGATCTACTTAAAATATTGTGAATTTTTTATTGATTTTTATTTAGTTAACATATTATTTCATTAGATTTCACCATGAGAATAAAATTAATGATCCAAATATAACACTCTAAGTATGTTAACTTTAAAATAAGCATGTAACATCTATTTTCCACAGATCACTATCACCAAATGAAACAAAACATAACTGAATATAAAATGTAATTACAAATTCTCCAGCGATAGTTCGTATAAACATACAACCACTGCTATCAATTTATAATGAGAAACTAATTAAATTTTATCATGAATAGTATTAATAATAAAAGCAACATAAGATATGAGATACAAGGCTCCATGAAGCATGAGTACCCAAACTCCAGTATATATGGTAATTTCAAGTGTAGTCTCTAAATAAGTACTATTGTGGGGAGGGAGAGCATCATCCAAGCACTTTCCCACACCAATCATGGACCATCAATCCCCTACACAATCCCCCATTATGGAATGGCCTTTCATTCATAGATGAGTAGATAGTGATGGTGTAGGAATCTAGAGAGATAAGCTAGTACCCATGTGCTGTAAGATTTCTAATACATGATGTGTACCATAAAGAAAATATGTTCTAACATGATATCACACAAATATGTAAATCATACATATGAAATGACAATATTTAATTAAACATTACTTTGGATAAATTTTTAAAATAATTATTGATCTCTAGGATTAGTCAAATTTATACACACCACTTGATTGGATTACCTTCATCTAGCATTGGTGATGTTAGTAAGCTAGTGAAGTCTATCTCACTACATACTTAGTACCAACAATATGAGATTTGGTTAATATAAATATAACTAATAAATTTATATAGATTACTTCCTACTAACAAGCATAAAACATGATAAACACAAGAATAATCAAAATGCATACATTTAGTCCATCGAACGTATGAATGAATCTTCACTATATTATTTATCAAATAAATAATAAACATAACAAGTACAATTTATACCAAGTATAATATATCTTTAGACTACATATTTATAATTTTCATAACTAGATACAAATATAATACATTCTATGACAACCATTAATATCATAGTCCATCATTTTTATGTACACACTACTCAATTTCAAATAGTCAGTCATAATAAAGAAAGTCATAATTCTCATGACAACATAGTATTTTGTTTAAATAATTTATTATATTTTTTAGAGGCTGTATGGATATATAGATAGTGTCCTATCCTTTAGGAATCTATAACTTAGTTTTTGACAAACAATAACACTATAAATATAGGCACACATCATTCTAAGAATTTATATTAGTGAGAAAATGGGATGTAACACAAATTGTATTATATATGATAACCTAGTCTTGTATATTTGAAAAATATCACTCACAACTCAACCCTTTTGTTTAGGACCTTCCCACTGCCATCACACTGTGCCTAAATGCTTATCTAATAGTCTAACCCTGATATTATGATTTTCTAGATAACCTATAACCCAAACTCTGCATAAAAATTGATTTATATCCTACTTTGGTAGTTGTAGATCTTCAATAAATTTTTATTCTCCCAGACATTACTATTCAAACTAGGACATTAAAATCAACGCTAGTGTCCTAGATCTGATGCTAGTGTCTGAACCTTATGAATAATCAAATTTAAAAATATTTAAACATGTATGGGTTGACCTATTTATCTTAATTAACCCTCTCATGAGATCATTACAAAAGGTGTGGTATACATACAAAATAAAAAGTCATTCATTATCATCTAGAAATTACTAAACAAATATTTGTCAACCTCACACCTAATCATTTTGAAAACTAAGCTCTACTTCCTGATTATTTATCATTTCCAAATTAGTCATAGGATAAGTCTTATTATAAGTCTAAAACATTCAAAGAACAACCCATGAGCATTATTTGTCAAGTTACAAGTTAAATCATTATATGCACTCACATATAACATATTTCATAATTATTCACACACAAGTCCACATAAGGAGAGAGCTACATCAATTTGAGGCCCTATTCAAAGTATATGTCTATGTAAGTGATGCTCATTAATAGATGGATCTTTAAGGTCAACTCAACTTCACTTAATCCCACTAACCCCAATTTTACAAGGTGACATACTTAAGTTGGAAGACCTAGGGTTTTAAGCAAAAACTGACATCTAGACCATGTGAATGCAATCCAAGTTGATAATATATAAGGTGATAATGAACCCTAATAGATGTAGTTGGTTGTTCTATAGAATGACATGTATTTTATATAAGACATAAGTGTCAATGGTAGTGTCCAGATCCTTATAATAGTGTCTAAACTGATAAAAATTTAATATTTATAATTTGATGAATCACTATAGAGTATCATCTTGTAAACTCATATACTTACATATTCCATATCTATATGTGCATAAATAAATAATTTAAGTATTGTTTTTTCTTCATGTTACTACATTGTTATTTAGCATTATACTTTTCATATTTATCATACTTCTATAATTCAACATTGTATGAAAATATTATGAATCTAAATTATTTAATTAGATTTATATTAGAACATCTTAGCCATTTATTTGATTAGGATATTCTCCCCCTAACCCATCTAAAAAGGGTTAAACATTTGGTAAACCCAACTTCTGAGTCTTACTACACAACCATAGTTTTTTCTAGGGTTTTCAACCTTCTAGAGTTTTAGATTACAATAATTATTCATATATATTTTTAATTAATTTATATAAAACCTAGGCATAGTTATATAATAGGTGGTGTACCTATTGATAATTTTGATCTTCCTCTTATTCCACATAAAATGTCTCAAGCTAATGCCCTATAAAACTCTATTGATAATGAGAGTGTTAATAATGATAATGAGAAAAATACTAAAAATGTTATCATAGAGGATGATTTTGATCATGAAAATAATGAAGCACATAAAAATAATGAACACAAACAAGTAGATTAAGAGCAAGTTAAAGTTATTGAAATGTTTTGAGAGTATATTCATGAAAATATTGAATATCTTGAGAAGATTCTTAATACTACATTGAAAAATACAAAAAGCAAACACATAAGTAAACCATCATTTGCATGTATTGATTCAAATATTGGGGCTCTTGGATATCTTATAGATTCTAAATATAGATTTCACATGATAAACTTGTCTTGTACACTTGGAAAATATCACTCATGGCTTAAACTTTAGTTTAAGATATTTTCCCTAGTATAAGGGTCATGTTCACCATCTTATTATGCCTAAATGATTATATTATAGTTTGACCCTAATATTTAGATTGTTTAGATCACTTTTAGCCCATAATATACTCAAACTTGATATATATTTACACAGTTATAGATATTCAACAATTCTCTATCCTCCAGGACACTACCATCAAGACTACAAAATTTGCATCAATGCAAGTGTCCCAAGTTTGATGATAGTGTCTGCTCCCTACAAACACTCAAATCTTAAAATATTTTTATATGTATGGTTTAGCCTGTTTGTCATAATTAACCTTTCCATGAGATAATTTCAAATTGTGAGGTATAAATACAAAATAAAGCCCACTCATTTAACCATTCAACAACTACCAAGTAAAAACCTATCAAGCTCAGTAAATCATCTACACAACTAAGTTATACTACCCTATTATTTCTTATTTCCAAATCAGTCATAGGATCAATATTTTTGTAGGTTTGAAGCATTCAAAGAAAAATTTGTGAGCATTATTTGTCAAGTTGTAAGCTATATCACTACATGCACTTGTATATATTATATTAAAAAATTATTCACACACAAGCCCACATAAAGTGGAGAAATACATTAGTCTAAGGCCCTCTTTAGAGTATTGGTTATGTAGGTAGTGCTCATTGAGAAAAGGGTATTTAATATCAACTCAAATTCACTTGAGCCTATGAACCCTTGTTTTACAAGGTGGTATGCCCTAATTGGAGGAATTAGGGTTTTGAATTACACATTGATATCCAAAACTTGTGTCCAAGATCCGAATAAACAATCTACAAGGTGATAGTGAACCCTAATAGTTGCAAGAGGAATGTATAAAAAAGGAAATGTATTCCATACAAGACATAATCATTAGTTTTTAGATAGAAATATCAACACTAACGTCCATATTTTGATGGTAGTGTATAGGCTAAAAGAGATTTAATTCCTAAAATATGATGAATCATAGATGAGCATCATCCTAAACTTTTCCTAGATGTACATGCACATTAGTGAAAAAGCTAAGTATTATTTATTCTTAATGTTTAAGAAATAAAATTATTATTTGGCATTGCACTTTTATTATTTAACGTATTTTTATTATTCAACACTATATCAAAATTTATTGTGAACTTGAATTATTTAATTAACCTACTTTTAGAATAGTCTATTCCTTAGTTTATTAGGCTATTCTCCTTACTCTTATTTCTAAAAAGGGTTAAACATTTGGTTAACCCAACCTCTAAGTCTTCTTGCACAACCCTAGCTTGCTTTTATTTTCTAGATCTAATTTTTGCATAGGCATAATATATGTGATGTTTATTCTCCTTCTTGCCCAAGCCTTAATAATCTTTATTTTGATCATAATGGATGATATAGGTATTTTTAATGACTATGATGCAATAAGTATCTAACTTACTACACAATCTTCATTAATGCAAAATTTTATCAAACCAAGTAGGACATGGGAACAAGAGCAATAATATATTCAAGATTTTATAAGACCTCCTTTAAAATCTCTAGATGATGATAGCGACCATCCCTCTAACTATGTCAATTCTATCATTATCCCAAGAGATAAGTTGAGAAACCCTATAATTTCAAATGAAGGTAATCAATGTGTCCTTCCTCAACACCCTCCACCTCCCACATATTCCCTAGATGGTGTGTGTATGTATAATAAATTTGAAATATGTACGGTTTGTGATTATGAAACCCTTAAAAATAAAATTATTAGTTTTAAAAGATCAATATAAGAGTTATAAAAGTAAAATTATTGTTTGGTTTCAAAGATTACATCATAGGAAAATTAGATCACTTTCATAAAGAATCCAAAATATGCTAGTGTTAATCATGTGTTTACATCTTCATCTAGCAATGTTGCACCTAACAAGAAGCCACAAAAAAATACATATGCAACTAGTGCTTAAAAAAGTGAACAAAAGTCTAATAAGAGTTCAAGTGATATCCTAAGGGAAATGTTTAGAAACAAAGTGATCACATTACCTCCTCTACATCCTTTAAGGAGATTAAAATACTGTTAATCATATCATAAAATGCATGGGCATCATATAGATTGTTGTTTTTACTTGAAAAAAAGTAAAAAGGATATTGATAGTAGTGATCATATCACTGATACATCAATCAAGAAACCCACTCACATTATGAGTGCATCTTCTAAAGTAAAGTGCAAAAAGAATAAGTAAGGCTACCAAAGGATAATTCAGAGAAAAATAGTTGCACATGAAAAACTTAGAGCATGGATTGATTCAAAAGGCACTATTAAATTAATAAAATGTTAAAATAAAAAATCTAGAACAAGCAATGTTACAAAAAAATCAAGAATTCAGAGAAAAAATTGCATATTCTTCATGAATCTTATATCAAGTTATTTTGTCCAACTCTTTGGGATCTCTCATCAATCAAGGTAACATCAAATTTATTCTTAAGGCTGGGGATCTTGAAGTTATTAACAACTAGAGGTCTATCACCCTTATTAACATGTCTTATAAAATTATTTCTAAAGCTCTTACTCTCAGAATTAAACACCTCCTCCCCTTAATTACCAAGAGTTAGCAAATAGGGTTTATTCAACATAGATACATTTTGGACAATGCCATTGCTATCTAGTAAGGTATGTAATGTGATAGGATTTCTAATTAGAAGGCCTTATTTATCAATATTTATTTTGGGAAGGTGTATGATCAAATTTAATGGCCTTTTATTATAACAATTATTCATGTGCTTAAATTTGGTCCTAGGTTTGTGCAAGCTGTTAATATGCTTTTTTAGGATATTAGTGCCTATATTAACATCAGTAATACTCAATCTCAATGATTTGAGATTCATATATCTATCAGTTATGGGTGCCCTCTATCTCCTTCTCTTTATTTGGATGTTAAGGGATTTGTCATCTATTTGTTAATTATGCTTCCAAAGGTTTGGTGAAGGATATTTCCCTCCCCAATTCAGACCATAAACTTATTAATGGGCACTTTGAAAATGAATCCTTTCTCACCCTTCAAGAGGAAGATGATTTTTTTAAATTTTTTATGAAATGACTTCACTTTCTACCTTGATTTTGGGTCCTTCATTCAATGTCAAAAGACTTAATGCAATCACCAGTCTCTTTCCCCTAAACCTCTTTGGTTGGAGGGATATCAATGGAAGTGGATTCTCCCAGGAGTTCAATTTATGTTACTTGGAATTACCTTTGAATTTATATCCTCAACCATTGATTTTAGGTCTTATGTGGTTCAAATGGTGGAAAAGAAGTATCATTCTACATCAATAAACCCTTAACTTTAGCAGGGAAGTTTCATATTTGCTTTAAGGTCCTAACTGGTATTCATGTTTACTACTCTTCTTTCTAGGATCATTCTAATGCCTATTAAGATACGTTGGAAAAAAACTTAAGATAATTTCTATTGGCCAAATCTGAAGGCCATCATGCTTTTCATAGAGTCTCTTGGACCATCTATTGTTGACCTAAAGAAGCTGGTGAGCCTGGGCTTATTGACATTAAACTCCAAGGTCTTACCCTCAGTGTTAAATAGATCATCAAAGGATTGGAAGGTGATAAGCCCTTTATTTTTTTTGAGACATTGTATTTCTCAAGGACTCCCTCTTGGTAGAAAGGCCTAGTAAGAGATTGGTTTACATAATCTTCTCATTACCAATGTTCTTATTAAGATCAACACTTTTATTACGCAAAGCATCTAGAAAGATTGGGAGAGGACCAAACCTAACCTCAATTGGGGGGATAGGTTTCAAAATGGTCTATCTATAAAATCTCATTCCTTGTGGTGGTATCCTATGCTAAAATATCAAAAATTTCCCTTTGCCATGGTCCCTTGGATCAAAGGTTTGAGAGTGTTCAAAAAGGGTATTAAAATGATCAAAGATTTATTCTGTAAGATAAACTAGGACTCGCCCCATGGAATATTGTGAAGGCTAAGTTTAGTCTTAATAATTAATATATAGAGCATATTATTGAGTTGTAAAGTTATATACCTAAGGAGTACTTACACAAAATTGGTGTTACTTCCCTTACATCCTAGTGGAAAGATTGGCATTAGCCTAAAGTTGTGCCCTTAAGTCACTATTCTCCTCATCTGGGGTATAATCTATTGGTTCCTTATCACATTGAAATTGAAACCCTTAATCATCGATGGAATGTTAGATCACTTCCTTATGTATGGTCTAGAAGGTTTGCTAATATCTGGGCAACTCTCATTGAGCCTAAGAAAGCCCATCTCATTTGGTGTATTCTTTACCAGGGTTTGCTTGTTGGTGAGTGGCTCAAGAACATGTGGGTTTTAAACCCCATCTTCCCCACTTGTCACCATATAAAAACCCTTAAATGCATTTTTTGGTTTTGATCTCATGCTCAGTCTACTTGGAGATGGATTTACACCCTCTTTAAGCCCTTCTAGCCTAAATTATTTACTTGGAAAATGGCTCTGTTGGGGGACTCTACCTTGCTTCTTACAAGATACAACCTTCTTTTGGTAGATATTCCATGTTGACATTATTTTTTAGATTTGGAAAACCATAAATAAATAATATTTTCTATAACTAACAAAGTTATTGTGATTTCTAATTTTACCCTTTAGATCTAGAGTCAAATAGATAAAGTTTGGCTAGAGCTACATCATCTACAAATTCTCTTAGACCATTGGGGGAATTATTAGTGTGCTTTCAATCAGGAACATCCCAATTTCCCATGTCACCACTATTACCTTCAAGGGTATGGTCATGGGGGTTGGGATTAATGTTTTTGTAATCAAAGGATCCCCTCTTCTCACTTTTATAGACACTCTCCACCCCATAGTGAGATTGATAGGTCCAATAGAAATGGTGGTGGAGGGGGAGGTTGGCCCCCCCCTCTAAAAGACAAATTTCTTTAGATGGTTCTTGCCATTTCCCCTGAAAAACAAGTTAAATCTAGAAATAAGCAATAAAATGATGGTTGGGATCCATTATCCATTGATGAAGATCCCCCCTGTTTAAGGGGGATGTAGTGGAAATTTATAGGATATTTTGCCTCCTCCTCCTTTTTTCTGTTGTCATGTTCATTGTTGATACTTAATGAGATCCTTGTTGTTTGTGATTTTCTTTATCTTTTTTTGGTTGATGTGCACTTAAGTTAGTTTAACTTTCGTTCGTGTGGCCTTAGGTTGCCCCTTTTATAAAATTTTCATCTTTTTGAGGCTTGTTTAACTTGGTGTGGCTTTGATTTTATGGTGTGATGTTTCCACCCATATTTTTTGTATGACTAACATTATATTATTATTTTTATATTACTAAAAGTACACTTTTTAATAAATAAAAAAAGTCTATCTTTTCCCAGTGTTCAAGAAAAGATACATGACTATTCTCTAGTCCATAATGATATGCAACATTTTGACAATGATGAACATACTCAATAAAAACAAAATTTCAAGAAGGAAACTCCAATATATGGTGCAATTTATTTTTCATATGCAAATTCTCAAAATGGTATGTCACAATTTCAAGAACAACCTAAGAAGTTAGTCCTTTCCTATGATAATTTTGGTTATGGAGAAGATGATTAGAAAGACACACTAATATGCAAGATAAATATGAAAATATAATTGAGGGTTATGACACACATGATACATGGCCTACACAGAGGCATCCCCTTGATGATATCCTTGGATTGTAATAGCACTTTACGTTGTACATAACTTATTTTCTTATTAGGTTAAATATGTAAAAATATAAAAAAACAAATAATTAAGAAAAAATTCAAATAAGTCAAAAAATACAAAAACACTTAGCCTTTATTTATTTACTATATTTTGTATATATTTATTAATTTATGTTATTAGATAGAATATCGCTTCTTTACACACATATGTTTCATGGATACTTGATGAAATAAGGTGACTATCAGATAATATTGCCCTCACCTAAAGGGGGGAATTACAATGGGGCATGCCATAGAGACAAAAGTCAATATACATATGTAGTTGGTAGAATTGGCATAATTTGATGTTGTTTACATGATTTAGATATACACTTGGATCATAATATTATTCACTTGGCATCAATTTTCATAGATTTGGGACATAGTTTTTCATATTTGTTCATTCAAAACTATGCATGAGACTTTCTTCTCATAGGATTCTAAGTGATAAAAAATAATACATAATTTACAAAGTAGATGTTACATTTTGACACTTCAACTTGAGACACATTTTAGGTGCATTTCCATGCAAATGTACCAAAATCACAGATACATATTCAGATTATATACACATATATGTATCGACCTTACCAAGATGCACCATTTGAGCATTTATCTATCTACAGTAGTTAGCTCCCTTGAGTAGTATGATCAATATTAAACACACTCGATGGCCTCGGCACTACTTTCATGTTTCATTTCAAGATAGTTATACTATTTGTCTTGAGTAAGATTAGATAGAATATGTATGCATTTAAGTTGTGTGATTGAGATTCAGTGACCTCAATTAGCCTTGGTATAACTCATCATTTTGCACTAGATTTGGGGCATGATCACCCTCCAATTATCCTTTTCACATCTCTAAGGTTCAGTTTTAAACATATTTCCAACGCTTCAACAAGGAAGCATCATTAACAAAGCAAATGATCAACATGCAACATGGTTGTCTCAACATACAAGTGTACTCCTTCCTTACTCTTTTTTATTTCAAGCATTTTAATTATTCAATTTTTAGATTATACACACTAATTAGACTATAAAGTGATCTTGGTTACAATTAAAACATAAACAATAAATTAAAGCAAGGCTCAAGGTAAATTAAGGTGTGTTGTATACACCACAGTACAAAGTTATTCCCTTTAACTTAGTAATTTTATCTTTATGCATTACTAGATTAAAGGGGGGGATGTAGATGATAAATATAGATTTTAAATGATAAAATATTCTTGTATAGTTTTAAAATATCACTCATGGCTCAACCCTTTAGATTAGGACATTTTTGTTGCCACAAGGATCATGTTCACCATCTCACTACACCTAAATACTTATCTTATAGTTTGACCCTGATATTATAATTAACCATATCACCTATAACCCATAGTATGATTAAAACCTAATATATATCTTACACTATCAATTATAGATATTCAACAACTTTTCTATCCTCCAAGACACTACCGTCCAAACTAGCACACTAGCATTGACATTAGTGTCTTAGGTTTGACACTAGTGTCTATACCCCATAAACACTCAAATTTATAAATATTTTAATATGTATGGGTCAACCTATTTGTATTAATTAACCCCATGTGAGATAATTTAAAATAGTGTGGTATAAATACAAATCCCATTCATTTAACCATCTAACAACTACCAAACACACACCTATCAAGCTCACTAAATCATCTACACAACTAAGTTCTACTAATTTATTCTTTCTATTTCCAAATTAGTCATAGGAGTAGTCTTATTATAGGTTTTGAGTATTCAAATAATATCCCATGAGAAATATTTGTCAAGTTACAAGCTATATCACTACATGCACTCGCATATAACATATTGCACAAGTGTTCACACACAAGCCCTTATAAGGGGGAAAAATACATTAGTCTGAGGCCCTCTTTTGATTATTTGATATGTAGGTAGTGCTCATTGAAATATAGGTCTTTGAGGTTAGCTCAACTTTATTTTATCCTACTAACCCCTAAATTTCAAGGTGGCATGTCCTAATTGGAGGACCTAGGGTTTTGAGCTACACACTTATATCCAAAACATATTCCCAAGATCCGAATAGATAATATAAAAGGTGATAGTGAATCCTAACAAGCTCAAGTTGAATTTATAGAAAATAACCTATATTTTATACAAGACAAAAGCTTCAATTTTCAAATAGAAGTATTAACACTAGTGTCCCTATTTCGATGGTAGTGTCTAGGCTGACAGAGACTCGATTTCTAGAATCTGACAAATCATAGTTGACCATCATCCTAGCTATTTACCATATCTACTTGTGTAATAATAAAAAAACTAAGTATTATTGTTTATTTATGTTTAATCAATAAAATTATTGTTTGGAATTGTACTTTTTATATTTAACATTTTTATATAATTCAACATTGTATCAAAATATATCGTGAATATGAATTATTTAATTGAACTACTTTTAAAATGGTTTATTCCTTAGTTGATTAGGCTATTATCCTTACCCTTATTTATAAAAAGGGTTAAACATATATATATATATATATATATATATATATATATATATATATATATATATATATCAACCATTAATCCCATTATCCCTCCCCTCGAGTACACCATTAATTTCACATCTATTGGGGGCACAAGATATGTCTTGAAGCCATTGTTCCCTAAAGACCCAAAAAATATTACTACATCTCCATGGGAATAATCAATTTTTCAACTCAAGTACCAGTTTCAATGCCTATATCAACACAAGCAATATTTAATCTTAATCCCAATGGGTCTACTATGTAAAATATCATCCAAGTTATTTAAACTTTGGAAGATAAGTTTACAATTAATGAACAAAAATCTTCAAAATCAACTCATGCTACTGATTCAAAAGATTTATTTCATAATCCTCTTACACCCAAGATATCTTTGAACTCTTTATCAATCAATTTTGTATACCCCAAGTTCACACTTTTTGATGACAAGGGTGATCTTGAGTATCATCTATGACATTTCTATGTCACATGCCTAGATTATGTTTCCAATGATAAAATTTTGAAAAAAATATTTCCAAGAAGCCTAAAGGACTATGCCTTGAGATGGTTTTATGATATACAAGTAAGATTAGTGAAAGCATTCAAACCTCTAGTAGACTAGTTTCTAACACATTTCTCTATCAACATTATTGAAAATATGTCATATGCATAAATTTCTAAGATCAGGCAAGGAAGTAATGAACTTATCAATGAATATGTTTTGAGGTATAAGAAAATGTTGCCAAAATGACAAATCAAATGGCAGGTAAAAATCTCCATGACATATTTAAGAAAAGTTTACTTGCCCCACTACATAAATCTAGTCTTCAATAAGTTTAAATCTTTTGATGACTTATGCAATATCATCTGAGATCAAGAAATGAAAGTTATTTCATTGAACAAGCTTAAGTTTGTATCCAACACACCTACTACATCAAATACCAAGTTCCATATCAAACCAAGCTATAAGGTAAAGATTTTAGATGCTAAGAAGGACATAACAACCTAATCATATAATCTTATCCAATGCACCTAAGAGATAATTTACTTGATTACTTGAGACACCAACTTCACTCCTTAAGAAGCTTATGGACTATCATCACATATCTCTCCCTCCACCCTTAGAGGTTGATACGAGTCGACCTCTACCAAAAGGATATGATGCAAATACTTATTGTGACTATCACCTATGTTTCATTCATTATACAAATAGATGTTACAAGTTGAAGCATAAGATACAAGACCTCATTTATAGTGAAAAGATAACATTTAATGATTTGCCAAAGGATTTAGAATCACAACATGGTGACAATCAAAAATAAAAGATATTCAATAATCCATTACAAGATTATTATAAGGAAGTACTAGAAGTGCAAATTGTATATAATTCACATATTCCTTCACCATATTATGGGCACACATTAGATGGAATATTGAAACTCTTACATGTGAGACACCTCTTATGATTAAAAGGCCTTATATTACATTTGATGATAATGGAATTATGGATGATGACTCAGATCTCCACTCATTATCTACTAGAGCACATATTTATCATCAGACTACACATATTATTATGGTTGATAATGGATCTAGTAAGAATGTATTTACCATGACATTAATCACACACTTAGGATATACACATGATGATTTATACCCTTTGACCAAGATGGTCAAACTATTGAATGGGAAAGCATAAGAGATTTTTGGTGAGATTATTTTGCCTTTATAGGTTAGTCCATCACATGTGGCCACAAAATTTTAAATTATGCCACATACGAGAGTCTTTGATATGTTATTTGGATAAAATTATATTCATAAGATCTATGTAGTACCCTCCACAATGCATATATGTCTCAGGTATATTCATGCCAATAAGTTAATCATAGTTTTAGGGATTCAATATGAGCAATCACAAGTGAAAGGGTAAGAAAAAAGAAATCCCATTTCCTAGGTTACCAATACTTGAGATATCATTACATCATAGATATATAATGGACTCCTTAGAGCCACCATCTATACCTACACAACCTGACTAGTTATTGAAAGAAGATTAACATGTTTCAGAGAGGGTACAAAGACCCATAGTTATAGTTGCACCAAATAAGTCATAGATCACTAATCAATGTGTTCCACAAACCACTAAAACTTATATTATTGCTTCATGACCACATAGTCCTATGAGGCATATGCAGATTATTATAGATCCTTTAGTTCTAAATTTGGCACATATACATTATGCTTAAAAGTATGACTAATTTTTTATACCTCATCTTGAGCATAGATCACCCTCCGAGAATCCCTTGGATGGGATCATTATCTAAAATTCTCATTTCTAAATTCAAATATACAAAAAAAATAAAAAAAATCAAATAACCAAGAAAATAAAAAAACATTCAAACATATAAAAAATACAAAAATCCTTAGCATTTACATGTTTACTAGATTTTGCATATGTTTTTTACTTTATTTTATTATATAACATATCATTTAATTTATACACACACATATATTTCATGAGTACCTGAGTGTGATACATGCATAACTAGGTACATGATACATGAGCCTACAAATGTTGGACCCTTTCTCCATCTACGTGACACACTACATTGGGGGAATATGATTCATTGATCACAATTTGTATGAGTGATATTGTTTTATTATCACTTTACATTATCATGTTTATTTTATAGACTAAAACTTACACATGTCCATACTCATGCTCACATCTCACATAATGTGTTAGATATGTTACACTACATGACATTTTGATAGCATGTGTATGTGGGGATTGGTATGATATGGTTATGTTAGCTTCTTATATTTCACTTATTCATATTTTCTCATGGCTTATTTTTATGCACTTATTATTTGCTACCTTGTTTTGATTATGGGACATTTGAATATGTTCATTATTTGTTGGCCATAATGCCCTGAGTGTTATTTCTTTGGCATGTGGAAATTTGAACATGTCCTCTCCTTTGAGTATGTGGTGTTTTGAACATGCCCCTTGTGTGTGATCTCCTTAGACCCCCTTTACATGACATTGAGTACTCTTATGTGTGTGATTAATTACTCACTAAGTTTGTGCTTATTACTTAGAAACATTGCCATGATCCATATCATGCATCTGAAGGCTTGTTGTGATAGGGTATTTTAAAATTTCTTTATACATATGCTTAGATATGATACACCTATATACTTCATTTCTACATGATTGATATAGATATGGCATGTTTATCATTCTTTGCACCAGGTTATCATTCCCCTCTCTAGATGGCATGGATATTATGAGTTTCCTTGATACATGTACTATATTTCATTCCCCTCACCTCAAAAGGGGGGATTATAAGTGGGGGCATGTCATAGGGATATGAGTCGACACACACATAATTCAAAAAAATTGATACAATTTACATGATTCAAATATACACTTGGGTTGGAATATTATGCATTTAATAACAATTTCATATATTTGGGATAAATAATTTTAGATTTATGAAAAATATTATACATAACTCATAAAGTAGAGGTTACATTTTGAAAAATAATTTAGCTTGAGGCACATTAGAGGTGCATATGCCATGAAAATGCACAAAATCATAGATACATATTTAAATCATAAACACATTTATGCACCAACCTTACCACTATACACTGAGCTTTTATCTATCTATAATAATTGGATCCCTTGAGTAGTATAGTTAGGAATCAATGCCCTTGATGGCTTTCTAACTAAATCCCTTTTGTATTTTGAGATGTTATACCATTTGACTTGGGCAAGATTGGCTAGATTATGTGTACACTTGAGTTGTGCAATTAAGATTCAATGATATCAATGGCCTTGGAGTAAAACACCCTTGTAATGGATTGGGGGCATGATCACTCTCTAATTATCCTCTTCACATATCCATGGTACAGTTGTGAACCTCTTTCTCTAATGATTCATCAAAGAAGAATCATTACCACACACAGGTGTACTCCTTGCTCTCTTTTCTTTAAAGTATTTCAATTTTTTAATTTTCATATTATATGCACTAATTAAACTATAAAATGCTATTGGTTTTAGGTATACACAAAAAATAAAATTCAAATAGGGATCAAGCAACAAGGTGTGTTGTACACACCATAGTACACATTTATTTTCTTTAAACTAGTAATTTCATCCTTATGCATTACTAGATTAAAGGGGGGGGGCAAATGTAGATAATAAAATCTGATTATATATGATAAAACAGTCTTATACACTTAGAAAATATCTTTCATGTCTCAACCCTTTAGTTCATGACCTTTTTGATAACAAAGGGCTCACATTCACCATATCATATTGCCCATATGCTTATCCTATAGTCTGACACTAATATTATTATTACCTAGATTAGTTGTATCCCACTGTTTGCATAAAACCTAATTTATATCCTACTCTAGAAGTTACATATATTTAATAAATTTATAATCTCTCAAACACTACCATTAGACTAGGATACTTTATATTCATTATCATCTAGTGATTTCTAAGTAAACACCTTTCAAGCTCACACTTAATCATTTGCACGCCTAAGTTATACTACTCTATTCTTTCCCATTTCAAAATTAGTCATAGGAGAAGTCTTATTATAAGGCTAAAGCATTCATAGAGAAAATGATGAGAAACATTTATCAAGTTACAAGCTAGATCACTACATGTACTCATATATAACATATTGCATAATTATTCACACACAATCCCATATAAGGGGGAGAACTACATCAATCTAAGGCCCTCTTCAAAATATATGTCTATGAAGGAAATGCTCATTTATAGAGGAGTACTTAAGGTTATCTCAACTTCAATTGAGACCACTAACCCCCTTTTTATAAGATGACATGCCCAAGTTGGAGTACCTAAGGTTTTGAGAAAACAATGAATATACAGACCCTATGTGTGAAATATGAGTTAACAATCTGCAAGTGATAATGAACCCTAACAAGTGCAGTTAGTCATTATAAAAAACCATGTATATTTTGTCCCAAATAAATGCATTAGATTCAAGATAAAAGTATTGATAGTAATGTCCAAAAATTGATGGTAGTGTTAAGACTGACAAAAAGGAAATATTTAGAATCTGATGAATCACTACAGAGGATCATCATTTCTACTCATGTACCTACATCTACCAGATTTACCTGCACATCAGTAATAAAATAAGTATTATTTCTTATTCATGTTGCTACATTACTATTTCACATTATTCTTTCCATATTTAGCATACTTTCATAATTCATCACTATACCAAAATATTGTGATTATGAATTATTTAATTGGCTTATTTTTATAATAACTTAGCCATTTGTTTTATTAGGCTATTCTCCCCTAACCAATTTATAAAGGGTTACAAAATTTTTGAACTAAATTCCACTATTGTTGAAATGGTGACATAACAAATATCTCATAATTTGGTTCTATCGATGCATTTCTATCCACATGATGAGTGAACATTGGTTTCATAGAAGGAACGTCTTGGGATAAATTAGTCATGGTAGAATGTGATCTAGCTAAATGAGGAGGAATAAATATAGATTCACCCTTTACAAATGTGATAATACCCTTATCAACACACTGCTCAATATTGTCTTTAAGTGCGCAACAATCATTGTCTTAACGACCATTAATGCAATGATAGTTACAATAAGGTCTATTTTGATTTTATCCAAGCCACACCATGGATGATAATGATTGGGAGGGAGATTAATCATTTCTTATTCAATAATGTTCTAAGAATGTCATGAGGCCTATCTTTGAATAAATCAAAATGTATAAGTTGCTTTTTTTTTCATAAGGTGTTTTAGTGACTATAGGATTTGATCTGAATATCGAATCTTTGATTTTATTTAGTACTTTAACTTGTGGATTTTGTGGAAACTTTTCCTTGGGATAAGGTGGATCCGGTTCTTGAATGAAATTAGATGACTTTGGTGATAAAAACTCAATATCAAAATTTGCCTCTATATTTTTTTGCACAAGTCTAAATTTATTTTCTAATGCAATAATATGAAAATAAGGAGTTTTAAATGATTTATATGTTTGATACAACTTTTACTTAAGATTAAAAATGAGGTCTCTATAAAATATTACCATGTCTTTAAATCTATTGTTTGATAAATTAACTATTACATACATGTCTTAAACCACAATATGTAATAAAAATTTGGGTTTGATTTTCCCTAATGTAATGATAGTAATCACTCATATGTAACTCTAGGTCCCTTATCCTTAATAAAGTGAATAATGAAGACTTATTCTAATTCAACATATGTATGCAAAACCCACTAGGTAGTGAATAATGAAACCAATCTAGTGCATCATCCTCTAAAATCTTTGGAAATAATTGAAACAATATCAATTGTAACCATTCATAGCTTTTATTTAATCTTTGAGGTGTAAATAAGGATCTCCACTTCCATTGAACTTAAAAAATATTGGAATCTTAAAATCATGTGGTAATGGTGCATAAAATATATTATGCACTATAGGGTTACCATGGATAGCATTTGAATATTTCCAAGAATGATATGCCTTACTTTCTAATGTAATTTGACATACTTTATGCTGTAAAGAACTAACATAATGCATTAAAGAAAGAACCTCTTGTGAAGGCATATTAAGATCATTAAGGGGATCATTTAATAATTGAATTTTATTATTGATTTTATCCATTGGTACACTATTTTGAATAGAAGAAGTTTTTGGAATGAATCATTATTCACAAATGGTAAGTTTAGGAGATTCATTGGTAGTTAATGTATCATTAGTTTGCAAAGGCCTATTACATTCTATGGAAATAGAAGAAATAACAGTATTATTTTCATCACTAAAATCAACATGCTCACATATTTTATCTTTCAAGTGAGAACTAGGAACATCATCATGAGATGCAATCACATTATTATTAAGAGAACTATAATTTAATTTTTTTTATCTAATATATAATCATTATCAACATGAGAGGAGGATAAAGAATAAAATGTACTAGGGGTAATAAAAACATTTTCCTCATCACTATACACATAGTAAAAATTATCATTCCAATTTTCATCATGATCCCTATCTTGTTGACTTGTAGAATCATCATTTTATATAACAAGATTTTCATTTTCACTAGAAGATGGTATAGAAGATATTTTTATATTTTCTGGGTTTTCTTATAACATCGACACATGTAATATGAGTACACTCATTAATTCCATTATCAACATTGGAAATGGAAATAATTACATTATGAGAAGGGGATAAAGGAGGATAAGCATTGACATTTTATACAATGTCTAAAATATCATCATATTCAAGAGGAAAATTCTTATAATTTTCATTATCAATATTTAAAATAACATGTTCATTGTTAGGACAAGAGAGTATAGGAGACTCATTTGTATTTTTTACTTTTGTCATATCAATAACATATTTAAAATGCTACACCCTTAGCCTATATTGCATTTATGGATATATGTGGCTGACTTGTGGCTTTCATACCTTCATATTATCTTATTACATTTCTCAATGTTCTTGGTATGGCCGACCTATAAAATAACCATGGCTGAGTAGAGTATATATACTAGGAAATGGTTGTTATTTTATCATCATATTGAGAATTCTATTTTTATTGCATAGTTGTGAAGGTTACCCCTTGAAGTGGCCCAATCATAATATTCAAATATTATGCTCTTTTGCCAATTTTTATTATGGATATGATCATTTTTTTATTAATTATCTGATATATAATTTTATTATTTCTAATCATCTAAGTAATTTCATTACACGTGATATCAAAGCTTCAATCTAGGTAAGTTTTGTGGTGTAGTTTTTTTTTCAAATTTGGCATCCTGAGTAGTAGAAGGCTAAAAAAACATAACTTGTGATCTAGAATGATTTGAATTTTTCATCATCAAAGTTTTATTCATGAGGTTTTTTATAAAAAAGAAAAAAATATTATTTAATTTTTAATTTTTACCTTGAGCAAATTAGTAATTTTTGGATTCATTTGTGTGAGATGATTGCAATAATATATTCTACTGGTGTACTTTTTCAAGCCAAATTTTTTCACCCTTGTGTACATTAGTAGTCATTGGATTCATCTTAGTGAGGCGATTATAATGGTATCATCTATTGATACATTATTTTTGGGGTCACAACCCTCTAAAGGTTTGTGCATGGCAGGGCCTAACACTCGTGGTTGCAGAAAAGGGAAAGAAACACCTAAAACTCCTCACAAAGATAATATGGAGTTAGAAACCTTTGATCTTAATATTTTAGAGGTAGTTCAACAACTTAAGTCAGAGTTTCAAGGCATGGTGTAGAAAGATAATCTTGATACAGTTAAAAGGGACCTCATGGGGCTGAGAGTGGTCTTAAATGGCTTGTAGGATCAATTACAAAAAATCACTAGGCATTTGGCCAAATTTTTAGCTTAACAATTAAAATATTACCCTCTTCCTCTCCATTTTAGTTCTCATCCTCCAAATAATCATAATGCTAATCATAGTACAAATTCATTTTTTCCAAAAGTGGACCTACATAAGTTTGATGGTAATGATCCACTCACATGGATTACTCAAATTGAAAATTTATTTGATCTACCTTAGAATCCATGTTCATAAAATGTGGTCATGACATCTCTATATCTAAAATCTAAGCAGTTTATTTGGTATCATTGGTTGTGTGATCAAAATAAAAACAAGGGTATCTTAGATTCATGGTTGGTATTTTTTGAGTTATAGCTCCACTATCACAATAATGTCTTCAAAAATTACTTCAATTGACTAGCCAAGTTGTACCAAACTAGGACTATAAAGGATTACATTCATCAATTTCATAATCTCTCCTTACATGTAGCAAACATCATTGACCTTTTTTTGGGTGGCCTCAAAGATAACATCCAATTGGAGGTTTACATGTTTCATCCCAGTATTGTATCTAAATCCATACCAAGGGCACATCTAGCTGAGTAAAAAGGGTTGATCAAATGAAGACCTTTCACTTCTATTCATGAATGCACCTTCCCAACTACATCATTTATGTAGCCTACCCAACTGATGCCTCAACAAATTAAAGAAAAACATGTAAAATGTTTGTGTTTTGGCTAAGATAGAAAATGGAGCAAAGGACATCGATGTGCTAAAAAGAAGTTGTATTACATTGAAAGTGCAAATAAGGAGGAAGAAGATGATGAAGATTCAGGGTTAGGTTTGAAAGAACCCTAGGATAAATTTGAAGATTCTCAGCCTACTATTTATTTTTAAGCATTTTCAGGCATTAGTACTCCTCAAACTCTTAAGGTGGTGGGATTCCTAAGGAAATAGAAGGTGAATATGTTAATTGACTCTGGGAGTAAACATAACTTCAGCAACAGTAAGTTGGTTACTCATTCAAACTTTTTCATTTACCCAGATCTAGAATTTTAAGTCATGATTGTAGATGGTGGTACCATCAACTACTCTAAAAAATGACATAGCATTAAACTTGCTATGGGAGACTACTTGTTAGATTCCCTTATGTTTGTTGTTCCCATGGGAGAAGTTGACATTATTTTGGGAGTGTAGTGGTTCACCACTTTGGGCACTATTGAGATGAATTTCAAGGAACTATTTATGAGGTTCCATTTAGAAGGTAGGACCTTTAAACTACATGATTTATGAACTAAATATCCATAACTGGTTAGTTTCCATCAGATGATGAAGATTCTTCAAAATGGTTTAAAGGGATTTGTGGCATGCTTATTTTCCATAGAGGTTAAACTAACCAAGGAGTATACACATCCTAATTTACAAAGGGTGCTGGATGTGTTGTTTTTAGTGACATGCCAAAAGGAGTTCCTCCAAGCTACACACATGATCATTCCATCAAGCTCATTCTAAGAAGTACACCACCAAACATTGACCCTATAAGTATCGTATTCCAAGAAGAGTGAAATTTAAAAGATGGTATAGGAGATGTTGGAGGTAGGAATCATCCAACATAGTCAAAGTGAATATTCCTCCCCTATGGTCATGGTGTGAAAGAAGGATGACACTTGGAGTATGTGACAAACTAGAGAGAACTCAATAAGTACACCATTAAAGATAAGTTTATTATTCTAATAATTGATGATTTTATAGATGAATTATATGGTGCTATTTATTTTACCAAGTTAGACTTTTATTTTAGGTATCATCAGATTTGAATCCATAATGTGGACATACCTAAAACAACTTTCATAACTCATGAAGGTCATTATGAATTTAGGGTCATGAATTTTGGACTCACAAATGCACCATCAACATTTTAGAGTTATATGAATATTTTTTTTAATCCATTTTTTTGAAAGTTTATATTGGTGTTTTTTCATAATATCCTCATCTACAACAAAAATTGGGATGACCATTTAAAGCATGTAAAATAGGTAATTTTAATTTTAGAACAACATCAACTTTATGCCAAACCTTCCAAATGTGTTTTTGTGTCTAATAGCTAGAGTAATTGGGTCATATTATTTCACATGGAGTGAAATTTAATCCTAAAAAAATATAAGTGATGATGGAGTGACAAGTCCCAAGACCCTCAAGAACCTCTAAGTATTTCTAGGGCTAATTGGTTACTATCACATGTTTGTCAAAAATTATGGTAGCATTGTATCCCCACTCACCTCTTTATTAAAGAAAGACTCCTTCTAGTGGACTAATTAAACTATCAAGGCATTTGAATAGTTAAAAATGTCTAGGTGCACAACTCCAATTTTGGCTAATCTAAATTTCTCAAAATAAAATGTTGTGGAGTATGACGCATCAGGATATGGCATGGAAATTATAATCATGCAAGAAGGTAGAACACTAACATTCAAAAGTCATCAAGTGAATGAAAAAACTAGGCTCAAACCAATACATGAGAAAGAGATGATGGTTATTTTACATGCAATAAAACAATGAAGACCTTATCTAATGGGTCATCACTTTCAAGTAAAGACTGATCATGATAGCCTCAAATATTATTTAGAACAATGATTGTCATCTAAATAATACTAAAAATGGGTTAATAAAATGTTAGGCTATGATTTTTTATATAGCCTATAAGAAAGGAAAAGAGAATATGGTGGTAGATGCACTATCCTAGAGGGATGAATCAGTTGAGGCATTATTATGTGCAATGACTATTTGACAGGTAGATTGGTTAGAGGAAGCAAGATTATAATGAAAGAATGATAGTGTTACCCATAAATTGATTCAAAATCTTTAGCAGGGTTCTAGGGGAGCTAAAAAATTTACATGGAAGGGGAACACATATTGGTATAAAGACACATTATACTTTTGTAAGCATTCTCTTCTAAAAAAAATATTTATGTACTTCATGCATCTCCACTAGGAGGTCACTCAAGATTTTTTAAAACATATCATAGAATCAAGCAAGATGTTTTTGGGAAGGACTCAAGGAGGATGTCCAAAAATATGTGGTTGAATGCATGATATGTCAATAGAACAAAGGTGAAACTATTAAGATCCTAGGTCTTTTGTAGCCTTTATCCATCCCTAACTAGCATTAGGAGGAGGTTTCCATGGATTTCATTACTGGGTTACCCAATCTAAGGGTCAAAATGTTATCATGATAGTTATGGATCGACTCACCAAGTATGCTCATTTTTTTCTTTATTACAACCATTTATTGCTAGTAAAATAGCTTTTGATTTTCTCAATACAACTCAAAAATTACATTGTACTCTAAAGATCATTGTAAGTGGTTGAGATCCCATATTTACTAGTAATTTTTGGACTAAATTATTTGCATATTTAGGCACCTAGTTGTCTCACAACTCATCCTATCATCCTCAATTTTATGGATAAACATAAGTAGTCGACAAATGTCTAGAAGGATATCTTCATTGTTTTGTTTCTGACAAACAAGATAAATGGGTTCATTCATTGCCACTTACTAAATAGTGGTATAACACTTCTTCCAAAATGTCTCTCTTTGTGGAATTATATGGGTATAAACCCCCATCTATCACTTCCTCCCTAACGATGCATTCTAAGGTTTGAGATATTGTGGAACACAATCACTATCAATAGAAGGTACTAGTGAGTTTGTGAGAGAATTTGACAATGACACAAAATAGAATGAAACACCAAGCAAATCAACATCTTAGTGTTAGACATTTTGACATAGGTGATTAGGTCACTGGGAATTTATATCCATATAATTAGATGTATTTTAAGTAATATAAAAATTATAACAAAATATCACCTAAGTATTATGGCCCTTATCAAATCTTGCAAAAAATTGGTAGTGTGGCGTACAAATTAGAATCCCCTCATCCACTCGCATAGATCATATTTTCCATGTATCTTTCCTAAAAAAGGTAATTATACATAGGGTTTCCACTCCAACTAAGTTACCAAAATTAGATGAAGCAGGCCGAGTCATTCTATAGCCTGAAGAGGTCCTTCACATGTGCATTAAGCAATTATGGACTAAAGATATTAAGGAGTATTTGATCAAATAGAAGAACCTACATTTGATAGATACATGGGAGGATTAAGCATTCCTATAGAAACATCCTAGTTTGATTCAAAATTAAGGACACCATTGTTCTAAAGGGGAAGGGCATTGTTCTAAAGGGGATATGTGTGGAATATACCTTCATATCATCTTATTGCATTTCTCAATGTTCTTAGTATGGTCAGCTTATGGAATAACCATGGATAAGTAGTGTATATACAGGAGGTAGTGGTTAGTATTTTATAATCATATTGAGAGTTCTATTTTTATTGCATTATTGTGGAGGTTGCCCCTTTGAAGTGTCTTAGTTATAATATTAAAGTATTTTACTCTTTCACCAATTGTTGTTGTGGATCTGCTTATTCTATTTTTAATTTTGTGATATATAATTATATTATTGCTAAATATCTAAGTAATTTCATTACATAAGAGGAAAATTATTATAATTATATTATAACTCTTAAGATGCACAATTGTCATTGTCATTATGCAATAGATTTTTAAGTTTCTTGTATTTATATTGTGAAATGCTAAAAATAGACATAGCAAAAGTTTTGGATAACCTAGGATTATTATCCAATAATGCATCACCAATGAGGGGTTATTTGAAAATTATATTGTTAGTTTTTTCAACATTTCTTGGAAGAGATACAACAAAATAAGTAGGGAAAAACAAACATCTACATTAATTTTATTAACACATTGATCATCACTTGCATAATATTCTTCATAATCATCATGACAAAAATAATCATTATCATCATTGTACACATAGTCATGATCATAATTTTCATTTGACACACAATATTGGTAATTAGTCCATTATTTATTATAATTATAAGTAATTCCTAAGAATACATTTACTGGATGAAGAGGAAGAGATTTTGTTTTATCCATTTTGAATTTTACAAAAACTAAAATGAGAACAAGAGGAGAAATAAAGACTAGTGATAACACACAATCCAACATAAGAGGGAAATCAAATTTTAATATGAAACCTTAGGAAGATAAATTTAATAAGGAAACCCTAGAGATAAAACTAGGTGTTGCAATGTTTAATAAGTAAAATGGGTTCACTAGTATGTTTTATCAAATTTTTGATTAAGAGGTTTTAATCTAATTAGACAAATAACTAAGAAAAATTGTAAATAAAATAAGCACTCATCACATCTATTTGTAACATACGAACAATTAGGTTTTGACCAAAAAGAGATAAATGGTGAACACTTATCTATTATCTTGAAATGTAGGGTCATAGGTGACTGGATTGGTGTTAAATTGATTGAAGTTAATTTTTTTATCCATTAATATGACTATCTTAACTGATTTAGATATGGAAAATGGATTTAGACAACATCATCTTATGCCTCTATCTAGATAGAACAATCTTATATATGTTAACTATGGAATAAATATGAAAATTAGATAACTATGTGGGATCACTTATAGATGTGTTTTATCTTGTCATGGTCATGCGATTGTACGTGATAGAATGTGTTTGTCTTCTCTTTATTTCAAAAAACCTAATAATGGCCTACATAAGAAACTAAATATAAAAGGGGGAAAGTAGGTAATGGTAATAGTCAAGTTGGCCTCAAAAATCCCTATCGTAACTGATCACTACTTACATAGTCCCAAAAAGGGGCCTCAAGTTGATGTAGTTTTCCCTCTAATATGAATCTAAATGATTTTTTCCTAGGTGATCCTCTTTGTCCAAGCATGTAATCTAGAATTATAATATAAAATTTAGATATAAATGTAGATATTGTGTTTTCTTTATTCTATTTCTTATTTTGTGTGCTTTCACTAGATAGATCAATGCTAGATGTAAAATACCTCTCAAGACTTTTTAAATAGAAGACTCCCAATTTTGAATTTTGAAACTCACCAATGCACCAAACTAACTCATAAAGAACAAAAAGGTCATAAAAAAGGCCCAAATGAAATGTGTCTTGAAAAAGGTTTGGCAAGATAAGCTGGGACAACATTGCTCCTTTAGAAGAATATTGTAAAGTGTGATAGTCCAAATAGAGCGACCTTATTTGAAATTAGGAAGATAGTAAGACAAAAGAGAAAGAAGGACCAGGGATCCCTGTGACTCAAATAAGAATTGGATTGGAATAATAATATAATGAGAACACCAATGTAAAAGATCAAAATAAGAAGACATGGGACTAAAACAAAATGCACCAATAGAGTCTAGATTCAACATTAAAAACCTCAAAAATATAAAGTCACAAAATACATAATACTTGTGTTTACTTGACCAAATTTGGGTGTCTAAAAAGATCATGTATATTATTTTCTATCTTAATCTTTTCAGATATATTGCTATGATTCATTTACACATACACTGGGGGCACATGACTTATCTTCCCTCCTACTATGATGTTTGCACCTTGTTGAGGATTGTTTAAATCCATCACCCTTCCTCTATTGGCTAAGCCTTACTCCTTACGTAAATTTTAAATTTCATTAATTCAAAAAATTCAAAGAAATTAAAATATGGAAAAACTTCAAAAACATGTAAATAACTAAAAAAATATAAAAAATCAAAATATTTTCCAAAATTCTAAATCAGGACCTAAGAAGCATTTTCAAAATGTTACTAGCTTATTCCTTTCCATATATTATTTATTATATGTAAGATAGATAACATATTTCATTTTAAAATAAACATTACTTTTCACAAAGGTATTTGAGTGTGATACATGACATACTTTCACATGGTTTTGATGTCAAGCTTCCATTATTACCCAACAACCTTGCTAAGTTGGGGGTATTTCTTTGTTCTTCATGAACAATTTAACATGTATTTATCTAAAAACTTTATGAAATATTGAGTTACATATCATAAAAATGTTTTTCTAATCACTCATACTATACCCATGTTACACAGAAATGCTACTTGCTAATAATTACATGGATCCAGATGGTGGATGTAGGCTAGTTTAATTTGTTCTATACTTCTTTATTACTTGATTGCATGATAAATTTAGAATTTACTTGCTTATTATGTGTATCCCTTGACATTATATGTGTAAATTATTGATTGTATTACCTCATCATGGCATTTGTATGTGGCCCTTGGCCTTGTGTGTTATGTGAACTTTACATGTCCCTTATATGTGGCCTTTTGGCCCTATATGTGACATTGTATGCAAATTACATAACATTATATAACATTAATTATATGTTCATTGATTCTTACTATGATTTTATGATTCATATCACACATTATTTTTACTTTTATCCTTATGCCATGATGTATATCATGCACATGTTGCTTGTGTACTTCAATGCATTATCTTTCCAACACATGTTTCATATGCAACTCAATGTTACATTCTATACTATGATGCAATCCAATTCAATTATTCAAAGTACTAATGCATGATTACATTTTTCACATAAATCTTCTTTCTAGCTAAGTGACTTACATGCTATGTCCCTCATCTAAAAAATGGGGCATCACAATAGGGCTTATCTTGAGAAGTCAAGTCCTTGTGAACAAATTTCAAATTATGGCACTATATAGTTTCAAAATTTTTAACATGATTCAAATTATGGGGGCATGTGGGATGCATGTGTATTTTAGATGATATTTTGTGATTATATAATTCCTAAGTTTTGTACACTTGGTAAACTTAGACCTTGGTTGTTTCTCTTAGTTCTCTACCTTTCCTGCTTTTATAAGTCTCACATATACTCTATCTTTGTGCCTCTTGGCCTATATATTTTAGTCTAACTAATATTATATTGATGACCTAGGTCTTCTATCTTGCCAAAAATTCTTAAAATGTACTTATCTTCCATCTCAGTAAGTTCTAAATACATACCTATTCTCCTACTCCATAAAATCTAATGTTTGTGTTAGATAATAACATCAACATTACTATCCTATTTTGACACAAGTGTCTAGTGCCCTAAAGTCATCTAATTTGAAAATGAAACATATCCTAATGGTAAGCCTAAGTGCTTTAATGTGATTTATTACTAAAAATGGATTGATATAATATAAGATCAACCCTCATTCATTCACCACCTATGAATACCTAACTATACCTAGAAAAAGACCAAAGAGCTTTCAAAGAACTTTCAATTGAACAAAGCTTCCCTATTTATTATTATTTCCATACTAGTCATAGGGATTGCACATCTATAGGTCTAAATTACTAAAGGATCAACCCAAATCCCAATTTATCATGTTACAAGCTAGGTCACTATTATACTTGCTTTGCACATATTATATAATTCACACAAGCCAACACATGGGGAGAGATACATGAATCTGAGGTCCTCTTTTAGAGTATTGGTTATGTATGTAGTGCCCTTTGACAATGGGTCATTAGGGTTAACTCAACATCATTTGCCCACTAACCCATTTTCCCCAAGGTCACATTGAAGATGGAAAGCTAGGGTTTTTTCCATTTCTCAAGAAACAATTGTCCATGACCTAGATTTGAATGCACTAAAGTGAAGGCAAAGTAGAACCCAAAAGCATCCAGGTGGTTGCATTATGTTTCAATATATATTTTGTACATGACATTAGCATCAAACCTAAATAGTAGCATCATTGCAACTATACTAGGCTGATGTTATTACCAGAGAGCCAAAGGTGTCAAATCCAAAATCTAATGATTGTTCTAGAATCTCCTTCCCACCTACTTTCATCTTGTTCTAGATCAGAACTACATCAACATCAAAACAAGCTAAGTATATCACTTCTTTGCCATTTTTATATATAGCATAGCTATACTTTCCATATTTATACTATCTCAACATAATAAATTTAGTGTATGCTTATATCTATGTTTAAAATCTAATTGGATTGATATGAATCTGATTATCACATTTGTGTTATAAATCTACTATAGGGTTAAAATTTTGGTGAATTATCCTTAGCTGGTTACTTATGTTTTATTTTATGCACTTCCTTAAGTGTCTTGTATTCATTTTTTGAGAATTTAAATATGCTCCTTTTCTTGTGGCCCCTGTGCCTATGTATGCTTTCATTGACATTTGCATATGTCATTATTTAATGTATGGAATTTTGAATATGTCATTATTTATTTCATTTACATTTGACTAAGTCATGTCCATTTAATTGTGTAACATTAAACATGCCCCTTATTTATGGTCTCCTTAGACCATTTCCTTTTGACTTGATTTTGAGTGATCTTGTGTATGCACTTGTTTTCTTTTTGAGCTTGTACTCATGATATTTATCATGCATCTTAGACCTACATGTGATCACATTGGTTCTATGTGATTTAATGATACATTTACCTAAAAATATTTCCTTATATATAATACATGGTTACAATTACACAGTATGCACATGTCTTATCTTTTTGAGGTGAGGTAACTACTAGTTCCTATCTTTCCCTAACCTTAAAGTATGGGGCATATTAGTTGGGGAATGTCATAGAAACATGTTCTCCACACTTGGCATAATTTTATAGACTATTACCATATCATAGATTTTTTTTTTGTATTGATACCCCACATACTTTTATTGATCCAATCTACTGAAATAGTTGATTCACCTTTTGGTATGATTGAGGTGATAAAATCACTCAATCTTTCCAAGTTTTTAGGTTAGAATTGATCATCTAACCTCACTAGGCTATAAGTATCATTGGGTTGAATGGTTGAGCTAATCTCAACTGTCAGGTAGCAACTCACTTTTTTTCTAAAGTTGGGGGCATGTGCTTTCCAATATATATATCTCTCATTATATATGCACTTTGAATATTTATCTATATTTATCCTAGTCTCAATTTTTAGAGCCTTACAATGATACATATTTTGCAAAACAACTTGCCAATAGGCAAGGTGATTACATTGACACACATGTATACTCCTAAACCTTGCTCTTTTAATTTAATTCTATTTCAAGTACTTTCAACCTAGAATATATGCACTAATTTTATATTGTAACATGATTTTAGTTTCAAGTCAGTTGCCAACAAAGCACTCAAGTTGGGCACACACAAAGACAATGTATGCATACACACCTAGATACACATTCATTTACTTTAAACTATAAATTTCATTACTAGATTAAAGGGGGGGTAATGAAGATATATTTTGATCATATAGTGCCTCAATATTGTACACTTAGAAAACTTAGACCTTGGTTTTTCCTCTCAGTTCTCTATCCTTCCTACTTATGCAAGTCTTACATCTACTCTATCGTTGTGCCTTTTGGCCTATAATTCTTAGTTTGACCAATATTATATTGATGACCTAGGTATTCTATCTTGCCTAGCATACTTAAAATGTACTTATCTTTCATATCTTCAAGCTTTAAACTTATACCTATTCTCTTATTCTATAGACACTAACATCTAGGTTATATAGTAACATTGACATTACTGTCCTATTTTGACACAAGTGTCTAGTGCCCTAAAGTTATCCAATTTACAAATGAAATGTATCCTAATGGTCAGCCTAAGTGATTTAATGCAAGTTATTACTCAAAAAGGATTGGTATAAATATAATATCAATCCCGATTCATTCACCACTTATGAATACCTAGCTACAGCTAACAAAAAGACCAAAAAATATTCAATTAAACAAAGCTTTCCTATTTATTCCTATTTCCATACCAGTTATAGGGAATTCACATCTATAGGTCTAAAATACTAAAGGAGTAACCCAAGAGCATGATTTTCCAAGTTACAAGTTAGGTCACTGTTGTACTTATTTTGCACATATTATATGATTTACACATAATCCAACACAGGGGAGAACTACATGAGTATAAGGCCCTATTCTATGGTATTGGATATGAAGATAATTCCATTTTATAGTAGGGTCATTGGGGTTAGCTTGACACCATGTGCCTGCTAACCCATTTCCCCTTAAAGTCACATTGAAGATGAAAATCTAGGGTTTTCAAAAGTAGTGACTATCCATGACCTAGATATGAATGCACCATAGTGAAGACAAAACATAACCCATAACCATCTAGGTGGTCACATCTTATTTCAATAGATATTTCATACACAACACTAGCATCCAACTAGAGAGTAGCATCAATGTAACCATCCCAAGCTAATGTTACTATCTAGAGAGCCAAAAGTGTCAAATTCAGAA
Organism: Torreya grandis; assembly: GCA_037957365.1. Taxonomy (NCBI): domain Eukaryota; kingdom Viridiplantae; phylum Streptophyta; class Pinopsida; order Cupressales; family Taxaceae; genus Torreya; species Torreya grandis. The sequence continues at coordinate 745,707 of JARHVA010003660.1, read as the reverse complement.
TCTGACGATTATTCTAAAATATCCTTCTTGCCTACTTTTAACCTATTCTAGATCCAAAATTTCATTAACATCAAAAAAATCTAAGTACTTCTCTTATTTATTATTTTTATATTTAACATAATGGTACATTTCATATTTAGACTATCTCAACATAATAAATTCACTCTATACTTATATCTAAGTTTAACATCTAATTGGCTTGCTATAAATCTGATTATCACCCTTATGCCATTTCATTTATATATACCCTTGTAATATATATCTATATAATACCAATCTAGATTTCATATTAGGGTTACACATATACTCATTCCTATAGTTATAAAATGATAAGTTTTAAAAAGTAACAAGTTTTAATAGTTGCAGAGTTCAAATGGAAATATCAAATTAGTACAGTACATGGGGCATGATACCTATTCATATTCAAGCTACTACATGACAAAGTGAAAACATTTCAAAAGTTCTCAGATTTCAAAAGTTTCAAAGTTGTAAAGTTTTCAAGTGGGTCACATTAGAGTCTAATGACACTCAATGTCTATGGTTTCAATTTTTCAAGATGTAGCAAACCATAGTTGGTGGTTCCACCCCTTAAATTATTTTATAGAGTAATCTACATGATCACATGAGAGTTGGAGCATATAATCTTTCCAACTCAAGATCATTCAAAGGTCTTAAAATTAAGACTTGATCACTCTTAATTCACCATAGGTTCAACATATCTCCAAATGCCTCAACAAGGGGGCAAGGAATTCTCCACTTTAAAATTATAAGGAAATTATATTGCATACTCCTTCAGGTGTAAACATTCCTTAATCTCTTTGAAAATTTCAAATTGTAATATCTTCAACTTTAAAATATGGACATTACTACTTCTAGTGGGATTGTTGTAGGTTTTGCATTAAGGCATCTTACACGATCAAGATTCACTTCTAAATATAAAGTGTGTATGCATAATTAAGTTCAAATATAATTTATTCTAGTAATTTCACTTTGTTGCATCCTCTATTAAAGTGGGGGCAAATGTAGACACATAAAATTAATCATTAAATGTTTGATAATGTTTATTCTTGACATCCTTACCTTACTTGGTTAGTTCACCATTTCAATAAATCATAGTATATAAGAGAGCCTCTATCTACTAGATTGAGAACATTGAGAATATCATATAAACATCTATATTTCAACCCCATTCATTCATGTTCAGTTTATAGGCCCTTTGTAGTAGTCTTTATCTTTTTGGGATAGGGTTGTGTTAAAATCAGATAGGGTCGCACTACAGCCTTATCCCTTGCGGTCTAATAGTTACATTTTTAAATAAAGATACCACACAATAGCTCTCCCTTGTATTTTATAAATTTAGTTAGTAAAAATATTTTAAATATTCCCCTATAAATTCACTTGAAAGGACTTAGCAAGCTGATTATAAATTACTACACACTGAGCAAAAGATCACTATTTCTTCCAATTTCAATTATGATACTTTTTAATAGTCATAGAACAAGTTTGAATGTCATTTATTGTAAGTAGAGAGCATAAATTGTCAAGCATTTAAATCAATATTATAGCTACTTAGATATAGTTGCTTAATCATAAATCATATACTCACCTTAGGAGGGATAAATACATCAACCCGAGGACCATTTGGGATGTGTAAGTATCAATAAGATTACATAGGGTTTCTAAGGTTAGTTTGGCTACTAACCTAACCCTATTCACCCCTTTAAATTTTATTTCTATATTATTTTTTGTGCAAGAGATATGATTTCATGTTTTGTAGGTCTTCTATGTGGTAACATAAAACCCAAAATTTATCAGTTAACCCTCACAAGCAGTCACACCTACCCAGATAAAGAAATTAGGTGCACAATCAATCAAGATGTTGCCATAGTCAACATACAATGATATAGTGTGTCCCTATCCATTAGCATGACCTTTTCCCTTTAAAGTTTAAAATTATGCTTTCTGACATGACACAATCAAAAAGTCTTTTTAAGAAATTTTAATCATAGTCAACTTATACCATCATCATTAAAACTATTTTAGGGAGGTTTGCATATTATTAGTCTTATTTAATATTTTTAATAAATTTAAAATTGTGTAATTTTTTTAACATATTGTATATTATTATCAATTATGTATATTCCAACATTTCAGTTTTAATAGTTTAATATCTATTAATTTGAGTTCAATCAATTCAAAATAGATTAAATAATTATTGGATCAATCACACAAAGTGTGCATGCATGCTCTATAAGAAATCATTCAAATTTGCAAGTTAATGGTTTTACATGCATGTGAAAATAAATTTATTGTAATCCCATTCATTTAAAAAACATAATCATGTAAAACCTTGCATGCTACCTTATGCAAGCATGCATAACTATGACTAAAAAAATATGTAGTTAGAAAGAGGGATTTTTAGAAAAGCTAGTTAAAACAAGCATGCTATTTTGAGATTGCATGCATGAGTGCATGAAAAAATAAAAATAATTTTAAATTTTCATGTAGCAAGGCACTTTGATATAAGGTTTCATAGGTAGGCTATAAACAAGTTGTAAGAGTACGATGTAAGCAAACAATATTAACACCAATACAATTTTTTACTTTTCATGCATACACACATAAGGTTTATAATATATTATGTACAACACATCCCTTTTTGCATAATAAAAGGGGATTTTTGCATTGCTTAAATAAAAAAAATTCAGCACTCTAATTGAACCTTGTTCGATCCTTGCCCTTGCAAAAATGCAAATGCATGACAAAATATTCTACAACAACAATAATAATAATTTTTTACAATTAAAGACATTTCATAACTATGTATGTTTAAAATACAGTTAGCCCATTGCACTTTTAAAAGTATTTTCCATAGTTTTTTGGGCGTTAACTATTTATACAAAGATTTATTATATAGTTGATTTCTTAGGATCACAGTCCTAAAGTCAAAGCTGAATTTCCCATAGCTCTTTCAATAGACAGGTAAGCGTTAATTTTATTATGAGGCATTTTTTATTGACCTAACCCCTATGTGTATGTTTTATAGGTCTCAAAGGTGTCAAATTTTTTAGAGCCCGAAGAGGCCTGAACCAATGAAGAGGTGCTATGTGTCTCCATCCACCTAGAGGTGTTTTAGATATTAGAGCCTTAAAGGACCAAACTAATGAGGAGGTGCTATATGTCTCTATACATGAAAATTTGTAAATTTTTTTAGATCCCTAGGAGGCTCAAACCAATGAAGAGGTGACACACGTCTTTGTCTACCCAAAGGTGTCAACATTATCAAATCCCCAAGAGGCCTAAACTAATGAGGAGGCACCAACTATATACATCCACTCTAAGGTGTTATAACTATTAGAGCCCTAGGAGGTCCGAACCAATGAGGAGGTGCAACATGTCTCCATGCACTTAGATGTGTCAGAAATGTAAGAGCTCTGAGAGGTTCAAACTAATGAGGAGGTACTAGGTGTCCCCATACACCCATAGGTGTAAGAGCTATTAGTTTCCTAGGAGGCATAAACCAATGAGGAGGTGTCACATATACCCATCCACCTAGAGGTGTTAGAGCCCCAGGAGGCTCAAACTAATGATGTGGTATAACATGAACCCATACACCCATAGGTTTTAGAACTATTAGATCCCCAAGAGGCCCTGAAGGGGTCAAAAAAGGTATAAGATAGACCCTTGACCTAATAAAAAAATGCCAAATATACTTTATATAATTAAGCATCCAACTCATATAAGCATATCTATTAAAGCACAAATCTCCTTGTTGCATGTATTTATCATAGTACTCAGTAAACCCACCATTCTCTAAGTGACACATGGCCAAATCCATGAAATTTGCAGTGCCAAGAGGGATAAACTAGGTGTGTGCCTACCACACTCCTCATATTTATTGGACAACTAATCTAAATGGGGCCCATTTTTGAAATTTTGAATTAATGTCAAATTGGGAAATGACTAGTTTGGACTCATGTCATCAACTTAGAGTTTATTTCACATAATGTGAGCCCACATAAGCCATTACTACATAAAATATCATAAAGCCCTATAAGGTTGTATCGAGATCTAATTCACCATTGTTAATTATACACTTGTCAATCATTCAGACCCTTTGCCTTGAGTTCACTCCAAAGCACAAAGAATCTTCTTTATTTAATTCTATGGCTAGAAGCTTGCATATCCTAAAAATGGCTACCTCTAGATCTAATCCTAGACCAAAGCCAAAGTTTTAGGACACCAAATTCATGTAGGGTGTCACTAGATTCAAACATTATAATGAGATTTTCAAAAAAATCAAAGATATTTAGAGACAAGACACTGATGATGAGGCTAATACTTAGTATGTAGATGACCTCATCACCATCAAAGCTTTATGAATTTACAAATCCACAACCAAACTAAAAGTCTTCCCATTTTTATATCTCTTTAGTAATATAATACTCTATTTCAAGTGCATTAAGGATATCATGTACTAACTGAACACTAAATTCATAATTGTATATATCTCTAAGACTGCAATTAATCAATATATACACAATCACTTACGACAAGGAGGTTGTATATGCCTAGATGAAGACTGATAACATCTATTAGGTCCTCAAGGATTGAGCTTAAGACATAAAAAAATGGGTCAACAAAGAAGATATTAATGCATACACAATCAAGACATTTTTAAAAGGAGTACACATAGGTATATTACTAATGAATCACTTGTATAAGGAACACAATGTGGTGTATCTTACTAAGTTTTGGGTTCCCCTCCTTAGCATCATCATGAAGGGAAAAGAGGTCCCAAATTTGGGGAGTGTCATCACATTCAACCTCAATTGATAGGTGAATCAACCCCATAAAATAGGTAATTTATACATGATGTCCTACATAGTGGATTCCATCTGTACCACCCTAGACTTTAGTCACATGATGTTCCCTCAATAGATATGAATGGGTTTTATGGTCGATGTAGTGTTTTACAAACTCTTTATTTACCACTTCTGAAATCACATTGTGTCATCAATGAGAGGATGATTCCAAACCTCTTGGAGGAAATATAGGATTCACTCCAATCCATTAGTACCTACTAATATTACAAAGATACTACCATAATCAAGGTGGAGGGTATTTTATGGGATCTTCTCTTACTATCATAAATGGTCTCAAACCATCTTACAAAGTAGGAGATAGCTTAGAAATTAGCCAATGACATCTTAGGTTTTTACCTTGATAAAAGACAAAATTCCTACCCAACACACCTCGTGGTCATTGGTTTCCATGAATATAAAAGTGTGCAGGTGCTACAAGCAATGGCCCAACATAATGACTCATATAACCTAGGTAAGGCAAAAGATAGATGTAGGATCCTAAGGGTATTGTGCAAGCTCATATGGATAAATATCAGGTGTGCCTCAATAACACATATCACTATGAGGGCCATGTAAAAGACAAAATTCACCTTAACCTAGTGAATGATGTAGAGGTGATTTAAACTCTATAGGTCATCACTCGCCAAAAGGCCTATGCTCAAACTTAACTTGTGATTTAAGAAAGACTGACCCCTTCACAACCATCTCTAGTGAGTTGACCCATCCACAATAAGCTCCACACATGCATGTTGTTAAAGACCTTATAACTGCAAAGATAATCTCCTAGAAAATATTGCAATGATTCCTAATTGCCTCCACTACTCCATCATACTTGACATCAA